>OZ014479.1:9504572-10104572 GCA_963965965.1 Trididemnum nubilum
AGGTTTGTGACGTTTACGAAAACGATGATGAAGTCATCCAAACCAGTAAATCCTTATAACAGCATGAAAATTTGTCTAAATGTTGCGAAATATTATTTTCAGTTTGAACTTTTGTAATTTCAAAGACATCTCTGATAATGTCACCGCAGATGATAACGTCACATGCATGATGACGTCATCTTTAATATATTGTGTTGATTATTATTTGTAATTTTTTGTCACTGAGATATAGTATAATTCACAAAATTTTACAATACTGCAGTATTATTTTCATTGTATTATTCAACAGCTGATAAAAATAAATCTTTTTTTATGCAAACGCAGTTTATTTTGAGTAACAGCAGAAAAAAGCAATAATTTTGAATTATGACGTCACCAATGACGTAATGATGATGCAATGCATTTATCAGTAAATAAAATATTTTATTCCAGCTAAAGATTAACATCGATAATGAGTACGCAGTACAATGAATAGAATAAGAGCGTCGATAAGCATGCATTGTGCTCTAAACTGTATGAAACTCCTTAGGTGACTCTGACAAAGGCAAAAATGACGTCACTTCCGGTTGTCGGGCTGACCGCAAACTTCCTGAAAATGTGTGTTATTAAATTTTATTCAAAGTCAGGGTGCATCAAAGCCAAACTTTCTTTTAGTTTAGGAGCTATATTAAAATAACTAAGAAGGGGGCAAATTTGCCCCCCCTTATGTACAAATAGGGTTAAGAACCATTTTTTGATCTTTGCCTTCTTCTTCCTGTGAAAAATCTAGCTTATGCCACTGACCATATGATACTTTTGCCCCTCCCTGTTTTTTTGTAATTACTCTCACTGAAAAAAGAAAAGCTTTACTTTGCTTTACCTTAATTTTTGTCCATCTAGTTTTTACCTAGCCCGAAAGCTTTAACCATCAATCATTAGACCTCAAGTTATACACTGACTTAAAAATTATGCCTGAAAGTGTGCAATTGATGCAAGTTTTTTGGTATCATAATCAGTCTGACAAAAATACCTACCCTAATTTTATCCCTAAAATTTTGGGTGCTATGCTTTTGCCGATAACTTAAAATCTGGTTAATCAGCTTTATTCGAAAATCTAAGCACTTCAAATAAAGGTTGCGTTTACATAGGGTTTCGCTCAAGGTTGTCAAACCTGTCGCGTTTACACTTGGCAAAAAAGTCATTTACACGTAGCGGTTTTGACGACGAGAAACGAAACCTAGCGCATATGGGAACGATGAAAAGTAGTGAAAACCAGTTTTCCAACCCGCTTGTCAAACCTGCCTTTTTCGAAGTTTTCAAACCTGAAACGCATCAAAAGAAGTGCGAAAGCAACGTGGCAGGCAAAACAGAAGCACTCAATGCGCTGCAGCTGTATTTGTAGATGTTACCGCGTCAAACTCCTTAATCCCCCCAAAAGCAACAAAAATCATGTGACTGAGGTTTCGTGTTAGAGCGTTTACAAAATAAATTTGGCAACTCGAGGTGCGAAACTTATCCACGAAACCAGCTCGAAAAAGCAAAGTACAAATCCTGGTTTCACGATGACAAAACTTGTTTAGACATGGCTGAAGTTTCATTCCTGGTTGCGAAAACCGCTATTGAGTAGCGCTGCCTAACTAAAGTTTGAGTCAAATTTATTTACAAAAAATTCCACAAAAATTTAAAGTATAGATAGAATACAAGAAGGGCGCCAACTTTTGAGTTTGTCGAAACCCTTTCACCAATTTTAAGTCTGGTTTGGCTTAGATTTAACTCTTTACAAAATTTTGTAACGTAATGACTTTGATTTAAATATTTTGTGATTCACGTTAAAAAAACACACTTTTGAACACAATTTGCATGGCGTAGAAAACTTGAGCACATCATTTAAGTTGTCATTAAAAAAACGACGCTATCTTTGTAAAAAATTGGCTGAGATTGCACTATAATGATGCCATTAAAATCAAAGCTGTGGTGCTTTTTTGAAACACAGTAATTATTCAATGGTTATTTTAAAACTATTTTTACACGGACCCATTGACCAACGTATATTACGCGCAGGGGTCAAAAACTTTCCCTCCTCTATCTAACTCCTAAACCAAAGCTATGGGAACAATAAGTTTGGCATTCGGGTTGGTGTTCACCAAAACTTGTCAGAAAACTAGTTTTAAGTTGATGACGTCATCATAGTGACGTTGCGGCCTTGTTTTGAAAAAATAACCTTATTTTTTGACCGAAAAGTTTGACATCTTTCGTGGTCGATTCCTGGGAAATCATAACAACTTCCACTGGCAGTTAGGTGGCCAGATCAACCACCAACCCTGCAGCTGCAAAGCAGTTCGAGTCATAATATGCACAAAGCTGGACAGCGCTGTTTCGAGCTTTTAGCTCTCAAAGCTAAAAGCTAAAAGCTCGAAACAGCGCTGTCCAGCTCTGTGCATGATATGACTCGAGCTGCTTCGTAGCTGCAGGGTTGGTGGTTGATCTGGCCACCTAACTGCCAGTGGAAGTCGTTATGATTTCCCAGGAGTCGACCACGAAGGACGTCAAACTTTTCGGTTATGATTTCCGTGGTCACACAAGGGGAACCCTTGTAGTAGGGATAGCTTATGGCTATCCTTACTACAAGGGTTCAGCGATTTTTTCGCTTGTTTTTTTAAGTACCACAAGTGAAAAATCGTTTATTCCCTAGAAAGCCTCTGCCACTGTGCGATCCCTAAAGGTTTGTCCAGTTCGGCCAAGAGTCTTGTCCACCAAGGGATTGTCCAGTTCGGCCAAGAGTCTTGTCCAACTGGGTAATACCTTCACTCAGAGCGGCTGTGGATGCTTGAAAAAGTGTCTGCAGCTCTCAAAACTACTCCCACTACCATCCCACAAACTCCACACATTTCCAAAAATCCACAAAAAAAAAAAAGCTGGGTAATAACTTTGTTAGAGAAGCTGAGGGCTGCCGATGAGAGCTAAAAGCTCGAAACAGCGCTGTCCAGCTCTGTGCTCATTTTTTTGGATAGGCGGCTCCAACTTTGCATATATGCTTGTTTTTTAAAGCTGAATATTAATGCCCAGTCAAAGTGGTCACTTCACAAAAACCTCTTATGGCGTCATTTAAACTAAATATGGGGCAAAAGATGCTCAGTTTTCGGTGAGCAATTTTGGCAAACCTCAAAATGCAAACCCCCACCCGTGTAAAATAGGGTTAATCAGATTGTGATCAAACATTGGTTTTGACAACATGAAATGAAGTTTTGTTTTGCTAACGCGCAATTTATTGTAAGTGTTGAGCATCACAGTATGTGCATTGTGCAACCAAAACGGTTAGTAATCATTTACAACCTCTGAAAATTTTGAGTAATTTTACCGACGCCTATGCTTTTGCAAGGGTTTAAAACGTTGTTCTTGGCTGTTACACCCAGATGTGTGGAGGCAGCCTAACATTCATTTTTTTGCGAGATGAATTTTCATCGGTCTAAAGCAGGGGTGCACAACCTTCGGCGGTAAAAGAATTATTTTGCGGCATTGAAATTGTACTTCAAAACAAACGCTGTGACGGCCGTGCATTGATTAAAATGTTTTGCTACGTAACTGTTAGGAACAGTTCCAATTTGCTAACAATGCAGTTCAATAAAACGATAATATGCCTGTGCTGTTTATTTGCCAATCAGGGGCGTATTTAGGGGGGCATGATGCCATGCCCCCCCTTGGGGTTGCCAGGATAGTATAATTTGCATAGACTTGTATGCAAAAGTGCGGCATGGCCCCCCCCCCCCCGTTTGTAATTTGGGCAGAAAGTTTAAGCACACAAACGGACAGAATCTGGGTGAAGACTTTTTTCCGCCAAAATCCGGACTAAATTTGAGTGAGGACCTTTTTTTTATTTTTTAGTTTTTGGTCTTCACCTAATTTTGGGCCAAAAAGTGGACTAAATTTGAGTGAAAACCTTTTTTTTAATCTTCACCTAATTTTGGGCAGGAAAACGGACTGATTTTAAGCGGAGAAATTTTTCTTTTGGTCTTCACTATTCTCAAACTTCCTGCCCCCCCCCCCCCTGTTTCGAAAATCCTGCGTACGCTACTGTTACCAATGCTCAACTGTTACCGCCTACAGTTGGCTTAGCCGAGTCCTTTCCAGAAAGTTTCAATTTGATGGTTGCGTAACTTTTCAATGTGACGGTTTTTTAACTAGTTTATTCCCGAAACTTCATCTTTGTTATTTAACAATTGCGCTAGTTTAATGCCGTGTACAAATTTCTGGCTGTTACGTTACAATGATATGATTTTTACGTACGAGTTAGTTATTCTAAGATTTTTCGAAATTGTTCCTCCTGCTTATAAATAACGTGAACATTTTTGACTGGCTAGGGAATAGAAGAGAGAATAAGTTTTGACGTGAAACTGCAGTTAAATTGCATAAGAAATGTTGGCCTATTACGCCGCTTAGGATTTCCTTAATGCTAAGTTATGTAATAATAATATAATAGTTCTGTTATAATTATGGAGTTTATTGAAGGTAAGGCGTCTTGACCGATGCTCTTTCGCTAGTCAGCAGCCAATGTAATAATTATTTTACCCTGTTTCTGTTTGGTTTCGGGTATCAAAATAACAGCAATAACATATATTTAGCGATAAAATATACAAAATTTTTGAGAGTCAGTCTTCTGAAACAGTGTTCGATGATATACAAAGTAAAATCAGAGCAAAATATAGCTATAAAATCACAGTAAAAGGTTAAAAGCACTACAGTCTGTTTCGTCCCAAGGACTCGTTAGGTGCTATTGTAATCTGTAAAAGAAATGTTGTAAACTAAAACGTCAAATCTCTAAAAGCTAAAACTGCATACTATTGAAAAACCTGTCAAGCTAAAACACTACCATAGACTGCAAGTTGCGTGTTGAAATACCGCATTGATTAAAACATCGCTTAAAAAATAAAATACTACGCTCGAGCGTTTTTCAACTTGTATTTGTTTTTGTGCCTGCATTTCCCCGTAAGCTCTGATCTTTTGTTAAGCGCCGCAGTTCGTTTGTCAGCTTAAAGAATTGCAAGTTTCTCAGTCAGGCATAAATTGTAGGATCGAGACCCGGGTTGGTAAGCAGTGACTCGATTAGCAATAGACCATTTGATTACAGGTTCACGGCCAGAATCTTTAGCATTCCAAAATGCTTTTGAGAGTTCTGTCGCATTTCTTTTCTCTCGATATCTCTGGATACTGTCTATAGCTCTGGATACTGTCTATAGCTTATTATTAATTTTCTTATTACATTGCTCTTAATAAACATAAAATAGTTCTGTTATGATTATGGAGTACATTGAATGTAACGCGTCTTGACCTATGCTCTTTCGCTAGTCGGCAGTCAATGCAATACTTAGTTCACCCTGTTCTTGTTTAATTTTGGGTATCAAAACAACAGCAATAAAGTATATTAAGCAATTTTCGGGGCATTTTTTTCGAAATTAAAATCTAGCATATTTCATTTGGATCAAGCATTTTCTAGTATATATTAGTACATTTTTATTTTCGGATCTAGCATTTTTGTGATTTATGATTGAATAAATTCTCCAAACTTGAAAATTTGACATTTTCTAATGTTCAGCATGTCTAGTTAAATTGTAAGCTTTAAAACGTAAACTTGTAAAAAAAATTACCTTAACTATTGGCGGCGGTTAGTGTATTTACAGGATGTTTTGCATCCTGCAGTAGTAAAAAGGTTCTGCTCCTGGTCTAAAGTTTGTCTGCATGAAAGTTAACCTGATTTTATTGAAAAATTTAATTCACATGCATCTTTTTACAGAATATTGGTCCGTGCATTTGGACACGGTGAATATTGGATTGGTCTAAATGACATCGAAACGGAAGGTGAGTGGCGTTGGGTGAATGGACATCGGGGAAACACGAATGACCACAACCTATGGATACCTGGTCAACCAAATAATGGCAATGCAAATCAAGATTGCGGTCGGCTACATTCTAGAAAGAACAGCATTTATGGACTCCTTGTCTCTGATGAGATATGTGATAGTCAAGTGCAACGAGCGATCTGTGAAAAGTTAATAACGTAGTAGCATATCAACAAAATTAAAAAAAACTTATGTGTATTTAATGTGGCTGCAACAAACAAATTACATTACATTTGTCATAAAATTCGATATACTGTAAATAGTGTTTATGAGTAGTAAAAGTGAGGAAAAATGCTATTATGATTTTTGACGTTTTAATTCTGCAGTATGCCAAACTTACTGTTTTAACTGATTGTTAAAAAGTATACTACAATAACCGTACAAAAAATATACACTGCTATGTTACGAATTTTCAACATGAGTATATTGACAACATATAGTCATATAAGTCATACAAAGAAAAAAGATAGGCTTAGCTTTCCTTGTTCCAAAAAAAGTACGGATGAATACATCAGTATTTTTCGATTTTCAAACCGGTTTTGACCACCATATTGGCGGAAAGAAGAAGCGAGGGAGGTATTCACGCAGGCCCGGCGCCAGGATAGCGTGACTGGGGGGGCAGAAACAAATTTTGGGGGGCACGAGAAGTTTAATTATGTGAATTGGAGAGGGGCACGAGAAATTTGCCCCAGTCTGGATCAAATGAACAAGGTAAAGACCAAAAATTCAGAGGGATTTTCCGGCTGCAATCAGAAATTGAAACGTTTTTCCGGCCGAAGACAGGTGATCTCAAAAAAAAAAGGTCTTCATTGAAATTCTAAGTGATTTTCCGGCCGAAATCAGAAATTCAAACGTTTTTTCCGGCCGAAATTGGGTGATCTCCCTCCCCCCAAAAAAGGTCTTCATCCCAAAAGTATCGTGAAATCCGGTGTCAGTCCACAAAAACTACGAAAATACCGATCGCAAACACCAATTTGGGCCTCGATTTGCACTCCAGTTGCCCCAAGCCTGTTAGTTTCTTCGTGGCCCCCCGTGGCGCCGGGTCTGTATTCACGCTAAAACCCATTTTATGCTTGCGTCTCTCTCTCTTGAAAAAAGTTTAAAAATAATTATTATTTCATGAACTACAGTTTATGATACGAAATTATAGGCTATGAGGTGAGCAAAACAAAACGCGTGCGGCTGCTTTCGACAAACGCATTCTCTGATTAAAAAAGTCATTCGGGGTGTGAAACCTCAGAACCCAAAAAGGTAATCCGAATAGGTATCATAAGACGAAAGCAACGGCTGATTATTCATATACCGTATTTACTCGTTTTACCGCCCGATCTTGATTAAGGGCCCGTTTGAATAGCCGCCCGTGTGAGCAGAACAAAAAAATAAATAAAGGCCCGTGCTTTAATACCCGCCCGGTGCAAAAGCTGATTTTTCAGTGGTAGAGAACAATAGAAAATAAGAAACTGCTAAGAAACGCTTGTGTCACAACGCTGTTGAATTTTAAGCGCTAGTAGACAACAGTCACGCCTTAGACGTCCAATTGCATAACAAATAGCATTGATTACGTAACAGGTAGTATTGATTACGGCTCCCATTTGTCTACTGCTCATTCATTCAGAATATTGAACCCTATGTGATGATTAAATCATATGGAGAAAGATTAAATGTCGTGAAATATTTGTCTTCAACGATAATTTTTGTGGTAATTTTACTTTGAAAATAACAAGCGCCCGTGCTTAAATAAACGCCCGTTTGGATAGGGGCCCGGCAGTGAGTAAGGTTGAAAAAAATAAGGGCCCGGGCTACAAAACGAGTAAATACGGTACTAAAGAATTATTCAATGAATAAATTGCTAAGTTTCTGCAAACACTTTTACTTTTACGGATTATGATGTAAAAGCTGATTAAAGAGATACTCGCAATATTTTTTTTTGCAAACTTAGAACAGTTAATATTGCGCGCAATGCCGCGCATATTACAATTGTCTTTGCGTTTAAGATTAGATCAGATCGGGCGTAGAATAACCAGAATAACTAATAAATTTGAAGAGTTTTTTTTTCAAGGATGACAGTCACACAACTAAACCACCTCTACTGTACAAGGTTCTAAACATGGTTGGGCTAGGCTAGTAAAATGTTCAGATGAAAAGACTAATACACTTTTATCTTATCAATTTTGATCTAGCCATTGACTTTAAATATGTTTGTGTAACTTTTTCTTGAAAGTCCTGTAAAGGCCGACACTTATTATTTTCTCGAGGCACAAAATTGCTCAGCAGCAGGACTTTGTTTATGGTAGACTCCATAGCCTCCAATTGCCGAAGATGCTCAAATTCCGTTGCGCACTAATATTAAAACAAAGATAGTGCATTTGATAAACGGTTTTTGCAGATATCAGCAATTTCAGTTTGAGGTCACCCTTTTTCTTTGGTATTATCTAGGTTTCATAACTTGATTAGACCTTTGATTTTAGGTTTGGTTTTCGAAAATTGATTACTCGAACATTTGTAGCGAAGTTGTAAACGGGCCGACTAGTTCAGGCCCGAACCCGAAAATATAAACCCGAACCCGGTCCAAACCCGAAAACTAATTTGAAGCCCAAACCATGCCCGAAAAGAACCGAAAGTTCAGTTAGGTCAAAAAAATGTAAGCGGTTAATTGCTTCTTTCCTAAGTAACGTTTGTCTGCTAACTGTGGCGTAGGCAAAAATGTTGATTATATTTTTGTGCACCTAAGATAAAAACCTCGTCTCAGGTTAAGCCCGAAATTTTGTCAACTTTAGGCCCGAACCCGACCCGAAAACCCGGCCCGACTTACAACTCTGATTTGTATGTTTATTTATTCATTGCTTGCTTTATCCAAATTTAAAATTCAGCCATGTTTGCGACATAATTAGTGCTTGTTTTTCTTTGCAAATAGATTAGCTTTAATGGAAAATATAAAACATTCGCCAGTTGGTCGAGTGGTAACGCGTTTGTCAATGAAACGCAAGGTCTGTGGTTCAAATCTCGAGCGGGTCAAATCGAAAACAGAGTTGCTGACGGTTTGCTACTGCTGCGACATTACTTCGAGACGAGTTGTGTTGGCGCAAGGCGCAATAACACAGAGGTGGGCCCCTCAAACTTGTTACACGCTTCGGCGTAATTAAGGGATGTAATGAAGACTTGATTTAGGCACTAGAAAAAAGTAGTTACTGAAGCCTATGTAATTGCATTGACCGCTTAAGTTTTTGAAATAAATCCTCGAAAAAATTTTTCGTCCTGCCTTCACAAAATATTTTTTCGGTATGTGATGCAAAAATACTGAGCATTTCGAATTTGCCAAAGCCAGAGTTTCCGAGCCTAAACATGGTGGGTGCAAACAATAACTCAATTCCGGAAAATCCTTGCTGATCTCTTCTTTCGGGTTTAAATACTATGTATTGATCTAGTACTATAATTCCCGAGTTTTTGTTTTTTTGTTTTTTTTTGCAAAACCAAGACTTGTCTCTTTTAATGATAAGTTATAAAACTGTACGTGCAGTATATTGACGATAAATAATCTATTGATACCAATCAGCGGTCGATTCATAGACTCTTTATTTAGTAGATTAGAGTAGAAACTGACACCCCTAAAAAAAAGAAGAGGATTGAAGAAAAAAATTTACCTCTTGTTGCGAAGGTTTTTTTGCGGTCACGCTCATTCGGCTGATTTGATTGGACATATTCTTAGAGCGAGTGAACCGTGAAGAAAAAAGTCATGCTGATTAGACGAATCGGCTTATTTTAGAACAAATAAACCGTGAAGAAAAAAAGACCAAACTCTCAGTTCCTAGTTTACGAATAAAGAGTTATGAATAATTTTTAGGGGTGCAAAATTTTGCAAAAGTCATATTCAAACTATTAAAGAGGTATGATCGAATGAATGGAGCGTCTGCTACTGTTTGCTTCATAGACTCAGGTTCGATTCTCTGTCGGTCCAAACCAAAGACTATCGTATAAAGGTGGTACTTCACCGTGTATAGGTTTCACAATGCGGACATGTGGTAGCTTTACACAAAGACCGAAAGGTTTTTTAGCTGCTATCTCATGGTCAAGGTATAACTTTGGTAAATACAGAGGTATTAACAATTACTATTTATGTGAAAAAGGGAAACTGTAAGCTTTGCCAAGAATTAGATTTTTGCTATTACGACAAAATGAAGATGCCTTGCGACTGGTGACGCCTGCTGATAGTGAAATTAATACGTAATCCAAAAAATCCTGACTGAGCAATTTAAGAAATTTACTTCTCACGACAAAGATAAACTTTTTCCGTGAAACAAAAAGGGAGTTTTATTGCTTCCTCTTTAGTCACGAAGAATTTTCATACATATCGATCATCATTAGCAAGGTTTATAACGAAATTTCAAATAAAAGAAAAAGCATTGTAAAAATAACCATAATTTAGAGAAAGCACTCAGAAAGAAAATTTGCAATGTATATAGAAACAAGCAATGTTGTGTCATTAGTTGGTTTTGTGGAAAAATTAACGCGCTTGTCAGCCGTCTCTTTGGCAATATTTTCCGTGGCTCATTTCTCGGAACAATGAAATCGAAGTTAGCGTTGCAAACAGTTTACCGCCTCTACGCATTTAAAAATATGCTCCAAGGCCCAGAAGGCAGAGCTTGCCCATCAACTTGTACCACAGGACCGTAGTTAAGTAGGGGGTAGAAGGAGCTGTGCCCATCTTCCCTCGGTTCCGCAGTTATAAATAGCAATATTACGGATATGTTTAGTCCCGCCTAAATTTTGCTTTCTCCGGCCTTCATTCTGCATCTGCCTATATGGCCGTGGTTTACCAGCACGCATCAGCATTTTAAAATGACACAGTGAAAACAAAAATAGCTTAAACAATTAACCATAGCACTAGCAAATTTATCAATATGTTTGAAACAATAAAAGTTGATTTTCGATCAGTTCTGATACAATTATGAAACAAAAGAACCGGAGCTGTAGCTACGACCCTAAACTATGATAATAAAATGCTATTCTTATTTAAACTCTTCATGTTGAGAAGGGAACAAAAAAAAAACATTTTGTTTGAGAAAAGAATTCAAAACATTCGCCCACAGCATTTTAGGTACTACATGAGTTTCACCCAATATTTAAAACGCTAAAAATAAGAAATTCAACTCAACATTTAATGCGGCGAACTCAAAAGCACTTGAATTACACAAAACACATAATCGATTAATCTACAGAATTAACAGGGAAGGACAGAGGGACTTCAAAGGGACCGCTAGGTCTTCGAGTCAAGCAGCCACCTTATATTGGTAGGCAGTTTGCCAATTGATTCGAATGAAAGCTAATAGCATTTAGATGTCACTAGCAATGTGTTTTGTTTTACATCAGCATATTCAAATGATGACTGGAGATAGTTTTTTTGTTCCGTCAGTAACTGTTTACAGTGCATAATACTGTATTTGGGTCGCACCCTCAAAATCTCAATTATGTAGGAAGAAGCAGCCTGTAAAAGCACGGAACATTTATATCAACCTTTCTTTTTACTCTATAATCCTAATATAGTGTTGTTTGTGACGAATAAGTTGCCACAAGTCTATTTTTTTGAACTTCTTTAATGCATAGGTCTACTACGAAACTGGTTCATATTTTGCATAAAAACGTTTGGTTTTGACGGCATGTTGCAAATATCATTAAAAATCAGTATTTAATGCCACAGACGTACGGTAATATTAAAATTGCGCACCGTTACTGTGTATTGAATATGAAAAACGCAGTGAAGGCTGAACTGGCCAGTTGTTCGAATGGTAACATGTTCGTCTCTGGAACGGGAGGACTAAGGTTCAAATCTCGGACTGGTCAAATTGGACACAGCGTTGTCAACGGTTCGTCACCGCTGAGACATTTCTTTGAAAGAAGCTGTGTTACCCAGGCGCAATGACGCGGAGATGAGCCCCTCAAACTCATAACACGCTTCGACGTAATATAGCGAGTATAATGAAAGGTTTGATTTGATTTACTGAAAGCAGATTGGACGACTTATTACTAATAGCCTAGGACTAGATATAATCTTGAGAGCAATTATCTCGCGGGAAAATTTAGAGAAGAAACGAGAAAAAATCAAGCAAGAGTTGTTTGTACATTGTTTGCTGACGTTTTTCAAATTTAAAATTGAGGTTTGAGCTATGCAGGATTAAACTGGAATTAATTTTAAAGCAAGACGTAAAATCAAGACTAGCTTTGAGGCGGGGTTAACAAAAAAATTCATTAATTTTTCAATGAAATAAATCTTGTCAAAACTTTTCATATTCTTTGCTGAAATCTTTATATTATTATAGCAGATTCATTGTTTTACAATTAAAAGATTGGTTGTGATTACTTGAAATCTTAATACAAATCAATTTTTATACGAAAGTTTTCATGAAAACTTTTTCTTTCCTTCATCTTTTGTGATGCTTAATTAAAACCAGATAACTTTGTAGAGAAACGTTTTACGTTGCTGCTTTGATACTATTTCGTTGCTGCTTTGATATTATTTTGTTGCTGTTTTGATACTATTGGTTTAATGACTACAGAGAAAAAAAAATTAACCTGCTATGGCATTAAATGAATTTTTTGTTATGTATGAAAGATTTTAAAACAATCCTTGAAAATTTTACAAAAAGGTCCCCCACCAACTCATTTTTCTGGCCCCACTTGCCCAATGTATTTGGTTTCTTGGTTTGTGGTGCACGACAGCGACAAATTACAAGCTTAAAAACCCTTTAGGTGAATGGACCTTATGACTACACACAGTTCGAAAAAAATTTGAACGGAATCGAGCAATAGGGTCAAAAGTTATGAGCAAAAAAGTGTTAAACTTGTAAAATGCTGCTTCTCGCGGCAGAAATACAAAAGTACTGTAATTGGCTTATTATCGTGTGGACTTGATGTTAAATTCTATTTATTTTGGTAGAATTTTTTTAAAGCAAGTATTTTATAAACTGTTGCGACTATAGAAAAAAACATTATTGTTCTAGCAATAAGATTTTGAAAAGTAAACTCGAAATTTTTTCAAAATTTAAATTAAACCTAATCATATACGCTAAACAGTAGCAATTGGTGTTGATGGTGGACTGCTTCAAAAAGACGACCGCTTGCGTTCAGACACGTAGCTAGTGACAAACCTCAGAGCACATTATTTAAAGCGGGTTGCAACATAACGGGTATTCGTAGCTTATTTATCTTACATGCTGAGATATGGCAAAAAACAAAAATTCTGCAAATGTTTGTTGAAGTTAATTTTTTGTTTTTGCTATTTTTTTTTCTTGCTCCACAGAAGCTCCCTTAAATATGGGCCCCCACGTGCAACAAATTTCTGTAAAAAATCAAACGACAAAAATGGGAAAAGTCTTCTAAAAACAAAAATGACACGAATATAAGCATTAAATTTGCGGTGAAGACCTTCTTTGGTTTGGTTTTCCCCATTATCTGGCAGAAAAAAAACATAAAATTTAGGGTAAAAACCTTTTGTTTTTTCCACCAAAATTAATAAAAAACTGTAGCAAATATACGGTGAAGCTTGCCCCTTAGACGTAAACCGCTAGTTGCACCATTGCCAAGGAGGCTAACGCATTTCCAGGAAGGGTCTTGTCCCAGCCGGCTTCCCTTTGGCTACGGCCTTAAGTAGAATATATCTGAAACTGCATTATTCACACGGGCAACTTTTAGCTGCGAGAATCGGCATTTTGCCTTTTTTCTTTCTCAAATCGATACAGAAAGAAACAAGAGCAATTGAGGAAGAATTAAAAGACAAAATGCCGATTCTCACAGATAAGATTAGTAGCGTGGCCAGGAGCTTCGGGGGGGGAGATGGGGGGTTGGCCCCCCATTGGCATGCAGAGTATGCAAAATACCCTGTTTGTAATACTTTTGAGACCAACTTTTACTCTAAGAGCAAAAATAGCTCTCCCATTGTCATTGGCAAAAAGAATATGACTGCTTTGACCCTGGAATTGAAGAGAATTCGGTCGCAAAACTCGATCTCAATGTGGGCGAACATCGTTTTTTTGGTATTTCCCTATTTCGGGCAAAAAACCGTTTCGATTCCAACTGTAAACTGTTTTAGTTTGGTTTTACGAGACAGCCCCCCCATAATTGCAAATTCCTGGCTACAAGCTTGGCTGAAAGTCGCCCATGTGAATGCAGCTTGAGAGTGATCCCTTTGTCATCCGAAGCTAAAAGAATTATCATGGTTTTTAACATCATTCAAAAGAAAGCTCATTGTACAATTTAGTTTTCTTGAAGAGTTGTAGGTGCGGTTCTATCCAACGATATTTTTGTAACAAATCTGTTAGTTGCTAAGCGGTGGTTTGAAACTTTATGACAACAATTGTCGCTTTACAATGCTTTTTTTTTAGCTAAAACTTAGCGAAACGCTAAAGGAAGTGTTTTCAAGGTCTGCTAGTGACGAAGTTTAAATTTCTCTTTTTCGCTTTTGGTTGCGTGCTGAAGAGTATTTTGACTGAATTTGCAAGAGAGGGGGAGAACAAATTTAGAGCGATGTTGCTCAACCTCGCGCTTAAATATGGATCTACTTGGGTTGCTAATCTGCGTAGCCTACTTCAAATATTAAAAATCGTTGTACTTTCCCCAAAACAAAACTTTATGCTTTTGATTAGATTACCTATTAACATTGAAATTTGGGTATAGTTCATGATAATGTTTTTGTGAGGAAGAAAAACAGTGTAGTACGGTAGTTCACCGCAATCTGTCGTAATATCTTTGATAGTTTGAATGTGTTCGAAGTATCTTTCTGTACAAATTTGAAAAATGATGGTTTTAGTTTTCTACAGTAACCTTTTGTGAAGACGATTGCAATGACACAATCAAAAATAGGACAATGTTAAGAGTTTTAGTAATCAAAATTTGAATTTTAAACTACCATAAGCTTAAACAAGTTAAAAGTATAGTATATCAACCTAATCAAAAAAAATCATGTACGTATATTGCTTTTAAATGACAAATTTTTACTGAAATGTTTGCTTTAGTTGTTTCGTAACCATTAAAATAAAATTTAACATCAAGTCCACACGATAATAAGCCAATATACACTTTTGCATTTCTACCGCGAGAGGCAGCATTTTACAAGTTTCACACTTTATTGCTCATAACTTTTGACCCTATTGCTCGATTCCGTTCAAATTTTTTTCGAACTGTGTGTAGTCATAAGGCCCATTCACCTAAAGGGTTTTTAAGCTTGCAAATTGTTGCTGTCGTGCACCACAAACCAAGAAACCAAATACATTGGGCAAGTGGGGTCAGAAAAATGGGTTGGTGGGAGACCTTTTTGTAAAATTTTCAAAAATTGTTTTGAAACTTTTCATACATAACAAAAAACTCATTTAATGCCATGGCAGGCATGCAATTTAAAATTCTGCAAAAAAATTTTTAGTCATTGCCCTAATGTGCAGTTTTTTGTTGACGCTTTTAGGCTGCTTTTGTTTGTTGCACACATTGCTTGGTATCTTGTGTTCATCATGACATTTTACTTATTTGGGTCGAGCTGGTCGAGCGCTAACGCGTTTGTTTGAGGAGCGAATGGTCGGAGGTTCAAATCCCGGGCCGGTCAAATCGGACATAGTGTGGCCAACGGCTTGCCACCGCTGCAACATTTCTTTGAAAGAACCTGTGTTGTCCGGGCGCAATGACACGTAGACGGACTCCCAAACTCGTGACACGCTTCGGCGTAATACAGCGAGTATAACAAAAATTTTGATTTGATTTTAAATGGTGAGTTTGAAACGATATTTCTTACAACTAATAGTAATAACACTAAATTTTGTTCAGAGCTCAACTTTTCGTTACGTATAGTGAGTTTTTCAGGCAATCAAAAACAGAAAAAATAAACAAAAAAACTTTGCGTTATTATTGCAGACGCAATACGTCAAAAGCTTTCAGGAACATCAAAGTTTTATACTATTTGTACAGTTACAGTATTAAATACTTTGACATCAATCATAGCCATGGGCCTTACCGGGCGGATTTTGACAGTAAGCGTTACTTTTTTAATGTTTTATTACGGTACTATGGTAATCTGCTATGATATTCGCTCTAACTCTTAATTGTTAAGCACTTTTTGAAACCCTGATATCAATCATAGAGAAATAGAATTTATTATATTATTCGATTCGAAGGATGCGAGAGAAAAAAAACAGCTTCACAACAACTTCAACTTCTCGGAAGTACTACAAAATGTAGTACAAAAATACAATATAATTATAGCTTACAGTGAGCTGATATCAATGATTTGTAACTTTTCGTATCGTATCTGATATCAATGATTTGTAACTTTTTCGTATCTGATATCAAAGATTTCATTGATTTGTAACTTTTCGTTTTGACAAATTAGCCCCCCCCCTTAATATATTTTGCTTCAAAAGATGCTTTAAATCACTTTTTAATCCATTCCAGCACAAAAAACGGTCATAAATGAGCTAAAAACGTGGTATTTTCCTTATTCTGCATTTTGGTTGACAGGCCAATGGGGGGGGGGGCTATAGCCCCCCTAGCCCCCCCTGGCTACGCTACTGCTAACTACGCTGCTACTAAGCAAAATATTTGTAAATATAAAACATAATAACGTTGTACGCAGTAGCCTAGACACCTTCCCATTGATATATGAAAATTATTGTACGTAATTTGCCACTAAAAATCAGCGAAACGGTCGATACCTCTTCCTTTTTTTTGGAAGAAGGTCGGTAAACAACGCATGCAGACCCATCAAATGAAATCTGAATTTGTGAAAATTTTGTCTTCAATTTAAATTCGGCGAAAGTTAAATTACGGTCGTCAGAGGGGAAGACCATTTTTTTTGGTCTTCTCTGTCATCAGGTTTCGGCTTTCCCTCTGTCATCAGACCTTTTTGTTTGGTCTTCACATCAATTTCGGAAAAAAAGCCACACACCAATTACAAAATCCCGCTTACGCTACTGGTTGGGCAGTAACTGATCTTTTTAACAACACTTTTTTAAAGAATATGGATGACCACAACAACAAATCCATAACTTCGACAACGAACTACAAAGACTCAGTACATTCTTGGCGTGTAACCAATATTATTCTGGTAAGAATTTAGGTGCTCTACGTAATTAAATCAATTTGCTGGCTTCTTATCAACAAAATCAATGTAAACGAAAAGAAGTTAAAATTCAACCAAAGCACCTGTGAAAGATCCAACTTTCACGTTTTGAATATGGTGCTGATTTGTGTATACTAGGACAGCGCCACTATAGCTACATCAATTCCGTCGAAAAGACCTGGGTGGCAGTAATCTGCTCAGTTGCATTACTGCTAACCGAGGATCACTATTAAGCCATCATAATTACAAGATTAGCATAGTCTTTTCGACAATTAGCATAGCATAGTCTTTTCGATAATAATTAACAACATTAGCATAGCTGCATAGTCTTTTCGATAATTACAAGATTAGCATAGTCTTTATAATTACAAGTCTTTTCGACGGAATTGATGTTTGTGATCCCCTATTTTGTGGCTGATCCCATCTTTTCTTGATGAATTTTTAGACCTACCCACTAATTGGTTTGATTTTTGGAGTTGGTTGTTGAGAATCGCCTGTTGGCCTGATTCCCTGCTATTCTCCTTTCAGCTATCGGCTGTTAATTTTTGTTTGGCCTTGGTACCTTGCAAAAGTTTTCATTTTTTAAGCACAATTTTGCTTCCAAAATAATGTTTTTAGTTCAAAACTCATGGCAGATTTCAACGGCTAATTTACATAATTTTTTGATCGGTTTATTAAAACTCGTAGCCGATTTCAACGCTTCATTTGCATTTTGATCGCTGGCGAAACGATAATTTTGACTTCGGAGCTTATTGTTGGTTTTGCCGATTTTTTGCTCTTTTGTTTCGGCCTTCTATATTTTTTTTGGCTTGGCCTGTTTTCAGCGACTAGAAATTCTATAAATAGTGAGAAAAATTTTTGTTTTTTACTCGTTTCGATTCAGGCCAGCTCAGCTGACGAGGTTTGGTATTGACCGAAATAGCGCTATCCTGAGCATTGCATGGAGGGTTATTTTACTCTCAAATTTCTTTTTGCTACAGAGAAGATTTTTTTTTTTCGCACGACTGTTTTGCTTGGTGGTAGTTCGGTCAAGAAATTGACTGTGCTCTATGACTTAACAAAATTGTTATGCTTTGGACTTTGCCGGTACCGATTATCCACCAAAAGTTTTTTCTAGCCTATGCGAATCTTGTAATCATGATGGCTTAATAGTGATCCTCGGTTAGCAGTAATGCGACTGAGCAGATTACTGCCACCCAGGTCTTTTCGACGGAATTGATGTTTGTGATCCCCTATTTTGTGGCTGATCCCATCTTTTCTTGATGAATTTTTAGACCTACCCACTAATTGCTAAAAACTAAATGATATTTTTGAACCACTTTGAGGTGGTGCAAAGTTTTAACACGACTTTCATGGTTTTTGTCAGAATTTTTTCAGACAGAACTTTTCGGTGACGGTCTCTGTCTGATTTAGAAAGCGATGAGAAGGATTTTTTCAAGAATAACGTGACAAAGATCATCACCGAAGTGTTCTGTCCGAAAAGTTTCTGACAAAAAGCATTGCATTGACCAGGCGCGTAGCCAGAAATTCGCAATGGCGGGGGCTGTTTTGGGGGGTGTGGGGGCGGAGCCCCCAGAGCTCGAAAATTTTGCATTTTTTTGCAAAAATAACAATTTTATGGCTATTTTGATTAAAAAGTAATGCTTTTAAAAAGTGGCTTAGAATTTGGCAGTGCAAACATAACTAAACTGGTGGCATAAATGGGCTATTTGGGAGGTGGCCTATGATAAAATGTTATTTCTCTTGTTTAGATGCTGGTAAATTATAAAATCGAATAGTTCAATAAAACTCACGCGGAGTAATCTATTTCTATACAGTTTATAGAGAAAAATAATTGGGGGGAGCTAATGAAAAGAGATTTGATAGAAATGATTGGTCACTAACTAATACTTAATAGTCCCCCAACCTATTCCTTAGTTTATAGTATATTTGTTGATGACACCTATGTTTAGTATTTTTACACTAGCGATCAAATTTGATTGCTTATTTCTTGCCATTTTCCAAAGTTTTCATTTATTTGTAAGCTTTATTTTCGACAAATTAGCCCCCCCCTGAATATATGTTTCAAAAGTTGTTTTAAATCACTATTTAGTCCAATCCTGTGCATAAAACAGTCTCAAAAGTGCTAAAAACGTAGTGGTTTCCCCATTCTGCATTTTGGTTTATATGCCAATGGGGGGGGGGGGGGGGGGGGGGCGGCTGTAGTCCCCCTGTCCCTGGCTACGCTACTGGCAATGACTCTGCTAAAAATCATATTTAAGTGATATTTTTAATTGAGTTTTTGTGTTCATACGGATGATGTTATAGATGATCAAATGAGAACATTACTTCTTGGATTTGTCGAGCTCGAAGACAACTGCTGGATTGCTCCCTTTAATGGATATCAATATTAATTAACTCCCACCCCATTCACATGGAATAAAACACGCAATATATGTCGGAGTTGGGGAGGAGAATTGGCTGTTCATGGCGTTCGAGATTTTAGGGAGAAAACGTAAAGTTAATGAGTCAAAAACTCTAGTGCAATTAGAATAGAAAAGTGGTTCTCAACCTTTCGTAAACCGATGCACCATTTCATAAGCTTAAAATGGTTCTCAGCCTTTCATAAATCCTTTCATAAAAACGACTTCATTTTTCACTACTTGGATCTGACTGCGATAATGCCGTTATTACTCTAAACAGTTTTTGAAAAGCTTACGCGAACACTAACCCACGTGCAATATTTGGCGCTTTTCGACCTCAACTTTAAAAGATATGAAGAGGCATTTTTCCTCCTCCTCTCGTTTTATAAAAGTTTTTGGACAAATATCGTGTGAAAAACAGGCTTGATGGTATTGTCAAATAAAAAAAGAAATAAAAACAAGAAAAAAAAACGAAAAACTCGAAAACTGGAGTTCCGTCAAAAATAAGTAAATTTTTGAAAGTATGATCAAAATATTTTGATCATCTTTTAAGCATTGCAAATGCTGGTGTAGTTGATTGAGCAACTCCCTTAATTGGCATTATTTGGCAAAATTTTGCTTTTTTTGCGAAAGTTTTTGCTGAGCATCGACTTAAATTGCTTTAATTACTTCCTTCTTGAAATATAGTTTATATTTCTTTATAGTTATTAGTTTAAAAATCAATCAAACTGCAAATGCCCTTATTGCGAAGCATTGCTTGACAAAAAAGAAAATAATCAAAATATAACAGGAAGTATTTTAGTTAAATCACGACTAAAAGTCATTAAAACTATAAAGCACTTGTCGTCGGCAAACATTACGCAATTACTGTATATATACGCAAATGGTTCGGTGCCAGCATTTTTGGATTATCCGCGCTGTCAATTGGAGTGCTGTAAGAAACATGATTATTTTTGCTGCAGTATGTAGTCGGCACAGTATCAAAAAGTTTGTTTAAAATGGGTTTTGTGTCATACTATAAAAGGTTTTATTTCACCGGAAACTTCTATCTAGTTTTTTATTAATGCTGACTCGAATCTAACCCAAACTCAAATTCTCACTTAAGTTCAAGTTTGAATTATTATTTGTCGCTAAAAGATGCAATAAATGTTACACTACAAAGTAATATAGTTTAACAATAAGCAACGAAAACTTAGTTTTTTGACGGCCAGAGACCGAATGGGACCTGTAACGATCATCTAGTCAAATAACCTCCGGCTATGCACCTTGTTGCGCATTAGAGCTTCCGGTTTATTTGAAGTTATTGCTTTGAGAGAAATGAGATGAGACTATTAAAACAAAAATATTAGTCAAATGTTAAAAAGAACTGCTTAGAAGCAGATTTAAACTTTAAAAGGAGAAAATTTTAAAATTATGTGAATAAAGTGCCAGGTTTTAATATTCTGGTATAAGAGAGATCGTTGCCGCTTCGTACTTTTCATATGGGATAGTAAACATGAGAGAAGTGGAACAGCCGGTATGGCGGGAATTTCTGACGTTGGACTTCGTGAAGTATTGGTTTAGGTTGTATGGATGTTGCTTCTGAATTATAATGGCATAAATTGTAAATGGCATGGCATAAATAGCAACACGCGCATGTTGTCGTGTTGACGGGCGTAAATAAGTATTTGGTGGTACATCATTTCAAGGCGTTTATTGTTAGTCAAATGCAAATTATAATCGCCAAACACGAAATCAAGTTAAATACCAGCCAGTAGGTCGAGCGGTAACGCGTTCGTCTCTGCAACGGGAGATCTGAGGTTCAAATCTCGGGCCGGTCAATTGGACGTAGTGTTGCCAACGGTTCGTCACCACTGCGACATTTGTTCGAAAGAAGCTGCGTTGCCCGGGCGCAATGATGCGGAGACGGGCCCCGCAAATTCAATATAAGGTTCGGCGTAATCCAGCAAGTATAATGAAAGATTTGATAAGTTAAATATTGTGAAATTTAAACTGATCTAGAGTAACAGTGTATACAGGAAAATTAATGATAAACCATGAAAGAAACTATTTCACTGGAAAATTTTATCAACTTCTTTATCATTCTGACCCAAATCTAATCCAAACTGAAATCATTACTCCAAAACTAACCCCGAATCCAACCCTAACCTAAACTTTAACTCAAAATCTAATTTTATTCTTAACGAAGTAAATAAAAAAATGTGCGGATAAATATTCTTCATTTTCGTTTTTACTTTCTTTAACTTAAAATATTTTTGGGTGAAATAGTCACTCCCATAAAAACATTTCGGAGTTTGTCAGATGTCCAATTGTCCATTCTGTAAGATGTATTCAAAAAGGCTGCAAATTCAAAAAGGCCAGCGAGGGCAACGAAAACTTATTAGCCATGAGCATGTGGAGGCTGCGTTGTATATGCGTCATATTGCGCCAGAATGGAGTCAAAAATAAAGCTTTAGAAGAATTTAAATTTAGAAGTATAAAAGTAGACGTCTTTAATTTAAAATACGAGTTTTTTTGTCACAAAAATAATAATTGGGGAAAAAGTACGTAAAGGGGGATGAACAACTCATTTTTTGCATGGGACATTAGTTGGGTCAAACGCATGTTTTCAATTTTGACAAAATGTCAGTTTTGTACCCATAGTCATTAAATATTACATAGTTTAAAAGTGCAATAGCAAAATTGCCGTTCAAAGTTGTAACTTGCGCCCCCTATCGACAGGCGTACATAATTTCAATCTAGTGACTATCAAGAGACTAGGCACTATGTAATATTTAGTGACTAGGCATGAACCAAAAGTATTTTAAATGTTTGATTTAGTAAGCTGACTAAGCTATGTGAGTTTCAAATTATACGAAATGCTGTTTGTGAAACTGAAAATTTTCATCGAAAGCAGTGTAGTTTTTTATCAATTTTTTCAAAGCCTTGGTGCAGGGTGTAAAACAGGCCAGTACAAACACCGATTTCCTGCTTTAATTATTTAACTACTTAGCCACTTAATGGCCTGATGAAACTTCGGATGTCAATGGGTTATTTTAGTGTAATTTGATGATAATGTGAATAATCGTAAATAAAGAAGCTCTTCAGCCAAAGACAAACTATGAGCAAACAGTCAGTCACAACTCAGTAAGCGGTAAGTAAGATTTACAGCGATGCTTCCGGTACCGTTACTCAATATGGCAGATGGTGTATGGTACATTTTCCAGCAAAAAATGTGCTAAGTGGCTGTGATTTTGAATTGCATTGAGTTTCATTTCTGGTGAGGTCAGTGCAACTTGGCTTCGCAGCTACTTTGAAAAGTCAACATGCAATCAAAAAGAATTGAGATGGAGGACAAGCTCTTAGCAAACAATTTCAGTACAGTTCAAATGCAGTTAGTAGTGCGCGACAAGGTAATGGGCATGTAAAATATTGTTGTAGCTTACGTTTGGCTTTAACAACAGTTAACTGCATGACTACCACAATAGTAGCCCATGTCAGTTACGCAATACCAATTTTTGATGGCAAACACCGTTTCGATTATGCAACGTCGATTTATGAGCGAAAACATCAAATGTGACGTTGATTTCTGATAACGAGCGTCTAACACTTCTTTCCTAACCTGGTGACTCTTTCATCGATGAAATTCGAAAGCAGCTCTATACGCATCAGATACTGAGGGTTGAAAATTCCACAATCGCTCACATCTGATTTGTAGAGCTACTTGGACAGTAATTACTGCTGCAACTAATTCTGACTCTCTGTATTAACCCCAAACTGTTTTTTCTTGCAAAACCATTATCCAACATGTTTGATGTCTTCCAACTGACCCAAAATGAAGCTTCAGCAGTAATGTTTCATTCTACAATTAATTTGGTAATGATAGCTTACTATTTTAATATTTCTGAAAAACAAATACAGTATTTAATTGAAATTCTAACACAAACTTTTTTTTTAGGTTAGACCAACAGAATCACGATGAAATTGGCAAGGTTATTTGAAAGACATTTGCATGTCAAGAAAGATACTGTTTATTTTATTTTTTTAACCAATATCTGGTACTTAAGTCAGCGCAAAATACTGCATTATTTTTAAAATATCTGACTAATGACCATAAGAGGCTTTCCCGGATTTTGATTTTAGAAGCAACCATTAAATAAGAGAGTAGATAAAAGAAATCTGTAATGACGTGAAAATAAAAAGTCAATTTTAGATTTGAATGCTGTAAAATTTTTTAGTCATCCTAACAGCTAATAAGCGTAGGCTAGTCAAATTAACCTAATAAGTGTAATCAAATATGTCTTAAACTTATCTGACTTGTACCTAAGTCAAAACAAAATACTGCAATATTTAATGGTATTTGACCATAAGAGGCTTCCCAGGATTTTGGTTTATAGAAACAACTTTTTAAATAAGAGACGTTATATAATTGAAATCTGTAATGACGTAGAAAGAAAAAGGCAATTGCAGATTTTTGGTAACAGCTAATCAGGATAGCGGTAGCCTAGCTAATTAACCTAATAAGTTTAATCAAATATGCTCTGGAGGTTAGGTCAGGACTATTTTTGCAGTGGAGGCAAATTAGCATTTAAGCCGCATTTACACGGGCGTTTTTTTAGCAACGCGATTTGAAGATTTTTGAGCGTGAAAATCTCTCTCGCAGAGTGGTTACTTACACGAGGCGAGACTAGTCGCGATCGCGTTTGGCAAGAATCGCCGCCGTGTAAGTAACACCTGTGATTTGCGATGCCGATTATATTTTGCGCGACTCGATGCAAGAATCGTTCTCACCCGTGATCTCTTACTAGGTAGATTTGAACGCCTCGACAGTCCCAGGGTAAAGTTGCGCTCGTGTAAACAGCAAATCGTAAGCAATTTACCAGTCGCCATGGCATAGCGCAATGCACAAATGCTTTGTGAGTCGCTGGCTGCGATTATTCTAAATGTACTTCATAAAATATTGTGTTTATAGTACAAAACAGTCTGTAGTGCCTTTACCGCAATTAATTGTGACTTCGATACTAAATTTACTTCACATTAGTTTGTAACGCAGAAGGAATAATTTTCTTGTTGATGCTGGCACTGGTCTACTGCAAATACGGCAGTCATGAGCTGATAACTGTGAAGCCAATCAAGCAGGACTTTAACCCTTTATAAAATTTATAAATTAACCACAGGTAACAGGACCTTGATTGTATTCTGCTTTTATAATACCGTAAGTGCACTTTTTTTTATTAGAACCAGTAAATTTTGAGTTGAGGCTGGCTGTTTTTAGTTTTTTGCCAATGCTGAGCCTCAGTTGTTCTTAATTGGTTTCTAGATTTTGAGATCATTGATGTCAATTATGGCGACAATGCTTGTTAATTCCTAGTGATCTGTCTGCTTGTTAACGCCTTTTCAGCTGCTTTTGCAGCATCGTAAAATTGCGGAAAGCAAAAAAGCGAGCATTAATTTTCGTTTGAAAAAGAGCCATAAAGTTTTTTTTGTTACTTGCGCAGTGCGCAGCAGCACTCTTAAGCAGAGGTGGAGTCCTCGAGGACGTCCTTGGCCTCGAGGACGTCCTCGAGGATACATTTTGAAGTCCTTGGCCTTGGCCTCGAAGGTCAAGTCCTTGGCCTTGGCCTCGAAGCCTCAAGTCCTCGAAAATTGCCCTGTCCTCGGCTCGAGGACAGCACTATTTTTTGAACAGGTAAAATCTAATTGGAAAACGCCAGAAAACTCGCGTAAATTTTGCAAATACCTTTTTTGTTTTCCTCTTTTGGACCATAGGCGTACTCAAGGGGGGCAGGGGTCCCGCTCCCCCCAACTGAAATTTCACCAATGACAAAAATGTGCCAAAAAGCCTACTGCTTCTTCAGTTTCAGTTTCTTTTTGCCATTTTTCGCTGACAACAGTAACTAACAACAATATTGAAGACCTGGGGCACCAGGCCCCCCTCAATTCAATTTTTGCCAGCCAATTTAAACGTATAACCCGGAAGAAATGGAGAATTTTTGTCCTAAACGTAGCTATCTCAGGCCCACATCTAGCCGTTTTATGAACGCAATGCATTATCAGGTCCCGATTTACCATAATATGACGCAGTACCAGCTAGGGGCCCTGAGCTGAAATCGCAAAGCTTTTTTGGTCTTCACCTATATTTGGCAGAAAGATGTTGCGAAAATCTCCAAAGTGCCAGGGGCCTAGCGCGATGTAAATCCGGCCTGGCAATAACATGGTTAGTAGACGTAACCATCTACTGTACCATTTTTCAATAACAATTCAGTAATTCACCTCCAACCTCGCCGGTTTTTACGCACAAAATATTAAAAAAAAATTAGCCATGGAAAATGCTGATTGAACAAATCATTGAATTTTAATTGAGGGGCCTGGGCCCCCTGGCCGAACGTGTACTCCTATAACTGGTTATTTTCATGACAAAACAAAATCTCTAAGGAAAATCTTCCAGTGGATTGTTATTTACACTGCTAAAATGTTGCAAGAGACTGTGCACCTTACCTTCCCCTACCTGGACCAAATCACTTACAATTAAAATTTAGCTCCAAAATGCAAGATGTTAAACGTGTTTTGGACTAAAATTGCAAGTAAAAGAAGAATTAAACAATTTCATTTTTTCAGTTGGCTTTCAAATTTCAAAAATGTAGTGTTTTCAAATGGCTCTGAACACTTTCGAATTGTGATTCAATGGCATTAAAATAGCTTTTTTTTCCAAAACATTACAAAAAATTGCCCAACGACTGGGGGCTTTGCCCCCAGACCCCCAAAGCCTCCGGCGGCTGGAGGCCCCGCCCCCAGACCCCCGTCTGTGATAGGTTTGGGTTGCACTAGATTTCTCAACACGTTTTCAAAATTTGATATTTGCATTTTTCAACTATTAGTTTAAGCCCTCTCCCTTTGCAAAATCATGGTTATGTGCCAACAAGAAATGATTTCAGATCTTCCATCCTACGATACCTTTGTCCCACAAAAACCTCCGTTTTGGAAAAATTTTGATGACGTCATTTTATGTGATTTGTGGTTTAGGCCTCCCCCATTCGAAAATTTTGGGTTCGCTTATAAATAGGAGATCGCCTGAAAAAATTCTTGAAGACCTTTTTTTTCGGAGAACGCTTGCGGCTGTGTCCTTGGTCCTTGGCCTTGGCTTCGAGCATTCCTGTCCTTGGCCTCGAGAGAGTCTGTCCTCGAAAAGGCTGTCCTTGGCCTTGGCCTTGGCCTCGGATTTTTTTGTGTCCTTGGCCTTGGCCTCGAGCCTTGTGTCCTCGACTCCACCTCTGCTCTTAAGTCTCGAAATTGTTGCAGTTTTGCTCGAAGCTACCGAAAAACCACTCAATTAAGCTTTATTGTTTTGAATCAATACAGAATTTAGTTGTTTTTTTTGATTTGGAATTGATTTTTTTGCGGTTGTTCTTAATATTGTTATTTGTTGCTAAGACTGGTGCTGTTCCTAATTTGTTATTAAATTTTGAGCAAAAATGAGCCTCGTGTTCTTACACAATTTTTCTTGTATAAAAAAGTGTAATCAGTTTTGTCATTGCTAATATTCTGACATAGCAACAACAAAAGTTAAAAATCTGAAAACTCGAGAATAGCTAAGACAATGAATTCACTATAATGGCATTGGGACAGTATATTTGGGAAATGGAGGTGCATGTTACAGAAGCCATCCGTAAAACTGCTGACTGTAGGTGCTCCAGCGAAACTCTGGAGCTTTTGTGTAGGCTCACACCCTATGCTCACTAGTTGGGTCCAGCACCAGCACAAGTACTATCCACTGTTTTTTGTCGGCTAAAAACTTGTTAGCGTTTGCTTTCTTTTCTGACCGGAGATAGCTAGTAGCCTACAAGCATCTCTTGCGTCTCCTGGTCTTTGCTACTGGTCATCATACTGGCATCGGCATGCTGGCACCGCCATCGGCATCTCCTGGTCTTTGCTAATGGTCATCATACTGTACACTTGTCTTGGCCGCATTGATCCAGCAAAGTGCAGTAAAGCTTTAAGCTATGAAATAAGTGCAAAATTATCTTAGCAGCTTAATCCTACAACATGCATTGAAATCTCCAACTCCCTGAACTTTACATCACAGCGGTCGCTTTGCCAACCATAAATCTATCAAGTCATGGCTAAACCAAACCACAGTATTGCTCTGCTAAAACGGTGGACTCTACTAATCGCCATCAAAGTTCGTATATCTCCGTACTCCGTATAACTCCGTACGTGTTATTTATGGACTTCGTACTCTACTAATCGCCATGACCCTACTAGTGTATACTCCGCTTTTGAATGGAATGGAGTTATTCATCCCGTAGTTTCTAGATATCCCTGCGTAGAATGTTGCCACAGCGCTTAACCGACAATTGAAAATCTACAAGTTTCTAAGGGTTCGTTCAACGACCACCGAGCAAATCGGAAACTACTGTACATCAGCTACCTACGTCGCAACTCAACAACAGCTCTGGTCAAAATCTATCTGCAGACAAGTGTTTTGAGATAGAGTACAGCTTGTTTGAAGTCAAATCAAAATCAAATCTTTCATTATAGTCGCTGTATGACGCAGAAGCGTTTAACGAGTTTGCGGAAATGGGCCCCACAAACTCGATACACGTTTGGCGTAATGCAGCGAGTATAATAAAAAATTTGATTTGATAGTTTAAAGTCCTGTAAAATATATGATAAGCTTTATTAAACGTCCAGCAATAATCAGTCAATTTTGGCTGATGGTAATTGGACGTTTAATAAATCTTATTATTTTGAATGTGAAACGAATGCCAACAATCACCAGCATAACTTCACATCTAAGTTAGGAGAGATTCTCCAAAGACTGTAAATTTTACCCGAAAAGAGACAAATTTTTGAAAAAATAAGTTCAAATTTTGGTTTTTAAAACAAGTTTGCCAAAAGTTTCCCAACGGAAAATGAGAGTCCAAATTCTCCGATCATATCATAAAGAATCAAATAGAAAGAGCGATTTAATGCGATTAGCTTTACAGTCAACAAAAAAATAAAGTACTCAAGACTTCCACTCACACTATTTTTTTGTCGAGCAGTAACGTGTTCGTCTCTGGAGCGAAAAGCCTGAGGTTCAAATCTCGCACCGGTCAAATCGGACGCAGTCTTGCCAACAGCTCGTCACTGCTGCAACATTTCTCCGAAATAACCTGTGTTGCCTGGGCGCAATGACGCGGAGATGGGCCCCGCAAACTCGTTACATGCTTCGGCGTAGTACAGCGAGTACAATGAAAGGTTTGACTTGATGAAATTCAAAATCGAAATATTCGTCGGAAAATTTCAAAAACATGCAACACTTTTATTATTGTCTGTATTGCATTTGTTTTTGCAGAAAGTTTTGTTTGCGTTGCAGTCTATAATGTTGCGTTTAGTTACATCAAAAACTTAAAAATCATGTTGTACAAATTATTTACGGTCAGTCTTGCTGTATTTTTATGCACTGCGAAAGAACACTTCACATGTTTAAGAACTGATGACGTCATCAACCAACCACCTTCAACTGCCCAAACTGTTACACAAGGAAAGCCAGGAGAGCGAGGCCCTCGTGGTTTAAAAGGAGAACCAGGAGTTGGGTTGAAAGGCGAACCAGGAATTCCTGATAATTCCCTAATTAATTCATTGAAAGGTAACCTTTTTTTAATAATCCAGTACATGAAAATTGTGTAATGTAATTGGAATTAAGGTTGCAATAAGAGGCAAACTTGTAAACGGGCCGACTTGTTCAGGCCCAAACCCGAAACTATAAGCCTGAACCTGGCCCAACCCGAAAAATGATTCCAAGCCCAAATCAGACCCGAAAAAGCCCAAAAATCGAGTTAAGTTTAAGAAACGTATACGGAAAATAATATTGCTTCTTTTCTTTATCATTTAGTCTGTTGCAGTGTTGTAAGTCGGGCCAGGCTTTTCGGGTCGGGTGGGGCCTAAAGTTGACAAAAATTTTGGGCTTAATTCGGGCCTGAGACGTGCTTTTTGTCTTAGGTGCACACAAATATAATCAAAGTAACTTGGCAACATTGCTGAATTTTTCAGACCTAACTTAACTTGCGGGTTTTTTCGGGCTGATTTGGGCTTCAAATTAGTTTTCGGCTTCGGGCTTATATTTTCGGGTTCGGGCCTGAACTAGTCGGCCCGTTTACAACTCTGGTCTGTTGAGACACTGCTTATTAAATCAAATTGTGATGAAATAATATATTGTGTTCTAATAATTGTATCGATGCTTTAAACACAAAGGCACGTATCATGTCCAAATTAAGCTCGAAGTTTTGTCAATCTTAAGCCGAACCCGACCCGAAAAACCCTGATCTACTTACAACTCTGATGAAAGGTACAGGTTTGACTACCATAAAGGTAACTGGCAAAACTAACACGCAAATGAGCATTTTACTAACATTCATTTTCTTATTCACAAAAGCTCTCATCAGTGCTACAGCATGCTGCAAAAAGGAAACATGGCAAAATTTTTGTTTCGAGAAAATCAAGTTTTTTTGCGCCATTGTTAACTTGATGTGACGCAATAAGTACTTTTTTTCGCATATTTATTCATGATTTTTCAACAATAGCAAAAAATTTATGGAAATCACATTTTTATTTTGCAGCACTTTTGCAGTAGTTGTTTTCTTTTTATATTTAAACGTCAATATCGCTGATAGCATTGAACGTACAAAGCTAAAATTTTCAAATTCGGTTGAAATGAAACTGAAATTTAACATCACAAAAAAGAAACAAAGGAAAATGCTTTTTAATGCTTATTCGCAAGATACTACACGCTTGCGTTTTAGCTGTTTCTTTTGGCTTTTGCCATAAGAAGTTAAAAATTTGTCAATCAGGTTACAAGGAAAGAGCAATCATTCAATCTAAAAAAGTACTTTTAGTTGTTCTTGTTTTTCTGAGAGTGCATTTTTTTTGTTTTTCGGAGAGTGCAACAAAAAAAGACGTATTTTCGGAGGTGTGCATGCAAAATTTTCAGAAAGAAAGTGTAAACAAGTGATCTTTTAAATTACAAAAAGTGGCGCTGTAAATTCAACGCTTTGGGCGTTTTTTGTTTATATCATCCCAAGTCCGATAGACTTAAGATCTAACCAACTAACGAGAGTTCTAGTAAATTGACGCAATGTTTATAAGTACCCGATTTTTCCTTTCAAAAATTTTCTAGCGACTAATTTGTTCGGTGTTTTCTAATTGTGATAAGTTTGCAGTCAATCATGATATTTCTTCTTTCAAATTTCGATGCATTTTCTCGAACCTTGTAAGGAGTTCGTGAAGGGGCCGTCACTGCCCCCCAATTAAACTATTATTAGTAAAGTGGTATTTGTAAAAAGAAACCATATAATAAAACGTGACATCGCTAAGAGATACTTTGTGGATTATGACGAACTTTGCGACAGTATCAAACTTTTACTGAGCTTTATTAATTTTTAAAATAGTGACGCAATTGCGTTAAGCAAATTATAGTCGCTGGAAGTCAGATAAAAAACTTAAATGCGCCCTTTTCAAATGTTTTTTCACTATCTTTAACAGTTTTGTGGTAATTTGCTTTTTAAATATCTAGAAAAGTTATTAAAATAATTAAGTAACCTCAAGCAAAAAGCGCAATTATCACTCACTTTACATCGCCAAAACTCACTAACAGTTTTCAATTTATTTTGAAACAACATAAAGTATTCTTTAAAATTCCATTGACTTTTGATGAAATTTTACTATACATGAACCAAATTAATTACTTATCACGGTCAGAGATAAGCGACAATTTATGCAGTCACTTTTTTATTAGAATTACACTCTGTAGTATTGCAACCAACATATTGGAAATTGCATATTAAGTCGATTATTTAGCACCAAAACTTTCCTAATTAAAAACCTCGAGGCGCTGTACGAAGTTTTTTCAACGTAATAGATGACAGTTGATTAAAAAACTTTGCAATCTATAGCTCAAATCTGTTAAAGCCAGTGAATCTGTTAAAGTACTTCGTTCAATATCTTAAATGCTGGGAGAAAATCTCCCATCTTGAAATTCCCAAGTCCGTTGGTATCAACTCATTATGACTATTTTAACAATCTAGCTTACGGCAGTTAAAAATCTTATACTTTCGGGTGGGTTTATTTAAGATTTTTTAACCTGATATTCCCAAGGTTTGTCAAAATTTATCTTCCTTGTACGCATTAACCTACGGTACTCTAATTTGCCCAGCTGAAATCATCCTCAACGTAGCACAGCATCAAATTTTGAATCCTTTTATATTTGTTTTATACTAAACTAACTTAGAAATTTATTTGTTTACCACAAGTAGGTAAAAATTAAAAAAATTTGAGAGGCTCCTCCTGAACAAGGCACCCCAAAAACTTTGTCGAGTTTTATCTTTTTGTATATCAATTTATCTTAAAAATTCAAGTTGTTTAGCTTGAGTGATAATTTTTTTTCAAACCTGGAGGCATATTTGGCGGGAAACACACCAAGGTGGATTCACTAAAAATTTTCATGTATATCTATCTAACTCACTATACAATATACATCCCTAAAATTTTGTCTTTTTAGCTCAAGGGATTAAAATGTCTTAAGTTTAGCAAGAGGGCGTTACGAGAATTTTCTTTAACGTGGCATTGACAAATTTTGTCATGTTTTACATTTTTAATATTTACCTATCCTAAACGTTTTGTCTGCCTAGCTTGGGAGTTTAAAATTTTTTTAATATTGTGGAAACCGTTTAAAAGGGATCATTCTCATAGTGGCACAACCTTAAATTTTGAAAATTTTACCTTTCCTTTATATTTTCCTATCCTAAAAATTCATCTTCAGTTCAGATCGAGTGGTTAAAATTTTTGAATTTTGGAGGACCCGCTTGAGAGGAACCCCCATTGCGGCAACCCAAGTTTTTGCCTTGTTTTTTGCGTAGTTTTAATTCCAACCTATTCCGAGAATTTAAGCTATCTACTGTACAGCTTGAACGATTCAGAAGTTCAAAATTCTTGAGAGCCTGTTTGAGGAGAATCCTCCAGCGTTTCACTTCCGATTTCAGGCGGTCTCCAGTTCTTCGTGATATCTATTCTACAATCGATCAAAGTTTGCTCTCTCTGAGTTTCCGTTTAAAAGTAAGACGAAGAGAAGAAATAATAAAAAAGAAATAAACAAAAAACAAAAAAAGGAAAAAACAAACGTAATTTAAATGAACACAAACAAAAAAAAAGGTGGCCGATAGTGAGTTCAAAAAACACAAATAGTTTTTCATCAATATCGGTACTTATTGAGATTAATACCCGCTTTTTGCCGAAATTGAATTGCGATCACATTATGGCGCGGCATATTTTTGAAGTGTACCTTTTCTTTGAGAACCTTGATTAAAAATCTCTCAGGCTGGCATTGCAGCCCGAACCCTACAACTCTAATGCAAGGTTTTGAAGAGAAAGAATTAAAGAACGCTGCGCGAATCGAACTTCCGACATGTAAGACGCCGAGATAGCGCCTTAACCTCTACACCTTCCAGGTACAGTGGTTTTTTGATTATTAGCGAATTAATAATTTTTGGACCCAAAAATTGTCGTTTGACGCGGTTTGTGATTTCCTGAATCACGATCACGTGACCTAAGATCCCCCAAATCGGCATCTATGTCGCTTTAGTTATTCCCAATATGTCCGATATTCAACTTTTCAGGTTTGACCGTTTTAAGCAAATTAATAAATTTTGATATTCATTGATTAAAATGGCCGAGTAAAAACAAAGGTCCTAAACACGCAAAGTTCCAACTAAAGTTACGTTTCGTTCCACAACCAAGATTTTGATAAAAGAAAGGCTTAACCAAAACCTAAAAGATTTTGTTCTAAACATGTATTAGTTATAGGTGGGGAAGCTGAGCAAACTGGTGCAACTTTAAGATACAAGAGTCTGGGGAAATTTTTATAATTTTTCGGTAGAAATAGCCATTTTTAACGTTAGTTAAATCACATTTGCACGTTTTGAGACCATTTAAAAGCACTAAATTGCTAAAATTTTGAAGTCATTTCAAAGAAATAAATCGCCTAGTCTCTTCAGCACACCTTACTTATATAGGTCAAGTCCAAAAACACGCTTCAGGGCGTTTTGCATTTGGAGAGCCAAGTTTTATAAGTGACTTGGCTTGGGGGTAAAGTCCCCTTAGCCACCCGCCAGTTGCACACTGGTTACATCAAATGTATACAGTATGTCTACTATAAACATCTGAGATATAAAGTGTGATAGATAAATTTGCAGCTACTTCAACCCAACCACTGTTGTTTCCACTTTGACAAGGAGGTATGTATAGCATGCGGGTCAATACAATTTCAACACAATTTATTTTTTCATGTAACTTAAAATAGAAACGCATTACATAGTTGTGCAAGGAAGTCGTAACATAAAAAGCACTGCAAAGTCATCGTAACATAAAATTTATCTGAGGTCTGGTTAGAAGCTTCAAATAAACCTCACGGTCTTCCAGTCAAGAGGGCTTTTCGACTTGACCTGTATTAGAGAGTGAGGGCCAAAAGAACTGTCTGGGCTTAATTCTTTCAAATAGCCTCCTAATCTTCGCAATTAAATTATTTCAAATAGCTTTAAAAACGTGCAAAATGTGACCCTAATGGCGTTTAAATGACTACGTATTTTTTTACGAAAAATCCCACCAAACGCCTAACAGCAAAAAACAAAAATAATTAATCCAGCATAGCGTAGCCAGAAGGGGGTGGGGAGGAGCTATAGCCCCCCCCCATTGGCCTGTCGACCAAAATTCACTAAAAAATTACAACGTTTTTTGCACTTTCGAGACAAGCTTTTTCTGTGATCACGTAATTTATTAAAGCCTAACGTAATTTATTAAAGCCGCTTTCGAAGCATTTACTAAAGGAAGATAATACTTGTCAAAGCAAAGCTTACAAATCAGTAAAAACTTTCAAAAATGGCAAAAAATAAGCAATCAGATTTGATCGCTTGAAGCGATCAAATCTCAATCAATCAAAGCACTCAATCCACTTGATGTCAAAGCTGAAATTGAGACACAACAGTACGGGTGTTTGTAAATGCTTTATGTAAATCGAGTTTGGGAGCGCCCGGCTACGAGACCAAAATTTTACCGGCAGAAAATGGGCAAAAAAGTTGACGAGTTTAAATCGATATATCGCGGTAATTACCGATATTGATGAAAAATAGCTTGTGATTTTTGATCACACTTTCAACCACCTTTCTCTTGGTTATGTTTGTTAACCCCAACTTGAATACTATTTTTCTTGTTTTGCATCTTTTTTCTTAGTTTGCTTTTTTTTTCTTCTGCCGCTATCTACTTATAAACCGCTAAACGCACTCTGTTCAAAGTTTTGGCAATTGAACTATCAGAGAGAAGTTTTGTGCGACAGAATTTGGGGTGCCACGTTAGGGGATTCCCCCTCAATCGGGTCCTCCAAAATTTTGAACTTTGAAACCGTTTAAGGTATATGGACCAAATTTACGGATTAGGTAGATATTACAAATAAACTAAACTTAACAAAAATTAGGGGTGCCACGATGGGGGTTTCCCCTTAAACGGGCCCTCCAAAATTCAAACTTTTTAAACCTTTTAAGCTAGGCACATGGAATTTGTAAGGTAAGCAAATATAAAGATAAAATTTGAAAAAATTTGGGGTATCAAAATGGGGGTGCCCCTCGAGCAAAGCCCCCCAAAATTTTAAACTTTTAAACCATTGGAACTATTAGAGCTAGGTAGATTAAATTTTCGCAATGGGTAGATTTTACAAACAAACTAAACCTAACTAAAGTTATAGGTTCAAAATGGGGGTTCCTCCCAAACGGGACCCTTAGAAATTCAAACTTTTTAAGCTGAACACATGAAATGGTGGTCCATAATTTCTCTACTTCTCCATTTGAAGCAACACTTGCTTCAAAATATCTTTGCATTCCTGCAACATCAGCTTCTTCCAAAATGTGTTTCTCTTGTAGCAGGCTTGATGACTGTCAGCGAATTGAGATCGCAACTTAAGTGGTGAACATTTACAAGCACTCAATGTCATTGCCTGCAATAAAGTGCTGCTTTAATCAAACAAATCGTTGAATAATTTTTTTCTGGATATCGGTGGTGATTCACTTTTTCAGCAAATTAAGATGATTTAAACCAGAATAGGATTCGGTATTCTGGATTCGGTTTTAGCTATTTGGAATAATTTTGAAATAACCAACTATTCTGAAATGCCCATCCCTAGTTAAAACCCATGTTTTTTTCCAGATTTACCGGCTTGTAAAAAAAGGCTGAAATTTTGCCATTAGCCACCGCCCTCATAGCCCGTTTACGTAGCCAGCTAATCGTGTTTTTGCACTGCTAATTGTTATGCCGGCACGTTTTAAAGCATTAATTATTACCAAAATAGGCCTAAAATTAAGTTGCCTCTGCAAAAAATTGCAAAATTTTTCGAATGTTAAACGCTCTGTCCCCAGACCCCCTAGATAGCCCCCTCCCCCCAACTGGATATTTCTGGCTATGCGTCTGCATTAATCCAAGATAAATGCAAGTTTGTGCACTTTGCATCGCTTTAAACCAAACATCTTGGTAAATTTAAATACATATTTACAGTATAAGTTTAAGAATTCCAGTTTACGTGATCGACTTTCCTCAGTCAAAGTTTGAATGTTCATATCCTTTGGGCAAAATTAATTTGCATCCCTAAAATTTTTTTCTTTCATACGGCTATAAGTAAAATCCTTATTGATTTGTATTATTTTGTCAAAAGTTTATTTCTCAAAATCCAAACAGTAAAGGATGATACCTCATATACACATTTGATACCAACTGGTACGAACCGTAACAGGCAGTGCAAGTTCTGGCCGAAACGAAGGTCATAACAAAGCTTCAAATTATATTCCTTTTGGATGCAAAATTTTTTACCGTTATTGTAAATATTTTTTCAGTTCAAAAGCCCAGTTAATGTCAGGGTGTTGAGAAAAAGGCACTGTTTTGCTGGGTTCCGTTCCACCACCTTCGTACTAATTGCTGATAAACATGTTTGTTCTTTTTTTGAACTAAACAGAAAAATAAACCGCCGAATTTGCAAATATAAGGCTTAGCTTTGCACTTACCAACGCACACCCCCCTTTTCTTGTTCGGTCAGATTGAATAATGGATTAACTTTTTGATTGTAAGCATTTCAATTGTTTTGTTAACAATGCCTCTCACACGTTTCCTTTTGCAGCACATTTTTGCAAAAAACAATCAAAAAACTTCAAGCGCGAATATCCCCAAAACTACACCAGCAAGAAAGCTAATTTTTTTGCGAAAGACGGAGAAGAAAAAAGTTTTCAAAAAAAGAAAAAAAATGTAAAGTTTTCGATGTTTTGTTTTTGCAGCACACGACAGAGTGGCGCAACCAGGGGAGAGGGCTTTTAGGGTTCAGCCTTTCCCCCATAGCCAAGTCACCTAGAAAATTTAACCCAAAGTACAAGCGTTACATCGTGTTGTGGACTTGACGTGTAAATAGGTGGAGCTGCAAAGGCTTGGTAATTTAATTTTTTCAAACAACTTCCAAATTTTAGCAATTTAGTTTTCTTTGGATAACGCTAAAAACGTGCAAAACGTGTTCCAAATAGCGTTAAAATGGCTACTTTTTCTGAAAAATCACGATGTCACCCAAATTCGCTTCTAGACCCCCCGTTTGCGATTCACTTCATTTGCACTAGTTTGCTCAGCACATCGCCAAAATGAGATAATTTTTGTTAAAGAAATTTAAAGTTTTGGTTCAAGCCTCCTTTTAGCAAAAACCTGGTTGCGCACTTGGTTATCATAGCAAATAATCTTAAAACTAAAAACTTAACATAAGCAAAATTCTGTAAAATCCAACAAATCTGTTACACCCGTACACATTGGAATCATCAGCAGGGGTATATCTCGCTCAAACTGATAAAAACTTGAATTACAGTAAGGGATAATGTGAAGCCTCCACCTAGTTCAGTAGCGTAGCCAGGGGGGGTGGGGGGGGCTCGAGCCCCCCCATTGGCTTGTGAAGTATCCAAAATCGCACGTTTTTGGCGGTTTTGAGCACGACTTTTCGTAAAAAATTGAAAATAGCCCCCCTCCCATCGGAAAACAGCCCCCCTGAAAGGTTTGGATTTCCGATTTTGGCTGAAAAATCAGTCTCAATTTCGGAGAAGACCTTTTTTTTTTTTTGAGATCACCTGATTTTGGGCGTAAAAAACGTTTGAATTTCGGATTTCGGCCGAAAAATCAGTCTCAATTTCGGTGAAGATCTTTTTTTTTTTTTTTTGGAGACCCCCTGATTTCGGGCGGAAAAAACGTTTGAAATTCCGAGCTTTCCGAGAAATTTCGTCTCAATTTTCGGACAAACCGTGTGAAACTGATTCAAGAACAATGAAAAGTCGGGCCAAGGTCGTTTGCACAATTTTCAATCTTTCAAAATAGCCCCCCCCCCCTTTTCCAAATCCTGGCTACGCGCCTGACCGTGTTTGATAGGTGGGTGACAGTTTGATTCGAAATTCGAAAAGTTCTTTTTGTGTTATCTTCTGGTAAAATAAAAAATTGTAATTACCCGTTTATTTATTAAGTTGCATTACCGGGAGACAGCACGGCAGGGGCAGCTCGTCTGTATGTACTGCGGTGCTGCAGCTACCCCAACCAAAAAATAAACTTTATGTTTCCAAAGTTATATTACAAAAAAAATTTCAAACCCATTTTGCTCTATTGTTGACAAAAAAAACACAAAAAATACAAAAAAAAAACGAATTATGCAATCCGTTTTAATAACGTGGCAACACTGCAAGCAGTGCTGCTGCCGTCGCAGCTCTCCCGGAAGAGTCTAGAACACCAAAAGAAACGCAGTCAGAATCAATACCCTTAAGTGATTTCTTGATAATTGCTTGACTTAAACTCACAAAAGTCGTTCACTGTTGCATATTGTTTATTGCAAAATGCTTTTGTTACGTTTTCCGAAAACTTTCGAACAAACACACAAAATTAAAATTGAAAATCACTCAAGCGTGTCAATTCTGAGTGCATTTTTGTGGTGTTCTAGACTTTACCAGCTCTCCCTGCAGATCAAAAATAAAGACAAAAAGCTATCTACCTCGGAAAATTTTGAATTCGTACGAAGCAAGGCAGTATGTGCTGCTTTCTTGGCAGCACAAACTTTTTCTTTCATCACGGCAGTTAAACAGTATATCGTGCTCGAGATTTTCGCGCTCCGCTGAAGTCGCGCGTTACCAAGCTGATAGAGAAGCTATTTCGTTCATGTGTAACGGGATGAAAAATTGAATAAAAAAGGCGATCGGTTGAATGCAGCAAACTGATAAGAAACTATTAAAAAAAAAAATTTTTGCAAATTTAATTCAAAATCGTCAAACCATTAAAAATAGTCAAAAGAATTGTATTTTAGCCTCATAGGCGTCGGCAGAAAATTTTTCAAGGAAGAGCCAATATAAATAGAGCCAGTATTAACTACTAAAAATGGAAGAATTTTTGAAATTTGAAAGGTTTAAGAGAGAGTGTGTGAAAATCCAGGGAAGGCATGGCCCCTCCCTGCCCCCCTTGTCGACGCCAATGTCTAGCCTCACTATTATATTTGCTACAACAGACGTTTTGAGAGAAAAACACGTTAAAAATCAGAAGTCAAGTTTTCCAATCGCCATAGTTTAATTTCATTCCTCTTCAAAAATAGGAATATTTACACAACATTAAATGCTTCAAAACTGAACTTAACTGAGAAACGAGATTCTCGCCGTTAGCACACAAAATGTAAAAAAAAGTGTTAACTAAAATAATAAAATACCAGGTTGTAGGTGTAATTTTTGAATAAATGTATAAAATGTTACGAAATAATTAAATTCCAGCGAAAAACTGCTAAAAATGCTCAAATTTTTAAGGCATTACAGCTTATTAATTCAAACGAAAATAAAGTTTATTTGTTTTTATTATCCTTATTTGCAGCACCCCCGAATTTTTAAGTCAAGAGGCGCCACCGCAGCGAAGGAACCTTTCGGTCTTCGAGCCTTTATAAATAAATACGTGATTACTAATTACAGTTACTTAATTAACACTCTAGCATGTGGGGTCTGGGGCGGAGGTTGGGGTTCAACAGACCAAGGTGCGCTTCAGCTAACTTGCTTGTATTCGCGATTGCGTAATCTTATCAAGTAAAGATTTGATTTTTTTTTGCTCTAATATCAACTAGGTCTATGGAGTTTTGTTAGAGTTTCACGTGCTTATCTATTTGTACTATTTCAGCTGACGTCATGAGAGATTTATTGCGCGGATACACGGAGCTGGATGATGGATGGATAGCTCCGTTTAACGGATATCAATATAAAGAGATCACAATAAGACAGACATGGGTCGATAGTCGAAGGAATTGTCAAATGTTGGGAGGAGACTTAGTTGTTTACGGAGTTCGGGATTTCGCAATCAGAACGTAGGTGCAAAAATTCTGATTGTTTGCGCATAGAATAATATTGTTAAAATTGACGAATACTTTTTAACTCTGTACACCAGGGGCGGCTTTTTGCCCTGTGGGCCACAACCATACCTAGCAAGGTCCCAACGGAACGTTGATACGGTCCCATTAAAATGAGGTCAATTCGGAATTTGAGGCAATTTTTGGCGGAATTATTTGTGAAGACCCGATAAAATGGTCCTAAAAACTTTAAGGCAGTTTTCGGCCTAAAAAAATGTTAGGACCAAAACAAAAGAAATCTAATGTCCACCAAGTTTTAGGGTAATTTAATTGCCGCTTATGGATGCGTGGCCAACGATTTCCGGAAGTCGCGTAAGGGGCTCATAAAAAATGAACGAGGTAGGTGGATCTATGAAATCACGGGCCGGATTTAAATGGTCGCGGGCCGGACATAAATTTTGATTATGAGCAGGGAAGATGATCGAACCTCTTGAATAATTTAATTGAAAACAAAGCAGCCAAACCACTATCGACTCTACAGTAGTGGTTGCCAAAATGGGATCCGCGGACCTTTTCCCGTGAAGCACTTTGAGAAGGTCCGCGAAAAAAATTTGGTATAGGCCAAATTTGACTTATAACTTACTAATGTTGCTTCCGACTCCTGTGCGTTTAGGAGGTTCGCAATCTATGCTTGCGAGATTCATTTTTTTGCTTCCTAAGCTTTAGTTGTGATCACACTACCTGACCTCCTATGGCGTCACAGAGAGAAAAGTTCAGTTTACCGCCCACTACTACTATAGTTAGCTATTCCTGTGGCCTAGCTGAAGCTCAGTCTGTTTGTACCTGTGTTTTTAACCTTGTAGAGAAGGCCGCCAAACATTAAAAAAATTGCACGGGGTCCGTTGTAATTAAAAAAAAAGTTGGGGAACCACTGCTTTAGAGCATAATTTGCTGAGACGTTTGGGTTAATTTCTTAAAACTATAGTCAATCTAGAATAGGGCTGCCCAAAGTGCGTCCCGCACAACAAGTTTTTGCGGCCCGCGACTGGTCTCAAGAATTACTATAAATTTCTTTTGATACTTTCAAATTTTTCACCAAAAAAACTATTTTTGTCAAATTCGTTGACGTAGTTTTTTTCAATCAATATTCTTCGTGAATGCTATTTGGTTAACGCCACCACCACTAGGAGTATATTAGAAAGTAGCAAACTAGCATTTCGTCGGCCACTATATGTAAGCTACGATGTAACTTTTTCGTTTCCTTGTTTTATATTTTCATCGCCCCGCAGTTTGCATTCCAAAACGAAAGGTTGCAGCTGCACTATGCTTCGTAGTTCGCCAAAGATGTGTTCCCTAATGCAACTATTGGAGAACAGACGTTGCAGAAGTTGAAGCCTCCTTATTTATGAAATTGCAAAAATTGCTCAGCGGCAAGGGACGTTGCCCCCAAATCTTTTCCATGATGCGTTTTCAATGCGCAGCCGTTTATTCAAGACGGCGGATGCTGGATACTGTCTGTACAATCTTCGGCATGGAAAAACATCAGTTAAAGCATTTCTCTTAGCAAAATCCTGAATATGATGGTGGTGTGCAATAAACAGGATTGTTTTTAGTTTGCAATTGGTAGGACAATGAAAAACTCGAGTGAGCAGTATTTGGGACAGTGGTGCAATCAGGGTGGCTGAAGAGGACTTCAGCCCCTCTTTAGCCAAGTCACTTACAACATTTGATTTCAAACTTTATTTTTTCATCGAGTCAAGCCTTTGATTGTCAAGTCTCGCCATTGTTTAGAGCAGGGTTTAATTAGATTAACTAGGCGGAAAACTTCAAATGTTCTTAATTGCTTCCTTACTGTGAATTTTGTAATCGGAGGGTATTACTCTAAATTTGTAGTTTTTTTGACTCACTGCATTATACATTTCAAATTTGAGGAGGTTTAGGGCATGATGGGAATAGGATAGGAGGTACTAAAGAATTACACGCTTTAATAACCACACGCGTTTTTCGTGTATCTATTCAGACATTAAGTAGTACTAACATTATACAGTACTATGTCTTGTGATCAAAAGGTATAATTCTACACGTCGAGTCTGCAATTTTGCGTAAAGATTCAGCGTTAATTTTATTTTTATATACTAGATTGACAATAGTTGAAAAAAATTAACTGAAACGTCTCAATGAATACGCTCCATACAGTATTTAGGCTGTATCGCTATAGATTAAAATTTTTGATTATTTTTTGACGACGCGTAGCACAATAAGGCACGCAACAGGCCTGAACTGAATTAAGCGCCAAACTTTGCCATATCTCAAACCAGAGCCCGACCCGAAAACACTTAGAACTCTGAAGCAGTTTAGGCGGCAATACTCGTTGAGGCGGCAATATCTGACGGAATACTTGCAAACAGAACTAAAAATAGGATGTAATGCGTTTTTGTAATTAATAGGCACTTAGACAGGCGCAGAGTGTCTGGTATACACAGTAAGCACGAACGCACAGTTCCATTTACTTAACCCTATATCTACCTGGTTATTTTTACACCCTATTTGTACCAGGGAGGGAAGGCAAATTTGCCCCCCTACCTAAAAACTGTTTGGTAAGTGATAGAAGTAAGAATTTTTGCTTGTTGAAGCTATTTTTTGTTAAATTTTTAAAAATTAATATTTTTGAGGTTGTGACGTTACGAAAACGATGATGAAGTCATCCAAACCAGTAAATCCTTATAACAGCATGCAAATTTGTCTAAATGTTGCGAAATATTATTTTCAGTTTGAACTTTTGTAATTTCAAAGACATCTCTGATAATGTCACCGCAGATGATAACGTCACATGCATGATGACATCATCTTTAATATATTGTGTTGATTATTATTTGTAATTTTTTGTCACTGAGATATACTGTAGTATATAATTCACAAAATTTTACAATACTGCAGTATTATTTTCATTGTATCATTCAACAGCTGATAAAAATAAATCTTTTTTTATGCAAACGCAGTTTATTTTGAGTAACAGCAGAAAAAGCAATAATTTTGAATTATGACGTCACCAATGACGTAATGATGATGCAATGCATTTATCAGTAAATAAAATATTTTATTCCAGCTAAAGATTAACATCGATAATGAGTACGCAGTACAATGAATAGAATAAGAGCGTCGATAAGCATGCATTGTGCTCTAAACTGTATGAAACTGCTTAAGTGCCACTGACAAAGGCAAAAATGACGTCACTTCCGGTTGTCGGGCTGACCGCAAACTTCCTGAAAATGTGTGTTATTAAATTTTATTCAAAGTCAGGGTGCATCAAAGCCAAACTTTCTTTTAGTTTAGGAGCTATATTAAAATAACTAAGAGGGGGGCAAATTTGCCTCCCCCTATGTACAAATAGGGTTAAGAACCATTTTTTGATCTTCGCCTTCTTCTTCCTGTGAAAAATCTAGCTTATACCACTGACCATATGGTACTTTTGCCCCTCCCTGTTCTTTTGTAATTACTCTCACTGAAAAAAGAAAAGCTTTACTTTGCTTTACCTTAATTTTTGTCCATCTAGTTTTTACCTAGCCCGAAAGCTTTAACCATCAATCATTAGACCTCAAGTTATGCACTGACTTAAAAATTATGCCTGAAAGTGTGCAATTGATGCAAGTTTTTTTGTCTCATAATCAGTCTGACAAAAATACCTACCCTAATTTCATCCCTAAAATTTTGGGTGCTATGCTTTTGCCGATAACTTAAAATCTGGTTAATCAGCTTTATTCGAAAATCTAAGCACTTTAAATAAAGGATGCGTTTACATAGGGTTTCGCTCAAGGTTGTCAAACCTGTCGCGTTTACACTTGGCAAAAAAGTCATTTACACATAGCGGTTTTGACGACGAGAAACGAAACCTTGCGCATATGGGAACGATGAAAAGTAGTGAAAACCAGTTTTCCAACCCGCTTGTCAAACCTGCCTTTTTCGAAGTTTTCAAACCTGAAACGCATCAAAAGAAGTGCGAAAGCAACGTGGCAGGCAAAACAGAAGCACTCAATACGCTGCAGCTGTATTTGTAGATGTTACCGCGGCTAACTCTTTAATCCCCCCAAAAGCAACAAAAATCATGTGACTGAGGTTTCGTGTTAGAGCGATTACAAAATAAATTTGGAAACTCGAGGTGCGAAACTTATCCACGAAACCAGCTCGAAAAAGCAAAGTACAAATTTTGGTTTCACGATGACAAAACTTGTTTAGACATGGCTGAAGTTTCATTCCTGGTTGCGAAAACTGCTATTGAGTAGCGCTGCCTAACTAAAGTTTGAGTCAAATTTATTTACAAAAAATTCCACAAAAATTTAAAGTATAGATAGAATACAAGAAGGGCGCCAACTTTGAGTTTGTCGAAACCCTTTCACCAATTTTAAGTCTGGTTTGGCTTAGATTTAACTTTTTACACAATTTTGTAACGTAATGACTTTGATTTAAATATTTTGTGATTTACGTTGAAAAAACACACTTTTGAACACAATTTGCATGGCGTAGAAAACTTGAGCACATCATTTAAGTTGTCATCAAAAAAACGACGCTATCTTTGTAAAAAATTGGCTGAGATTGCACTATAATGATGCCATTAAAATCAAAGCTGTGGTACTTTTTTGAAACACAGTAATTATTCAATGGTTATTTTAAAACTATTTTTACACGGACCCATTAACCAACGTATATTACGCGCAGGGGTCAAAAACTTTCCCTCCTCTATCTAACTCCTAAACCAAAGCTATGGGAACAATAAGTTTGGCATTCGGGTTGGTGTTCACCAAAACTTGTCAGAAAACTAGTTTTAAGTTGATGACGTCATCATAGTGACGTTGCGGCCTTGTTTTGAAAAAATAACCTTATTTTTTGACCGAAAAGTTTGACGTCCTTCGTGGTCGATTCCTGGGAAATCATAACGACTTCCACTGGCAGTTAGGTGGCCAGATCAACCACCAACCCTGCAGCTGCAAAGCAGCTCGAGTCATAATATGCACAAAGCTGGACAGCGCTGTTTCGAGCTTTTAGCTCTCAAAGCTAAAAGCTAAAGCTAAAAACTAAAAGCTCGAAACAACGCTGTCCAGTTCTGTTCATGATATGACTCGAGCTGCTTCGTAGCTGCAGGGTTGGTGGTTGATCTGGCCACCTAACTGCCAGTGGAAGTCGTTATGATTTCCCAGGAGTCGACCACGAAGGACGTCAAACTTTTCGGTTATGATTTCCGTGGTCACACAAGGGGAACCCTTGTAGTAGGGATAGCTTATGGCTATCCTTACTACAAGGGTTCAGCGATTTTTTCGCTTGTTTTTTTAAGTACCACAAGTGAAAAATCGTTTATTCCCTAGAAAGCCTCTGCCACTGTGCGATCCCTTAAGGTTTGTCCAGTTCGGCCAAGAGTCTTTTCCACCAAGGGATTGTCCAGTTCGGCCAAGAGTCTTGTCCAACTGGGGAATACCTTCATTCAGAGCGGCTGTGGATGCTTGAAAAAGTGTCTGCAGCTCTCAAAACTACTCCCACTACCATCCCACAAACTCCACACATTTCCGAAAATCCACAAAAAAAAAGCTGGGTAATAACTTTGTTAGAGAAGCTGAGGGCTGCCGATGAGAGCTAAAAGCTCGAAACAGCGCTGTCCAGCTCTGCGCTCATTTTTTTGGATAGGCGGCTCCAACTTTGCATATATGCTTGTTTTTTAAAGCTGAATATTAATGCCCAGTCAAAGTGGTCACTTCACAAAAACCTCTTATGGCGTCATTTAAACTAAATATGGGGCAAAAGATGCTCAGTTTTCGGTGAGCAATTTTGGCAAACCTCAAAATGCAAACCCCCACCCGTGTAAAATAAGGGTTAATCAGATTGTGATCAAATATTGGTTTTGACAACATGAAATGAAGTTTTGTTTTGCTAACGCGCAATTTATTGTAAGTGTTGAGCATCACTATATGTGCATTGTGCAACCAAAACGGTTAGTAATCATTTATAACCTCTGAAAATTTTGAGTAATTTTACCGACGCCTATACTTTTGCAAGGGTTTAAAACGTTGTTCTTGGCTGTTACACCCAGATGTGTGGAGGCAGCCTAACATTGATTTTTTTGCGAGATAAATTTTCATCGGTCTAAAGCAGGGGTGCACAACCTTCGGCCGTAAAAGAAATTTTTTGCGGCCTTGAAATTGTACTTCAAAACAAACGCTGTGACGGCCGTGCATTGATTAAAATGTTTTGCTACGTAACTGTTAGGAACAGTTCCAATTTGCTAACAATGCAGTTCAATAAAACGATAATATGCCTGTGCTGTTTATTTGCCAATCAGGGGCGTATTTAGGGGGGCATGATGCCACGCCCCCCCCCTTGGGGTTGCCAGGATAGTATAATTTGCATAGACTTGTATGCAAAAGTGCGGCATGGCTCCCCCCCCCGTTTGTAATTTGGGCAGAAAGTTTAAGCACACAAACGGACAGAATCTGGGTGAAGACTTTTTTCCGCCAAAATCCGGACTAAATTTGAGTGAGGACCTTTTTTTTATTTTTTAGTTTTTGGTCTTCACCTAATTTTGGGCCAAAAAGTGGACTAAATTTGAATGAAAACCTTTTTTATAATCTTCACCTAATTTTGGGCAGGAAAACGGACTGATTTTAAGCGGAGAAATTTTTCTTTTGGTCTTCACTATTCTCAAACTTCCTGCCCCCCCCCCCCTGTTTCGAAAATCTTGCGTTCGCTACTGTTACCAATGCTCAACTATTACCGCCTACAGTTGGCTTAGCCGAGTCCTTTCCAGAAAGTTCCAATTTCATGGTTGCGTAACTTTTCAATGTGACAGTTTTTTAACTAGTTTATTCCCGAAACTTCATCTTTGTTATTTAACAATTGCGCTAGTTTAATGCCGTATACAAATTTCTGGCTGTTACGTTACAATGATATGATTTTTACGTACGAGTTAGTTATTCTAAGATTTTTCGAAATTGTTCCTCCTGCTTACAAATAACGTGAACATTTTTGACTGGCTAGGGAATAGAAGAGAGAATAAGTTTTGACGTGAAACTGCAGTTAAATTGCATAAGAAATGTTGGCCTATTACGCCGCTTAGGATTCCATTAATGCTAAGTTATGTAATAATAATGTAATAGTTCTGTTATAATTATGGAGTTTATTGAAGGTAAGGCGTCTTGACCGATGCTCTTTCGCTAGTCAGCAGCCAATGCAATAGTTATTTTACCCTGTTTCTGTCTGGTTTCAGGTATCAAAATAACAGCAATAACATATATTTAGCAATAAAATATACAAAAATTTTGAGAGTCAGTCTTCTGAAACAGTGTTCGATGATATACAAAGTAAAATCAGAGCAAAATATAGCTATAAAATCACAGTAAAAGGTTAAAAGCACTACAGTCTGTTTCGTCCCAAGGACTCGTCAGGTACTATTGTAATCTGTAAAAAAAATGTTGTAAACTAAAACGTCAAATCTCTAAAAGCTAAAACTGCATGCTATTGAAAAACCTGTCAAGCTAAAACACTACCATAGACTGCAAGTTACGTGTTGAAATACCGCATTGATTAAAACATCGCTTAAAAAATAAAATACTACGCTCGAGCGTTTTTCAACTTGTATTTGTTTTTGTGCCTGCATTTTCCCGTAAGCTCTGATCTTTTGTTAAGCGCCGCAGTTCGTTTGTCAGCTAAAAGAATTGCAAGTTTCTCAGTCAGGCATAAATTGTAGGATCGAGACCCGGGTTGGTAAGCAGTGGCTCGATCAGCAATAGACCATTTGATTACAGGTTCAAGGCCAGAATCTTTAGCACTCCAAAATGCTTTTGAGAGTTCTGTCGCATTTCTTTTCTCTCGATATCTCTGGATACTGTCTATAGCTCTGGATACTGTCTATAGCTTATTATTAATTTTCTTATTACATTGCTCTTAATAAACATAAAATAGTTCTGTTACAATTATGGAGTACATTGAATGTAACGCGTCTTGACCTATGCTCTTTCGCTAGTCGGCAGTCAATGCAATACTTAGTTCACCCTGTTCTTGTTTGGTTTTGGGTATCAAAACAACAGCAATAAAGTATATTAAGCAATTTTTGGGGCATTTTTGCGAAATTAAAATCTAGCATATTTCATTTGGATCTAGCATTTTCTAGTATATATTAGTACATTTTTATTTTCGGATCTACAGTAGCATTTTTGTGATTTATGATTGAATAAATTCTCCAAACTTGAAAATTTGACATTTTCTAAAGTTCAGCATGTCTAGTTAAATTGTAAGCTTTGAAACGTAAACTTGTAAAAAAAAATTACCTTAACTATTGGCGGCGGTTAGTGTATTTGCAGGATGTTTTGCATCCTGCAGTAGTAAAAAGGTTCTGTACTCCTGGTCTAAAGTTTGTCTGCATAAAAGTTAATCTGATTTTATTGAAAAATTTAATTCACATGCATCTTTTTACAGAATATTGGTCCGTGCATTTGGACACGGTAACTATTGGATTGGTCTAAATGACATCGAAACGGAAGGTGAATGGCGTTGGGTGAATGGACATCGGGGAAACACGAATGACCACAACCTATGGATACCTGGTCAACCAAATAATGGCAATGCAAATCAAGATTGCGGTCGGCTACATTCTAGAGAGAACAGCAGTAATGGACTCCTTGTCTCTGATGAGATATGTGATAGTCAAGTGCAACAAGCGATCTGTGAAAAGTTAATAACGTAGTAGCATATCAACAAAATTAAAAAACTTATGTGTATTTAATGTGGCTGCAACAAACAAATTACATTACATTTGTCATAAAATTCGATATACTGTAAATAGTGTTTATGAGTAGTAAAAGTGAGGAAAAATGTTATTATAATTTTTGACGTTTTAATTCTGCAGTATGCCAAACTACTGTTTTAACTGATTGTTAAAAAGTGTACTACAATAACTGCACAAAAAATATACACTGCTATGTTACGAATTTTCAACATGACTTTGTTGACAACATATAGTCATATAAGTCATACAAAGAAAAAAGATAGGCTTAGCTTTTCTTGTTTCCAAAGTACGGAAGAGTACACCAGTATTTTTCAATTTTCAAAACCGTTTTGATCACCATATTGGCGAAACCAGAAGAAGCGAGGGAAGTATTCACACAGGCCGGCGCCAGGATAGCGTGACTGGGGGGGCAGAAATGAATTTTGGGGGGCACGAGAAGTTTGATTATGTGAATTGGAGAGAGGCACGAGAAGTTTGTCCCAGTCTGGATCAAATGAACAAGGTAAAGACCAAAAATTCAGAGAGATTTTTTGGCTGCAATCAGAAATTGAAACGTTTTTCCAGCCGAAGACAAGTGATCTCCAAAAAAAAAAGGTCTTCACTGAAATTCTAAGTGATTTTCCGGCCGAAATCAGAAATTCAAACGTTTTTTCCGGCCGAAATTGGGTGATCTCCCCCCCAAAAAAAGGTCTTCATCCCAAAAGTATCATAAAATCCGGTGTAGTCCACAAAAACTACGAAAGTATCGTTCGCAAACACCAATTTGGGCCTCGATTTGCACTCCAGTAGCCCCAAGCCTGTTAATTTCTTCGAGGCACAGTCCTCACTTGGGGGGGCACAATTTTCATTAGGGGGGCACGGCTCCGGAATGCCCCCTCGAGGCGCAGGGTCTGTATTCACGCTAAAACCCATTTTGTGCCTGTTGCTCTCTCTCTTGAAAAAAGTTTAAAAATAATTATTATTTCATGAACTACAGTTTATGTTACGAAATTATAGGCTATGAGGTGAGCAAAACAAAACGCGTGCGGCTGCTTTCGACAAACGCATTCTCTGATTAAAAAAGTCATTCGGGGTGTGAAACCTCAGAACCCAAAAAGGTAATCCGAATAGGTATCATAAGACGACAGCAACGGCTGATTATTCATATGCTAAAGAATTATTGAATGAATAAATTGCTAAGTTTCTGCAAGCACTTTTACTTTTACGGATTATGATGAAAAAGCTGATTAAAGAGATACTCGCAATATTTTTTTTGCAAACTTAGAACAGTTAATATTGCGCGCAATGCCGCGCATATTACAATTGTCTTTGCGTTTAAGATTAGATCAGATCGGGCGTAGAACAACCAGAATAACTAATAAATTTGAAGAGTTTTTTTTCAACGATGACAGTCTCAAAACTAAACCACCTCTACAAGGTTCTAAACATGGTTGGGCTAGGCTAGTAAAATGTTCAGATGAAAAGACTAATACATTTTTATCTTATCAATTTTGATCTAGCCATTGACTTTAAATATGTTTGTGTAACTTTTTCTTGAAAGTCTTGTAAAGGTCGACAGTTATTATTTTCTCGAGGCACAAAATTGCTCAGCAGCAGGACTTTGTTTCTAGTGGACTCCATAGCCTCCAATTGCCGAAGATGCTCAAATTCCATTGCGCACTAATATTAAAACAAAAATAGTGCATTTGATAAACGGTTTTTGCAGATATCAGCAATTTCAGTTTGAGGTCACCCTTTTTCTTTGGTATTATCTTGGTTTCATAACTTGATTAGACCTTTGATTTTAGGCTTGGTTTTCGAAAATTGATTACTCGAACATTTGTAGCGAAGTTGTAAACGGGCCGACTAGTTCAGGCCCGAACCCGAAAATATAAACCCGAACCCGGTCCAAACCCGAAAACTAATTTGAAGCCCAAACCATGCCCGAAAAGAACCGAAAGTTCAGTTAGGTCAAAAAAATGTAAGCGGTTAATTGCTTCTTTCCTAAGTAACGTTTGTCTGCTAACTGTGGCGTAGGCAAAAATGTTGATTATATTTTTGTGCACCTAAGATAAAAACCTCGTCTCAGGTTAAGCCCGAAATTTTGTCAACTTTAGGCCCGAACCCGACCCGAAAACCCGGCCCGACTTACAACTCTGATTTGTATGTTTATTTATTCATTGCTTGCTTTATCCAAATTTAAAATTCAGCCATGTTTGCGACATAATTAGTGCTTGTTTTTCTTTGCAAATAGATTAGCTTTAATGGAAAATATAAAACATCCGCCAGTTGGTCGAGTGGTAACGCGTTTGTCAATGAAACGCAAGGTCTGTGGTTCAAAGCTCGAGCGGGTCAAATCGAAAACAGAGTTGCTGACGGTTTGCTACTGCTGCGACATTACTTCAAGACAACAGAGTTGCTGACGGTTTGCTACTGCTGCGACATTACTTCAAGACGAGTTGTGTTGGCGCAAGCGCAATAACACAGAGGTGGGCCCCGCAAACTTGTTACACGCTTCGGCGTAATTAAGGGATGTAATGAAGACTTGATTTAGGCACTAGAAAAAAGTAGTTACTGAAGTTGCATTGACCGCTTAAGTTTTTGAAATAAATCCTCGATAAAATTTTTCGTCCTGCCTTCACAAAATATTTTTTCGGTATGTGATGCAAAAATACTGAGCATTTCGAATTTGCCAAGGCCAGAGTTTCCGAGCCTAAACATGGTGGGTGCAAACAATAACTCAATTCCGGAAAATCTTTGCTGATCTCTTCTTTCGGGTTTAAATACTATGTATTGATCTAGTACTATAATTCCCGAGTTTTTGTTTTTTTTTGCAAAACCAAGACTTGTCTCTTTTAATGATAAGTTATAAAACTGTACGTGCAGTGTATTGACGATAAATAATCTATTGATACCAATCAGCGGTCGATTCATAGACTCTTTATTTAGTAGATTAGAGTAGAAACTGACACCTCTAAAAAAAGAAGAGGATTGAAGAAAAAAATTTACCTCTTGTTGCGAAGGTTTTTTTGCGGTCACGCTCATTCGACTGATTTGATAGGACATATTCTTAGAGCGAGTGAACCGTGAAGAAAAAAGTCATGCTGATTAGACGAATCGGCTTATTTTAGAACAAATAAACCGTGAAGAAAAAAAGACCAAACTCTCAGTTCCTAGTCTACGAATAAAGAGTTATGAATAATTTTTAGGGGTGCAAAATTTTGCAAAAGTCATATTCAAACTATTAAAGAGGTATGATCGAATGAATGGAGCGTCTGCTACTGTTTGCTTCATAGACTCAGGTTCGATTCTCTGTCGGTCCAAACCAAAGACTATAGTATAAAGGTGGTATTCACATCTTCTCTGCTTGAAGTTAGACAATAAAACGGAACATTGTGAAGCCTTCACCGTGTATAGGCTTCACAATGCGGACATGTAGTAGCTTTACACAAAGACCGAAAGGTTTTTTAGCTGCTATCTCATGGTCAAGGTATAACTTTGGTAAATAAAGAGGTTTTAACAATTACTATTTATGTGAAAAAGGGAAACTGTAAGCTTTGCCAAGAATTAGATTTTTGCTATTACGACAAAATGAAGATGCCTTGCGACTGGTGACGCCTGCTAATAGTGAAATGAAGAGCTTATTTTCAAAAGTCCATGTATCCACTTTGATTACTTTTGAGAAAATCGCGAAAAACTAATATGACATTTTTGTTAGATTTCATGAACGTTTACTTTGTAAAGATTCTTATTTGTCTAATCATCAGAAATGGCATGTTTGCTGAAATCTGCTGACAACCGGAAGTTAATTAATTTATTTTTTGTACATTTAAAAACTTGGATGTACGGGGTTTTGGAAGCAAATAAACAAAAACTATGCATTCAAGAAATGTTAATGCAATAAGTTTATTGTGCAACGAATAAAATTCTTGGCAAAATCATACAAGATTGAACAAATCAAAACTAATCGCAAAAAGGGTGTAGCCAGGGGAGCAATTTTTCCGAATGTTTATAGGAGTTTTTGTTTGAAGAAAACCTGCCGAAAGCCTGCCAAATTTACGCACTGCGTTTTGGAAATATTTACTCCTCCCGCCTCAAAGAATTTTTCAAAAATTTTTGGTGCAAATTTTTATAGCTTCTCATCCAACTTTGGTGGTAACTTTGTCGAATTCAGGCAAAAACACATTTTTTGGTTTTCACTTTTTTCGGTCAAGAAATCGGTTCGAATTTAGGCAGACATCCTTTTTAACTTTTTTGTTTTTTACGCCTTGATCGCGTTTTGCCTCACACCCCAGAATTTTTTTTCTGGCTACACCCATGATTCATAACAAAATGCCGAGACTTCTACCAATTATCTTCATTTTTAACCATAATGGCCTCATCGTTATCGCTTTCATCGGCAAATAAAACGTCTCGTTTTTTTACAGCTTTTTCTGTGTTACAGTACTATCTACGTCGACATTCATTGTAATTATTACTGCTCCAAAAACGCTACTTTCCTCAACCACATCTCTACCTACAATAATAACTGGCAAACCACTTAATCTACAAAAGTCTGCATCACCATGCTTTTGCTATGACGTAACATATCACGTGATGAAAGCGCTGTCATCGTGGATACATAGGGTTTTGAAAACAAACGATGATGGCTTCTACGGGGTTTTGGAAATAAACGTAGCATTTGTAGTTCATTTTAAACCGGATAAACAGGGTTTTGGAAACAAAGCGTAGGATGTTAGATGTATATGACAAAGCACGATCGAATGAAGCATATAACTATTTTTTCTTAACATGGCGCCTACGGGGTTTTGGAAATGGGCTCTTCAAATACGTAATTCGAAAAATCCTGACTGAGCAATTTAAGAAATTTACTTCTCACGACAAAGATGAACTTTTTCCGTGAAGCAAAAAGGGAGTTTTATTGCTTCCGCTTTAGTCACGAAGAATTTTAATACATATCGGTCATCATTAGCAAGGTTTATAACGAAATTTCAAATAAAAGAAAAAGCATTGTAAAAATAACCATAATTTAGAGAAAGCACTCAGAAAGAAAATTTGCAATGTATATAGAAACAAGCAATGGTGTGTTATTAGTTGGTTTTGTGGAAAAATTAACGCGCTTGTCAGCCGTCTCTTTGGCAATATTTTCCCTGGCTCATTTCTCGGAACAATGAAATCGAAGTTAGCGTTGCAAACAGTTTACCGCCTCTACGCATTTAGAAAATATGTTCCAAGGCCCAGAAGGCAGAGCTTGCCCCATCAACTTGTACCACAGGACCGTAGTTAAGTAGGGGACAGAAGGAGCTGTGCCCATCTTCACTCGGTTCCGCAGTTATAAATAGCAATATTACGGATATGTTTAGTCCCGCCTAAATTTTGCTTTCTCCGGCCTTCACTCTACATCTGCCTATATGGCCGTGGTTTACCAGCATGCATCAGCACTTTAGAATGACACTGTGAAAACAAAAATAGCTTAAACAATTAGCCATTCCAGTAGCAAATTTATCAATATAGTTAAAACAATAAAAGTTAATTTTCGATCAATTCTGATACAATTATGAAACAAAAAGAACCGGAGCTGTAGCTACGACCCTAAACTATGATAATAAAATGCTATTCTTATTTAAACTCTTCATGTTGAGAAGGGAACAAAAAAAAAACATTTTGTTTGAGAAAAGAATTCAAAACATTCGCCCACATCATCTTAAGTACTGCATGAGTTTCACCCAATATTTAAAACGCTTAAAATAAGAAATTCAACTCAACATTTAATGCGGCGAACTCAAAAGCACTTAAATTACACAAAACACATCATCGATTAATCTACATAATTAACAGAGAAGGACAGAGGGACTTCAAAGGGACCGCTAGGTCTTCGAGTCAAGCAGCCACCTTATATTGGTAGGCAGTTTGCCAATTGATTCGAATGAAAGCTAATAGCATTTAGATGTCACTAGCAATGTGTTTTGTTTTACATCAACATATTCAATTGATGACTGGAGATAGTTTTTTTGCTCCGTCAGTAACTGTTTACAGTGCATAATACTGTATTTGGGTGGCACCCTCAAAATCTCATTTATGTAGGGAGAAGCAGCCTGTAAAAGTACGGAACATTTATATCAACCTTTCTTTTTACTCTATAATCCTAATATAGTGTTGTTTGTGACGAATAAGTTGCCACAAGTCTATTTTTTTGAACTTCTTTAATGCATAGGTCTACTACGAAACTGGTTCATATTTTGCATAAAAACGTTAGGTTTTGACGGCATGTTGCAAATATCATTAAAAATCAGTATCTAATGCCACAGACGTACGGTAATTAAAATTGCGCACCGTTACTGTGTATTGAATATGAAAAAAGCAGTGAAGGCTGAACTGGCCAGTTGTTCGAATGGTAGCGTGTTCGTCTCTGGAACGGGAGGACTGAGGTTCAAATCTCGGACTGGTCAAATTGGACACAGCGTTGTCAACGGTTCGTCACCGCTGAGACATTTCTTTGAAAGAAGCTGTGTCACTCGGGTGCAATGACGCGGGGATGAGCCCCTCAAACTCGTTACACGCTTCGACGTAATATAGCGAGTATAACGAAAGGTTTGATTTGATTTACTGAAAGCAGATTGGTCGACTCATTACTAATAGCCTAGGACTAGATATAATCTTGAGAGCAATTATCTCGCCGGAAAATTTAGAGAAGAAACGAGAAAAAATCAAGCAAGAGTTGTTTGTACATTGTTTGCTGACGTTTTTCAAATTTAAAATTTAGGTTTGAGCTATACAGGATTAAACTGGAATTAATTTTAAAGCAAGACGTAAAATCAAGACCAGCTTTGAGGCGGGGTTAACAAAAAAATTCATTAATTTTTCAATGAAATAGATCTTGTCAAAACTTTTCATTTTCTTTGCTGAAATCTTTATATTATTATAGCAGATTCATTGTGTTACAATTAAAAGATTGGTTGTGATTACTTGAAATCTTAATACAAATCAATTTTTATGCGAAAGTTTTCATGAAAACTTTTTCTTTCCTTCATCTTTTGTGATGCTTAATTAAAACCACATAACTTTGTAGAGAAATGTTTTACGTTGCTGCTTTGATACTATTTCGTTGCTGCTTTGATACTATTTTGTTGCTGTTTTGATACTATTGGTTTAATGACTACAGAGAATAAAAAATTAACCTGCTATGGCATTGAATGAGTTTTTTGTTACTTATGAAAGATTTTAAAACAATCTTTGAAAATTTTACAAAAAGGTCCCCCACCAACCCATTTTTCTGGCCCCACTTGCCCAATGTATTTGGTTTCTTGGTTTGTGGTGCACGACAGCAACAATTTGCAAGCTTAAAAACCCTTTAGGTGAATGGGCCTTATGACTACACACAGTTCGAAAAAAATTTGAACAGAATCGAGCAATATAGGGTCAAAAGTTATGAGCAATAAAGTGTTAAACTTGTAAAATGCTGCCTCTCGCGGCAGAAATGCAAAAGTACTATAATTGGCTTATTATCGTGTGAACTTGATGTTAAATTCTGGTTGCAACATAACAGGTATTCGTAGCTTATTTATCTTACATGCTGAGATATGGCTAAAAACAAAAATTCTGCAAATGTTTGTTGAAGTTAATTTTTTGTTTTTGCTATTTTTTTTCTTGCTCCACAGAAGCTCCCTAAAATATGGGCCCCCACGTGCAACAAATTTCTGTAAAAAATCAGACGACAAAAATGGGAAAAGTTTTCTAAAAATAAAAATGACACGAATAAAAGCATTAAATTTGCGGTGAAGACCTCTTTGGTTTGGTTTTCCCCATTATCTGGCAGAAAAAAAACATAAAATTTAGGGTAAAAACCTTTTGTTTTTTCCACCAAAATTAATAAAAAACTGTAGCAAATATAAGGTGAAGCTTGCCCCTTTGACGTAAACCACTAGTTGCGCCATTGCCAAGGAGGCTAACGCATTTCCAGGAAGGGTCTTGTCCAAGCCGGCTTCCCTTTGGCTACGGCCTTAAGTAGAATATATCTGAAACTGCATTCACACGGGCAACTTTTAGCTGCGAGAATCGGCATTTTGCCTTTTTTCTTTTTCAAATCGATACAGAAAGAAACTAGAGCAATTGAGGAAGAATTAAAAGACAAAATGCCGATTCTCACAGCTAAAAGTAGTAGCGTGGCCAAGAGCGTCGCGGGGGGGGGGGGGGAGGTGGGGGGTTGGCCCCCCATTGCCCCCCCATTGGCATGCAGAGTATGCAAAATACCCTGTTTTTAATACTTTTGAGACCAACTTTTACTCTAAAAGCAAAAATAGCCCTCCCATTGTCATTGGCAAAAAGAATATGACCGCTTTGACCCAGGACTTGAAGAGAATTCGGTCGCAAAACTCGATCCCAATGTGGGCGAACATCATTTTTTTGGTATTCCCTTATTTCGGGCAAAAAACCGTTTCAATTTCAACTGTAAACTGTTTTGGTTTGGTTTTACGAGACAGCCTCCCCCCATCATTGCAAATTCCTGGCTACAAGCTTGGCTGAAAGTCGCCCATGTGAATGCAGCTTGAGAGTGATCCCTTTGTCATCCGAAGCTAAAAGAATTATCATGGTTTTTAACATCATTCAAAAGAAAGCTCACTGTACAATTTAATTTTCTTGAAGAGTAGTAGGTGCGGTTCTATCCAACGATATTTTTGTAACAAATCTGTTAGTTGCTAAGCGGTAGTTTGAAACTTTATGACAACAATTGCCACTTTACAATGCTTTTTTTTAGCTAAAATTTAGCGAAACGCTAAAGGAAGTGTTTTCAAGGTCTGCTAGTGACAAAGTTTAAACTTCTTTTTTTCTCTTTTGGTTGCGTGCTGAAGAGTATTTTGACTGAATTTGCAAGAAAGGAGGAGAACAAATTTAGAGCAATGTTGCTCAACCTCGCTTAAATATGGATCTACTTAGGTTGCTAATCTGCGTAGCCTACTTCAAATATTAAAAATCGTTGTACTTTCCAAAAAAAAAAATTTATGCTTTTGATTAGATTACCTACTAACATTGAAATTTGGGTATAGTTAATGATAATGTTTTTGTGAGGAAGGAAAACAATGTAGTACGGTAGTTCACCGCAATCTGTCGTAATATCTTTGATAGTTTGAATGCGTTCGAAGTACCTTTGTGTACAAATTTAAAAAATGATGGTTTTAGTTTTCTGCAGTAAACTTTGGTGAAGACGATTGCAATGACACAATATCAAAAATAGGACAATGTTAAGAGTTTTAGTAATCAAAATTTGAATTTTAAACTACCTTAAGCTTAAACAAGTTAAAAGTAAAGTATGTCAACCTAATCAAAAAAAAATCATGTACGTATATTGCTTTTAAATGACAAATTTTTACCGAAATGTTTGCTTTAGTTGTTTCGTAACCATTAAAATAAAATTTAACATCAAGTTCACACGATAATAAGCCAATTATAGTACTTTTGCATTTCTGCCGCGAGAGGCAGCATTTTACAAGTTTAACACTTTATTGCTCATAACTTTTGACACTATATTGCTCGATTCTGTTCAAATTTTTTTCGAACTGTGTGTAGTCATAAGGTCCATTCACCTAAAGGGTTTTTAAGCTTGCAAATTGTCGCTGTCGTGCACCACAAACCAATAAACTCAAAGTTTTAGGCAAGCGGGGTCAGAAAAATGGGTTGGTGGGGGACCTTTTTGTAAAATTTTCAAAAATTGTTTTGAAACTTTTCATACATTACAAAAAACTCATTCAATGCCATGGCAGGCATGCAATTCAAAATTCTGCAAAAAAATTTTTAGTCATTGCCCTAATGTACAGTTTTTTGTTGACGCTTTTAGGCTGCTTTTGTTTGTTGCACACATTGCTTGGTATCTTGTGTTCATCATGACATTTTACTTATTTGGGTCAAGCTGGTCGAGCGGTAACGCGTTTGTTTCTGGAGCGAATGGTCTGAGGTTCAAATCTCGGACCGGTCAAATCGGACATAGTGCTGCCAACGGCTTGCCACCGCTGCAACATTTCTTTGAAAGAACCTGTGTTGTCCGGGCGCAATGATACGTAGACGGACTCCCAAACTCGTGACACGCTTCGGCGTAATACAGCGAGTAAAACAAAAAATTTGATTTGATTTTACATGGTGAGTTAGAAACAATATTTCTTACAACTAATCGTAAAAACACTAAATTTTGTTCAGAGCTCAACTTTTCGTTACGTATAGTGAGTTTTTCAGGCAATCAAAAACAGAAAAAATAAACAAAAAAACTTTGCGTTATTATTGCAGACGCAATACGTCAAAAGCTTTCAGGAACATCAAAGTTTTATACTATTTGTACAGTTATAGTATTAAATACTTTGACATCAATCTTAGCCATGGGCCTTACCGGGCGGATTTTGACAGTAAGCGTTACTTTTTTAATGTTTTATTACGGTACTATGGTAATCTGCTATGATATTCGCTCTAACTCTTAATTGTTAAGCACTTTTTGAAACCCTGACATCAATCATAGACAAATAGAATTTATTATATTATTCGATTCGAAGGATGCGAGAGAAAAAAAAACAGCTTCACAACAACTTCAACTTCTCGAAAGTACTACAAAATGTAGTACAAAAATACAGTATAATTATAGCTTACAGTGAGCTGCCTTCAGTAATACTTCAATGATTTAATAATCTTCAATAATTAAGTTTCTTAAAATCGCAAAAGCTTCTCACTTATTGTGCCTGTTAGATGTCAAACAAGTTTTTTATGCTTCTTGCTTTTATTGCTGAGGGAGTTTTACTTTTGTTGAGGTCTAACTGTCAGGCGCGTAGCCAGAAATTCGCAATGGGGGGCTATTTTGGGGGAGGCCGCCGCAGGCCAATAGGGGTCTGGGGGCAAAGCCTCCAGCCGCCGGAGGCACGATGGTCTGGGGGCGGAGCCCCTAGCGCTCGAAATTTTTGCATTTTTTTGGAAAAATAACTTAATTTTAGGGCTATTTTAAAAAATAATGTTTTTAAAACGTGGCATAGAAATTGGCAGCACAACATAATTTAACTGGTTGCATTAATAGGCTATGTGGGAGGTGGCTAATGATACCATTAGAGTTTCTTGTTTACATGCTGGTAAATCATAAACTCCTATCATTCAATAAAACTCACACGGATTAATCTATTTCGTCTATATTTTATAAAAAAAAAAGTGATTGGTAATTAAATAATATCGAATAATTCCCCTCCTCCCCCTGATTCATGAGTTTATAAAATATTTGTTAATAAAACCTATGTTTGGCATTTTTACATTAGCCATCAAATTTGAATGTATATTTTTGGGCAATTTTCAAAGTTTTCATTGATTTGTAACTTTTCGTTTTGACAAATTAGCCCCACCCCTGAATATATTTTGTTTCAAAAGATGCTTTAAATCACTTTTTAATCCATTCCAGCACAAAAAACGGTCATAAATGAGCTAAAAACGTGGTATTTTCCTTATTCTGCATTTTGGTTGACAGGCCAATGGGGGGGGAGGCTATAGCCCCCTAGCCCCCCCTGGCTACGCTACTGCTAACTACGCTGCTACTAAGCAAAATATTTGTAAATATAAAACATAACAACGTTGTACACAGTACCCTAGACACCTTCCCATTGATATATGAAAATTATTGTACGTAATTTGCCACTAAAAATCAGCGAAACGGTCGATACCTCTTCTTTTTTTTTTGGAAGAAGGTCGGTAAACAACGCATGCAGACCCATCAAATGAAATCTGAATTTGTGAAAATTTTGTCTTCAATTTAAATTCGGCGAAAGTTAAATTACGGTCGTCAGAGGGGAAGACCATTTTTTTTTGGTCTTCTCTGTCATCAGGTTTCGTCTTTCCCTCTGTCATCAGACCTTTTTGTTTGGTCTTCACATCAATTTCGGAAAACAAGCCACACACCAATTACAAAATCCCGCTTACGCTACTGGTTGGGCAGTAACTGATCTTTTTAACAACACTTTTTTAAAGAATATGGATGACCACAACAACAAATCCATAACTTCGACAACGAACTACAAAGACTCAGTACATTCTTGGCGTGTAACCAATATTATTCTGGTAAGAATTTAGGTGCTCTACGTAATTAAATCAATTTGCTGGCTTCTTATCAACAAAATCAATGTCAACGAAAAGAAGTTAAAATTCAACCAAAGCATCTGTGAAAGATCCAACTTTCACGTTTTGAATATGGTGCTGATTTGTGTATACTAGGACAGCGCCACTGTAGATTTTTAGCTGCCGTTTTTATGACGTAATAATTTTCTTCAGCCACTTCCTGACATGTTGTCGACAAAAGTGTAGTCAACATTGGAGGGAAGAAAATACAACGTAATTAGCTACGCTTTGCAACATATGTGTGAGCAATCGTACAACGTAATTGTGTGAGCAATCTTATCTTCTAACAAAAATTCGTCTGAGGTAAAACTTGGATATGGTATAATCACTTGGACTGACGTAACTCAGAAGGTAACAATTAATGTTAAAAACCAAATATTTTTGAACAACTTTGAGGTGGTACAAAATTTTAACATGGCTTTCAGCAGAGTCAATGTCATGGTTTTCGTCAGAATTTTTTCAGACGGAACTCAGTGGTGACGGTCTCAGGTTTAACATGCGGTGAGCAAAATTTTTGAAAGAATAGGGTGACAAAGATCATCACCAAAGTGTGCAATCCGAAAAGTTTCTGACGAAAAGCATTGATTTTTGGTGTTCTTACGGATGATGTTGTAGATGATCAAATGAGAACGTGACTTCTTGGATTTATGGAACTCGAAGACAGCTGGATTGCTCTCTTTAATGGATACCAATATAAATTAACTCCCATCCCATTCACGTGAAATGAAACAAGCAATATATGTCGGAGCTGGGGAGGAGGATTGGCTGTTTATGGCGTTCGAGATTTTAGGATAAAAACGTAAAGTTAATGAGTCAAAAATTCTTGTGGAATTAAAATAGAAAAGTGATTCTCAATGTTTCATTAACCCTTTCATAAAAAAACGACTTCATTTTTCATTACTCAGATCTGACTGCGATAATGCCTTTATAACTCTAAACAGTTTTTAAAAAGCTTACCCGAACACTAACCCACGTGCTATATTTGGCGCTTTTTGACCTCTACTTTAAAAGATATGAAGAGACCTTTTTTCCTCCTTCCGCCTTATAAAAGTTTTTGGACAAATATTGCGTAAAAAACAGGCTTGATGTTATTTTCAAATGAAAAAAAAAACAAAAAAAAAAACGAAAAACACAACTGGAGTACCGTCAAATATAAGTAAATTTTTGAAATAATGATTAAAACATCTTGATCATCTTTTAAGCATTGCAAATGCTAGTTTAGTTGAACAACTCCCTTAATTGGCATTATTTCGCAAAAGTTTGCTTTTTTTATGAAAGTTTTGCTGAGCATCGGCTTAATTAGCTCTAATTACTTCCTTATTGAAATATAGTTTAAGTTTCTTAATAGTTTTTAGTTTAAAAGCAATCAAACTGCAAATGCCCTTGTTGCGAAACATTGCTCGACACAAAAGAAAATAATAAAAATATAACAGGCAGTATTTTAGTTAAATCACGACTAAAAGTCAATAAAACTTTAAAGCATTAGTCGTCTGCAATCATTACGCGATTGCTGTATATAAGCAAATGGTTCGGTGCCTGCATTTTTGAATTATACGCGCAGTCGGTTGGAGTGCTGTAAGAAACATGAAAACTTTTGCTACAGTATGTAGTCGGCACTGTATCAAAAAGTTTGTTTAAAATAGGATTTGTGTGATGTTATGAGGCTTTGTTTTACCAGAAATTTATTCTGGGTTTTCATTCATGCTGACTCGAATCTAACCCAAACTCCAATTCTTTCTCTAGTTTAAGTTCGATTTATTATTTGTCGCTATACAATACAATAAATGTTACACTACAAAGAAGTAGTTTTCAATAGCAAAACAATAAATAACGTTTTTTCACGACCAGAGACTGAATTGGACTTGTTGCGGTCATCTGGTCAAACAGCCCCCCTCTATGCACCTTGTTTATTATAAGGGCTCCGGGTTTATTTGATATCATTGCTTTGAGAGAGATGAGTTGCGACGATTCAACTAAAAATTCTTCGCCGCCGTTTTGGTGACTTTTTTCTCGGCTTCCGCGCTGGTAGCCGTTAGGCCAGAAGCACGCAAAACGATTAAATATTAAAAACTCTGGCCCGCAAACGTCAAACATATCACAACTAAATTATTATTTAACATTTTAAGTTAGATGTCGTTAAAAGAGATGCTTTGTAGAGCAATTTTAAACATAGAAAAGGAGGAAATTTTAATGTCGTCCGGAATAGAGTTCCAGGTTTTTGCACCTGGTTTAAGAAAAATATAGCAGCAGCTTCGTACTTTTCAAAAGTGGGATACTACACAGGAGAGAAGTGGAACAGCGGGTAGGGCGGGAATGTCTGGCGTCAGACTTTGTTAAGTATTAGTCTAAAATGGATGTTACTTATGCTACGAAAGGTGATTGGCAATACTAGGACCTTATTAATGCGTTGGAGTGGGTCCCAAGTTTGGTGGGGGCCGCATTTTTTATTGGAGCAAAAATTAAATCGAGTTTATTTCAACGAAATGCTTGAAAGGTTAGTCATCGCAGGTGTTCAACCACCATTTTGCTGAGGAAGAGGTGAACTTGATTTCAAAGATCAAATAGCTTTGCTAAAAAAATGTAGTGTTTGGGCAGCGTGCGTAGTCAGTCAGAGGTTTAATAAGTCGAAAAGATACAGTGTAAAAACATAATACAACAATACTCTTACACGTTAATCAACCAGGAAGCCGGAAGTGACCTTTTAGTCTTCGAGTCTACGGCCACTTGAAAGAGTAGCTATTTGCCTTTGTCGTTGAAAAATCAATTATTTAATCAGATCAACAAATTGAATGTCTAAAAAATTTTCAATATTTTATAAACAACGATGTAAGATTTTTGCTTTGCTGCACTTCGTTGAATCAAGTGCAATTTATGTTTTTGTTTAAAGTTTAAAGCAATAAGGAGCAACTTTGTTGGATTTCAAATCAAATCTTTCATTTTACTCGCTGTAATACGCCGGAGCGTGTAACGAGTTGGCGGGGCCCATCTCCGCGTCATTGCGCCCGGGCAACACAGCTCCTTTCGAAGAAATGTCGCAACGGTGGCGAGCCGTTGGCAACACTGTGTCCGATTTGACCGGCCCGAGATTTGAACCTCAGACCTCCCGCTCCAGAGACGAACGCGTTACCGCTCGATTTTAACATTTTTATTAAAAGCAAAACATATCGAACGTTTTCGGCCTAAAACAATTAAGCCCTCCTCAGGATATTATAAACAATAATATAAAAAACATCTGCAAAGGAAATAGAAGCATTACGGCAACATAAATTACGTATAGCTGACTAATAACGTACATTATATGAGTAAATACTTAAAATTATTATCTAACAAAATAAAAATGCACCTTTAGCATAAAGTTGCTTATTTAACTTTGGATTTAGTTTTTTTAATCAAATTCTTTAATTTTTTTTTTTTAAATCCTAAGTTAAATAAGCAACTTTATGCTAAAGGTGCCTCTTTCTTGCTAAGTATTTTTTGAGTAGCCAAATTTTCTGTTACGTCATAACATCATAAGTTAGTTCTTATCTTGTTTTGACTTGATTTTCTCTTTAATTCAATTCACCTTGACTATCACATTAATAGTTATTCTAACTGAATTGGTTTATTTCACGCTAAAAACTTTATGCTGTTGCTTGTTTGACTGTAATTCTAATATGATTGCTTTACTCCAAAACTGGAAAGGCATTTTTATTTTGTTAGATAATAATTTCAAGTATTTCCTCATATAATGTACGTTAATAGTCAGCTATACTTAATTTATGTTGCCGTAATGCTTCTATTTCCTTTGCAGATGTTTATGTATTGTTGTTTATAATATCCTGAGGAGAGCTTAACTGTTTTAGGCCGAAAACGTTCGATATGTTTTGCTTTTAATAAAAATGTTAAATCCAACAAAGTTGCTGCTTATTGCTTTAATATGGTTTTGCAAATTTAATATGGTTCTGCAAATCCACCTCTTTGCCTAAATTATGTTTAAAGTTTTTAAAGGATAAATTTCTGATATTTAAGGGTTAATCATTTCAAATCTTAACTCCAAAATTTTGATTGCTTAGAAGAGTTGTGAAACTTCGGGATTGTCAGATTTCAAATCTTAACTCCAAAATTTTGATTGCTTAGAAGAGTTGTGAAACTTCGGGATTGTCAGGCAGGGGTTTGGGTTGTGGAGCCCCTAGCCGCCAAAGGCTATAAGGGTATGCGAGGGCAAAGCCCCCATCTGATGGGCAATTTTTGAGATTTTTTTTAAATAGCCATTTTAACGTCCTTTGGATCATATTTTAAACCTTTTAGAGGCATTTGAAAGAACTAAATTGCTTAGATTTAAAAGGAAGTTGAAAAATTATATTGCACCGCCCCTTCTATTGGGATTAAATACTTTAAGGAACTTGGATAAGGGGGGGATGACACCATCTAAGTCCTTCCCTTTATGGTTGCACCACTGACTCGTTGGTATAAGCAGCGAAAGAAAATTATTGCTTAGTACGTTAAGATCATTACGCAATTATTTCATGCCGACCCACTTCTTGTTCTTGCAGTAAAGATGCGCCCGAGACATTAAAATGTCACGGTTAAAATACGCTTAAAACCTTTCATTTTTGGGGTAAACTTTGTGAATGACTTGGCCCAAGAGGGGAAGCAGGGTACATTGCCTCCTGGCAAAGTAATCCCCATCTTTAACACTGGATCTACAACTGAAGCTAATAACTATCGACTTGTAGCATTGCTATTAAACTTCTCCAAGATCCTTAAAAAACAAACCTATACCCGTCATTCAAAATTTCTTGAGAAAAATAAAGTCATTCACCCTAACCAATATGCTTTTTGATAAAAATTATCTGCTACTCATGCTATGCTGGAAATAATGGTAAAAATAAACAACCATATTAATGAAAAAAATCGCAGGGTCAATATTTCAGGATTGAAGAAAGGCGTTTGATATGATTTCACATGACATACTCAAACAAAAATTATATCGTTATCGTGTTCGTGGTTTAGTAAATAACCTGCTCAAGTCTTACCTCACTTAAGATAAACAGTTGGTATAGTGCAGTACATTAATGGTAGTTGTTCCACAACCAAAGCAATATAATTTGGTGTTCCTCAGGGATCAAATCTCGTTCATATACTTTTCTCCATTACTATTAACAATATTTTCAACATTTTTGATTTTACTCTTGTGCTTTTATTTTTACGCTAATGACCTTTATGTACAAGTTAAAGCTACATACAAAAAAAAAATTAAAAAACCGTAACGAACCGCGAATTCAATATAGCTAATCTTATGATGAGTGCCAATCAATGTTTAGCTCACAATTAAGACTGCTAAACCTAGTACATTAGTCATAAATCCAGAGAACAAAACCGAAACACAAAAACCAAAAATTTTATGTATTGGTTTTCTAATAGCTGTAAATAGTACCGTTAAATACTATGGACTGACAAAAACCTTAAATTTGACATGCACCTAAAATTTGTCAACCGTAAAATCGCCTGCGCGGTCGTATACTCAATAAATTGAAATGCTATTTTCCCAAGGAAATTATATTGCACCTCTATCATTCTCACCTTCTCTACGCGATCCTCATGTGGGGTTCTACTTACAAATCTTATCTCTACAAAATTTCTATTTTCCAAAACATAGCTGTTAAAATCATTACCAGACTAAATGGGATTCCAGTGCAAACCCTTCCTATACCAACCTGAATGTCTTGAAACTAAACAAACTCTACGAATTTGAAGTAGCTAAAATTATGCATAATTTTGCAATAAGCAAAATCCATATGATCTAAATCATTAAATACTTCACAAAGAACAACGTTAGACATTTTCGCTCTACCCGCTCTTCCACACCTCTCATGTTTACTATCCCATTTATGAAAAGTAGAAAGCTACAACAATCTTTCTTGTACCAAGGTGTTAAGACCTGGGACTCTATTCCACTCAACATTAAAATTTCCTCCTTTTCTATGTTTAAATCCGATTTTAAGCAGTTCTTTTTAATAAAGTCGATTTCATTTTCGCAACAAGCTTTTCGGACAGAACTCTTCAGTTGCGATCTCTGTCTGGTTTGGTATCTGGCAAGCAGGATCTTTTATAGACCAAATGCACTAAGGAAAAATGCATTCTAAGGAGATTGCACTATCAATGGCAAAAAGAAATGCAATCTTCATAGTGAAGGCAGGCTCTGATCTTACCGAAACAATTGAAGGGTAAATACGAACTACTTTAGCCTGCACGAATGCTTTTTCAGTAAAATATACACCGCTTCCGACAGGCTCAAGTGAAATTGAGAACAAGCTGTGGTCGCGATTTTAAACCGCGAATCAAAAAAGTCGCTTGTGGTTGGATTCGAACAAATGTTGGATTTTGATTGGTTTCGAACTGATTGGATTCGAACAAATGTTGGCCAATGGCTAAATCGCTCTCTGGTTCAAATTGAGTCCCAGAGCGATTGAGTCACTGGCCAACATTTGTTCGAATCCAATCAGTGCACAAGCGACTTTTTTGATTCGCGGTTTAAAACCGCGACCACAGCTTGTTCTCAATTTCACTTGAGCCTGTCGGAAGCGGTGTATATTTTACTGAAAAAGCATTCGTGCAGGCTAAAGTAGTTCGTATTTACCCTTCAATTGTTTCGGTAAGATCAGAGCCTGCCTTCACTATGAAGATTGCATTTCTTTTTGCCATTGATAGTGCAATCTCCTTAGAATGCATTTTTCCTTTCTATAGATTGCATGTCTCCTTAGTGCATTTGGTCTCTAAAAGATCCTGCTCACCACAAGCCGAACGAGACAGAGATCGCAACTGAAGAGTTCTGTCCGAAAAGCTTGTTGCGAAAATGAAATCGACTTTAGTGAAAGTCATATTCAAATTCTGCATCACCTCAAAATTGTTCAGTTCTTTTTAACGACATCTAACAAAGAATTTTTAGTTGAATAATCTCAACTCATCTCTCTCAAAGCAATGACATAAAAAAAAACGAAGCTCTTATGAGCAATAATAAGATACATTGTAAACTATTTTTATGTAGTGTGTCATTCATTATATATAGCAACAAATAGTAAATCGAACTTGAACTTTTGCAGAAAGTTTAGTTCGCGTTATAGTCCAGAGTTGTAAGTCGGGCAAGACTCGGGTTTGGGCTTAGGATTGACAAAATGTCGGGCTTAATTCGGGCTTGATGTACATACTTGCCTTGTGTTTTAGATCTTTAGCAGCTACAAAGGCGTAATTGAAATAATTTTAAAACAGAATGCTTAGCGAGACTTTGCTTAAGCATCTATACAATTATTGTTACACAATTGCTATTATTGCGTCACAATTGATCAGCAATAAGTATATCTTTATTTTAACCGCATACGAGCAATAACTGTGAAGATTTTTCACCTAAGTTAACATTCTGGCTTTTTGGGCCTGGTTTTGGCTTCAAGTCAATTCTGAGGCTTGTGCGTTTGGGTTCCGGCTGGGTTTGAGCCTGACTGTTTATAACCCTGTCGCAATCTTTAATGTAGAGTTTAGTTACACCAAAAACTTAAGAATCATGCTGTGCGAATTATTTGTTGTCAGTCTTGCAATATTTTTATGCACTGCGCAAGAACATTTGACGTGCTTGAGAACTGATGACGTCATTAACCGACCACCTTCAACTGACCAAACCAATACACAAGGAAAGCCAGGAAAGCGAGGCCCACGTGGTTTGAAAGGAGAGCCAGGAGTTGGGTTGAAGGGCGAACCAGGTTTACCTGATAATTCCCTGATCAATACTTTAAGAGGTAACAATATTTTTTTACTGCATTACCTAAAAAATGTGTGATTTAATTGGATTAAGTTGAGCTGTGACTAATAACAGGTTTGACAACTACTAAGGCAGAGAGGCTCTCAAAATTTTTTTTCAGCTGTCGCGCCTTCTTTTGCTGTAGTCGATTAGTTTCACGCCTCAGTGAGCTTCAAAATCAAACAAAGTTGGAAGATTACAACAATAATTCACAATATTCGCCATTATCCTGCTCAGGCGCGTAATCGGGTTTCGCTGCAGGAGGAAACTTGTCTCAAAAGCTCGTTTGTTTGCGTTTCATAGAAGAGACACTGGGCAGTTTCTTTTCTAAAAAAAAAAATTGACATGTAAATGACATTTCGCTCATTCGTAAAGTCATTTGTTTATTTATTTATTTATTTATTTATGCCGATCAGTGGTCGAGTGGGTGGAGCGTCTGCTACTGAAATGGTAGGCTCGGATGCAATTTCCAGTCGAGTATAACCCAAAAAACATAAAAATTGGTAGTGATGCGCACAGCGGCGCTGTTCACCAGCGCCGCTACTTTTTCAGTTACGGTAGCGTTTGCGCCGCTGCTTTTTTTCATCACCAGCGAAAAGCGGCAGCGCCGCTGTTTTTTCAGTGAAAAAAGCGGCAGCGCTTCTGCGCTGTTTTTTAAGGAAATTTTCTGCCGCTGCCGCTACTGCTAATAAACTTCTTCCAAGACTTTTTTCGATTTAAGTTTTTACGCGTTACCGTTTGGGGTCTTTACAATTTTTTTTCACTCTGCTCTTGCTACTACATTATTTTAGTTTAGTAGAACAAACAATGCTACGTTTGTGACGTTTTGTTGTTGTTTAATGAAGGCGAGTTTCATCGTACGTGGTCCTATTTTTTCTGAACCAAAATTCAACAAATAATGTGGTCTGGTAGCGGGCCAAATTAAACTTTATGTGTAAATTAACATACAAATCAATGTGTTGGTAAAGTTTATCAGTTGTCATCGTTTTGAGAAAAATGCAAGCTACTGAAACTTCACATAGAACTAGACCAATCGTTTTGTTATGAAAGCAAGAAGTAAGTATTAACGCTACTTGACAGTCGGTTTCTGACTCTCCCTTCTTACTCGTACAGAATGCACATACACTCTAGACAGTTGATTTTGATGCAGGTGTTCTTTTTTATTGTCAAGAGATACTATTTGAAATCGGTTTTATTGAAATGAGAACTAAATGTGGTAATAAAGAGGTGCTCCAAACCTTTTTCCACCATTCCGAATTCCTCTTATTTGCGAAAATGCGTTTTAATCCGTTCAACTAGTACCATAGGTGGGCAAGTTAATGCAAAACGATTGCTTCGTTAACCACTAGTCCGTTAACAAACTTCACACCTCCGATAACGTTAATTCGTTATTTTCAGCTTTAATTTACGGAACTTAATACAGTCCGTTAATTCGTAAATATTTTGCGTGTAATTTACGTTTATTTTTATTTACTCGCTTCTAGAACACGTATTGACGCTGTTGATCTGATTGTAAGGAAATATTTATTGCTATGGTGGTCTTTTTGTGTTTTGGAAGTTACGTTTTTCAGTCTAATCTAATTTCAAGATAAAAATAAGTTCAAATGCACTAACGAAGCTGCGATCGAAAAACCTTGGAAATTGCGAACAGCGATAATTTAATGGACCTACAGTATGAGGCTGCAGCTTATTATTTGGCTCAAAAAAGAGCTCCGTTTTTCTCTTTTTTCAATGAAACTTGTGCTAATACGCACTACGTGTTACCAGTGCAAACTGGTTTGTACCGGTACGATAAATGAACGGAGCAAGATATTAACGATAAAAACCTTAACGGAAGTTAACCGAACTTATTGGAAGTTAATTTAGTCCGTTAACATGAAAGAACTTTTTAACGGATTAACGACTTAATGAAAAAGTTAGCTTCGTTATTAACGGATTAACGGACTTGTGCCCACCAATTGATTATTAGTACTATTGGCAACCCTGCTTTTCGCAATTTTGTGACATCACAAAAGGCGTACTGTACTGTAGATCAGTACTGGTAGCCAAGGATTGCAGGTTCCAGTGACAATAGCCAAGTTTTCAGATTTGGTGATAGCTAGGCTACTCTCTGCTACCAGTTAATAATCGCGTTTCTTAGTTTGCAAGAATTTTTGCAAAATTATGCCTTTTGTGATGTCACAAAATTGCGAATGCAGGGTTGACAATGGTACGGAGTCAAACGAATTAAATCGTATTTTCGCAAATAAAGGAAATTGCGGAAAAAGGTTTGGGGCACCTCTTTGTTACCTTAAATAGTTCTCGTTTCTTTAGCAAAACTGATTTCGAGCAGCATCTCTGAAACGAAAATGTGATAGTTACAGTTCGATAAATTGCTGTAATTTTGCAGCAGGCCCGACGCCACGGAGGGCATTCCGGGGCCGTGCCCTACCAAATCACTGCTTGTGCCCCCCAAACAAGAATTGTGTCCTCCAAGCGAGAATTGTGCCCAAAAAAAGTATCAGGCTCGGTGCCACTGAAGTGCAGTTCGAGGCCTGAGACTCCCAAGATACTGGTTATCACTCCAGAATTCATGAGCAAGAACTATTTTTTGCAGATTTTGTAACAAAGACCCCTTTTTTGTGGTTTCACCCCGGAATTCTTGAAAATTCGCGTATTTTTTGATATGAAGAGTTTTATTTTTTCTCTTCACCCCAAAATTCGTGAAAATCTGAGCATATTTCGAGATGAAGATCTTTTTTTTTGGTCCACACTCTCGGATTCGAAGTATTAAATTTTTTGTGCCCCCCCCAAAACTTGTTTATGCCTCCCCCCCAGTCATGCTATCCTGGCGCCGGGCATGACTTGCAGATCACAAAAACGGTTTTTCGCGATATTCCCTCAAAATACTGGCATTGAGTAGGACAAATGATTTCTTGGCTATCTGGTCACAGACCACAGTATACTTCGCGCACTGCAAGAAGGAATTCATCAATGCATAGCAAAATAAATTTTGCTACAACAGTAAACAGTAATACTGAGAATTAGATTTATAGTGCGCTGAAAATTGAAGTAATAAATCGAACCAGGTAATAAATAAGTTTGAAAGATAATTTAGTTCTGGAGTTAGACTCGTCGAAAAAATTCGTGTAACGTGAATCGAATTGTGAATCATTTACTTAACATGTATCTGTAAAGCAGCGAGTAGCATGTTGCCCGCGCTATAGAATATGTCATTACTGCGTACGTATCTCCTCCAAGTTCATAAACACCAGTTCTTAACCGCTCGATCTTCTTTTTCATCAAAGTTGGATGAAATCACGGCAGGAATGTTCATCACCTATCATTTCTACAAAATTCCTAAAAAGGTTTGTAACTCGGTCGATTGATAAATTTTCCTATAGTATCTCTACACAAGGAATTATTATAGTGGTTGAGGGCCGAGCGTGTGATAAAAACATTGACTACTTCAGAGCTGTAAAAGCAGGGACAGAAGTGTACAGAAGCTGAATACTCTATGCCATCGTGTTAAAACCTTACCTTATTTAAATGATTTAGACTATTTCTTATTGCCTTTTATTTGTGTAGAAAATGCGACAAGGAATTTAACTTCCTAGGGTAACTTCTTAAAGTAGTTTCTAAACCGCTGGTTTGACCAACCAGCGTTTTTAAATGCTTGTTTTTTTGAAAGGAGCTAGCCAACAACCAATTGAATTGTGATTTGCTTACTTATTTACCGTTTAAGCCTGCTTGCTAATGCCGATTGTAACCTGGAACAATACTTTAAAAGCTTGAGTTGTAACTTTCGCAAATAGAGAAATTTCACTATTGGGTACCGTATTTGAATGTCATCGTTCTTTTTGCCAGATATTTTTCTAAAGTAGCGGCAGCGGCCGCTGTTTTGTATGCAAGTAGCGGGAGCAGCGCTACTTTTTTATTTAAGTAGCGACAGCGGCAGCGCTGCTACTTTTCAAATATCGGAAGCCCAGCTCTGAAAATTGGTATTCACAGCTTTCCTGCTTGACGTCCAGCAATAAAAAGAGGCAGTGTGAAGCCTCCACCGAGTGCGGTAAATAAGTGGGCAGGTGGCAGCTTGACCGCAAGACCAAAAAGGTCCTTTTGCTGTCTCTCTTGGCCACGGTAATTTGGTAAATTAACTGTAATTTACAATCAAAGTTGAAAGAAAAGCTGATCGGAAGCCCTTTGCCAGAATAATTTACTTAGTCCATTCAGCTCCTCCTCTTTATCTCTTGGTCAATTTCAAAACATGTTTAAAAGCATGCATAGTTGGGTTAAAATTTCAAAGTGACTTTTAATTGGCTTAGGTGCGGGGGAGACTTCAGCTATTTTAGATCCTTGGTTACTGCTTTGTAGGAACGATGCAACTGTTTTTGAGACACTAAAAGCTTAATTTGAAGTTTTGTTAAAGACAACGCACATTGCAGATCGGTTTTTCGTTCCAGTTTGTTCCAAGATTTTCCTTCTTAAGATCTTGGTTTTGCCTCTGCTTTACGGTGCTTAATCCACTTCTACATCTAAAGCCAAGATTTACGACAATTGAGTTCTGTCAGTCCTATCAATGCACTAAATGAAAAAAAGGCAACGTTTTCATCTTTTCAAGAACATGATTTTCAATGTCATTTGTGAGCTTGCAATAAATTCAGCGAATGGAGCTAAAGAGTTTAGAGCTGATCGAGATACGATCCAGATGCGCTCGAGGCTACTTCCTTGTTTGTACGTTTGGCATAATTCTATGAGAATAGGAAAAAATTCAATTTGTGTGCAAATTTGGTTCCGCTGCTGCAATGAGTTGAACAAAGTTAAAATTAAAAGAAACAAACTATAGCAAATTAACCTCCACTACGCTCAACTTCGATTTGGCGTTGCTTACTAATTAATGTTTTCAGCTGACGTCATGAGAGAGTTATTGCGCGGATACACAGAGCTAGAAGACGGGTGGATTTCTCCGTTCAACGGATATCAGTATAGGGTGGTAAGAAGAAGACGATCTTGGGAAAATAGTCGAACGGCCTGTCAAAGCCTGGGAGGGGAATTGGTTGTTTATGGAGTTCGAGATTTTGCAATTAGAACGTAGGTGCAAAAAATCTTAATGTATATAGCATAGAATGTTTGTCAAAATTGATGAAAACCTTATAACTTTATCTTTTGTCGCTTTTCGTTTTTTGTGATTTTCTTTTGGAAAAAAATGCTGCATACTTTTCTTTATTTTTCTACTAATTTTCAGCGATACGTTTTACCTGGCCCAAACCTTCGACTCTTACAGCGAGTAGTTACCCTAATGCAGTTACATGTACAGGCTCAAAACTTATGACTTACCTTGTACAGTTGATATTCTAATTTAGTTTAACTTAAAATTATTGGCCGTAAATTCTTGGTGAAAATATTTTGGTTTAACCTTAAAATTTTAGCTCCAAGATTTTGGTCCAAAATTGAAAGTCTTTTTAGACAAATCACTTAAAAACTTTAACCTAATAGACAAGCTTTTAAAAGTGTTTAGAACGTGAACAAAAATAAAAGGGGCTGTTAGAAAGGGTTGAGTACCAAATTTTTCAAATTGCTCTTAACGTGAAAAAATATCTCCATTTAACGTTAAAATGGCTATTTTTTCAAAAAATCCTAAAAATTGCCCAACGCCTGGTGGTTTCACCATCAAACCGAAACCCCGTCTGTTACGTTTTTGAAATGATTCAGTTTGATCAACGCGCCGCCGGTAGAACACACTTTTAGAACATGTGAAAGTTTACTGACTATTTAAGCCGATTGCAAAAATGTGCAAATTTAAGCGTTTTGGAGGGGCCCCTTCTTGAATTTTCGGGGGGGGGGGGGGTGTACACCGAGTCACCTACGCACGGCCCTGGTACCTGTACTTTAAAACTTTGCTCAAGGCTGTTACACTCGAATGTGCGGACTGTCAAAGATTCTTTTTGCGATATCAAGTTTTAAAAACTACTTTGAAGTTTGACTGCACGAAAGTTAAATTGATTTTTTTTAATGCTTCATTCACAAGCAACTTTTGCAGAGCACTTGTCCGAGCATTTGGTCAAAGCAATTATTGGATTGGTCTAAATGACAGAGAAACAGAAGGTGTATGGCTTTGGGTGAATGGTCACCATGGAAACACAATTGACGCGAACTTTTGGGAACCTGGTCAACCAAACAATTTCAATGGAAATGAAGATTGCGGGCGACTGCAGTCCAATAACCGCGATCACAGTGGTTTCCTTGTGTCCGATGATCGATGTGGAAGTGAGCATTCAGCAATCTGTGAAAAGTCAATCATGTAGGCTAGTTAGCATATCAATAAAAACCTACGTACTTAATGTGGCTGCAATAAACAAAACTAGAACGTGACATCGCAAGCGATATCCGGGGACTTCGCGGCATTATCGAACTTTATTACGGTAATAGTGATCTGGTTGCTTTGAATGAATTTGTAAAAAATGTAGCCTAGTCGTTTCTAGTCAGATCAATAATTGTTAACCTATTAAATTAGTTCTGCTTATTTCACTTCGAGAAAAAGTTACTGCTAGGTTTTTGTCTAATCCCTAATATAGACTCCAAACCGTAACTTTCCTCGCGTTAAACGCAACCTCAATGCTACTTTGCCACCAACCCCCACCACGAAAAGTCCCTGCCTGCACACTACCTCCAAGCGCAAATAAATCTTTATTGCAGCAATAACAGGAACAAATCATAACATGGTGAAGCATCCAACAAACACATTTAAAACCAGGACAACCCAAGTCTAACACTTACAATTTAAAATAAAACAAAATTCTTTATTAAACGTGACAAAGAGGACAAACGGGTCGTTATTACGCCAACCATAACAGAATGATTTCACTTCAACCGCACCATGGTTACATTGTTACGTCCTTGCATAATACGCCAAATAATGATTATCTTTAGGCAGTACTCAAACAGAAAAATTTTGCTTGGAGGGACGCTTTTGCAGCCTTGACCAAACGCATTCGGAATGCGAAAGTACTTTAGTGGAAATTATGTCTTTCCGTCCCCGAAATCGAGTGAATACCAAAAAAAAAAAGGTCATCACCACGATTTGGGACTACATTCAGCCGGAGTTTCTGGGATTTATTCGTGCTGAAGGGCCCTTTTTGGCTAATCAACCAGCGCTGAAATCTCGTTGGGGGACGCCAAACCTCGATGGTGGAACGCTAACTCTCGATGGGGGAAAGCGTCCCCCGCGTCCCCGTTACAATTTAAATACTGTCTCTAGGGTACTTGGTGCTTCCGAACAGGCAGCAAACTGAATGTACAATTCCAACAAATACACAGAAACATTGCACCAACTCAAGCCCAAACCAGACACCCCAAACTACGCAGAAGCCGTTGTAATCAAGACTGTGTGTATCATCCACTATTTAGCACCTCACGCCGCCTGTTAACAATCAGTGGTGTCGCTGAGGATGGTGACACCCGGGGCGGAATTTCGTGGTGTCACCTTTTATAATGTATAGGAAGCAGCAAAACGTTATATTTTAAAGATAACGGTGCTACTTCATTATAGTAGATAGCAGTTGTTATTTGCCCAGCTAAATAACTTCTCATTGCAAGATTATAAAACTTGAAAACGTAGTAGCACTCGTTTACAATAAGTCGTGTAACCAGATACTGCAATTGGGGGGCTGTGTTCGGGGGCCTGAGAGCTCCGCTCCTGGCACTCCAAAATTTTGTACGGTTTTGCAAATAACTTAATTTTAAGCCTATTTCGATAAAATTAATAATTTTGAAATGCGGCATAGAAATTAGCAGTGCAAAAACATAAAATGGGCAATGTTTTTTTTTATGGCAATTTTGATGTTCGATTTTACCTTTGCGGGGAAACTTATAACTTTTAAATTTCTAATTCCTATACCCTTTTACTCCAAGATATCTCAACTATTATTACTATTCTTTGGGGCAATAACTTTAATAAAAACGAGTTGGTTTCGCAACATAGCTGTTAGAAATACTGGATATTTTTTCGGGCCCAGGTGTTGGTATACTATGGTATAGTGACAACATTGGTACTTCTCAACTAAAGTTGCATGCAATTTCAGATTTTTTTACGTACAATTTGACGTTTCATTTTTTTAACAGTACTGCACTGCTATAAACGAATTTCATACCAGTACCATGAGTGAACCAGCGCTGTAATCTTGTTCTTTTATACTATCCACATAGAAAAAATATACTGTAGGTTACAAAGTTTACAATAAATGACAATAACGTTGACCTTGCTGCCTCTTTGAAGTGACACACCGGTACCAAAAGTTGTACCACAGATAGTTACATTTTCAACAATTTACACAAGCAGATAGCAGTGTTTTCCCAATTTTTTGCGGACAAAATTTACATGGCTGATTTTCATGCTGCGGCATGAATTTGTGTGTTCTAATCTAGTAGCATTTTTTCAACATATTTTAAAGGGCTACAACTTAGTCCAACATGCAATTGCAACTGCCTTTTAAAAATCATTTCCGAAAAAAAAATGCAGCTAAAAATTGTGTAATGCTCAATGCTAAACATGTAAAAATGCAAAAGATAGAAAGTTCACAGACCAATATACACTGTATATTCTTACCCTTCCAAGATGTTCGTAGGATGATATGCCTACGGACAATAAGGAGTCATGTAACTCTGAAGGAGAAATTTTTTTAAAAACTACTTCGTACCAGCACCAGATTTATCTTGGTAAAAAGTAATGGAAAAAATAGTCAATAAATGATGAAGCTCCAAAACTCTTAATAAGATCCTTTTACTTATTTTTTATGATATTGAAGTTTCATTCAAATTCTAAGATGCAATGGCTTCGTTGTTACAACACGGCTTCACAGGCCTTGCTGAGGGAGCTTCCAAGAAATTTTTACACCAATTAAGCCCGAAAGAATATTCAGTATATACAGTACTTAAATTGTAGGGGGGATGGGGGGCACGCGTCCTCCCATCGAGATTGAGCGTCCCCCCATCGAGATTTTAGCGCTGGTTTGTGGGAGGAAAAAGTTAGTGTTTTTTTGGGGGGGAGATCACCTGTTTTTGGCCGGAAAAGCCACTTGAATTTTCGATTTCGGTCAGAAAAAGCCTTCGGATTTCGGCGAAGACATTTTTTTTTGTTTTTTTGGAGATCACTTGTATTTGGCTGGAAAAACCGCTTAAATTTTTGATTTCGGCCAGAAAAAGCCCTCGGATTTCGGCGAAGACCTTTTCTTTTTTTTTTTTTTGGAGATCACCTAATTTTCACTGAAAAATCGCATCAATCCAAGTCAGTAACAATGAAAATTTGGGTCAAGTTCGTTTACGGAACAAACTCTCAAAAAATCCTGGCTACGTGCCTGTTCTTCACTAAGGTTCAGTCAACGCTGAAAAAGCGTCCCCCAATGCAAAATTTTACAATTTAAATACTGAGTATATATAACAGCTATGTAGGGAAACCACCTCGTTTTTTGTTTAAGTCATTGCCCCAAACAAGAGTAATAATAGTTGAGATATCTTGGAGCTAAAAGAAGTGTAGGAATTATAAATTTAAAAATGCTTAAGTTTTCCCGCAACGATAAAATCAAACACCAAAAAATAAATTGGAGACTCTATACTTCAAGAATAGCTGAGAAGCAGTTATGTGATAACCACATGGAGAGTTCATAGGACAGACTTCGACTTAACATATCAACTGTCGATATGGCAAAAAAACTCATGATAATAAAATAATCACTTTGCTGGTCCATCTGCATGAAAACGCTTTAATAGAGTCAATTCTGGGGGTTTCCCCATCATTTTGGCCCGATTTATCCCAGCCTTTACCTATCCCCTCTAAATCAAAACACCAACCCAGTTCCAGTCATCTACAACGCATAAATGCTGGTTTTCAGTCGAAATAGCGATTGAAAACAAGTAAACTTCATAGCGTCAGTGTTTTTTGATGTTTGTGACATCATATCCAGCAACTTGGGGAAATCCCTTTTTTCTACTGTAAATAGCTTATTTTCTGTTGAAGATACACCATTTTTATCTATTGAACACTGATAGCAAATCATGTATTCTGCGTCGTTTGATGTAAATATCAAGGTTCCACGATGTATAGTTTTCGAGAAAACGCAGAAGTCGAAAAATGACGTAAAAAATGGAGTCCTGAACCCTCAATATGACGTCATAATCAAAATAATATCAAATTCGTAATCAGCAGCAAAAACTCCATCAGAAATTTGCTGAGCTGCTATGAAATTTAAAAGTGGTACAATTTTGAAACTTCCTAATATGTATGTAATTCTTTTATGAAACCTGTTAGCACGCTTCAACAAGCGATCAAATTTTATTGCTTACTTTTGGCAATTTTTTAAACTTTGTACTAATCCGTGAGTTATATTTTAACTCTTAAAACACCCCCTCTTAAGCGACATAAGTGTTTACAATAACACAAAAATGCATTACAACAAGAAATCAAATAACAGCAACCCCCCCAACAAAAAAACAGAAATAACAAACAGAAAATCCAAAACTTTCCAAAACAAATTTGACCCTGAAAAATAATGTAATCTTTGTTTATGAATCCTTTTGCAATCTGTCACCATGCAATCTGCACCGAGGAACACCAACCGCACAGAATTTCCATTGACGACACTGCAATGTAAATAATACTTTTTACAATGCAACCAAAATACATTTCACCATCCAAAGATCCACTAGAAACAATGTTCAGCATACGATACCAAAAATTACCTTTAAAACATGAAATGACTGGAAGTTCAAATAATGTGTTGGAAAATTGCTTTTTTTTCAACTCAAAACATTGAAAAAAATCAAACAATGAAGCCTCAGAGCAGCCCCCAAGCCACGGTGGGCTAAGCAAAACACTGCACCCGCTTAACCATATCAGACAAAAAAAAACTGACAAGATTTCCAAGTCCGTTGAATTATCCAAATCATTTTTCAATAATTTAATTGCAATGTTTTGACATTTACAGGTCAGACTTTTAATGTTTAGACGTTTAATCTGTTTCAGTTACTAATTTTACAAAGGCATTTAAGAGTTTACCAGTGTAAAAAAATGAACAAAATCTATGATAACATCACTTATTGTAACTAAACTGCATTTCATAGGCGTAGCCAGGGGGGAGGGCCCAGGGGGCTCGGAACCCTCCCAATTACAATGCCAATCATGATAAATCTGTGGCGAAAGAGACTAATCTTCCTTCAGTTGCGTTAGTTGTTTTGATTCCAACCTGACTTCAGTCCGTGAAGACCTTTTTTTTGGTCTTCACCTGATTTTCGGGACAAAATCGGCCCTTTGGTATGTGAAGATCTTTTTTTGTTGTTTTATTGTTTTGGTCTTCGCTTAAAGGTTGTAACTTGGGCTCCCCCCAATCCTGAATTCGTCTCCAACTAAATTTCGGTCCCCCACAATCAAAAATCCTAAATCGGACTGTGAAGACTTTTTTTTTGGTCTTCACCTATGTGATTTGTGGTTTGCCCCCTCCCCCCAATCAAAAATCTTGGCTACGCCTATGCTACATTTTGATAGGAAAAGATTCAACGCCAGCTACAGTTTTATTGGGCTATATTCTCAGATGCAACATGTATAAACAAATAAACATTATGAATATTACAAAACCAAAACTTTTTTTATATACCTGCTTAATGACGAAGCATTTAAGAAGTTGTCGAGTCTCATCTCCACATCATTCACACACGAAAAAACTTCCTTTCCAGGAATTCCTCCGCAGTAACAAGCCGTTGGCAACACTGTTAATGATTAAAGTTTGAAATGAGTTCTTAGAAATAAATCTTACTTCATTTTTAACAAGGACTGCATCCAGCATTCCAGCAACCTTGCACACAAAATTTCGCTTACACTTTTTCAACAATGCAGAAACTTCATAGCACAATTAAAAACAATAAAAGTAATTCAAAATGTCACTACAGGTATGGCCAATGCCAATCCAGCAGTTTGGCAACCAGGAAACATATACAAGTCTAAAAGTTTTATTACCTCTAACATTAACTCTTAAGACTAAACCTAACCTTCCATCAAACGCAAATCCTAAATTCAGATTCAACACTGACCCTGAAAAAACTTAACAAAAAATGCCACCATTCCTCATCTTCATTTCATTACACTCAAACAAAACAAAAAAACTACCTTTATTTGGTTGCATAGCCTGCCAATACATTTTCCAAATACGTGCAAATCGTCCATGCCCAATAAAAATGCCAGCCCACTCATGAAATTCAGCTTAATGACCACATTTAACCTCCATCCAATTGTGCAAGACCACAACCCACTTTATCCAATTCTTTTCTAGGTCAACTTCAACAACTCTCAACCGATACCTAAGACTTAAAAAAAATTAATTTTTGAAGTTTCAAACGACCACATCTTCTCATCAAAAAAACCCTGAAAATACCACACTAGCCAGAGAGAGCAACTTAGCAGCAATGTCAAACATAACAAAGAATTCTGCTTGCACAATCCTTAACCAAACAAACCTTGTCAATTACCTATCACCAAAAGCGAACATCCCAAACAAACAGCCCTTTAGATTCACCTCTAAAACCAAATTTTATTCAAACAATAGCTTACTACCATCAACCAAACCTTTAAGATCCAGAAAAGTTAGTAAGTAACGCAATAACTAAATTACAAGCTTTTGGAATACCTGCCCAGCAGCTATATCAGTATTCTCCCGTACATTTTGGTGGGTCTGCATTAGGCCGTACCAAATGTTGGTGACTTCCTTCAATTTCTTGGGAACTCTCGCAAAAGTTGTGGTTCAACCACCAATTCAATTTACCACCAAAAGTTTTTGATTAAACTTTTGTTTTACGCCTCCTCAAAATGCGTTTCTATCGCAACAGGACAAAATTTAAAATGGCCATAACTTCGCAACTGCTCATGCTAGATGCAAAATTTTTTTTCTAAAGATACAGAATACCCAAGTTTCTATCTTTCCTCAATACATTATATTAGTCTAACTGCTCAGTTTTTGAAGTAAAATCAAGAAAACAGGTTTTTTTACTAATTTTATTGAGTTTTCTATGATAGCCTATATCTCATTGCATAGAAGCGTTATGGAATTTGTGTATATGAAAATTTATATTAGCTATACTGTCATTGTAGAGTAATTGCTGTATTAGAACATGTTAATTGATTTTCACACTGTTCACAGATAGGATACCTAGAACTGTAAGTGTTGAAAAGCGCAAGATCACTACGACAGAATTTAATGTATCAACTAATTTATAATCACTGATTGTATTCTTGTTATTTTCACATCTTAATTCTTTGCGATTGTTCTGAACAGGCAGAGTATTTTGGCTTTGGACAATAACATGCTTGTTATGCCTACGTTTAGCAATTACTAAATAGGTATAGTATAGTATGCTCCAAAGCCAACATGCTATTGGTAGGCATCATGATACTATTTAGGAAAACAAACTAATTCTCTTTGCTGAAAAAATGTTTAAAATTTTAGTAAGATTTGGCTGCTTTCAGCCTACAAAGAAACAAAATAATGCAGCATGTTCTGCTGAGAAGTATACTTCCAAAGTGCAGGATTCATGGATAAAAATTGATTTTGCCTTAGCATCACATAATACAAACCATGCTTAACTAAAATCTTTGGAAAACCAGGCAAACTCAAGAGTCAAAACAAGTGTTTCTAGAAAGCTGTACACAAGTATATTGTGCTGCATCTGCAAAGTTTAAACTACAAGCAATGTGTATCAAGTAACTTGACATTAGTAGAAGACTTCTAATGCTTACAACAATAAAAGCCTAAAAAGACATCATCATGAAAAAGGATGTGAAAACCGAAAAATTTTCTGAAGAGATTAGTTCACGAGTAGAGAGTAGAAAAAAGGAATAAATGTTTAACAGCAAAAAGATCTAAAGCCAAAAGTATAAATACTAGAAATAAAACTAATATTGTTATCAGCACTTAAAACGATGAAGAAAACTTTGAAATGACATGTCCAAGTCAGCCAGCATCCAAGAGCAGAACAAAGAGCTTCAGCAGTATTAGTGGTAGCTAAAAGTGTAACAATTAACCCGTATCTTACCGCTATATGTTATGATTGTCAAATTGCGACAAAACTTCACGAAAATGCGTGAATTTAGTAGGATAAGAGATCAAAAAAAAATTAAGCTAAAAATATTTATCGTTTACGAGATATGACTATGTTCCCAAATGAGAAACATTGGCGGTTTTTGGCACAAACTTTTGAAATCAATTTAAAGAACTGTTTATTTCGATACAAAACAATCAGAACAATCAACTTCATGGTACATTTCCCATCACATGGCAGTGTTTGATCTGTGCAAACACTTGCTGCATTTTGTTAAAAATAAGGTTCAACTGAAATTATTTGGGGGGGGCAAAGTAAAATTATGGGCGGGAACTTGCCCCACCTGCTCCCCCCTGGCTACGCCCCCAATTTGATGGGGTCCGTGGTGGGTGGTATGTGCGCTCCTTCTAAGCTGTGGGCATGTGTGCGTGCACACAACTTTCAGAGACAGTGCACACACATAAATTTACTGCGCACAAACATATTGTTGAACAGACACATTGTTGCACAAGAGTGTCGGCAGAAAATTTTTCAGGGGGGGGCCAATAAGAACAAGTCCAGTATTAACTACTAAAAATGGAAGAATTTTTGAAATTCGGGAGGTTTAAGAGAAGTTTGTGAAAATTCAGGGGGGCTATGGCCCTCCCCTGCCCCCCCCCCCCCCATGTTGTTGCACTTGGGTTGTTACACAAGTATTACAAATATTAGTTATTTCAAGAAAAGTGCGCACACACACCAAAAACTTCTGCACTCACAGATTACAAAAAATTATAGGGAACATTGGGGGTACCCACAAACTAATACAAAATATTTGTCTGTTGAGTATCTGTGGATATACAGGGTGGGCCAAAAAAATGTTACCACTTTTTATATTCTAACCATTTTCAAAATTACTAAGACTTTTGTTTCATATTCCTGCTCTTACGAGAAAGCAGGGAGTCAATATGAATAACGTCATTTACCAGCAAGATGGTGCTCCTACACATTGCTCAAATGTCTCACTGGATTTTCTCAACGAGTACTTTCCTGGAGATAGACTCATCTCACGGCGTACGAACAACCCATGGCCTGCCTACTCTCCTGATCTTTCTCCCGCAGACTACTTCCTATGGGGGTACCTGAAGGAGAGGGTGTACTACAACAACCCACAGACCATTGAAGCCCTGAAGACGAACATCTGTCAGGAAATTCGAAGAATCCCTCTTGAGATGTGTGGCAATGTCATCACAAACTTCAATGTGCGCGTTGCAGCTGTATTCCACAGAAGAGGAGCTTGGATTGAACATGTTATCAATTATTGAACTGTGTAAGAAACAAGAGACAAAGTGAAAAGACTTTGTTATCAAATTTTAATTGGATATTTTTGTTAAACATCTGTAAAAAAAAAATTCGAATAAATGTTCATTTTTAAAATTTGTGTATGGATTAAAAGTGGTAACATTTTTTTGGCCCACCCTGTAAAAAAAAAAGGCACCTTAGCTTAAGCCGTTCAAAAATTGATGTTTGGGCGGCCATGTGGGGAGTCTCTGGGAGGGTGGTAGCCCCAAACTATGTCAAAATATATGTCAAACATCTACTGATATAAAATAACTGGCGCCCAAGCTTGAACCGTTCAAAAAATTGATTTTTTGGATCCCCATTTTTGGAGGAGTTTCCGCTGGAGCGGCCCAAAAAAATTTTGCAAGACTAAATTGCGTTTGCAGCTCAACAATTTTTTGGGTCCCCATTTTTGGAGGAGTTTCCGCTGGAGCGGCCCAAAAAAATTTTGCAAGACTAAATTGCGTTTGCAGCTCAACAATTTTAGTTAGATTTCAATGTTTTGTAATTTAGGAGAAAAAGACTGTACAAGATTTAGGAAGAAAAAAAAGAAAAAAAAAAGGAAAAAACCTCATCGCGGCCAAATTGGTTGAGATAAAAGGGTATTTTGAAACATACAACAATGTGAAATATTTTTTGCCGTACTTGAGCCGTTTTTGAATGAGACCACTTTTCACGCCAAACTTTTGGAGCGGTTTTTGGATCCTAAAGCCTAAGTCAGATAATTTATAGCCTCGATATTTGGTACAAACATACAACTGGTTAACTTCAAACTGCTGTCAAAATTTCATGCGGCTAGACCAAACCGTTCTTGAGTAATAAGCAAAAGTCTGAAACTTCGAACTCATTACTTTGAAAATGCCAAGTAAAAACAAAAAAACACGCAACACGAGTGTCGGTCGTTCCAATAATGGGCTTTCTAGTACAGCAAACCAAGTAATTCTTTTAGTTTACTCTTATCTAAACAATATGTACAGTAGCGTGACCGAACTACACTAAGTCATAATTCTGAAAATCTATAAAAAGCTGTCTATTCTGGATTGTTACTCTCTCTTCTCGTAAAACTATATACAGTATAACTTGCATGCTGTAAAACCGCCAATGTTCCCAAATGGGAACAAATAAGTTCAAAACTAATTTTTTAACAGTAACTTGAAAATAATTACAAAGAAAACGATTTTGTGAAGTCATGTCTTTATCAAATGTACAAAACATAGTCTTAGCATTTAAAACATTTCTCACCCTTAGTTCTATACCTCATTAAATCGTGCAACCTTAAATCTCCTGTTTTCGCCACGTTTCAAAGTCCAATTTTTTTGTAAAATTTCAGCAGAATTGCCAAGCAAAACTATAGAAATTAATTTCTTAAATTCAAAAAACTATCCCACTTAGTTTTAAACCCTTATATAACTTAGGAGTCACAGAAAATGAAATTTAAAACTATGTGGGAACATTGGTAAGAAATGGGTTAAAGAGTCCGAAATCAATTGCTGTTAAACTTGCTTCTAGACAGAGCATTGAGACTTTTCTGTTTTACTGCATTGGAATTGTAAACTGCTTCAAGATATGCAATACATCATCAAGAGTGTTGAACATGAGTCAATTACCCTTTAATCCAATAAAACTTCAATCACATACACGATAAGCTGACTTCATTTTCATCACAAAGCAATACTAAAACCCTTAATAATTTTGGATTAATTGCAAGCTGTTAATCAAACTTATTTAAGATTTTCAGATACATCCCAATGCATAGGATGGATTAAAAGTTTTGCAATGTACACAAAAAAAATATGTGGCGAGTGATGTAAAACACTCCAAAATCAACAGGGTAAGATATCTTTTTCTTTTCTTGGCCATAGAATTTGAGTACATGTTCTTTTATAGAGTAATGAAACATTGTTTGCATTTATCAGTTCAACTTATCAGGACTGCTTCAAATGCTTTGGTGCAGGACTTAGGGCCTCTCCTGTATTTGTCTTCAGTAATCAAGAGTTATGATTTACTTGCGTTTTTGAAAAACAAGCCAGTGCATAGTATGCACCAGGTGATTCCAAAATTTTTTGATTAAACCCTGATAGAGTATTAGTCAAAATCATACTTTAAGCACCATCCCTTTACTTTAAACACAGTCTTTTCAGCAGCACCTGTTGCTTTTGATTAGCGTTTTCTTTTCTACTTTTTGAAGTTTTGCATGCTAACTTTTAGAATTCATGAGCAGTTGAGCAAGTCTTTAACTGCAAACGATTTTGTACTGAGAAATGCAGTTCTGTCAAAATCATTTTCTTTTGTGGGCAGAGAACAACCAAATTTTTATTGACATTTCAACATTTTTCAAAGTCAACAGAAATAACATGTGAAACTAACAGAATGCAGCAGTGATTGATAATAAGTTAAACATTAGACTTCCGTCACAATTTTACTGCTTTTCACACTTACAGTGCTAGCTATCTTATCAGAGAACACTTTAAGAACCAATCAATATTCGTTCTAATACAATAATTACTTTAATAACAGTATAGCCAATAAAAAGTCGAGCCAAGTCAACTGACCGCGAACCAACGATTTTGTTACAGTGATTTCGTCATTAATTTCGCCGTGGTGATTTCGTCACAAAGTGAGGGTTTGGGCAAGATGGCTCTGGAGATAGTAAACAAATATTTAGGATCGCCCTTCTAGCCAATCAGCTTTGTTCGCGGTCATTTTGTTTGCAGTCAGTTTGTCGCAGTCAGTTGTTGTGGTTACCATACATTCAAAATTTAATATACATTACCAGAAAAATTCCACAACTCCTCTATGCAATGAGATATATCATAGAAAATTCAATAAAATTAGTAAAAAACTGTTTTCTTGATTTTACTTGAGAAATTGAGCAGTTAGACTGATATAATGTATTGAGAGCAGGTAAGAACTTGGGAATTCTTTAGAAAAAAAATTTTGCATCTAGCATGAGTGGTTCCGAAGTTATGGCTATTTTTTTTTCATTTTCTGTTGTGTTACCAAGCAAATGCATTTTGAGGAGGCGTACAACAAAAATTTAATCAAAAACTTTAGGTGGTAAATTGAATTCACTTAAAATAATTGAAAACCAAACACTACTACAGCCTTTGGCTCCCTGTCAAATGTCCATCAAACACTTTGGAAACTGAGAAAACAGAGAACTAGTCCAAACTTTGCGACTAAATGAATTTGAGTTGACAGGTTAACGTTATATTGGACCAGAATTAATAAAAAAAAACTCAAAACAAAAGCCTAACAAAACAATGAAAAGTGACCCAAAAAAAATTGATTTTCATCACACACTCTAAATTGATTTTGTTAGAAATGCCATTCCTCAGGGGCATAGAGAAAGATGACATATCTGGAAGCTGGCAACATACTACCAACTACTGCATTAGTAAAAGCATCAGCAGAAAAAGGCAAATTATAGGAAATAGGAAAGCTTTATTTCACTGGAAATTTTCATCTAGTTTTTTATTAATTCTGACTCAAATCTAACCCAAATTCAAATGCTTACTCTAAAACTATTCCCAAATCGAACCCCAACCCTAACTTAAAACCCTAATGTTAACTGCTAAAAAAGCAACTGAAAAAAGCACGGATGAATATTTCTCATTCTCATGTTATTCTCTTTAACTTGATAATTTGCAGTGATATAGTCATTACCTAGGTCATTACCACAACTGTCTTGCCTAAACCCTTACCGGTATTTAATGCAAAAGTTATTTAATGAAACAAGATCATGGGCAACAGTTCTAACAACTCGACTAAGTGTTTTAAACATGCATTGCAGGGTTGGGATTGCCATACTGGTACCACTACATACTTGTGGCCTACTAGCCAACTGTAGACCTGTTTAGGGCAATTTGGCAGTATACATTATACTGTATACCATTGTACTCACTTGGTTGGTAACCTCCAACTATTTTCTCGATTTGTTTGTTTATTAAACAGCAGTTGCCAGTATCGAGTACCTAACAACATCAGGCATTAGTGCCAGGCCTATGAGTCATATTAATTATAATTGCACGTAAGGAACAGCTTATGCCATTATCAACAGCATTATATATGCTAGCCTACCTTCTCCACCATTCCGCTTCCAGTCAGCAGCATGGCCAAACAGTAAAGCGATGTTTTTTTATGATGATCCTGCTCGCATGATCTGGGGTTGCAAAATACAACTTAGAACGGTAATATTTTGGCACTACTGGGAAAATGGACACTTTGAACAAAGTTTCAAGTCATTGTACAAACACTACCAATACATACGTAACAGCATTTTTACCAGGCATATTAGTCAACATCTTACAATCATATTCTTGGTTCTACAATCAATAACAGATAACATTAACATTACACCTAGGCTATCCTAGTAGGTACCGTATGCGACAATACACTTACGTACATACCGGTAGGCTATATTACCAGTATGTTTAGCATATAGCCTGATAGCCAACTAAAAAGATTCATTTATTGACATTGTAATAGGCCACAAACTTTTCTAAGTCTGAAATACTTAAATAGGTTACATCTCATCCTAAAAACCAACTTTACTGCGAATATTGCAGTATATAAAAAAGCAGTGGCTATTTTGCGTCACGTTAAGCCTCATGTATGCAGAGGCAAAATAGCCCCATGTTATTTTGCCATTTGGAGGCAAAATAGTCCGAACGGCTATTTTTTTTTAACGGCTATTTTTTAACAGTCTTAACGGCTATTTTGCCGCAAGTGCCAAAATAGCCCTAACCCTAATCTCAACCCTAGCCCTAACCCTAACCCAAACAGAGGAAAAACACTATTTTGCCTCTGGAGGCAAAATAGCCACTTCCATGGTAAATGCTAATAGGCTAGCCTAATTATTACCGATAATTAATACGTCCATTGAGGTGCTGAAAACTTGAAAAGTATTCTTAAACAGCCTTAAAATGAAAAGCCTTAATTTCTGTAACTGAGAGCTTGCATAAAAAGTTTTACAATTTCATCAGAGTACCGTACATAAACTAATGAAAGAACCTTCAAAGACAAAGTTTGCAATGGTGTTAAAGAAAAATTTCAACACCATTTCGTCATAAGTAAGTATTGACTTTTGCGTAACTGAATCTTCTCTCAGGAATATTACTACCTTATAACCTTTATAACAAAAATTTTCATAATATCCTTTCATGACAAAATACCGGTAGCAGGGTAGTGTTCATTTTTTTCATGAACACCACATGCAATAACCTTGCCACTACATCTCAACAAAGTGAGCTACTAATCAAGCGGAGTACTGGAGTAGCCATAAAAAATTGAGGAACTTTTTTATTTTACGATTCCACTCCTATGTTGTAAAAAGCCTAAACTTTTAAACTGGAAAAAGGAAATTTTGGGGAGATTGGTGCAATGCAGCCTCCACAAAAATTATCGTCTTATGCTTTTGTTTATATTTAACTATCCTGAAACTGATGTTGGCATGTCTTGATCAATAATGATCATTACAAAGGTTTGGATATTGAAAAACCCATTGAGGGAATATTCCTAAATTGTGATTTCCAAAATTTTACCAACAATTTACTTTTTATTTCATTAATCTATTCCGAAAATTTGATCCACTTAAGTTGAGTAAAAAAAAATTTCTTAATTTTGTATGACGCATTTCAACCATTTCCCCCCATCGCAGCCCCCCCAATTTTTAATATGTTTTAGTCACCACCAATATCCACCAAATGTGGTAATTTGGCCTATGTACGTTGAACAATTCAAAAGTTCAAAATTTTCCAGCTCCCCTTTTAGGGGGAATCCCCGCACATGACACCCCCATTTTCAGACACACACCAGTTTGTTTCAAATTCTATACCACTCCGTAATATCATTCATCTGCGTTTTGTGGTTTAAAAGGAGATAGTGATAGAAGAAAAACAAAGAAAAAAAAAAAGAAAAAAGACAAAAATAAGGAAAAATTATATCAAATACGGAATAAATGAACATAACCATTACAAAGGTACTGATTAGTGTTTTCAAAAACCACAAATTTTTTTCAAAGAATATTGGTTGGCTACTTACCGAGATATACCACTTCAAAATTTACCACTTTTTGACCGTTTTCCGCCTCTGAAATTTCGGTCACGTGACTGGGAGCCCCCAAACTTGGTATGCATACACTGTTTATTACTACCCATGTTGTGTCCAAATTTCAACTTTTCACGTTCAGCTGTTTTTTTGTTAAAAGCGAAATAAAAAAATTGCGGCTCAAAAATAGCCGTTTTTTGTCGGTTTTAGGGTTCCCAAATCATTATCACGTGATCTTCGACCCCCAAAATTGGCATGCATGATGCTTTGTAAACTTGCAATGTTGTGTCTAAATTTCAGTATTCCACATTTTGCCGTTTTTGATTTATCATAAAATTTAAAAAATTTTAAAGCTCATCTATCAAAATGGCCGAGTAAAAACATAGGAACTACGCGCGCGCGCGAAGTCCCAATTACGTGCATTGCATTTGTCTTGAAGTTCGATGTAAATGGAGCTTTAGAAACAAGTCATTAATTTTATGAAAAGGAAAGTAAGAAAAAGTCTAATTTATGTCGTTTTATTTCAGCAGTATATCGAACTACAGTTTTTACTGATTATAAAAAAAAGTTATTTCTGCATAATTTCAACATGACTTTGTTGGTTGGCAATGACGAAGTAACGTTTCCTTTTGTAATAATAGGTCACATTAGGAAAAATATAGATTTAACTTCTTTTTTTTTTTTCAAAAGAATTCTGCGGAACAATTATTACAGCAGTATTTGTGAATTTACTGAACAGTTTTGACACCATATTGGCGTAATCAGTAGAGGCGAAAAGAATGTCCCTTCGTCAGAAATTTACGGTAATAAAACCGTAAAACCCACTCACTGCCTGCCGCTATCTTTATTAAAACAAGTTCGAAATCAACAACTATAATTTTATAAACTAGTAGAGGCCATAGCGTTAGCGAAATAAAACAAGGTAACTGTAAGGTCCTTTATGTAGCGCGACTGGTGAACGCCAGACCAAACACTAGGGATTTTGATTCGAAACGCACACCTTTATTTGTTGAGTATAGAACTCGCAGGCTGTGGTTTTCTGGAATAGAAAAACACAGCGTCTGTTAACCAAAAACAAAGCAAAAAGCTAGCATTTGGCAAACTAAAACGTACAAAGAAGCATGCAAGACTACCGAAAGCCGTAACACATTACGCAATTAACATTAACAAAAAACTTACATTAGCTAACCATAGCAAAATACGCATCAATTAGCACGAAAATCAAATATCAAATATTAACAAATCTTACCGAATATTTTAGCACCAGTTCTTGAATTAAAGTACAAATGATTCGTGAGTCTTCAACATTGCAGCTTAAAAATTTACAAACAGTAAAATCAAATTAACGTATCTTATTCAAATAGAAACAAAACGAATATTATTACAGTAATTAGTAATTACTAAAGGTACAGTAAACTGCCAAAACTTATTTATTATTACGGCAACTTAGCTCACAAATTGAAACAAAGCAAAAACGGCCGCTTCTCTTACTGAGAAATCTTATTTGACACTCGTAAAGAAATATCAACTTTGAAAGCACAGGACTCTTATCAGTGAGTTATAGAGAAAGTTAGCTTGTCAAAACAATACGCCAAAAGAAGAAGTAATGAATTCTCCGGCTTGATAAGAACGAAAGACGAAAGGTTTCCAAAATACAACACAGTTGTTTATCGCTATGTCCAAAGTAATACAACATACCTTAAAACAATAAAATGCGATGTAACAGTTACTGCTCTGACTCGATAAAAGCATTCTTGATTAAAAAAAAACAAAAAAAACATGGGGGTCTTGGGTTTATAAAACCCAAAAGGGTGATTTGAATTGGTATTATTAGGCAAAAGTAATGACCGATTAATAGTTATTCAAGTGATGATACTTAATTATGCTAATGAATTATTGAATGAATAACAACCAAGTTTTTGCAGACTTTTAGTTTTATGCGTTTATAATATTCAAACTTGCAAATAGGTGGCAGCTTGACTCGAAGACCAAAAGGTCTCTTTCGCTGTTCCGCAAAGAATAAAATTACTCATCAGCAGGAGCCTTTGCCAATTGCTGACCTCCTTGGTTTCCAATGGCTGAAGACTTCCAGCTTTCCGTGTACTTTATTTGAAACAATTTGTGCTCTGCTTTGTTGAACCGATTGTTGTTGATAACAGCAATTTCAGTTTAAGGCCACTTTTTTTTGGACATTATCTTGGTTTCATGCATGGATTATGCGTTTGATTTTGGGCTTGATTTGCAAAACTTGGTTTCTCGAACATTGCACGAACCCCGTTGCAAATTATTAATAGAAAGTTTGTTTGCATTTGTGATTTGTTGTATGATTTATCTTGAGCTTAATGCCCAAACAATAATTTCTGCTGCTTTTTTGCATGTTGATTGTATCTTTTATGCAAGTTTTAAATTTAGTTGTTCTTGCTTCATCCTTAACGGTTATTTTCTTTGCAAGTATAGATGTGAATTAACGAAAAAATAAAACACCCGGCAAGTTGGTCGAGGGTAATGCGTTCGTTTATGAAATTAGAGGTCTGAGGTTCCAGTTCCAGACCGGTCAAATTGAATACAAAGTTGCTAACGATTCGCAACCGTTGCGACATTTCTTCAAAAGAAGTTGGGTTGCCGTAAGAGCAATAGCGCAGATACGCCCCCCCCCCAAAGTTTGTTACACGCTTCAGCGTAATATACAGCGAGCATAATAAAAATTTGAATTTAGCACTAGAAAAAGTAGTTACTGAAGCCTATAGAATCGCATTTCCTACTTAATATTTTGGAACAAAACCTCGAAAAAATTTTCCATTCTGCCTTCATAAAATGTTTTTTTCTATATGTGATGCAAAAATATTGAACATTTCGAATTTGTCAAGGTCAGAGACGAGCTGCCGGCCTAAACATGATGTGGTAAAACATTTATTTAATTTAGGAAAATCATTGCTGAACTATTTTTTTTTTAGTTTCATGTCACATTTTCAAGTTTTTTTGCATCTACATGACTTATCTTTTTGAAAGACATAAAAGATAAAACTGTAGGTTGAAAACAACAATAAATTATCTCTTGATACCAATCAGTGGTCGGATGGATAGAGCGTCTGCAACTTAAACGGTAAACTTGCGTTCGATTATTAGTCGGGCCAACCTAAAGACTATAGAACAGATATTCAAAGTTTCCTTGCTTGCGTTAAGCAATAAAATACACTAAGTGAAGCCTCCACCCTGTGTGGTAGACAAATCGGCAAAAGGCAGCTTGATTCGAAGACCGAAAGGTCCTTTTGCAGCTGTCTTCTTGCCCAGTTAACTTTGGTGAATAAAGACTTAAAGAGGTAACAACAATTATTGCAATTAATGCAAAATGTATTAAACGTAATTTAATGTAAAATACGCAAACTGTAAACTTTGCCAAGAGTTAGATTTTTGCTATTGTGATAAAATGAAGTTGTCTTGCGACTTTGGACGATTGCTAATTGTGAAATAATCCGCAAAACCTGACTAAGCAGTTTAAGAGATTTACTTCTCACGAAAAAGATAAACTTTTTCCGGGAAACAAAAAGGAAGTTTTATTGCTTCCGATTTAGTCACAAAGAATTTTGATACATATCGGTCATCATTAGTAAGGTTTATAATGAGATTTCAAATAAAAGAGAAAGCATTGAAAAAATAGCCATGAATTAAAGAAAGCAGCCAAAAAGAAAGTTTGCAATGTTTATAGAAACAAGCAATTGTGTCATTAGTTGATTTAGTGGTGAATTAACGCACTTGTCAGCCGCCTCGGGAACAAGATTTTCCGAAGCTCGTTTCTCGAGTAAGTGAAATTGAACACAGCGTTGCGAACAACTTACGCCTCTACACATTTTATCATGGTGTTTTAAGTTAAAAAACTATGTTCCAAGGCTCAAAAGGCAGAGGTCGTACCACCAACTTGTACTACAGAACCATAGTTAAGGAGGGGAAAGAAGGGGCTGTTCCCATCCTCAATCGATTCTTTAGTTGTAAATAGTAATATTACGGATATGATGAGCCCCGTCTAAATTTTGCTGTTCGGCCTTTACTATACGTCTGCCTATATGGCCGTGGTGTGCCAGAACGCACCAGCACTTTAGAACGACATTAGATAGCAAAAATAAGCTCAAACAGTTAACAACCACACCAGTAGCAATTTATCAATATGTTTGAAGCAATAAAAGTTGACTTTCGATATATGCTCATACAATTATGAAACAATCGAATCGAGCTGTACCTGTGACCCTAGATTATGATAATAAAATGCTATTCTTATTCAACCTCTTCCCGTTGAAAAGGGAAGATAAAACATTTTGTTTGAGAAAAGAATTTAAAACATTCGCCCACAGCATCTTACGTACTGTTGGCTTCACCCAATATCATTTAAAGCGCTAAAAATAAGAAATTCAACTCCACTCAACATTTAATGCGGCGAACTCACAAGCACTTAAATTATACAAAACACATCATCGATCAACGTACATAATTAACAGGGAAGGACAGGGGGACTTCGAAGGAACCGCTAGGTCTTCGAGTTAAGCAGCTACCTTATATTGGTAAACAGTTTGCCAATTAGTTCGAATGAAAGATAATAGCATTTAGACGTCACTAAGAACTTGTTTTGTTTTACATCAACATATTCAAATGAATGACTGGAGAAAGCTTTTTTGTTCCGTCAGTAACTGTTTACAGTACATAATACTGTATGTTATTTTGGTAGCTCCCTTAAAATCTAATTTATAGAGGGAGAAGCAGCCTGTAAAAGTATGTACTGTACATTTATATCAACCTTTCTTTTTACTCTACAATCCTAATATAGTTTTGTTTGTGACGAATAAGTCGCCACAAGTCCAATTTGTTTTGAACTGCTTGAATGTAAAGGTCTACTATGAAACTGGCCAAAATTATACATAAAAACGTTATTTTTTCACGACGTGTTGCAAATGGCATTAAAAATCATTATTTAATGCCATTGACGTAATTAAAATTGTGCACCGTTACTGTGTATTGAATACGAAAAATGTACTGAAGGCTGAACTGGCCAGTTGGTAGAGCGGTAACGTATACGTCTCTGCAACGGGAAGACTGAGGTTCAAATCTCGGACCGGTCAAATCGGACACAGTGTTGCCAACGGTTCGTCACCGCTGAGACATTTCTTTGAAAAAAGCTGTGTTACCCAGGCGCAATGACGCGGAGATGGGCCCCTCAAACTCGTGACACGCTTCGATGTAATACTAATAATAGCGAGTATAATGAAAGGTTTGATTTGATTGCTGAAAGCAGATTGGTTGACACATTCGTTACTAATAGTCTCGGACTAAGTATAATCTTCAGAGTATTTATCTCGTCGGAAAATTTAAAGAAGAAACGAGAAAAATTCAAGCAAGAGTTATTTGAACATTTTTTGCTGACGTTTTTCAAAATTTAAGATTGAGGTTTGAGCGATACAGGATTATAATGGAATTAGTTTTAAAACAAGACTTAAAGTCAAGACTAGCTTTGAGGCGGGGTTAACAAAAAAATTCATTAGTTTTCCAGTGAAATAAATCTTGCCAAAAATTTTCATATTTTTGGCTGAAATTTGTATATCATTATGGCAGATTCGTTGTGTTACAATTAAAGGATTGTTAGAGATAGATAACTTGAAATTTTAATTTAAATCATATTTACGCGAAAGTTTTCATGGAAACTCACCATTTAACTCCATTAACCAAGCAAGTGCCATATAGAAATAACAAAAATCCTTCAAAACCAAACAAAAGCATACCACACCAAAAGGTTTTACGCAATGTACATCAACAGCCCTGCAACTTGAAGCAACCGTGCGCAGCAAAAAACAAAACCACCTTTAAGAAATCAGCGCCACCAAAAAAAAAAGGTAAGAATAGTGTCAATAGAGTTGGAATACTAATACTGTAGGTTCAAACATCATATTATAACGTCACTTTTTCGGAAAAAGTACTTCATTCTTTCTTTTTGGACATGAACTTTATATTTCTTAGAAGACCAATTACAGTCGAAACGACAGTTTTGAATTTAAGTTGATTGGATAGCAATGATTCGCTAAAATTTTTTAAGCCAATGTATTGCCAAAAAGCTGCTGGAAGAAAGCAAAAAATCAACAAATAAAACTTTAAAAAAGCAAACAAGCTCATTATTGTCACGATGGGTGTTAGATAATCCGACTAAATGAAAAAAAGCTTCCCAGCAGTACTTTAAATCTACATTTTTGTATCTTTTAAATCTGCAATATTTAGATCGTTCAAGGAGAGTGATGTCTGCGGTCTACTGTGAGTATAAAGACATTATATTTGATGAACAGGAGTATGGCTGGCAATATAACTTACTATTGGTTTCCTACAGGCATGTTTCACACGTTACCGCTGTCATCAGGGAGTAGATTTAACCAAATAACAAATAATAATTAGAAAAGATAAACTGTACTCACCTGCGAGGAAGTATACCCTATATCTAGCTTATCACTATTTATACATTATTTTCGGTTATGATGAGTGGAGCTTGAATTCAACAGATTCAAAAAAGTGTTCGATAGCGTACGTAGGCCAGAGCGAATATCATAACATAACACAGTTCACGTCAAAAATTAAAATTTCAAAATAGAATCTATTTGAATAAGATACCCCTGATGATCCCAATTATGGGTGAAGCAATCTGTGAGGTTTTTAATTTTTTAATTTTTGACGTGGATTTTCAGTTATGCAGTTACGAGGTAGCAGCTCGGGACGAAGCCACCACATTTTATAGTATTCCATCACCTCCATTATTTCACTTGAGTAAAGCTTCAAGCGATTCCATTCAAAGATCCTCAATGTAATTTGATCCATCGACTTCTAAGTCGTCTAACTGTTTTTTTCCCATTTGCTTTGTCAACTAAAGCTTCTTTGGGAAGTTTTTCCTGAGGCATTTTCTTAAATGGTTAAAGCAACCAGCATAAATAATTTTCCTTTTCTTCAGCTTTTCTAATGCTTAGTAAAAACAAATAAATTTGCAGAGATATATTTTACGTTGCTGCTTTGATACTCTTTTGTTGCTGCTTTGATATACTACAGGATGTATAGTTTTTCGTTGACACTTTTAGCCTGCTTTTGTTTGTTGCACACATTGCTCGGTATCTTGCTTTCGCCATGGCATTTTACTTATTTGGGTTGTGCTGGTCGAGCGGTAACGCATTTGTTTTTGTAGCAGGAGGTCTGAGGTCCAAACCTCGGACCGGTCAAGTCGGATACAGTGTAGCCAACAGCTAGCCACCGCTGCAACATTTTTCGAATGGAGCTGTGTTGTCCGGGCCCGATGACGTAAAGATGGGCCCCCAAACTCGTTACTCGATTCGGCGTAATACAGTGAGTATAACAAAAGATTTGATTTGGTTTTACATGGTGAGTTTGAAACGATATTTCTTACAGCTAATAGTAATAACACTAAATTTTGTTCAGAATGCAACATTTCGTTACGTATAGTGAATTTTTCAGGCAATTAAAATCAGAAAAAATAAACAGAAAGCTTTATGTTGTTTTTGCAGATGCAATACGTCAAAAGCTATCAAGAACATCAAAGTTTTATGCTATTTGTACAGTTACGGTGTTGAATACTTTGACATCAGTCATCACCATGGGCCTTGTCGGGTGGATTTTGACAGTAAGCGTTACTTTTTTAATGTTTTGGTGCAATCCTGTGGTAATCATTTGTGATATTCGCTCTAATTCTTAGTTGTTGGGCACGTTAGTTTTTTAAAACCCTGATATCAATCACAGACAAATAAACTTTAATTACTCAATTCGAAAAATACGAGAGCAAAAAACTTCACAAAAACTTCAACTTTTGAAAGCACTATAAAATGTTGTACAAACAGGGCAATTATAGCTTACAGTATGGTGTCTTCAATGTTACTATTTCATGACAAAGTTTCCTAAAATTGCAAAAGCATCTCAATCAGTGGCGTAGCGTAACATTGCAGATAAGGCATGAAATTATGATGACGCATTGAGTTTTGATGACGTCAATCGTTATTAGGTAGGAAAACAAAAAAGCAACTTACACTGCCAATTGCCTAGTATTGCAACTAGGTCTTCTCTCCTCGGTACACATTAATGTGTACAAGTTTTACTTGTGTTACTGCACTACAGGCAGTGACAGGTCTAGCAGTTTATACGTGCAGTACCCAGTACACCGTACTGGTACAAGGCTAACACTAATAGTAAAGTAGGCCTAATAACATTGAGCAGAGGTGGAGTCAAGAACACAAGGCTCGAGGCCAAGGCCAAGAACACAAAAAAAGCCGAGGCCAAGGACAACCTCTCCGAGGACAGAACCTATCGAGGCCAAGGACAGGAATGCTCGAGGCCAAGGCCAAGGACCGAAGACACAGGCGCAAGCGTTCTCCTAAAAAAAAAGGTCTTCAAAAATATTTTTCAGGCGATCTCCAATACATTGGCGTACCCAAAATTTTTGATTAAAGAAGGCCTAAAACCACAAATCACATGATAAGATGTCATCAAAATTTTTCCAAAGAATTAGTTTTTACGGGACAAAAATATCGTAGGATGATAGATCTGAAATCGTTGTTGCCTGTTTGCACGTAACCAGGATTTTGCGAAGGAAGAGGGCTTACACTAATAGTTCAAAAATGCAAATATCTACTTTGGGAACGAGTTGAGAAAGCTAGTGTAACTCAAACGTATCATTGAAGGGGGCGGGGCCCCCAGCCGCCGGAGGCTTTGGGGGTCTGGGAGCAAAGCCCCGAGCCGCTGGGCGACTTTTTGTAATTTTTTGGAAAGAAAAAGCTATTTTAATGCCATTGGATCACATTTCGCAAGTGTTCAGAGCCATTTGAAAGCACTAGATTTTTGACATTATTGAAAGCCAATTGAAAAAATCAAATTGTTTAATCCTTCTTTTACTAGCAATATAAGTCCAAAACACTTTTAACATCTTGCATTTTGGAGTTAAATTTTAATTGTAAGTGATTTGGTCCATGTAGGGGGAAGTAAGGTGCATTGTCTCTGGCTGCATTTTAGCAGTAAATAATGATTCACTCGAAGATTTTCCTGAGAGATTTTTGTTTTGTCATGAAAATAACCAGTTATAGGAGTACCTGTTAGCAGGGGGCCCAGGCCCCCGTAATTGAAGTTCAATGATTTGTTCAATCAGCATTTTCCATGGCTAATTCTTTTAAAAACTATTTTGTACGTAAAAGCCAGCGAGGTTGGAGGTGAAATACTGAATTGTTATTGAAAAATGGTACAATAGATGGTTACGTCTACTAACCATGTTATTGCCGGGCCGGATTTACATCGCGCTGGGCCCCAGTCACTTTGGAGATTTTCGCATCATCTTTCTCGGAAATATAGGTGAAGACCAAAAAAATCTTACGATTTCAGCTCGGGGCCCCTAGCCGGTACTGCGTCATATTATGTTAATTTCGGCCCTGATTAATGCATTACGTTTACAAAAAGACTAGATGTGGGCTTGAGATAGCAACTTTTAAGACAAAAACTCTCCATTTCTTTCGGGTTATACGTTTAAATTGGCTGGCAAAAATTGAATTGAGGGGAACCGGCGCCCCTGGTCTTCAATACTCTAAATTAGTTATACTGTCGTCAGCGAAAAATGCTAGAAAGAAACTGAAACTGAAGAAACAATAGGCTTTTTTGTCACATTTTTGTCATTGGTGAAATTACAGTTAGGGAGAGGCTGCCTCCCTCCCCTTGTCTACGCCTATGCTCCAATTGAGGAAAACAAAAAAGGTGTTCGCAAATTTTCCGCGAGGTTTCTGGCGTTTTCCAACGAAATTTCAACTGTTCAAAAAAATAGTGCTGTCCTCGAGCCGAGGACAGGGCAATTTTCGAGGACTTGAGGCTTCGAGGACAGGCCAAGGCCAAGGAATTGAGGCTTTGAGGCCAAGGCCAGGGCCAAGGACTTCAAAATGTGTTCTCGAGGACGTCCTCGAGGCCAAGGACGTCATCGAGAACTCCACCTCTCACATTGAGGTAAAAACATTAAATTGTAGTACTAAGCTGAGCCAACTTGCTGAATAGCAGCTATATAGCCTACTTTCATAGCCTCTTTTCCTCATGTCAGTATAACATACCGTGACCTGGCAACCATGCGCGATGCTACCTTTATGCAATCTTAAGCAGGCTGGTAGACATAAGCTAGTCCAATTCAAGTATATTTAGGCCTGGCCTTATTTAGTTTATTTAATAACCAGTAAAGCACAAACAAAACAGCTAAACAGCCTTTCGGTAATTTATTGATAGTCCTAAAAACTTTCTTGCAAACTCTACAACTATAGCCCTGAGCCTAGGCCTACTAAGTAGTAACTAGCAGAGGTGGAGTCGAGGACACAAGGCTCGAGGCCAAGGCCAAGGACACAAAAAAAATCCGAGGCCAAGGCCAAGGACAGCCTTTCCGAGGACAGACACTCTCGAGGCCAAGGACAGGAATGCTCGAGGCCAAGGACCAAGGACACACAGCGCAAGTGCTCTCCAAAAAAAAAAAAAAGGTCTTCACAAAAATTTTTCAGGCGATCTCCAAAAAAAAAAAAAAAATGTTTTCACAAAAATTTTTCTAGCGATCTCCACTAAAAAACGTTTTCTAAAAAATTTTTCAAGCGCTCCACAAAATTTTAACATTCCAAAAAATAGTGCTGTCCTCGAGCCGAGGACAGGCCAATTTTTGAGGACTTGAGGCCTCAAGGCCAAAGCCAAGGACTTGACCTTCGAGGCCAAGGCCAAGGCCAAGGACTTCAAAATGTGTCCTCGAGGCCAAGGACGTCCTCGAGGACTCCACCTCTGGTAACTAGCAGAGGTGGAGTCCTAGAGGACATATTTTAAAGCCCTTGGCCTTAGCTTGGAAGCTTCAAGTGCTCGAAAATTGCCCTGTCCACAGCTCAAGGACAGCACTGTTTTTTGAATTGTTGAAAATTTGTAGATCACCTGAAAAATTTTTAAAAACACCTGAAAAACTTTTTGACGACCTTTTTTTTCGGAGAACACTTGCGCATGTGTCCTTGGCAGAGGTGGACAAAGTAGTCGAAAAATCTACTTAAGTAGAAGTATTGTTACTTACTCAAAAATGCCTTTCAAGTAAAAGTAGAAGTATGGCGAAGCATTTCCACTTAAGTAAAAGTAGGAAAGTAGTCAAAATTAATTCTACTTAAGTAATGAAAGTAGAAAGTAATATCGAATTTCACGTGTTTGTTTATTCTTCGAAGGTTTGCTGTTGTGACGCTTACGATTAGTGTTCAAGCAAAGCCATACTTACGGTAGCATATCAAAAAATCAAAGTTTTATTATATTCTCTTGAAATTACACCGAAGCGTGTTACGAATACGATTTAGTAGGGACTCTGGGCTCATCTCCGCGCCTGGACAACACAGCTTGAGTAGAAATGTCGCAGCGATGGCGAGTCGTTAGCAACACTGTTCGTTAATCGGCTAGGGAATTGAACCCCAGACGGGCCGCAGCAAACGCAACGCCGTTAACCGCTAATCTTTTTCGTATAAACCAGGAGTAATGCGCATGTCTAGTTTGTCTACTGTACCATGCTAATCAGGGTTCGGTATGTTTTTTTTTTTTAGTGAGACTGAGTCAACACCTGGTATTTGATGCAACGCAAAAACACACTACCCTAGATGACCTGTAAATGAATCGGCGTAACTATTCAATAAGTTTCGTAGTACTGTACAGTAGAACAAACTCGATACGTACTTATTGTACTCGTTGTGAGGTGGAATAATGTTTACTTCGTTATTGTACAGGTTGTGAGGTGGAATAATGGCTAGGTGTTTACTTCTACTTTACATAAAAGTCATTACTACTCAAGTAGCGTTACTTCGAGAGGATTTTACTTGAAGTAAAAGTAGAAGTATCAGAAATGAAAAATACTTAAGTAAGTCGCTCGTTACCGAAAATACTACTTAAGTAGTCTACTTAAGTAGAACTACTTCGTTACTGACCACCTCTGGTCCTTGGTCCTTGGCTTTGGCCTCGAGCATTCATGTCTTTGGCCTCGAGAGGGTCTGTCCTCGAAAGGACAGTCCTTGGCCCTTGGCCTTGGATTTTTTGTGTCCTTGGCCTTGAGCCTTGCGTCCTCGACTCCACCTCTGCTAACTAGACCAACTACTAGAACTGTCTGTTTGAATGAATTTCACATCTTGATTTCACTCTTGCAACCCGACATTTAGCCTACATAGTGCAAACAGTACCATATCAAAAACTCATTCTGACTCACATTACCTAATGCTATACAAATTGGCTATCACGGCTTGGTTTCGCAGCTGAGTTATTCGCTTTCAGCATATCGCTAAATTACATGAAATAAATGGCAACACGCATGCAATATTTAAAATTGCATGCCTTGGTGCATTGTCTATTGCCTGTTTTAAGCTAATTTGCTGTTACAAATCTAAAATGAAAAAAGAGACTGCTTTTTACGAAAACAAGAGACTAGACGTAAAGAAGAACTTTTGCAGCAAACAATGCGCCAATCAAAGTTTTCAAACCTATTTAATTTTGTTCGTAATCTCATCGAAACATAACAATTTCTTAAAATCAAATCAAATCTTTCATTATACTCGCTGTAATACGCCGAAGCGTGTAAGGAGTTGGCGGGGCCCATCTCCGCATAATTGCGCCCGGGCAACACCGCTCCTTTCGAAGAAATGTCGCAGCGGTGACGAGCCGTTGACAACGCTGTGTTCGATTTGACCGGCTCGAGGTTTGAACCTCTAGCTTCCCGCTTCAGAGACGAACGCGTTACCGCTCGACCACCTGGTTGAACCATTGAATGCAGTTTAAAAATTGCACGCATGTTGCCATTATTTTTTGTAATTTAGCGATATGCTGAAACTAGGTTAAAATTAAAATCAATAAATTAAGCGAGACTATTTATTGTTACTTTGACTTGAAAGTTAATTCCAGTAACCGTGGCAACTTAGTTTGATTTTGCTTTAAATTTTTACATGTACTTCCTTAAATTATTATTATTGTTTCGTTTGGCTAAATGACTAGGCATGCCTTGCATGCATGGGAAACACGCCGCTGTTCTCACTTATTGTGGATGTTAGATGTTAATACATGTTAGATGCAGACACAAGTTTTAAGTAGTTTTAAGTTTTTTGAGGTCTAGCTGTGCTGCCACCAGAGAAAAAATATTCTTAAGTATAAAACACAACGTTGCACACAGTAGCCTAGACACCTCCCCACTGGTATGTAAAAATTATTTTAAGTATTTTGCCACTAAAAATCTGCGGAAAGGTAGATACCAGAGGTGGAGTCGAGAACACAAGGCTCAAGGCCAAGGCCAAGGACACAAAAAAATTTCGTGGCCATGGCTAAGGACAGACCTTCTCGAGGCCAAGGACCGAGGACACAGGCGCAAGTGTTCTCCAAAAAAAAAAAGTTTTCAAAAAAATTTTTAAAGCAATCTCAAAAAAAAATTCTTCAAAAATTTTTTTTCAGGCGAAAAAGGTCTTCAAAAATTTTTTTTCAGACGATTTCCACTTGAGGAAAACAAAAAAGGTCTTTGCAAATTTTCTGCGAGGTTTCTGGCGCTTTCCATCAAAATTTCAACGGTTCAAAAAATAGTGCTGTCCTCGAGCCGAGGACATGGCAATTTTCGAGCACTTGAGGCTTCGAGGCCAAGGACTTCAAACTGTGTCCTCGAGGCCAAGGACGTCCTCGAGGGCTCCACCTCTGGTAGATACTAGAGGTGGAGTCGAGGAAACAAGGCTCGAGGCCAAGGCCAAGGACACAAAAAAAATCCCAGGCCAAGGACAGCCTTTCCGAGGACAGACCCTCTCGAGGCCAAGGACAGGAATGCTCAAGGCCAAGGACTAAGGACACAGCCTTGCAAGTGTTCTCCAAAAAAAGGTCTTCAAAAAAAGTTTTTCAAGCGATCTCCGACTCATAGGCGTACCCAGGATTTTTGATTGGGGAAAGCCTAAAACCACAAATCACATGCAATGACGTCATCAAAAATTTTGAAAAGAGGAAGTTTTTGTGGGACAAAGATATCGTAGGATGGAAGATCTGAAATCGTTGCTTGTTGGCCTTTAACCCGGGTTTTGCAAAGGGAGAGGGCTTAAACTAATAGTTGAAAAGTACAAGTATCAAACTTTGGAAACGTGTTGAGAAAGTTAGTGTAACTCAAACGTATCTCAGACGGGGGTCTGGGGGCAAAGCCCCGAGACCCAGTTTTTGCGGGTCACAGTTTTTGGGGGTCTGGGAGCAAAGCCCCGAGCCGCTGGGCGACTTTTTGTAATTTTTTGGAAAGAAAAAGCTATTTTAATGCCATTGAATCACGATTTGCAAGTGTTCAGAGCCATTTGAAAGCACTAGATTTTTGACATTATTGAAAGCCAATTGAAAAAATCAAATTGTTTAATCCTTCTTTTACTAGCAATTTAAGTCCAAAACACGTTTAACACCTAGCATTTTGGAGTTAAATTTAATTGTAAGTGATTTGGTCCATGTAGAGGGAAGTAAGGTGCATTGTCTCTTGCAACATTTTCGCAGTAAATAATGATTCACTCGAAGATTTTCCTGAGAGATTTTTGTTTTGTCATGAAAATAACCAGTTATAGGAGTTCTTGTTCGCCCAAGGGGCCCAGGCCCCCGTAATTGAAGTTCAATCATTTATTCAATCAGCATTTTCCATGGCTAATTTTTTTAAAAAGTGTTTTGTGCGTAAAAACCGGCAAGATGGAGGTGAATTACTGAATTGTTATTGAAAAATGGTACGATCGATGGTTACGTCTACTAACCATGTTATTGCCGGGCCGGATTTACATCGCGCTGGGCCCCAGTCACTTTGGAGATTTTCGCAACATCTTTCTGCCAATTATAGGTGAAGACTAAAAAAAGTCTTACGATTTGAGCGCGGGGCCCCTAGCCGGTACTGCGTCATATTATGTTAAATCCGGCCCTGGTTAACGTATTACGTTCATGAAAAGGCTAGATGTGGGCCTCAGATAGCAACTTTTAGGACAAAAACTCTCCATTTTTTCCGGGTTATACGTTTAAATTGGCAGGCAAAAATTGAATTGAGGGGGGCCCGGGGCCCCTGGTCTTCAATATTGCTGTTAGTTACTGTTGTAAGCGAAAAATGCTAAAAAGAAATTGAAAAAACACTAGATTTTTTTTGTCACATTTTTGTCATTGGTGAAATTTCAAAAATTTTCAATTTCAATCGCAAGACAACTGCCGTCTCCCCCTCTTGGCTACGCCTATGCTCCAATAAAAGAAAACATAAAAGGTATTCGCAAATTTTCCTCGAGGTTTCTGGTGTTTTCCAAAAAAATTTCAACTGTTCAAAAAATAGTGCTGTCCTCGAGCCGAGGAAAGGGCAATTTTCGAGGACTTGAGGCTTTGAGGCCACGGCCAAGAACTTCAAAATATGTTCTCGAGGACAAGGACGTCCTCGAGGGCTCCACCTCCGGCAGATACACTGTTTTTTTAGAAGCAGGTCGGTAAACAACACATGCAGACCCATCGGATGAAATCTGAGATTCGGTGAAAGTTTTGTCTTCACCTTAAATCCGGCGAAAGTTAAATGATGTTCGTCAGAGGGGAAGGCCATTTTTTGGTCTTCCCCTCTGTTATCAGGTTTTGGTCTGCTCTGCAGTCATCAGACCATTTTTTTCGGTCTTCAATTTCGGAAAAAACGCCACACATCAACAACAAAATCCTGTTTACGCTACTAGTTGTGCAGTAACTGACTTTTTTAATATTACTTTTTTGAAGAATATGGATAACCACAATAACAAATCCATGAATTCGACAACGAACTACAATGACTCAGCTCATTTTTTGACGAGTAACAAGCTGGCAAATTCTGGTAAGAATTTAGATGCTGTACCGTAATTATCTCAACTTGCTGGCTTCAGTTAATAATTAACAAAATTAATGAAACGGAAAGAAGTCAAAAATCAACCAAAGCACCTGCAAAAGAGCCAACTTTCACATTTTGAATATTGATATGATGCGGATTTAATTTGACATGATGCCACTGTAGGTTTATAGACGCCATTTTTTTGCATAATTTTCTTTGGCCACTTCCTGACATCTTGTCGATAAAGGTGTGGTCATCATTAGAAGGAAGAAAAATACAACTTAATTTACGTAAACTAATAAATAGTTAGTCATGTAATTGGCTACGCTTTGGTGCGTTAAATGAACAACCTTATCTTCTAACAAAAATTTGTCTTATAGGTGAAACTTAGGTATGGTAAAATCATTTGGATATGACATAACCCATTAGGTAACAATCATAGTTAAAAACTAAATGATATTTTTGAACAATTTTGAGATAGTGCAAAATTTTAACATGACTTTCAGCAGAGTCAATGTCATGTTTTTTGTCAGAATTTTTTCGCACAGAACTCTTCAGTGACGGTCTCTGTCTGATTTAGAATGCGATGAGCCAGAGTTGTAAGTCGGGCTGGGTTTTTCGGGTCGGGTTCAGGCCTAAAGTTGACAAAAATTTCCGGCTTAATTCGGGCCTGAGACGTACTTTTTGTCTTAGGTGCTCAAAAATATAATCAAACTAACTTGGAAACATTGCTAAATTTTTCAGATCTAACTTAACTTTCGGGTTTTTCCGGGCATGATTTGGGCTTCAAATTAGTTTTCGGATTCGGGCCTGAACTAGTCGGCCCGTTTACAACTCTTCGGTGAACAGGATTTTGTAAAGACAAACGTGTCAGAGATCAATCCCAGATCATCACCAAAGTGTTCTATCCGAAAAGTTTCCGACGAAAATCATGACTTTGATTCTGCAGAAAATCATGCTTACATGCTATTTTAATTGGTTTATTGTGTTCATACGGATGATGTTGTAGATGACCAAATGAGAACATTACTTCTTGGATTTGTGGAACTCGAAGACAGCTGGATTGCTCCTTTTAATGGATATCAATATAAATTAACTCCCACCCCATTCACATGGAATGAAACACGCAATATATGTCGGAGTTGGGGAGGAGAATTGGCTATTTATGGCGTTCGGGATTTTAGGATAAAAACGTAAAGTTAATGAGTCGAAACTCTTTTGGAATTAGAATAGCAAAGTGGTTCTCAACCTTTCATAAACCGAGGCCCCTTAAATGCAAATACTTCCAACATTTGTGGCTTCCTGCCAATAACGATCGGTTGCCAGATTACTTTGTACTGTACCATATGCTAAAATTGGAGGTAATGACGAGAAAAAGGTCTTATGCGTTTTGTTTGCTAAATTGCATAAAAGTCCAATTAAAGATGGAAAAAAGATCCTACCGAGCAGACAGCTATGGTTACAGCGTTTTTAACCCTTTCCTCGTAGCCCCCTAAAGGAATCTTGGAATAGTACTATAAACGCATGTTCAGCAGAGATAAGATTAATTGTCGAGTGGATAGAGCGTCTACTGCTGAAACGGTAAACTCTGGTTCGATTCCCGGTCGGGTCAAACTAACCTCTATAAAAATAGGTATTCACGGCTTCCCTGCATGACGTTCAGCAAGTAAAAGGACAGTGTGAGCCTCCACCGAGGGCGGTAGATAGGTGGCAGCTTGACTCGAAGAGCGATAGGTCATTTCGCTGTCGCATGCCCAAGGCAACTTGGTTAATGAAAAGCAGCTATTACCATTAATTTTTTCTTTGAACAGTATACGGCAACAGTAAGTTTTAGGATTTTGCTTTAATTTTAAAGTGTTAATATTAAGAGAAAATTATTCATATTTTTAATAAACCAAAATCACTTTTTAAGGTAACGTTTTTTAACAATGCGAAGCATAAGCACAGCGTTACGTAGTTTCACGTTACGTGCTGGACACAAAAAGTACAAAAATGATGAAAAAAAAGTGCAAAATTATTCCCAAAGACCTAGATCAGAGATGTCGCAAATCCAGCCCGCGGGCTATGTGCGCCTCATAAAGAAATTTTATCTGGCCTGCAACCGAAATTCTCGCATCAATCGTGAACGAACGAACGCTTCCAGCGAGACCAAACTTGCTCCGTGATTAGGCAGAAAGCCTTCTTTTTGCTAAAGTGTGGTTAAAGACCTTTTTTTAGTCCAAAAATGATTTTAAAACAGAATTATTTCATAAATTATGCTAGATTTTGATGGTTGGCCCGCGTGCATCTTCGCTGCATCTCAGTTAGTTTTACCCATCAAAAATTTTGGCCATCACTAACCTTGGCTATATCGTAGCCACAGAAAACAAAACAGCATTTTGTGATTTTGTTTGACGTGCTTGAGATGTCAATGACGTCACATTTGGTACGAAGCTTTTATGTTATGCATCATAGTAATGCAAATATACTGTAATAAAAAATTGGCGTTCTCCAACTATTACTACTTATGGACAAACTATTGTCCTATTCGGGATTTTGATTTCGCTTAAATCCTATGCTTTTCTGCGACGGGAATCGGTCTCCAAAATTAACATTGTTAAAAGAGTAAATTCCTTTTTTTGATGTATAATGATTACGCAGCAATTATTTATTTGCAAGTATCAAAAAGAATTACTTGGAATTAAAATTAAAATTTCAAAGGTCGAACTATTAAAAAGTTTAAATTACATAAACAAAAGTTTTTTCAAGTAGCTTGCCTAAAACAGATGTTTTTCCAAACCTTAACGCTCGTCGTCAATTAGGCTAGTTAAAGCCGAAAAATAATTATCACAGTGATAAAAAATTCAGATGACTTTTTCCACAGATCGATTATTCGTGCATTCGGCCAGCAATTCCGCGTAAGCAGACTGTGGATCGGTCTGAATGATATTGAAGAAGAAGGCACATGGATGTGGCTTAATGGAAATCAAGCTCGTACTACTGACCATAGTTTGTGGACGTTTGGACAACCAAGAAAAAATAACGAGAGGGAAAATTGTGGAATGATGATTTACACTTTTTCTAAGCGGGGTAAGCTTTTAGTGGATGATTTTGACTGCACCAGAACACTACGAGGAATCTGTGAAAAATTGATTGTGTAGATCATTTTGTACAGTGGACTCACGACAGTATTTATATTATTTTGTTTTGCCGATTAGTGGTTATGTGCACAGAACATCTGCTACTTAAACAGTGAATTCAGCTCCGATTCCTAATCTGGTCAAACCAAAAACTATAAACTATAAGATATAGCACGGGGTCCGTTGTGAATTTGCATTTTATGCACTGCAGTGATTTTGTCACTGATTTTGAGGTGGCAGTAGACTTAGATGACCTTTCGGTCCTTCGCTGTCTCCTCACCAAGTGACTAAATATCGCTTTGACTCTGCAAGTTTGTGTGTTTAGTTTTAAAGGAATTGCATATTTCGATGCTTTGGTGATAGACCTAGAGGAAGTTGCAGTTTTTTTCTTGTGATATGACGTCACTTGGTAAATAAATAAATATGATGATGATGATGATGATAATTAAAAAAAAAAGTTTGAGAACCACTGGTCTAGAATATTAATTATTACATAGAAGTATAAAATAAATTTTCATGTTCTTGATAGCTACTGAAAAATTTTACTTTTTTTATGCTGCATGTTATTGAAAATTTGCAATTTTATGTATGTAAGTTACTATAGTACTATTGAAATTATGTAATTAACAAAATAAGACAAGTAAGAAATGTACAGCAAATTGTGCTTTGAATTTGATTGACTTATCGCTTTTTCAGAATGAAAACTATTGTTTGTACTACAATGTGTATATAGCAGGTTGGAAAGATTTTTTGCTTTGGACGAAAGTTACACAACTTTAATGATTATAATATCATCACAATATTTTAATTAATTTTCGTTTTGTCTGCGGTTAATATCAGGGTTTCAAAAAGTGCTCAATAACGAAGAGTTACAGCAAGTATTTCAGCAGATTACCTCAGTTCTAATCTAAAACTTTAAAGATTAAAAACCAATAAAAATTTTTGTTTTAATTTTTAATGTTTCTATATTGTGGTAATATGTTGTGTTAATTTTCGTTTGGTATTATTTTCGTGAGATTAAATAAGATTTTGTGTTGAAAGATTTTTGTGCTGTAAAAATGCTACAGTGGTGTCAAGAACATCTATTGACCAAATAATTTAGAAATAAACACAAATCATTATTTGCTAAAGCTAACAACGTGTGTTAAATTAGTTCATGTGATTTACCAGTAACTGTTTTTTCGAAGGCCATTAGTAATTGCGATTACAAAAATCGACTTTTTCCCATTTGAATCTCAATGTCTAAGCTTGTATTTATTCTGGGGCAATTTTATTTTGTTTTCTAGTAATTCGTATGTTGAGTTTTGATCTCGTAGTCTCAGCAAGCGCTCGAGTTGACGCAGGCGCGTAGCCAGAAATTCGCAATGGGGGGACTGTTTTGGGGGTCTGGAGGCGGAGCCCCCAGCGCTCGAAAATTTTGCATTTTTTTGCAAAAATAACTTCATTTTAGGGCTATTTTGATTAAAAAATAATGCTTTTAAAACGTGGCTTAGAAATTGGCAATGCAAACATGATTAAACTGGTGGCATAAATGGGCTATTTGGGAGGTGGCTAATGGTAAAATGTTAGTTCTCTTGTTTAGATGCTGGTGAATTATAAAATCGAATAGTTCAATAAAACTCACGCGGAGTAATCTGTTTCGCGTACAGTTTATAGAGAAAAAAAATTGGGGGGGGCTAATGAAAAGAGATTTGAGAGAAATAATTGGTAATTAACTAATACTGAATAGCCCCCCTCCCCCCTATTTCTTAGTTTATAGTATATTTGTTGATGACACCTATGTTTAGCATTTTTACACTTGCGATCAAACTTAATTGCTTATTTCTTACCATTTTTCAAAGTTTTCATTTATTTGTTAGTTTTATTTTTGAAAAATTAGCCACCCCCTGAATATAGGTTCCACGACAACTGACCGCGACAAACTGACCGCGAACCAACTGACCACGAACAAACTGACCGCGAACAACGCCGATTGGCTGAGAAGGGCGATCCTAAATATATTTTTGCTATTCCCAGAGCCATCTTGCCCAAACCCTCACTTAGTGACGAAATCATTGCGACGAAATCAGTGACAAAATCACTGCCGGTTAATTTGTTCACGGTCAATTGTCGCCGGCTAATTTGTTCACGGTCAATTGACGTGATCCCCTGAATATATGCTTCAAAAGATGTTTTAAATTACTATTTTGTCCACTTCAGTGCATAAAACAGCCTCAAAAGTGCTAAAAACGTAGTGTTCTTCCCAGTCTGCATTTTGGTCGACATGCCAATGCTATAGCCCCCCCCACCCTGGCTACGCTACTGAGTTGACGAGACTTGCAGTCTGTCACACCGAGACTTGAAGAGCAAGTAAAATCTGCTGTCAAACAGAGCTTTTCCGCTGTAGAAATACATGTTGTTTACTCTACTACCAACAAGCTTCTCTCTGCTACGAACAAGGATGTACTGCCTGCTTTGCGCTGGCGACGGCACTTCAACGTCTCCAAGCAGCGCAAGGAAGAGCATCCACTGCTCCAACTTCCGGGCGTGCTCGCCATTGTAACATCCGTGTCAAAAGGACGCATCCCAATGCGGTCGATCGGCTCAGTTGACCAATCTAAGGAGCGAGGCACGTAGCCAAATCGGAATTTGTTTGATGGGCAAGCAAAAATTTTTTTTTTGGGGGGGGCAATGGCTTTGCAATAATTTTGCCCCCAGAAGTCAGTGAAGCCCAAAAACAAAAAGGTCTTTTCGGAATTAAGAGCTGATTTTGCCCCCGGAATTTAGTGAAAACCAAAAAAAGATAGGTCTTCACGGAATGAAGAGCTGGTTTTTACAAAAAAACAAAGAAGAGAAAAAAAGGTCATCGCGGAGTTAAAACATGGTTTTACTCGCAATTGGCCCTCTTAGGACATTTTGTTCGAAATCATTTGGGGGACAAAGAAAATTTTGGGGAGGCAAAGTAAAATGCATGAAATTTTGCTAAAAATGGCATTCAACTGAAATTATTTGGGGAACAAAGTAAAATTTTTGGGGGCAACTGCCCCCTGCTCCCCCCTGACTACGTCCCTGTAACGAGCTACTCTTCGGGTTGAGTTAATTACCAATTGATCCAATTGAACTTCCACTTGTGGCTACATTGGAGCGTGATGCTACACTACAGTACATTACTGCTCTCTATAGGAAGGCAAGTTAATGAAAAACGTTAGCTTCGTTAACCTTGTTGTGCCCCACGTTGCAAATATGCAACATAAATTTTAGAGCGTTGAAAATGGAACTGTGATTGAATAAATTATTTTTACAAAATTGGCTGGTTACCTTAACGTCCATTGTTGCAATTATGCCACTTATTAAGTTACACTTCCACCTTCTGCTGGCTGCAAGAAGCAGTTTGTTTCATTTTTGCTTAGCATATTTTGCCCAAATTTGGTTAGTGACCAATTTTTGTTTCCTTTTTGCGATTCAGATAGTAGAAAAATCAAAATGCATTTGGTGTTTTCTAAATTAGAAGTAGGCTACCCAAATGTCACTTAGAACGCGCAAAACTTTCAGACTTGAAACAAAAGCTTTCAGAGCAAAACGATTTGGAATGATGATGCAAATTTGCAACTCTAGGCGAAGAAGGCTTAATTGGCAAATTTGTATAGATGCTGAGTAAAGGTAGCCATAGTATTACAAACACACAATACATTTTCTTCAAATATACTTTTTTAGATCCAGGCTTACTTTTAAATATTTAAAATAGCGCCAATTAGTGCATGCCATGTAATCCACATTTAAATCAAGCTAGTTGAGCAGCAGACAATGATGCCTGCTGTGATGTTTTTGACTTGTAAAGATTATGAGAAGCTAATTACCAAAAAAAAATTAAAAAAGCCAACCTATAGCCTATCATTTGCCAAACAGCTTTATAAATGAGGACGGCAGCGTGGCCGAGAGGGTAAAAGAGTCGTTTTTACGAAGATTCTGATCGAATGATGAGAGCTCAACCTGCACCCTGGTCATGTGGTTACGTCCCTGGATAAAACGCTTTACAAGGATTATCTCTGCTTGGTGGCTTCGAACAAGTAGCAAATTCAGTGGACAAGAAGAATTCGAAAAAATCCACAGGCGCATAGGATCTTGCAAACTCCTAAGCAGGGTTGGAAGTCGATGCTGTTAAAAAGAAAAGACTAATCGATATCGATAATTCTCACATAAAGCAAAGACTAAAGAAACAAAAAGCAAAGATATCAGAAACAAAAAGCAAAGATATCAGAAAAAAAAGTAAAGATTAGTAATCGATGCCGAAATGCGAACAAAAATTTTCATTCTATTTTTATTAGGATACACCAAAACTTTTGCTGTATTGACCATTAAATGAAACTTGTGAGTAGAAAAACCAGGCCCGGCGCTAGGATAGCGTGACTGGGGGAGGGGGCAGAAATAAATTTTGGGGGGGCACGAGAAGTTTATTTTGTGTGAATTCGAGAGGGGCACGGGGGCATGAGAAATTTATCCCAGTTTGGATCAAATCAACAAGGTGAGGAGCAAAGATTCAAAGGGATTTTCCGGCCGAAATCGGAATTTCAAGGGGTTTTTCCGGCCGAAAACAGGTGATCTTCAAAAAAAAAAAAGGTCTTCATCCCAAAAACGTCATGAAATCCGGTGTCAGTCCACAAAAAACTCCATATTGGGCCTCGATTTGCACTCCAGTGGCCCCGATCCGGTTAATTTCTTCGGGGCACTGCCCTCGCTTGGGGGGGGGGCACAAGCAGTCATTTGGGGGGGCACGGCCCCGGTATGCCCCCCCGTGGCGCCGGGTCTGAAAACTGTCATTGCCGTACTATAAAGGATACAAAAAAATACACTTTTAGAATAATTATAAAGAGCAATATAGCATAAGAGAAATGAAACGATGTAAGCTTAGGCAGAATCAACAAAAACAAAAGTAAAGTTTAAAGATTTTACCAATCGATAACATGTCAGCAAAAAGCATAGAAAAGGCAATAATCGACAAAAAAAAATTGAAAGCAAAGCACCTGCGATAATCTATAAGAGAAAAGCAAAGAATGTAGTATCCATAATCAATTACTAATCAATATTTCAAACCCTGCTCCTAAGCAGGTGCGGATTCCTCCAATCACGAAGTAGTCATTGCAACCAGGGGCGCTGAGAGCCGAACGTGGGCCCGGGGACAGCTCAAATGTGACGGAATATTGGTTTTGTGAAGTCCAAAATAGACGGAGAAAATGCTGCTCTTTGGTCCGAAAAATGATGTGATCTCCAAAAAAAAAAAAAGGTCTTCTCCGAAATTTTAACGGTTTTTTCGATCGAAATCAAGTGATCTCCAAAAAATAAAAAAAAGGTCTTCTCCGGAATTTCAACGGTTTTTCAGTGATCTCCAAAAGAAATAAAGCTGGTCACATGCGACTTCGATGGGCCTTTCACTTCTCAATGTCATTTGGATGAGCCCACTAAACTCCACGGGGCCCCGGGGTCATTGTCCCCCCTGCCCCCCTCTCGTAGGCCCTGATTGCAACGAAAAATGTGCAGATTATCCAATAGTTAGCGTCTGACGCTGTCCGGTGACAGGAGGATAAATATGCGCTACATCAACAACAACGTGCAATTTAATGTCTGATGCTTTTAATGGAAATCTACAGTAATTTGCAGAGGTAAAGTCCGAGGACACAAGCAGGGGTGCAAATCTTTGTTTAGCATTGGGGGGGTACTTTGCAATTTTACCCTAATTTTGCCCTATTTTCAACATTGGGGTGGATGAACCTCGACCAAGACTTTATTCAGGAGAGCAAATTAAGTGAAGACCAAAAAAAATGTCTTTACCAAAAATGGAACACTTTTTTCCCCCGATTTCAAGTACAGACCTGCGCTCAGATGCACACCAATGTCAAATTATTGGAGGGGATGCAGGTGAAGACCATACTCAAATTGTTGGGAGGGGATAAAGTCAAATTATTGGGTGGGATATATCCCCCCATCACCCCCGGGTTTCGGCACCCCTGGATACAAGACTCAAGGCCAAGGACACTAAAAAAATCCGAGGCCAAGGACAGCCCTTGCGAGGACAGACCCTCTCGAGGCCAAGGACTGGAATGCTAGAGGCCAAAGCCAAGGACCAAGGACACAAACGCATATGTTCTCCAAAAAAAAAACAACGTCTTCAAAAAAATTTTTCAGGCGATCTCCAAAAAAAGAGGTCTTTAAATTTTTTTTCAGACCATTTACAAAATTTTAGCAATTTAAAAAATAGTGCTGTCCTCGAACCAAAGACAGGGCAATTTTCGAGGATTTGAGGCTTTGAGGCCAAGGCCAAGGACTTCAAACTGTATCTCGAGGCCAAGGACGTCCACTAGGACTCCACCACTGGTGATTTACTTTCAGGAGCAAATCTGATGTTTTTGACGAAAAATTTGGTGTAAATTACGAAAAAAGATAATGAAAAGCTAACCCATAGCCAGGGTTAAAAGTCGATGCTGTTTAAAAGCAAAGACGAATCGATATCGATAATTCACACAAAAAGCATAAAGAATAATCGAAAGTTGATATCAGAAACAAAAAGCAAAGACTATAAAAAAAACAAAAAGCAAAGATAAGTAAACGCTGCCGAAATGCGAACAAAAATTTTTATTCCATTTTCACTAGGATGCACGTAAAATATTTGCTGTTTTGACCATTAAATGAGCCTTGTGAGAACAAAAACTATCATTGCAGTACTATAAAGGATATAAAAAATGCACTTTTAGGATAATTATTAAAAACAATATTGCATAAGAGAAACGAAACGCTGTAAGGTTAGGCAGACTCAAGTTTAGGCAGACTCAACCAGTACAAAAGTTAAAAATAAAGATTCTATCAATCGATAACATGTCAGCAAAAAGCATAGAAAATGCCATAGTCAATTGAAAAAATTGAAAGCAAAGCATCTGCGATAATCGATAACAGAAAAGCGAAGAATGTATTATCGATTATCGATTGCTAATCGATATTTCCATTCCTGCCTATAACCTATCTTGCTCTTTTTATCCTGCAGCTCCTTTCTTAGCTTTTTCTTCTATAAAACTCGAGCGAATACCATAGGCGGGTAAGCTAATGCAAAAAGCTAGCTTCGTTAACCACCAGTCCGTTTGCAAACTTCATACCTTCGTTAAAGTTAATTTGTTATTTTCAACTTTAATTAATCGAAGTTAATAAAGTTCGTTAATTCGTAAACATTTTGAGTGTAATTTACATTTCTTTTTATTCACTCACTTCTAGAACACGTGATGCACTGTTGAGCTGATTGTAAGAAAAAGTTATTTCTATGGCGATCTTTTTGTGTTTTGGAAGTTATATTTTTTATTCTAATCTAATTTCAAGATAAAACGGGTTTATATGCACTAACGAAGCTGCGCTTGGAAAACCTTTGGAAGTTGCGAACAGCAACAACTAATAGACCTATGAGACTGCAGTTCGTTATTGCCACAAAAAAGCGCTCCTTCTTCGCTTTTCTATATAACTCATGCTAATACGCAACAAGTGTTTCCAGCAGGGCCTGCGAGAGGGGGGTTCAGGGGGTACATCGTACCCCGGGCCCGGGTCTAACGAGGCCCGGAAGAGTTCAGGTTTCCGCGTTAAGTTTTGGTATCGCACCATAACCCCGTAATCAAGCTTGCCTACAGCAAAAATATCAGTCAGCCTATTCAGTAGGCTATTGGTAATTGGTCGCTATTTTTGCTACACAGCTTTTAGGGCATCCAATAGTGGCCGATTTGATTAAAAAACGAGGAAAATGTATCAAAAATCATGCACTTGCACCGAAATTAACGTTTTTGTTACATTTCTCTGACTTGAGAGCCCTAATTCTACGGCGTAACAATGTACGAGGGCCCACATTTCCAGAGATCCAAAAGCATTTCAACCTCAGAGAGCGGAGCCAAAGTTGCGGGGGAGGTGGGGGGGCATTGGTATGTCGTTGGCATGTCGACCAAAATGCAGAATGAGAAAAGCACTACGTTTTTAACACTTTTGAGACCGTTAAATGTACTATAGTGGACTAAATAGTGATTTACAACATCTTTTGAAACATACATTTAGGGGGAGGGGGGCTAATTTGTTGAAAATAAAACTAACAAATAAATTAAAACTCTGAAAAATGGTCAAAAATACGCAGTCAATTTTGATCGCAAATGTAAAAATGCTAAACGTAGGTGTCATCAACAAATATACTATAAACTAAGGAATAGGGGGGCTATTCAGTATTGTCAATTACCAATTTCTCTCAAATTTCTTTTCATTAGCCCCCCCCAATTATTTTTCTCCATAAACTGTATACGAAATAGATTACTCCGCGTGAGTTTTATTGAACTATTCGATTTTATAATTTACCAGCATCTAAATTAGAGAACTAACATTTTACCATTAGCCACCTCCCAAATAGCCCATTTATGCCACCAGTTTAATCATGTTTGCATTGCCAATTTCTAAGCCACGTTTTAAAAGCAATATTTTATTATCAAAATAGCCCTAAAATGAAGTTATTTTTGCAAAAAAATGCAAAATTTTCGAGTACTGGGGGCTCCGCCTCCAGACCCCCAAAACAGTCCCCCCATTGCGAATTTCTGGCTACGCGCCTGTATACTACTATCATTAAGTAACTCACTCTATCTGTCTGAGTTTAAAAGGTATTTATTTGGGTTTGTGAAGTGAAGTCTATGATTGCAGATGACTTCTTAAAACTTTTATCAGTAAAATATTTGGATTTGTAGTATTAAAGTCATAAAGTCATTATATTATAGTCAACATTATATGTAATATTGTGTTAATGTCATCATCCCCCACTTCACATACTTTCTTTCATGTATATCACGTTTTCTGCTAGTCAATTTAAGCAAATTTGGTGCTGGGATGTTGATTAAATGCTGTATTTTACCCTCGAGAAACATAAAAAGTGCTAATGCTTCTGGGGCTCTACCCCGGACCCCGCTGGGGGAGCTTACAGCGCTCCCCCAGGCCCCATAGCTAAAGTTAAACCAATTTTATGTCTAGTTGTGTTTTTAATGGGTCCTAACTGTATGCGAATATCGTTATCCCCTCACTTTTAAATGAAGATCTACACCCATTGGACAAAAAATGCTTTAAAGGCGTGGGCTCCAACAAGGCTTGGGGGGCCCAATAAGATTTGGGGCCGAGTATCGACCTTCGTGCCCCCTGGAAAAGTCTCTCTCTGAGGCCCTGGTTACCAGAGTAAACTGGCTTGTACCTGCATGGTAAATGAACGATGCAAGAAATCAACCATGAAAATCTGAACGCAAGTTAACAAAACTTAACGCAAGTTAATTTACAGAGGTGGAGTCCTCGAGGACGTCCTCGAAGACACATTTTGAAGTTCATGGCCTTGGCCTCAAAGGACAAGTTCTTGGCCTTGGCCTCGAAGCCTCACGTCCTCGAAAATTGCTCTGTCCTCGGCTCGAGGACAGCACTATTTTTTGAATGGTTTAGATCGTTTTTTTGAAGATCATCTGAAAAATTTTTTGAAGACCTTTTTTTTGAAAATCGCCTGAGAATTTTTTTGAAGACGTTGTTTTTTTTTTTTGGAGAGCACTTGCGCCTGTGTCCTTGGTCCTTGAGCATTCCTGTCCTTGGCCTTGAGCATTCCTGGCCTTGGCCTCTAGAGGGTCTGTCCTCGGAAAGGCTGTTCTTAGCCTCGGGTTTTTAGTGTCCTTGACTTTGGCCTTGAGCCTTGTGTCCTCGACTCCATCTCTGTTAATTTAGTCCGTTAACATAAAAAACTTTTAAAGGAATTACTTAGGTAATGAAAAAGTTAGCTTCGTTATTAACGGATTTACGATTAATGAATTTGTGCCCACTTACGCTACTCTCTTCGTATCGATCCTCTGTCTCTTTTCCTTTAGGTCTCCAAGGTATGGATGTAGGACACAAGTGAACGACAATCTCAATCTACGAGACATGATCAACAATAAATATTTTTTCTTTCCAACAAATTTTCAATCTTTACCCTTATTTTTCATGAGCTCGAACAGATTTGTTTGATTAACAGTTTTATTAGAGTTCAAGTTTACGTTCAAAAAAATTATTTTTTTGAGTTCAAGTTCGGCAAATCCAGCGAGTTTTTTTTGAGATTGAGTTTATGTTCAAGTTTGCAAGCGTAGTTTTGATCCGGCGCCATGCTGTTCTAAACGGATAGAAAAAATTTCTTAAAGATTTCTGAAATGTCTTAGACTGTAATTGAATTTTAAAAGATAAAGCCTTTACTCTGTCAAGACCTAAAAACGTGCAAATCAACGATCATCTTTTTGACGTAACAACCAATCCTGCGCCACTTGAAGCAGAATTTTCGCAAATCTTTTTTTGCGCTAGCAGGCGCAAAATGGAAACTTTTTCAGGAAGGGCGAAAGACAGGGCCCATGGGTACGGTACGGGGTGTTTAGTTTTCTTGGCTATTACCTTACTCTAGTCTGGCTGCCTGGTTGGCGTGCGTCATGTGGTTATTGGTAAGGCTTATTGTACAGAGTAGTTATGGTGTCCGTTTTCAGACGGAAGATACTTCTGACTTTCGAAATTGTAAATTTTTGTTTGACTTTTTAGGCAGAGGCTGGTTATGCAAGAATGAGAAAATCGTTATCGTAGCCTCAACCGTAAACATATCCAAACCCAAAGTCTAACTCTAGCTTTAACCCTAATGTTAATCCTCACTCAAACTCAAAATCTAACCCAAAGCCTATCGATAAGTTCAAAAATAAAAAAGAGTACGGTAGACTATCTTCCGATATGTAAATGAGTTCTCACTCTTTGCTCTCTACTGTCTAATTCTCTTTATGGATGTTACACAACTGGTAACGTAGCATTAGCCACTTCCTAGTTTTTATTTTTTAGCCCTTTAATAGCTTACTAAATACACCTAGTACAATATGATTTTTAGCTGCCCATGAGCCTAACAGCTAATATCTGATGGGTGTTGTTAAGTACTGGTAGCCTACTGTATACTGTAAACTGTCCATTTTTTTTCGGAAGCTCTGCCAAAGTTTATATGAGTGCGCATGTTCTATCAACAATCTAACAGTCTAAGCTATTCCTCAAAGTCTAACCCTAAGCTATTCCCCAGAATCTACGGTAACTCTAAGTGTTAATGACTGATGAGTACTCTGATCCTACAGTCCTAGCTATTCTCTGAAATTTAACCCAGAACCCTAACCCTAAGCTATTTCCCAAAATCTAGCCCTAACCTTAATGAGTGCAAAAAAGAGAGGAAAGAGCAAAGAGCATGTGTGCTCATACACAGGTTGCAGAGCTTCCAAAAAAAAGCATACGGCATATACTTATAACTGATTGGCCGTGTCTAGAGCATCGGCTCGGTTTTCAACTTGAAAAAGCTGCTGCATCGGTCATTTCTTTTTCCACTTGGATTTGCTATCTGTCATGCTGGCATGGCTGCCCGAACTCTAACTCTAGTACAAGGTTCTGAAGGAAAAGAATGCAGTGCTAATCTAGGCTATCTGATCTGTAATCTGTGAGACTTGGCAGGTGTTTTCAGTGTGAATCAAACCCAAACGTGCGATTTGGCAGACGCATGCCCTTATCACTACACCACCACAGACCAAGGTGACGATTTGAATGCGTCAAAGTGCAGTATAGCCTATACCGTATGTAAGTCAAATTAATGAGAAAAAAGCAATAGAATGTAACAACAGGTACCGTACTGCTGCAGTGCTGGTGCAGCAACTTTTTCATATGGGAAACTGGACCGGTGCACTATACACTTCCTAACTGATAAGTTGCTCACAGCAGCCCTATACTAGCTGATTGACCAACTAGAATGAAATACTGGTACTGTAGCTGCGGTAGTTGGTTTTGCTAGTGGGAATAAGTAGCCTACTGTACAGTATTGTACTATAGGCCTAGTACTGTATTCTACAATTGTCAAGCAAATGGATTCTGAAAAACAGAGCAACCTTCAGCTATCAGATGGATGTGCTATCAAGTTTCAAACCATGCAAAGCTCAAGTGTGAAGGCATCAGGTAAGTTACCGGTAGTAAATATAGCCTACCGATAATACGGAATAGCCTACATACCAGTAAAAATTTTTGCGTGTTGTTAGAAACGACTAGACCACTAGTTGAACAAATCAGAAATCGCAGTTAGATTTTCACCCCCTTATATCGGTACAGTATCATGTTTACTGTGTACCGGTAGGCTATTTTATGATGGGTTGGCTTGTATCGTTTTACCCTACTTCTTGATATTTTATGAAAGACAAAACTGTAACTTAATTTGAGATGATATCGTTACCAGTGCAGAGTGATCTTGTCACACAGTGATTTCATCAGAGTTCATTTAGCCGCAAAGTGAGGGTTAGGGCAAGACAGCTGGGTCTACGACAACTGACCACGACAAACTGACCGCAAACCAACTGACCGCTAGCAAACTGACCGCGGACAACGTCGATTGGCTGAAAAGGGCGATCCTAAATATATTTTTCTGATCCCCAGAGCCATCTTGCCCAAACCCTCACTTTGTGACGAAATCACTGCGACGAAATCAGTGACGAAACCACTGTAACAAAATGGTCGCTTCCTGGTCAGTTTGTCGCGGTCAGTTGACTTGGCTCAAAGACAGCTCTAGGGTAGTAGAATTGTGTAATGACTGCTGTTCGTAGTCAATGTTTTAGTTTTATAACTGATAATGCAATAGCAGATAGTACAATACAGTTGGCAGATGGTCTTTTTCTGTCTTCAGACTTCAGAATGCTGTCTGTCACATAGTCTAGTCACTTTGTGACAAGATCTCTGACAACCACCAAAACAAACTGTTCAAAGCTGATAATAATTTATTTGTTGCTCTTGATCAGTTATGATATAACCTTCTGTTTTGTTGTAACATCAACAATATTGTGTGATACTAATAGTGTAATGCTAGCAGTAGACTACCTCAGATCTGGTACTTTGCATTAGTCTTTACTTTCCTTAGTAAAATTTGATGCTCATATTTAAATTATTGATTCCCTCCAAGTTAGACAGTTCACGTTAGAATACAACAACTCTGCATGGAGTAGGCTACTAGCACTAATTGCAAAAATGACCTAAAAAAACCAAAGACAATTCAAGTTTATTTTTACCATATCAGATATGTTGAAAGTACACAAACAGGAAGCAGCAAACAACCATTAGGTCATCTAAATGAACTGTTCCAAATAGCAGTATGTAAACAGTAACAGGCGTAAACTTAAGCTTGGCGATAAACCAAAATACAAAATAACACATACAATGTTTTCAACTGAGCAACTTTTTCATCAAATCAATCCAAAGACTTTTCACAAAATTTTGCCAGGGATATGGGATAAAGATTAAAGAATCGTAAAGACATATCATACAGACTGAGCAATTGAAAATATTGGACTTGTCCACTAGTGTCAGGTGTTGCTCACTGGTACCACCAACTTAATGATGACTTGATACTTAACCAATCAGTGGTTGATTGGATAAAGCATTTGCAACTGAAACAGTAGGCTCTGGTTCTGAGTTCAAATCCCAAGTAAAACCAAAGATTTTAAAAATTGGTATTTACAGCTTTCCTGCTTGACATTTAGCATTAAAAAAGGATTATAACATGTGAAGCCTTCTGCTCCGGGCTCGATTTCTGAGCTGCCAATGTGTCGTTGTGTCCTTGAGAAAACACTTGAGACTTATTTGCCATTGGGGCCAAACATTCTACTTGTTGTGGTGGTCCAGCCTAACGAAATACTTGCAAGTAGAACCCAAAAAGTGCTCTGCATCGTTGAAGTTAGAGTGACCCACAGTTCCTGGTTTATATGAATGTTTTTGAAACAGTTTTGTTTGAGTTCAAAAGCAGTACCAGTATTGCTATTTTTTCAAGTTGGAGTTCTGCAAAACAACCAAGTTTTTTCAAGTTTGCTGCCTGTGAAAGTTAGCCATGAATAATTCCATTTTTAATTTGTGTAGATCAACTTTATGATATAAAATTTGTGGATGAGTTAATATCATCTTAGCATTTATATATTATTGCTATAAAGTGCACCACTATACATATATACCATAGGCCATAGATAAAAAAAATTGCTTTGTTTAGGAAGCCAGGACTGTATTATAGTTTTAGGGAAGAAAAATGCTTTTAATTTCAGCTCATGTGCATTAGGGTGCATCAATTCCCCCCGAATTTTCACTATCAAGCCTACTTTTTTGTCAATTGTGAGGTTCAGTATGAAAATGATATGTGCAACATATTTTTCTGATCAGACTACATTTAACTCTCCCTCATAACTGTTGATTTTTGACACTTTACACAAAATTTAACGTTTATGACACTAGATAGCATACTTTGGTGAATGTGACATTTAGTTGTGTTTTAAAAGTTTGCCTAAGTGTTTTTGAACAAACCAAAAAAAAAAAAAAAAATTCAAAATTGGTCAAGCACAAGCTGAAATATAAAGAACTTTGGTTTGTTTTCTACCTCAATTCTGCTTTTGGTGATGAAACTTATAAAGCTTTAAATAATGTTAACTTCTTAATTTCTTGCTGTATTCAAACGAAATTGATGTCTACACCCCCGTTTTCAATGGTGCAGAATCAGTATTCCCACTAGGCTCATTTTTTTCAGCGAATCAGCAATTTGTTGGATCAAGGGTAAACAATTTTTGGCAATTTGATAAGCATAGTTAAGAAAAGTCATAAAAATTTGTGAAAATAGGACTTATAGCATGCTTAAATAATAGATTGGTACATAATTTAGGGCACATCAACCAATTTTTACAGCTTTGGGCACAATTTTTTTGAAAAAATCTGGGCACTTGCTGATTAGCCAAAAAGTTAGAGAGAACACTGTTCAGAATCCATTACTGCAGTTTGCTTGAATGAATTTGGACACGAGGTGGCACATTAAGCTATCGTTAAGCTCAAAGTTTTTAAAATTTGCTATTCTTTCTGGCATGCTACTACAAAACTAGTGGGTTATAATTTTTAAAATTAAACAATGAAACATTTCTTGGAGGTACTGGATTGCTAAAGTAATGTGTTAATATCACAAACATTGTGCTTTTTTGTGATATAAGTAAGCTGTTGTGATGTTAATTCTTACTGCACAAGTTTCTGATATTTCAGTTCTTTTTTAATACATGCAAATTGACTGATGGAGTGCTTTCCAAACTTCACCCCAATAGTGTCCAACATTTACCCCAAAGGCAGGTGTAATTATTGGACAAAATATTAAAATTTCTGCCTAGATAGACCTTGCAGAGCAAGCAATTAATTTCTTACTGGAAGAGGAATCGATGTCCCTTGTATTCAATACATTTAGTTTAACTCAAATGCTTAACTTAAAAAAACTTTTCAGCGTTTTTCAAAATTGTCTAATAATTACCCCATTCAACTATACTAAATTGTTATTTAAAAGGGCATTCAACTCAAGCTTTTCATTGTTGACCAAAATATTGGAAAAAGCCTGCAATGCATTCTTACCAATCAAACCAAATCTTTCATTGTACTTTGTGTTACGTCAAATTGTGTAACAAGTTAGCATGGCTGATCTTCGCGTCATTGCGCCCAGGCAACATAGCTTCTTTCGAACAAATGTCACAGTGGTGGCGAGCTGTTGGCAACACTGTGTCTGATTTGACCGGCCTGAAATTTGAACCTCAAACCTCCCGCTCCAGAGATAACCGCATTACCGCTTGACCAGCTGGCTGGTATGTGTTCTTACCAAAAATAAAATTTTTATAGATGTTCCTCTTTTGAAGATATAATCGTTTAAAGTTAACGATTTTTCTCTTACTGTAGTTTTGCCATTTTCTTAGTAATGTGACAGAACACTAAGTTTTGGAAAGCTGTCTTGTGCTTACTTGAAAAGCAGCTCATTTGCAATTTTGACTCTTTACTTTGTTTTGACAACAACTCTGCAGTGAAATATTTGTGACAGAACACTAAGTTTTGGAAAGCTGTCTTGTGCTTACTTGAAAAGCAGCTCATTTGCAATTTTGACTCTTTACTTTGTTTTGACAACAACTCTGCAGTGAAATATTTTTTTGAGAATCAAGAACATGCAGTATCTTTTTTTAAATTTTGTTTCTAATTGACAACTCTGGCAAAATTTTTAAGGGGAAATCTGAGCAGTGATATCTCAGGAATGGAAGGTCACAAAAAGCTTATATTTGGTAAAGTTAGTCTTCAGATCTGTTAAAATTTTTTGAGAGAAAACCAAACAAAAACTTTTTTGACGAATGCTCTCTTGAGGGTAAAATTGCTGTCAAATCTGAAAAAATGTAGCTTTGTGTAACTAGCAAGAAATTATGATTGCAGAGGAGCTTGGTTTTCTTTATCTTTGGTCATTAATTGTTTACCTGGAGATTTTCACGAGTACAAAATACTGAGGAAATAATACCAGTGGAGCCAATTTGTCAGTGATATCTGATATATATACTAGAAATAGCGACTAGAATTTTTGTTTGATGTATTGGAAAAAAAGGGACCATTTAGTTCAAACTCTATCAGAGCTGATAGAATTTAAAAAATCCAACACAGTATTTATTCAAAATATATACACATTTCACAATTTTCAATGTTAAATTAATGATTTCACTGAGCATGAAATTAAATTGCGTCTAAATTTTCAGAGCTTTGCTGGCAGAAAACAACTCCTCAGCATTTCGCACTTGCAAAAAACTCTTGGCTAAACATGCAAATGGTGTATTAAACTGTCTTGAAGCCCAAAGTGCTTTTCAAAGTCAAGTACTGTACTTGACTAAACACGCAAGATGGGAAAAAATTCAAACTCAATAGGCATGCCAGCATTTAAATTGTGATTTGCTTGAATTTTCAAAACTTTGAGCTTCAAGACAGTTTGATGTGTCACCTAGTGTCCAAATTCACTCAAATAAACTGCAGTAATGGATTCTGCACCATTGAAAATGGGGGTGTAGACCAGGCACGGAAAAATTGTAATTGACAAAATTTTATTAATTACACGATTTTGCTGTAATTGTAATTGAAAATTTTCAAAAATCCAAGGTTGTAATTGAAAAAATTTCTGCCAATTTTCAATTACAATTACTCTATTATTCACTAAGATAGATAATAACATAATGTGTTGGAACAATATCAATGTTCCTCTGATTGCAAATCCATCCACAATCCACATCGATATTTTTTGTCGGTTGCAATCACATCTGACGTCACAAACCTAACATCAAAGTAGGTAAGGGATAGTTAGACTTAGTTTTAGAGATATGGTTAGTCATATTTATAACCTAAACTTAGCACCTACTTGGATCATAACTAGCACTAATTCTAAGCCAAAAAATAGCCTAACATAGAATTGGCATATGACGTCAGATGTGACTGTAGCCGGTGGAAAACATGCAAAAGAATACTTGCCTAAAAGCTCTGAGCTGGTGAAAGCATCTATGGCATGGCGATCTTTACAACAGGTTTGGACATCAGCGTACTTCGATCTATTGCTGGGTGTAGTTTTAGAAATGTTATGGTTACCCACCATATATCCCATAAAAAACTATTTCTCATAGTGTAAACTGTTAACTTCTTGTGTTGTTTCTAATTTGTTAATAATTGCTAATTATTATTGTTTATTGATTTCATTATGACTCGTTAATGTTCATAATTCAATATTAGCTGGGTCAAGCAAGCAACAAACATTGGTTGTTGATAAGTAACCATTGTAACTTCAATACTATTTGATATATTAAGATTTTGTTTACTTTTTTGCATGGTTGCCCTCGTGTGCATGTCAAAGTGACACTAATGGTTTTATTTTGGATGAAAATGCTTAATATGTGATATTATTGGGAAAAGTTAAAATAGTGTTAAATAGTCGTTGTAACATGAAGTTGTAACGTACACAATTTCAACTTGTTCACAATTTTTAATTAAGTTAAAACTTATTTTCTTTTGCACAAATGATTGCGGTATGATACCATGGTTTAGCTAAAACCATAATACTGTATTGCTGAAAGCGATATGAATTCAATAACATACTTGACAATTGCTTATAAACGAAGTTATGTGTTGCAAAAATTAAAGTTAAGCAAAGATTGATGGAAGAACAAGGATAAAGAGAAATGGGACTTTGATTGGTCTGCGATAGAAATACAAAACAAATCCACTGTATTGACATAAGCAAAACTTGAGATTTTGTATGCAAGTGAATTAGTTGCAATGTTTTGAGAATCTTTTTATTGTATATAATTGTTATTGAAATTGTAATTGAATTACTTGAACTTGAATAATTGTAATTGAAATTTAAAGTTGTAATTGTATTTGTAATTGCAATTAAAGCAAAAACGAGTAATTTTTCCAACCCTGGTGTAGACATCAGTTTTGTTTGAATACAGCAAGAAATTAAGAAGTTATAATTTAAAGCTTTATAAGTTTCATCACCAGAGGCAGAATTGAGTTGAAAAACAAACCAAAGTTCTTTATATTTCAGCTTGTGCTTGACCAATTATGAATTTTTTTTTGGTTCGTTCAAAAACTCTCAGGCAAACTTTTAAAACACAACTAAATGTCACATTTATCTAAGTATGCTGTCTAGTGTCACAAAAGATAAAATTTTGTGTAAAGTGTCGAAAATCAACAGTCATGAGGGAGGGTTAAACGTAGTTCGATCAAAAAAATATGTTGCACATATTATTTTCATACCTAACCTCACAACTGACAAAAAAGTAGGCTCGATGGGGGAAAGTTGGGGGAAATTAATGCACCCTAATGTGCATGCTACCATTTGCAACAAACTGTAATGTCATCCTTACAAGACTGGTTTTTTAATTTTGCGGGTAATTATTTAATTCAGCAGTTAGTTGAGCAGGTTTAAATAGTTATGCTGGTGTTCTATGTGTTGGAGGTTAAGGTTATAAATGCCATTCTCAAATTAGAATATGTAGCATTGCGTTTTCAATAGGGTAGCATATCGTTAGCACTATTGTGGTAGTTAATGTGCATTTTTGTTTTAGTAAGGGTGAGAAGCTGTTTAGGGCAAAACAGCTTAAGGGTAGTTAGCAATTACTGTTGTATATTTCTGAGAGTTACCTGATTACAATTTACAGTGCGCTGTTCATTTCCCAATTAAAAAAAATCTGCGATAGAATCAGAGCCTCCTCCTAAAAAGCTTCAAATAACTTCAAATTCAGAATTAGTTATCAGGTCAAATTTTCGTTTTGATCTTTTGATCAAAGAAATTTGATCACAAAAAAACAACAACAAAAAACTATGACATGTACACTATACAGTATGACTTACCTTAACGATTACTGTACTAACCATGTAATCATAGTTGAGGATTTTTGATAGTTGCTCAAGTAGGGATAATTCAGGGCAAAATTCAGTTTTACTTTGCACACTTCTAAAATGGGACAATCAACGTTTTTCTTTCCTTTGGGTATCTCAAAGTTTTACTTGGCAACTCATCAATTTTTAACGCTATGTGGAAAATGAATTTTTAGTATGTTGAAATACTGAATAAGCCGCCATACTCTCCCGTATTTACCCACCTGCGGTGTAATTCAGGCCAATGATAATAATTAAGTACAGCTTAAATAAATATTGATATAGTTTTGAAAACATCTGGAGGACATTGTTGAATATTCTGTTAAATTATTCATTCTGAATAATTTTTTTTATCGAAATAAACTATTGTGGTTGTTTTTTGCATTCTTACCAAGGTTGTATGTAGCCTGGTGGGTTCATATTTATGTAATGTACCGTTTTGCTACAAAAAGATGATTTGTCAATTCTTGAAAATTATACACAATATTTGTAACTGTTAGGCTGTTTTTAGTAATAGTACAGGTAAGGCCTAGCCCCTGATCTACAACTTAAAGTTTGCAACAAAGGACACGGACAGGCTATAAAGGTGCAGCAATAAGTGAGCAATCTGCGCATGGCAAAAGGGCTTGAAAGCAAAAAGGGATTTGTGCTCGGGCTCTAAATGCATAATAAACGACATATTTAACATTGCTGTTTTTATTTGTTTGTTCTTAATTTCATTCATCATCATTATCACATGTTGGATCCGGTATTGTCGACGAAGTTGGCTGGATTTCGTATGGTCATCGTCTTTACTACGCCTCGCCATTTTGTTCGATCACATGCATCCTCTTTCACCAGTCCATTTTTCTTCATCTCATTCTCTACTTGCTTTTTCCACGTTTGTTTCGGTCTTCCTCTTTTTCTACTATGTGTAGTATTTGTTCTTAATCCTCTACTATGTATGGTATTTGTTCTTAATTGTTAGTGTATGGTATTTGTTCTTAGTTTCATTTTGCAAAATTATTTCTGCAAAAATATCATCAAAATCTCAGAACCTTGGGTGATCTGCCACTAGGTCTTCTTGCCTCCGCCCCCTACCTAGGGCCCAGATCCCCAAATTAGCTCGTCATTGCAAACTTCTGGTTAACAGGGCAGTAGTCCTAATGAATTTATGATGTAATTAAGTTTTAGGCCAATAAGCAAAGTGCTTTTTTGAGCAATGCAAAGTCACATTTCCCTAAATTGAGAAAAACTTTGCATAGAAAGCATTAATATGTATCGGTAGTTTTTAAACCATCAAACAATAGAATATATTTGCCGTTTATTTCGCATTTCGCCCCGTTATGTTGGATGAACGTAGATCACTTGTAATTGTATTTAAGACAATGTGGATTCCTAGCATTTCGAAATGACAGGGTCTAAGAGGTGAAATCAAGACCAAGTTGTGGAATTAATGATTGCTAACTAATGTACTATTTTGTTATTCAAATTAACGCCTACAGCCATTCCACCAATCACAACCATTTTTGTTAAACTTTTTCTAGCGCGTCTAAGCGTAAATAAAGGCAAATTTTTCATTGTGTATCATATTTTGGACTTTTGGAGGCATTGCAATTTTTATGTGTTGCTTCTCTTGATAGTCTAATTTCATTGCAGCAGTGCAACTTGCTCTGTTTGCTGCATCGTTTCAGCAAATGCACATTTTTTTCTGGATCCGTATTATGCTAATTACGTAGTCGCTAACTCTTCTACAAATTCTTACTTTTCCGTTTTGATAGCAACTTTGCTGTCATGTGACTCAACTGGAGCATGTGACAAATTCGTAACAGGATTTACTTCTGATTTCCTACCATGTTATATAAGCTACACATGTTTCTCTTTTCCATTTGGTAACAAAATCTATGCTTCTGGTGTCAGGAGACGAGTGACAAGATTACTTGACTTTGTTTACGGCCTTTGTTGTTAGTTGAATTATGATCTCGCTTTTCAAATGACAACATTCGCATTTTTATGCAGCACTGGCTGTCACTGTAGTCTCGACAAATGCTTTCAACTCGACATAGTTTTTCATCAAACGTATGGGGCGCCGTTTGTGTACCCGAATTTGTGCAAAGTTTCTTTGCATATTTAATTAAATAGTCATTTTAATTAAATATGCAAAAATAAATATACAAAAAAACTAGTGCAAAAATGAATATGCAAAAATTTTTTGTACGGACTTTTTTTGACTATTTATTTTTGCAATAAGAAAAAACTGCGCAGAATATACCGTTGCAAAACTAAATAGTCAAAAAAACTGCGCGCAAAATAAACCGTTGCAAAAATAAATCGTCAAAAAAACTGCGCACAAAATAAAGCGTTGCTAAAATGCGCTGCAGACATTTTTGTATATTTGTTAGTGGAGCGTGGCAAAGCGCTCTCGGCTGCTCTTTGATGCGCTATCGGCTGTTCTTTAATGCGCTCTATGAGCAGCCGAGAGCGCTTTGCCACGCTCCACTAACAAATATACAAAAATGTCTGCAGCGCATTTTTGCAACGCTTTATTTTGTGTGCAGTTTTTTGACGATTTATTTTTGCAACGGTTTATTTTGCGCGCAGTTTTTTTGACTATTTAGTTTTGCAACGGTACATTCTGCGCAGTTTTTTCTTATTGCAAAAATAAGTAGTCAAAAAAAGTCCGTACAAAAAATTTTTGCATATTTATTTTTGCACTAGTTTTTTTTGTATATTTATTTTTGCATATTTAATTAAAATGACTATTTAATTAAATATGCAAAGAAACTTTGCACAAATTCGGGTACACAAACGGCGCCCCATACAAACGATCACTGCCAACATGGTTCTAACTCGCGCGTTGAGTTTTTGCTTCCAGATATCAGAGTCGCCTTCAGTGTAAAATAGACTTTGTTCAGGTAGTAATGCTAGTGCCGTATTTAGGTTTGCTGCATTTTTTCCTACCTTCGACATAAAAAGCACGTTACGTACTTGGGAAAGATACCGTAAAAATAGTTAGGGGTTTAAGAAAGAAAGTCTACCTTGTCGAAATGTAGCAAGTAATGTAAATTGTAATAATGTATTGCGTGTTGCTTAATGGTATTCAAAGTCCGGAACAGCTACAATGTGCAATAGTCTATTAATAGCCAACTACGGTGGTGGGAGACCCAGAGTGCAGGAACGAAAAGCGTTAGTGCACTTTAAGCGTTCGATTTGCGGCTCAAGGAAACTTGCTTCATCGTGAAGATTTAGAACAGCTTATGGCAGACGCTAAAGGAATGCTCACTCAGAAGGCTATACTCTCACTTTATCGAACAAAAAGCAAACTCGAGACCTTTATTTTTTCGACAACTCAAATTATTTTTTGACTAGTGCACTTACAGCTTTCCTACCAGAGAGCACGTTGGACTTAGAACGTCTCATCGTTTTAAATTTTGCGAAGATGAAGAAAAATGGAAAATAAGAGCATTGTTACTTTATTTATATTCCTGATGCAAAGGTAGGACTTAGAACGTCTCATTGTTTTAAATTTTGCGAAGATGACGAAAAATGGAAAAAAAGAGCATTTTTACTTTATTTACCGGTATATTCCAGATGCAAAAAAGCGAAATTTTGAAGTTTTTTGGAAATAGTTTATTATTATTATTGCTGTAACATCATTCAAACAAACACTTACAGAAAAAAAGACGTTTTGAAGTATAGAGTCCCGACTCGATCGCTGCGTTAATCGTAGGCCGATTTGGTTGGATTAATTATTGCATTACGTAATTGCTGCGGAGCAGCTTCTAGCGTACCTCTTTCCTGTGGTATTTGCAAGTTACTCCTCACATGATTTTCTTGTCTGTGACTGATTATAGTAGAATTGCAATCTATTATAATTTCCCACAATCTGATGAAAGCTTCATATTTCTCTGCAAACAAAATAGGGAAGAAAATTGATTAATCGCGACATTTAACACCAGGAAAATTTTAGTATAAATTCAGTTACACTGCCTGGTGTAAAGTAGAGTTTAAAAAGTCTCAGAAAGAAGTATTGGCAAATTATGTTCAATGTGGGAATAGCAAAGTTAGTAACCCAGAAAAGGCTTTGTGTGCTAGTTGTTTTGCATGAAAATACACTTGGTTGTTTTGCATGAAAATACGGTTTATTGAGAAGCATGTTTCCTTCAGCGTAAATTCCTATCATATAAATCCTATTGACATTCCTATCATATAAATCCTATTGGCATTCCTATCATATAATTCCTATCATTCAGCGTAAATCCTATTGGCATTGACAGTATGGATGGTCAACTGGTCATTGTACCACAGCTGGTAAGCCTAAAAATGAGTTTCTGCTGGACTCCAACACTGGCCAGTTATTTCGCAACCCTCATATTTGTCAGGGCAATCTAGAACTAAACGAGTATTCTTATGATTAGTGAAAACTTTGACAAATGTTGCAACTAATTCAGTTTGTAAGTCCTTAGAAATATTTAAGAAAACTTTAAAACTGTCGTTTCAAAAATGTAAATAACCTGTATGTTTGTATACGGGCTTAGACTTATATCGCTTAATGTTCAAGATTTCAACGCCGTTATTTATTGCGAGAAAATAAATAAACTGATAGAAAGCAGTAACACAAGACAAATTAACGATCCAAATACACCTCTTCTACCCTTCTCTAATTTCTGCTTTTTTAGAACGTTAAGTATTTTCGATAACAACGCAGATAATAAGATAAGATATCTGGTGAATGCTATTAATTCCAAAAAAAATTAGATTTTTGTTAGTCTAGATGATAATTTGTATTGTTGATTTTATAGGCGATGATTTGTGTAGAAAAATATAGACGATGATTTGTGTTGTTGATTTTTGGCAACACTTAGATCCTTGGAACGTTAAAGGAAAAAATCTTAACCTTAGTTAACCAACATTTCGCAAGTAGTACGAGATAAAAAGCTTTAACGTAGTGACATGGATTTGACTTAAAGCATATTTGTTTCAATGTTTCTCTTGCAATTGCAAGGTGTTTCTAGCTCATTTATAGTAGCTTTGCACAATTAAAATCTTGTTTATATTCAATGATTTAGGCCATTAACTTTTGTCTTTTTGAGGTTGCTACAGAACTCGAAGGTCTTTTTTTTTATGTTAGTTGTGTGTTTGGCTGCTCCTCTATATTTTGAATAGCAAGATTTGTGGCGACTAATAGACAAAATTAAAATGTAGATTTGTTCTGTTATGTTGGTCATAAGCGTAAATTTGCTATTTGTAAGTGACTTTTAGATACTGTTTTGTTGTAATGTACCATTATTTTTGAAGGCAATGAAAATACATTTTAAAAAATCCATAAGATGGCGATAAAGATTCACAATATTCGTCGTAGTGTTTAAGTACTATAACTACTAAAAATCTCTTTGGATTAATGCCAGTGAGACATTGATTAGAGCATTTCCGTGAAAAATTCGCTTTAAAGATAAAGCTTCAAGCAAGTCAATTTCATTTCACGTTAATCAGTTTTTCGGACAGAACTCCTCGGGAACGTTATTAGTCTGATTTGAAATGCGGTGAAACAGGCTCTTTCTAACCAGTTTGAGAACGTTACTGGGAAGTTCTATCCAAAAGCGCGTAACGTTAACTGAAATGGATTTTTACAAACTTTCGTTTCACTTCTGCTCCACTTCAACATTGTTTGTAAATGGCAAAGCTAATTCTTTCAGCCGTTGGAACTTATTCAAGTTCTTGCATTGCTCATAGCTCATGGTTATATAACACGATAATTCACTCACGCATAGCTTATGGTTATACAACACGATAATTCACACACTTTAGGTTTAACTCAGTGGCAGCTCGTGACCATTTCTAAAGGGTGAGTTGCAAATTTTATAAAAAAAACATTTGGGCCCAAAAAAGTCAACTTCGTTGGTAAATTTAAGTACGACGAAAAAGTGCAACTGAACGTATTACCAATAATGAGCTTGTTAACTCGCAACCGGAGTCTACTTCGCAGTCGTCTTTGTATTTATTCAAAGTTTATGCCTCATCAATTGTAATGTCTCTACTGCTTTCGATTGGTATCACTGAAACAGAGTTGTAAACCGGCCGACTAGTTCAGGCCCAAACCCGAAAATACAAGCCCGAACCCGAAACTAATTTGAAGCCGAAATCACGCCCGAAAAAACTCGGAAGTTAATTTTGGTCTGAGGAATTTAGCAATGTTGCCAAAGTATTTTGATTATATTTTTGTGCACCTAAGACGAAAATTACGTCTCAGGCCCGAATTAAGCTCAAAAATTTTTGTCAACTTTAGGCCCGAAACCGACCCGAAAAGCCCGGCCCGACTTACAACTCTGCTCTGACGTCGGAAGTTTGATTTAAGATTTGGCCAGCATTATTGTCGCGCGACTAAAGACGCATGTTTGAAAACCTTTATAGATATTGCTTTTCCTATACATTAAATCTTTATTTTAATTTGCGTTTACCATAACATCGCTCGTAGCAGCCAGGCAGTTTTAGTTGCTGCTTTGATGATGGAATTCTTAAAAAAAATGCCGAGGTAAAAACTTCGATCCGAGGTAAAAACTTCGGTATATTGGGAAAAACAAAAAAAAAACTGATAGAAAACAGCAATACAAGACAAATTAACGATCAAAAAATACCTTTCTTTTAAAAAAGAAAAACGAACAGATGGTGGGTAAGCTGCAGCTTTTTCAGCTTTCATTTCGAGCCGCCCCTGTTTTGACTCTTCGTACCCCTCAAGATGTAAATTGTCGAATATTTTATGATTATTTTTGCATCGTAACACAAAAATCTCTAACTCATTAAGCTTTTTTACTTGTATTGGGATCTAAGAAGTTTTATTGTTTTTCAAAGAAGCGTTGTGGGATTGCTACGACTACAGTTTTCCATGTTGCATTGTTTGTTGTTAAACGCTAAAACATTGGTTGTTTTTGCTAGCTGTTTATAAAGAATAGAAACAAAAAAGCGCTAAGCTTTTTGAAGCAATAATCGGAAAAATTAAGAATAGGCAAGGGTTGCTAACCCTCAAATTTGTAATGATATACCTGTTTTAGGGGGTCGAGCACTAGGCTACTCGCAAACTCGTGGTATTGTTATTGAAGAGCTAGATTGCCTTTACCTCTCTTTTTCATTGAAAAAATAAGTTGGTGATATTATTTTCTCGGTCTGTGTCGCTGTTTTTTGCCATCTCCTGCTTTCATTGTTTTTAATTTTGCTTCACTGTAAAATTATGGTTGATGTTGTTGTTACTATTTTTTGTATAAGCGGAGCATAGAATTATTTTCTCACATTTTGAAGAATTGTATACATAGCTGTCGGATGAAAATGATGACTTGAGCAAGGTCGACAGATTAAAAAATTAAGATCATTACAGTTAGGTTATTTGATTTTTCCACAAATTTTGTGAAGAGCTTAAAGCAAAAATCGAATAAATAGTTTCTACCTCGATGTAGTAATCAATGATATCACTATTGTCAACATAGGGATTACACAATCAACAAGCCTTATTTTGTAAGCTCTGCAAACAGATTTTTGGAACTTCCCACAGTTTTAGCCAGATGATTTCGCACTGCCGATAAACGTCGATTGCCGTTGCGAAGCCACATTTTGACAACTTTTTTGGCAGGTCACGTGCTTTATTTTACGCTCGTGATCAAACTTTTGCGGTTATCTAAGCTTATCGTAGCCGGCAATTTTAAGCCTTATCTGAATTTTTTTTGCTTATGGTGAGTGCATGAAAGAACTGTTTTTTTTTTGCTACCTTCGAGCCCAGTTTACTCTTGCCATTAAAACGAGAGCTTACGAGTGTATCTTTTGTTTATTTTACACATTTTACTTACCGAATCTTGACCAGTTGGTCGAGCACTAGCGAGTTTGTCTCTGGAGGGGAAAGTCTGAAGTTCAAATCGCACACAGAGCTGCCAATGGCTCTCCAACGCTGCAACATTTCTTCGAAAGGAGCCGTGTCATGTGTTGCCCGAGTACAATGATCCGTAGATGGGCCCCGCAAACTCGTTACACGCTTGGGCGTAGTACAGCGATTGTAATGAAAGATTAGCTACTTCGCGAATTTTTGTTGGAAATTAAAATCAATAAAAACTCGTGTAAAAATAGTGCTCTCAAACGCTGTTTCACCGTTAGCTCTTCAGGGGGATAACAGTAAATTTTAATATTAAAATACAATAAAAGTGAAAAGTAACTAACAGGTAAGATTGACAGTTGACACCCCGCCCGTCACCCGAATTTTAAGGATATGCATGTCGCACATGCTTGCGAACCGCGTAGCGGTAGAGAATTGAACTATCGAGGGTGAAAGTTCGTTTCCTGTCGTTGCAAATGCGTGTATATACCGGTGTTTGTTTAATTGTATGGTGTTCTTGAAGAGTTCGTCCAGTTTTAGGGGAAGAAAAATATAAAAAGCCTGTATTTCGATCACGACTTGACGCCAATTCGAACCAAAACAAGTGACCACAGCAAACTGACCGCGAACCAATTAATAGCCTACATTGGGGTTAGGACTAGTTGGTGATCAATTGATTCGCGGTATTTCTCGCTTCTTGCACTGTTTCTCGCTTTAAGTTTAATACAATGCACAGCAAGTGAATGGTGAGCCATTCCCTCCAATGGCACCAATACTAAGATAGTTCAAGACGACCAAAAGACCGGCAAGAACTTGGGTATTGTCATGGCAGTTCATAAGTTCTATAGTTTTGTTTGGATTTCCGCGAAGCTTCGCATCGGAAGTATACCTATGTTGTTTTTTTCCGTGCAAACTGCAAAGTTACGAATTTTGCAAAGCAGAGTTCGAAATCGCTATACCCTATAACTTCAAAACGTCGAAATTTAGAACTTAGATGGGGTACATATGGAACAACTTTTGTAATCCGTCACATAATACGGGTTTCCGAGCCAAAAAACTTAAGTGCTAATTGGAAGTTTAAACAGCTCTAGCTTGTAAACTAATTGCTGGAGGAGAAAAAGATTTTCGAATTTAGAAGCGTCTGGGAATGCAGTTTCAGCTCCCAAATTTAAATTATGACAATTCCGACGCTTTTTTGTTTATTTATTAGTGCATTTAAGAACTTTTTTTTTGTAGGGACAAAAACTCCAAAACCTCCAAAGCTAGAAACTTGAAATTTGGAGATATGATAAGTCCTGTATATGAAGTTGTGCTCCTGCATTTTTGGAGGCGCTACACATGGTTTGGGGCAGACCCGCCAAAAACTTGTGCTAACAAAGTTAAATGAGTAATTTTTGTCAGTCATACACATGTGCTGCTGTGGCCTAGTGGTTAAATGCGCAAGTGTTTAAAATTTTTGTGAGTGAATAGACCTGGGTTCAATTATCTAGTTGGTCATCGCTTTTGTCAAACCAAGATCAGATTGGATACAGCATTTATTAGTTTTTTGATTATACCAAATCGCATTTAAATTTTTTGTTTTGGCATTTCTCTGTAAAGAGTATGTTTTGCGATTCTGTTGTAATGCACTTCACACTAATTTGAAATCATATGGATGTAGCATATTAATTTTTTTTTGATTAGGACTAAATCCCTTTTAATATTTTTTATTTTGATACTTGATAGGATCAGAAGGTCAAAAATAAATTTTTTTACAGCTTAGGAGCTAGCGCTCCAGTTTTTTTTTTATATCAGTGGATATTTAAGAGACAAATAATTTGACATAGTTTGAGAGTACCCGATCCCCGAAACCCCCAAATGGACGCCGAAAATCCCTTTTTTTAACGACTTTATCTTGGGTGCTAGGTTTTATATATTTGTTGATATTTCTGAGACATTTACTTGGACATAGTTTGGGAGTACCCCCCGAAAACTTCCAATTAACCCCCAAAATAAATTTTTTGGATGGCTTAAGCAAAAGCTCCAGTTATTTGATATCAGTAGATATTTTAGAAACAAATATTGTGACTTAGTTTGTGGGTGCCACCTACCCGGACACCCTCCCAAATGGCCCCAAAAAACACTTTTTTAAGCGTTTAAGCTTAGGTGCTAGTTTTTTGATATCAATAAATATTTAAGAGACAAAAAGTTTACATAGTTTGGGGTACCAACCCTCCGAAACCCCCGCAAATGGACCCCCCAAAATTAAGTTTTTTAACTGCCTAAGCCAGGGTTCCAGTTTTTTTGATGTTTGGGGAAAACGCACCAAAAACTTGTGATAACAAAGTTTAATAAGTGATTTTAATTTTTCCTCATATGTGCATGTGTGGTGCTGTGGGTTAGTGGTTTAAGGCGCCAGTGTTTGAAACCTTTGTGAGTGAATAGACTTGGGTTCAATTGTCTCGTTGGCCATCGCTCTTTTCAAACCAAGATCATATTGAATCTAGCGTATTTATTATTATTATTTTTGATTAGGACAAAATCGCTTTTAATATATTTTTTTTTTTTTGGCACTAGATATAATCAGAGGATATCAGGTTTCATTCTCTGTGAAAACTCCCCGAAAATCAATCTTTTTAACAGTTTAAGCTAGCGCTCTAGTTTTTTTTTTTGATATCACTAGATAAAATTTTTAAGAGACAAATATTTTGACATAGTTTGGGGGTACCATCTCCCTGTGACCTCGAAATGGACCCCCAAAGATTAATTCTTTTACGACTTAAGTTCAGGTGCTGCTTTTTTTGATACCAGTAGAATGAGTAGGTATTTTAAGATTCAAATACTTGGACATCGTTTGGAGATATCACTCTCCCCTGTAAACTCCCAAATGAAACCCCCAAAATCAATTTTATGAACGGCGTAAGCTAAAGCTTCAATTTTTTTTGGATATCAGTCGATATTTATGAGACAAATATTTTGACATAGTTTGGGGAGTACCACCACCCCCCAGAAACCCTCCCAAATGGACCCCCAAAAATTACTTGTTTGAACGGTTAAGCTTTGGCGCTAGTTTTTTTTTTGATAACAGGAGATGTTTAAAAAGCAAATATTTTGATATAGTTTGGGGGTATCTCTTCGCTGAAAACTCCGCGAATGACCCCTCAAAGTCAAATTTTTTTAGCGGCTTAAGCTAGTGCGCTGCTTTTTTGGTATCTGTAGATATTTAAAAGACAAATATTCTGACGTAGTTTTGGGTTACCACCCCCTCGGTAGCCTCCCCAAATGACCTCTCTAATATCAACTTTTTTTAACGGCTTAGATTACACCCCTAATGTTTGTTGATCACAGTTAATATTTTAGTGACAAATATTTTGACTTGTTTGAGGGGTGTCACTCTTTCTGATACCCCTGAAAATAAGTTCTTTAAACGGCTTACTAGAATTAATGTCTGCAACATCTTTTTTAGCTGGAGAAAAGCAAAGAATGAGAATGAATCTCATTATTGTTAGTTTGTTTTTTTAAAGCTAAGCGTTTTATCCTGATGCGTTTGATGAAAACACATATTTTAAATTAAAAAAAAAACCTTTAGTCTAAATTTAATACTAATTGAAGTGCTTGCTAAAATCATGCATCCAGCAAAAGCTTTTTTTCAACTACTCATGCTGTAATATTGCATACGATTAGGTTATATGGGAATATCGGTAACCTTCAAAGTATGAAATAGAGATTGCTGTTGAATAGGAACTGGCTGAAGTCTCGTATTGTTTTCCTCTGGGAAAATGGACATTTAGTTCTATTCTTATTTGTTTGGTCACGAAAAGAAATTAATCAAAAGTAAAATTAATTCAACTTCATGGTACAACTGTTGGAAGAAATGGTATTAGAAAAGATATCAGAATTGTTAGTTTGCATGAAATTAAATTTAAGTTGTTGTATAATTGTGATTGTAATTACATTGTATTCACCAAGTTGCCTTGGCCAGGAGACAGCGAAGGAATCTTTCACTCTTTGAGTCAAGTTGCCACCTGTCTACCACATACGGTGAAGGCTTCAAATTGTCCATTTAAATGCTGAAAATCATGCAGGGAAGCTGCGAATAGCAATTTTTGTAGTTTGGTTTGACCCGACCGGGAATCGAACCCAAGTCTACCGTTGCTATAGCAGAAGCTCTAGCCACTTGATCACTAGTTGGTTTATATTCTTCATTTATATTAGCACTTAGCAGGCTCAGTTATGTATCTCTCCTGAAACAAGACTTGATCACATGTTTTCGAGCCATTATTTTCCCTAGTTAAAAAACATTGCATCATTTGAAATTACCACAGTGCTGGGAGTTGAGTGTTCTTGTTACAAGCCAATCTTGTGGTGAGTCTGGAATATTGTTGATAGGTTTAAAAGCGAAAATTGCTGAGCTTTTGATTACTGGTTTAGCTGCAGCTTTTGGTCTTTTTCTGATCGAAACAATTATAGAAAATGCACTCATTAACGCTTTGTATACTCAAAAAAAGTGTCCCAATTGGGGTGAACGGTTATTGAAAAAAAAAACAAAAAACTAGTTCAATAGTGTGTTTTCAGTAACAGCTTTTATCAATTTCGGAATATAACGAGATATGCCGATTCGAAGTCGGCCTGTCTTTTTCGGTTTTCGGCCTTTAAAACTATTGTCACGTGATCGGGCTTCCTTAAAATTGTATGTATAAAGTTGTATTCTGTTCGCATGCAATGTGTAACCTTCCGCGTTTTGCGTCCACTCGTCCAGCTGTGTTCGAGGTAAAAGCGAATCAGTAAAGTTAGATACTGATGTATCAATTTTTGGTGGATTTCAGCCTCTAAAAACCGCGATTACGAGACCAGCCACCCGAAAAATTTACATGCACGATATTTTCATCGATCATCATGTTCAGCGAAGTTTCAGCTTCTTTCTGAACACGAATGTCAAGCACTTTTTGAGGGTTCTGTTGGCAACCATTGCAAAATTTCAGCAGGCTGTGTTACCATATTGACTGGTTGACTCCTTGGCTTCAAATCAAATCTTTCATGATACTCGCTGTGTTACACCGAAGGTTGTAACCCAAGATTTGAACCACAGACCTCCCGTTCCAGATACGAACGCGCTACCGCTTTACCAACTTGCCGGTGATTGCTTGGCTTCAATAAAAATACTGAATTCTTTTTCAATTACAACGCATGGCCGGTTTAGGAATCAAATCGGTAACAAGCAACCTTTTGGTCCCTCCCCCGATGCGTTAACAACTGAGGCAACGCCGCCGGCGTATCAAATAATTTCGATGCTGTAGTGGAAATGGCTGAGTCAAGGTGAGGTTCCAATTGACTTAAATGTGGCTACCTCGTCACTCGTCAGCTATTGCGTTAGCAAATTTGTAAGCATTGTTGGGTTGATTGATAATTATTGCACATAAATAACTAATTATTTGTTTTCATATAACGAGCCAAAATTTTGTGCATTTGACCATAAAGTTTAGTAATCAGCCGACCAATATTTAACTTGTTAACTTCTTCTTGTTTACTACGTTAGTCTTCATCTAAAGAAGAAAGCTTCCACACTTTATTTTCTTTACTCATGAGTGGTTGTTAGTTGGCAGATGATTTTTTTGACACCAGATGTTTTGACCCAGTTAGTTTTACGTTGAGACGTTCACCTGCTTCCTCCAGGGAATAGTCACATCATTTTGACCAAGAGCAATTATTCAATCGAAATAATGGGTCAGGTAGCCTCTCATCTGACACAACCGTGCAATCGATCTTAATGGAATCATAAACAAGGAGCAAAATAGCGAGATTTTTGACTGTCTTCTCGAGTCATCGTTTTTACTTCAATACGGCTCTTGACGATAAAGATGACTTGGGCCATTTTTATTTTGACCTAACATAAATTATTTTTGACTTTGTTTTCGCTAAATTTTGTCTTATACTGTAATGGCGTTTTTTTTTGCACAAAATTTGGATAGAAATGTTTCATAAATCGCAATTTACAAAGTTGAGTTTGAATCCAACCGATTTAGAACAGTTTCTCCGTAGCAGAAGTAAGTGTAAGCATACATCACAAAACTGGTAACGTCACTATTTTAAATAAAAAACCCTAACGATTACCGGAGTATCTGCCAAAGTAAAAGCAATAATTAAAATCAGAAATTAAAATTATTGTAATATTAAAATAAAGCGTGAAATATAAAGATCGTTTCAGTACCACGACAAAACACTCAAATTTTTTACTCAATTTTGATTTTTAATCTCTGATTTAAAAGTTTGTTTTTACTTTTGGCAAACACCCCTAATGATCCCGAATACCGGTGGAACAGCCTGTAGGATTTTAGTTTTTTGTTTTTGGATTATGACTTACGTGTACTGTTTTACAATAAAAATTTACATAAGTTTGAATTTACTTCAATTTTTATCAACCTCATTCGGACAAGAAATCTCTTTAGTCGCGTTGCTACTGCAACTATGTTGCTAAAGCAACGCATCTTGTTACTAATGCAACTATGCGATGCATAACTAAAAGCTGTGGAAACTGAGAAGTGCAGATATTTCTAAGTCACTTAGCGTACTCATTTGTTTGAAACGGTGAGGGTAATTTTAAAATTTCAAAAGTTTTGCGGATTGAATTGCAAGGCTTCATCAAAACACGTATAAAACTGTGCATAAAATTTTGGTAGCTGCTCAAAAATTTTGAAAAAAGTAATTTGTCCTGAAATTTTTGATAAAAAACAAGTTTGACTTCATTGCAAAATTTGGCTTTATTTTGACCTATAAAATTTACCAAAACAAACTCTTGAACGCCGAAGACCAATGCCAGAATACGCTTGATGATTTAACGAGGTCTCGAAAAAAGTTTGAATTGAGCGAGCCATAGAATGAAACAATTTTACTTAATTTTTGATGACTGTTGTTTAGCTGCAATTATACAACTAACTATGTTATTGCTATTTCGGTGGCGTTTTTTTTATGAAAAAGCAAACTGCAAAGCGCTAGCTATTTTTAGCTTGCAAAATTGCAGTTTCCATCTTAGTGTTTGTTTTTTATGAGTGATCAACAAATAGCCAAATTTTGTTGTGCAAACGTTGAGCTTGCGTGGAGGATGCTGTTAAACTATATTTGCTAATCGTTCGATATTATAGGAATCTTTTGTTGACCTAGCATATGAATCACTACGCTTATGTGTGAGACTAGTTAGTGTGGCTCACCAGTGCGAAGTGAAATGTAATGCACATTTACTCAATCGTATTGCAAGCAGAAATGATCGGTCCGTGGGTAAATTTACTTTTTTTGAGCTGTCAACGTGTCTCGTCTTTGTGAAGTTTTTTTCGCTCTTACAATTTTGATGTTTGGAGAGATGGAAGCACGAGAATGGATAGCTTTTCCGTGTCCGCTTTTACGGGACGTGTTTTGCATGTACACTTTTTCGGAGATCTTTTTTCCTTGTCCGCTCATCTAAAGGTCCTTTTTTCCATGTCCTCTTTTCTAGAAACCTTTGACCAATAATATTGTGACGTCGATTAATTCTCATTTAATGCGGTAAACTTAACATTTTTTTCCTGTTCTGAAGATTTAGGAAAGGCTTTTTCATATTTATCGTTGGGGCCAAAAAGTCTACTCATCATGTGGCCCACTTTGACGAAAGATTTGATCTAAACAGAATCCAAAATCAACATTTCTTTGTATCTGTAAATTATGTTGGCTGTGGAGCACAGTAAAACAAATTATCGTTTGTATTGTTTTTATTTTAAAAATCTTAAGTTTTTATTTCCTCAAACTTTCAATGCCGTTTATCGTATGCAGCACCGCGCAATGCGCAGACGATTTCTTGACAAAGTTAATAAGATCAAAATGTGTAAATCTTTTCTTTTAGATGACGTCGCAGTCACGGGTTATACATTGCTGAGTAAGCCAAATGATTGGCTAACCACCAATAAACAGCTAAGGCTTTTATTAACAGTGGTTGTTGAGATGAAACTTTTGCAGCATTAACTTTTTATTAAAATGTTATGAGTTGCAACGTTTGGAATCACGAGATCGTTAGAAAAACGTTGCGTTAAAGCAATTTAAATCACAAAACAAATTGAGGCGTTGTTAGTCTGATTAGTTCTATCGCATGTTCAAGAGGGAAAAGCATTAGTTGCAAAAATGAGCCACCTCATCGAACATAAAAATTATATTATTACGTCAGAATAAGCTTAAATGGACAAAAACGTTAAGCCGGAGGCATAATCACCATTCAGTATAAAAGGCTAGGCCACATTGCAAATTGAGTTATTTGGTTATGCTGAATAGCACAAACGCTGTAGCAATAATGTTGTATTATCAAGTTTTCATTTCGTTTATAGCGTAGCGAAGATTTCTGGTTAAGGAGAATTTGAAGGTCGAAGTTCAGTTTTGACCCAGTATTGATTGTTTTCGCACAGACAAGGCAAGAGGATATGCAATGTAATAATGGTGGCCGATGTTGCATTGCTGCTCTAACGTACTTAAATTGTTTCAAACTGGAGCACGGCGGATGCTTTGCTGCTCACCCTGCGGGTTGTAAGAGGCGAGCAATGGACGGTGACCACCAGCAGTGGCCGCCTTTGTCAAGATAGGGTGCTAATTATTTGAGGTGGTGGGAAATGACTTTTTTCTGGGATTCCTCATCCCAACTGGGTTCTGTGGTGTAGTATATCCATTGCGTCTTACTCTCATCTGTAAGAAGGATCCCGGCTGCTCCAATCAACCATCAGGGGGTTTGCGAAAAAATATCCAACTTTTCAGCTAGAAAACAATAAAATATTGAAATCTAATTTAATCAAATCCAGCTTGGTCTGGAAGACATTGTTTTCCTAATTAAAAATGTCTCCTTCTACTGTCATTGTGACAAAACAATGGCGCACCAAAGCAAACGTTCCGACAAACTGTTTCTTTGTGCCTTGTTCAAGAAGAGGAAAGAATTGTTCCTCAATAATGTTTTGGTAATGCTCTTTATCTTTGTATTCTTTCGGCTTTTAGTTTTGTCGGTTTTGTTCCTGAAAACTTAGCTAGTTTTGTCTGGACTTGAATTTTAAACAAGATTGTAATTTACAATATTTTTTCTAAAATTAAAATTGGGCTCAGCATACGTAGTATTCAATACAAAAGTCGCTTGATGTCTTAAAGCTAAATATTTTACTTGAACATTAAAACTGTAATGCAAGCAGCGCGTATTATGATTGATTAAATCTTATTTTCAAGAAATTATTGACTCGCTTTCCGCTGTTGTGCAGATATCGCAATAGTTTTAATTCTTCATAATATTGCAATATTTTTCTGGTTAATCAATTGCTTTGTTTGCAGTTACCATTTCAAGTAAAAGTTTACTGGCACAAAACATAAAATGAGTCACGCCATGATGAAGCTTTTTTTGAAACGGGAGGGTTCCACGTTTACTGGCGCAATCATAGACCTGAAACTTTATTGGTCCTGCCAACTTTAGATGTCGGATTAATGAGCAATACCATGCTGAGTTGATCATGATATACTTGTAAGGAAAGTGCAAGTTTTAGATCGGTTTGCACACCACCCTAAATAAAAGTTACGATCGTTCTACGTATTATGTAATAAGGACAAACGAGGACACGAAAAACTGGTGAAACAATGTGATCGAATTACATGTCACACCCTCCACCCCTCCTATGCCTTTAACCGGTTGTCGGCTACTTGAGTGTTTGTTCACAGTATACAAATGAGTTGGGAAGCCCACTGGTAGTTAGTACGGTTGGCTCGAGTTGATTATTAATTAATAAATTCAAGTTGCTAAGTTCATAGCTGTAGAGTGTATAGCTGATAGGTTAGAAAGAAATATAGCTAATTGAGCTCTTAAGTCGGGTCTTCTCTACAATGTAGTACAGGTGGGAAAATTTGTCAACTTACATGAGCGCATCCTTGTTATTAACAGAAATTCGGTTCGCCTGCATTACATTTTTTTAATGAACAAAAGATACACTCGTGCTTTTCCGACGGTACGGCAACTATTGTCGTGGCCTCAATGTTGCTCCTTTATTCCTTGCTCCATTATGATGAGGAATTTTTACATTAGCAAAAGTAACGTGTTAGGGAAGCGAAAAATATAGGTTCAGGGCTTGCATTGGTATTACTGCCAAAATTACTTGAAGCATATTTGAACTAGAAACGTTTCAGTTTATTCTTACACCATTATTATTCGTATTCAAATAGAATTTAGTTGTTTTCATGTTGCAGTTACAAGTATTTCCTATTTGTAAGTGTGGTTAGTTAGCTTAATTCTATGCAAGATGATGGAGGCAGATATGAAAAGCAGTTATGCTCTTGGTGGCATATCTGAGACATTATACGGTGATATGATCAATTCAGTATCGGGTAAGTAGAGTGGAAACAGAATTTGTTTTTCATTTACTTGGCTCTGAATTTCGTTATACTTTGTGCAACTTTTCTCTACCAACACCAAGTTGTGAACATTTTTGGTACGTTTTTCTTACTTCGCACGTATTTTTTTTGAGTGCGATCAAAAATTTTGCAGCAACAAATCTATTTGCAAAATATCACATTTTTGTTGGGACAAGTATTTCAAATGGCTTATATATTGCTAATAAATTGTCACTATTGAAGGTTAAACGTTTCGACAAAATGTCGCTGTCGCAAATATTAGAAAATAAAACCTAATAACTTTTATATTTTCGGGGCGAAATTCGAAGCGGTAAATGCGAAAAATGTTATTGACTATTTTTGGAACAGGGAACTTTTTACGGTTTATTGTGCTTTTGATTGTGCAACCAAAACCTAACTACATCATGTTGTTTATGATGGCAAAAGTGTTCCTCAATCGATTAAGCATTTATTTTGCCCCATTATGCATCGTCAATTTTTCTATTTGCACACAATTGCATATTCGTAAAAATGCATTTGTCGTCGGATTTACGTCATGTATTACTACGCTTTACCGCGACCGGTATCTTACTACAAACTGTTGTATTTAAGAATGAACTAATTGAGTCCAAGGTTCTTCGTCCCTTGGTCTGCGAGTCCAATGTTCATGCTTTTGTTTCGCTGCTTATTGAGCCGTGCGCATTGTGCGGTTACGTCATTATAGTTCCTTGCGCTTAGACTTTTCTCAGTGTTTTTTTTTTTTTGAAATTTAATAGGTGCCTTCACAATCATGAATTGAAACTTGTTTCAAATCTTATCAACTCTTGTTTTGCAGAAATATTCATTCATTTTTAAATCGGTTCTAAATTTCATGCATTTATTCGCAACAGCAATATCATGCTCAATTGTGCCGCGAAATGCAGCTTATAGATACTAACTTCTCAGCGTGGTCAACCGAAAGTGCCGATTGCTCACACAGCAAGTTACTTCTACAGTTCTATCTGTCCCCAGTGCGTATCACAGCGGTTTATTGAACCATATTGGTGTTTCAATGACAAAGTTAAAGAATGCCGAAGCTTGGCAAGCAAAAAGAAAATATTGAGTTTTTTCGACTAACCATGATTTTTATAACAAACGAGCTGAGTTAAATGCTTTGCATTAAACATAATTTCCTGAAGCTTTATTAAATTAAGAAAGTACAGATAGATTTATTTTGCTGTTAATGTTCCTTGTTGTAGGTGGGCAGCATTTTTCCAAATATTTTTTATGTTTTATAAATTTACTAGCAACGTCGTAACAGCTTTTCACTAGGAAGTCTCATGATGTCATTAACGAAGAATGGGAGTCATTCTGTCTACGATGAAACTGATTCTACGTTTATGACATAAGACTTTGCATTCCTAATTTTTTGGGCAGGAATTAGTTACATTCAGTAGCACTAAAATGGTTTAACGAGCTTGGGTGACGATCGCTACAAGATAATTACGTAGTGTTAGCTAAAATAATCATGCATCTACTTTGGCTAAAATGATCACTGGCCAATAGTTATGCAGTGTCTTTAAGCTCACCGCAAATGGTGGTAGTATCTTATAGACTGACATCGCAAATTTTTTAGAGTAAAATGCAGCGCCGTTTTTTTTAAGATGGTTTTGAAGAACACTCAGAATTTTGATAATATCCGATTACGTAATCACCATACTGATTCATACTTTAATCGATTATATACATATTAGTATTGTCAACTCCACATTCCGTATTCGTTAATTATTTTAGTTATTTTGGAAAGAAACAGAAATTTTTATCTTGAAGAGTTAGTTATAAGTTTGTATGTAGAAATTTTGCAAGTTGCATTGTGCTTATTTGCGTCAATTAGTTCATATTTTTTGGAATCTTAGTTATAAATTTTATATTGTGGTGTGATTTAGGGTTAAGTGTATTGCCACTCCATAAGCCGGCTTGTAATGTCATAAGAGTTAATAATAATTAAGCCTAATACGGAGTTTTCAACTAATATTTAAGACAAGCTAATATCACGCCGCTGGTCTGACTTTATTCTATTACAAAGGTCTGCAAATTTTGAACGCTAACTACGCATTTCCATGCTCGAAAATAGCATCGAAACTGCACGCGTTTAACTTACAAGAAAAGTTTTTAAATTCACATTATTTCTTTCGAAATTTTGCATTCATATATAAAGTTAGCTTTTGATCAGTTGAGATCTTAATGCCAGCGATTAGCACAGAAGATCGAAGAGTTGTGAAGAGTGTGAAATAGTTAATTTTTGCTTTGAAAAGCAAAATTGCAGTTAAGTTAATGTGTGAGTTTCCTAGCTAGGTCTATCAAATCCGAACCAAGTCGACTAACCGCGAACATGAGGGTTAGTTGGCAGTGTGTTGGTTCACGATCAGTTTGTTTGCGGTCATTTGTCATGAACTTTATCAAACTTAAAGGGTAGATTTTGTTTCATTAAGACCGCGTGCACCCACCAGATGCATATTTTTTGGTGCATCTTTTCTTTTAGTGTTTCGATTTGCAATCTTTCTAGGTTGGCATTTCTACTCGAAATCTAATTAAAAGTTACGAAGAAAATTAATGAAAAAAATCGATTCAAACTCAGGGGGACGAGAGTTGTCAGACATTGGCTTAGACCACCACACCATAGTGGCGACGCGGTCGAATTGTCAAAATCTGTTTGAACTCGAGATGAAGAAAAAAGTAAAAAAAGGCGATCGATTTTACATTATAAGGGTAGTTGAGTACATTTTAAAAAATGCTTCGTGTGTGAGTCGAAAAGTGGAGAGTTTTCAGCATATTTCATTGATCTCAATTTAGCAGTTCAGTTTGCATATCAATTGGCCCAGTTTACTCCTCATGTAAAACCGTGCACATAAGGGTACATTCTTTGTTTATTTGAACAAACTTCAGCTTGTACGTTGACAAGTTGCACGTCTTGGCGCAGTGAATTATGCGTTTAAAGAAGTGGATAAGGTTGCGCTCGTGCGCTTGCAATTTTACGACCAGTGTAGACGGGGTCTTTAGCGGGTCATGATTGAAATCTTATCTAGACTAAGTTTTTCGTTTTTTTTCTATTCGGTTTTCAAACTGACATCCTGATTACATTTAATCTAGTACAGTATTGTCAATTAACGTAGTAACTTCAATAAAATCTATTCAAGTTGAAAATTTCAAGTGACTCATTTCCAAATTGCACTTCCTTCCGTACATATGTGCTGTTTGCTATTAACGTTTGTAGGTTTTGTCAGAAATCGAACATTTACTGTAGTTCGGCAGCAGCCCTTCAATCATGTTGTGTTAGTTCCAGGTGGCATTTTGGATACCCTAGAGTGTAACAGTTGAGTTAGGAGTGGTATTAGTTTAAGTTGCAACAGAAAATATATATATATTGGAGCATTTTACGCAGAACATGTTATTCATCTTTTTATTGATCAAATAGCTAATATTATTACGCTGGTTGTCGCAATTTTGCATCAGCAAATTTGAATTGCATTGTTTAGATTAGTTAAAGTTGTTACTGTACTTAATTAAACAATGACAAATTGCATGTCCAGTTGTGCATACTTTGAGCGAATGCCAATGGGTTATTGGCGCAACCCTCATACATCAGGTAAAACTAGTGACTGCTCTATTTCAGTTCCTTTCATTTACAGTATTTGTTTTGTCTGTTCAGCAACTGCAATGTGTTGACCGATTTTACGACTTTTTCTTGGTTCACGTTGCTGTGTTTTTCGTGAACGTGTTTTTTATGAAGACGATTTACAAAAAGATTCGAATTTTGCCTCTATTTAGTTGATTGAAAAAATCTTGAGAGCTAATAAAGTTTGAAGAGTCATCGATGACGAACATACGAAAGCTGGATTTTATTTTTTCGCCCAAGAAATTTCTGTCGGATGTCCGAATTTGGACATACATTTTCGGTCATTTCAAAAATTAATTTTTGTCATTTTTTTGCAAGCTTGGTTTCAGCTCTGAAACGCATAATAATATTTTAATATCGTTTTGACCGAAGTGGCCAGATTATTTTTTTCTGTTATTTTGCCAAAGATTTAGGTAAATGACCGACAAATGACCGAAAAAAAAAAGACAAAAGGAAACTCAAGTTCAACGTTAGGCGATAAATGTAATTTTAAACTTCCGCATATAGGGTGTCTCAAACTAATGAAAGTCACCATATGTTCAAATACCCTTGCTGGTAGTGTTTGGAGTCTCTATCCGGTCGAACGTCAGTTCAAAAACAGGTAACTGAAGAAGCAATTAAATCATGTTTGAATGTAAATAACGCTTGTTCTTAGACTGTCGTTCGTTCTCGACCAAATACTGCTGACAAAGTATAGAATCGAATTATTTTTTGACACCTTGTTATTAAAGCCCAGGCACAAGCCAACCATTATTGTTATGTTTTATTGGCAATTTTGGATGTACATTGTGCGATTATGTCTGTTTCAGTAGTATCATCAATTTTTTTAGTTATTGATCTCCTGTAGGGACAATTGAAAAATCAATCCAAGATAAATGAACATAAATAATGCAATAATTTCGACCCCTGGCTCGATCTCAAAATCCCCGAAATTGTGGCATCCTCTTTGTTCAGTGATAGATACACTGTTGCTTGCACAGTTTTTATTGTTTTGGCAGATGATGCCTCATTGAAATTTGTGCATCTCGGCATTTTGTAAGATCTCATTTTGCAAAACGACCAAAATCTTCAAAATTTGACTAAACAGCTGGTGCAATTGTTTTGGCTTCTCAAAATTACGGAAAATTTGCAATCGTCACGTGACAAATCCTGTGACGCCGGTAGAAATTGAAAAGAATAATGAAGAAACTCTGCCAAGTTGCGAAAGTTTTGTTGCAATTACGTGAAAAGCGATTCCAAAAGAAATGTGAAAATCTATTTAAGTTGACCTTTTTTATTTCGCAATACTGAGTTTCAGCTCAAGTGTGTCCTAATGATTGTACCGGCTTAGCTACATATCTATTGTACAACTTGTTGCCATTGTTTCATTCTGTTTGTACCATGCATTTACATGTTTGATTAGCTCAAAAAAGACTTGCCATTCTCAGAGAGCGAGTCTTTTATGGCTGCAATGATGCTTTTCCGTGAAATCTTTTTCAAAGATTATCTGGTGAAATCTTTTTCAAAGATTATCTGGTGCACTGAACATTCATTTCTACAAACTGATGATGGTTTTCTGTTCGACCTAAACCAACTTTTGCCATTTTCATTATCGACTGATTATATTGTTTAATATACAATGTTTGCCCAACATTTTAGCTTCATTTTGAAATTTGTTGGCTTATAATTCACATTGTGCGCAGGAATTTTAATAATCTAAGCGTACTTTAGTTTGAGATGGCGTCATAAATTCGAATTTCGTAGAATGTTGATTCTATTAATTGGGTGCAAGATGCAATTTAGATTGAAAAAATTTAATCAAATTTGTCACATTTGAATGTTTTGCTTTTGACACATACGCAGATTTTTTATGATTGTTTTTCACTGGCTTCTATCCAATTACGTCAAATTTCAAATATACGTTAAACTAAAACAAACAATCTCTGGAAGAAATTTGAAAACAAAACTGAATAGTAATGAGATTCTCTACAATATGATAATATCACCGCACCCACTAAGTTGCTAATCAAAACTAAGCTGTAAAAAAAAAAAAAAGAAAAAAATTCACTTTATATATTGGCATTTTAGTTGAAAATTTTCATTAATTATTATCAATATTCTAAACAATTGTTACGATTTCTAACGCGTATTTCTTTGCGCCTTTGATCAAGCCAATACTGTTTCACTCAAAGCTGTAGGTATTGAGAGTCTGTTGAAGCAAGCTTAGCTTTTGACAAAGGCGATTTAGGTCAGCAACCAGCAGGTTAGGCAAAACGCAAGTTGCATGATGGGTTTAGATTGGGAGGTTCGAGTTTTAAATGTACATTACACTTCAAATTTCATAAAAAGCAAACACTTGCTTAGTCAACGGTCGGTGCCTAATGGACCTTCGCATAACGTGTTATCCATGGTTTAAGCACCAGTTGCGATTTGTCCGGAACAAGTTAGCACCCGACAAACTGTTTTTAAAACTTGTGTCAGGATTCCCGTGACAAGTTGTATTGTGTCAAGATGTCGCGTACCTGATTTTTTCATAGAGTTTTATTTGTGTTCAGATTCTCCCGTTTCGTTTGGCGGAGAAATGAGCAGAGCAGTAGCGGCCGCGAACTATGGGTTTGAGCAACAATTGAGCCCCACCATTCTCAATTCGTGTGAACCTCAAGTGCCCATTCACTCGATGTCGCCCGAGAGAGTCCAGGTTGCCATGGCAAACGGGTTGGAAATGGAAAACTCACCGGGCGCTTCGTCGGAAGGAGATTCGAGAGGATGTGAGTCACATTAACTGCACTATCGATTACCTGTATCGATTGCACTGCGATAATGAGCACGAGTGTGTAGTTTGGGTTACTAAGGTTTCAGTTGTCGACTTTGAGAAAGGCAGACATCATGTTTTGCGGAAATGTGTAAAATCATTGTTGTTTACAGCCTCATTCGCATTTTGGTAGTTTCCAAGATTGGTTCTTTCTTTTTTGCTAACCTTAATGCATTTTGATCAGATTATTTGGACAGTGCAAATATTTTAGGATTTTACACTTGTGGTGTTATCCCGTATTATACATACACCACTAAACGCGAATATGAAATAAAATTTTGTCGAAGCTGTTTTTGGTTTCAACCAACTTCCCACATGAACTAGAAATCACTATATTGTTTATTTTTCAATATATTTTTTGTATTTAGTATGTTCTATTTGTGGTGACAAGGCGACTGGAAAACACTACGGAGCAAATAGCTGCGATGGTTGCAAAGGCTTTTTCAGAAGAAGTGTTCGAAAAAATCATCAATACCAATGCAGGTAAGACGCAATTTTAACGCCAGCCCTTCATCTAGGCAAAAGTTCGGGTTAGTGGACGAAAGGTTGGTGGCTCCCAATTCGATTCCCGTACTGACAATGCATCGTAGTTGGGTAAACACTTGTTTCCTATTAGGGCTTAGGAATCTACCGTTTGTGTTGGCCAGACTGACGAATGACTTGCGAACAGAACCCGAAAAAAGGTGCTTAGCGGTGGTGTGGTTTAACAGGTGCAGAGTGCCTGGTTCATGAAATTAAGTGAATCTAGACAAAATAGCCAAAGTTGTCTTGATAGAAATTGCAAAAGAAAATTGCTTGATAACTTGGCTACTGCGTTGTCAGTTTTCTTGAAGGGTAAATGATCGACATGTCTTATGCTAGAGCTTGTCTCAAGCTTTAGTTGGCCATACGCTGGTTTATAAGATCAGACAAGCCGACACCACGATGAATCGACGGCATGTCGTTTTTTCCATTTGCAACAGATTTTGTGGCACATACTAAGTTCGTGGCATTCCTACACCAGAGTGCTCCTATTCATTGAGCATCGGGAACCACATTTACCTGCCAGGCCGATAATTCAACAAAGTGCGTTTGCTAAGAAAAGTACGACTTAAACTGCCTTATTGACTTTAGAGCGAAGCTGTCAGTTCCCGGTTAATATTAACTCAGACCCGACGATTAGTCAACAAAACGCGTGGTTGCTGCGTGAAGTATTGTTTTTGGGCAAATTTTTCGTGCATCCCGTTTGATAAATATAATTAGTTGCAGCTTTTTGCATTGGCACTTGAATTTGTAGAAATGGAGTCATGGTGAAAAGCTTGGTTGAAAACCGCTTTGGCTCACCACAAGTTTTATGCTGGTTGAATTTATTGTTAAAAACGTTCACTTTCACATTAATTGATAGATGTTCAGTATTGCTGTGTTACGTGAACAGTCTTTTCACTTCGGTACCGCCACAAGCAATAGATTTGTGGTATTGTTCTTTGAATTACCCGTCTATTTGACCGAAAAGTCATCTTTGATTTTACTGCACAAACTGGAACCACTACCTTACCCAAAAATCATATCAGCCCACTATTGGGGTTGGCACTCATACCCCATAGTCCGTGGCCGTCTTGTAAAAATTACACCCTCTAGGAAACCAAATTACCATTATTTTGCAATTCTTCAGCAGCATTTAAGTGCGGTCAACATCAAAAAAATGTTGATCAAAAATGTCGATCGCGATTCGAACGAAACTAAAAATACGCTCATATTTATTGGTAAAATGCAGTTTTGAATGTTACAGCTGGTTATCAGTATTGCAATGCGTTTGTTTTTCAGATTTAATCGCAGTTGCACAGTTGATAAAGATAAGCGTAACCAGTGTCGATATTGCCGCCTTCGAAAATGCTTTCGCGCTGGAATGAAAAAAGAAGGTAAGTGTTATTGGAAGCAGTGGCGCTACTTGGAAGGAACTAGGTTGGCTGGGTTAAATGTACGAGCTTTTAAACGTGTTTTGAATTTGACTATAAAGTGGTAGGGGCTTAAACTTTTCTATGTTATTAATTTAATTCTTTCAAGTTGCTTCAAAAAAAATTTTTTTTTCAAATAATAACAAAATTTGGTTTCAAGAAATCACAAAAATTGTCCAGCAGCTTGGGTTTTTGCCCCTACCCCCCTCGTGATCTCCGGTAACTGTCCATGATCCCTTGAGATATTGGATTGCTCAACACGCCAATTGAGGAATACCGTTATTCCTGTTCGAACAGAAAATTTTAGGTCCTTGGTTCTCTTTCTTAGCAAAACGTTTGTTTCGCGCCTTGTTGGAAGGCATGTTTTTGCTGCTAATAATATGCGTTTGTGCAATATTAGAGGTCAACGTCACGTGCTTTTAAAGCCAGCGGCAAGAATTTCGCAATTTGTACTTGTTTTGGTTCACTGCGTAGCCATTAACGTGACGAGCCTGCATTGCTGCAAACTATTGCTGAGCTTTCGCAATATACCGTAAACAAAGACATAAAACGGCCGCTTTCTTCGAATTAATCCACAATATGATTAAAAACTGCAATCAGGAAGAGTGGGAATTGAAGCTTTTTCTGATTTATTCACATGAACGAGTTTTCGGCGCTGAAAGAGAGCTTGCGCACGATGTTTAGGCACTGATTTGAGTTGGAATGAAATGTCTGTTCCTTTTGCCCATTTCAGTCACAGTGCGCATAGCTTACGGTTTTTTAAAATTTGTTCGAGGTCATTAATGTATGCGTTAGTTGCTTTTCTACACAGGTAGGGTGGAATGCAACGACATAAGTAAATGTACAGAATAAGTGAATGTAGAGAGGTAATCCTTGCATTACTTTTATATTTTTATTTGCTCAATATTTTCTCATGCAATTTTGTTTATCCGCAGATTAACGTTAATCCTCGTCGGTGCATTCGACCGTGACATTGTGTTTGCACTTGGATTTATTTAACCATTATGTTGCCACAAACTTTTCTTCTTTGCACCATCATCTACATTTGCATTATTTTATTTCAGCTGTTCAGAATGAACGGGATCGCATCAGCTCAAAAAAAGCACCTTCTGAAGAATCGAAAGCTCTCTCTGTCTCGGCGCTTGTCAATGCTGAAACTTTATCCAAACAAGTAAGTGGGATTCTGCTTTTATCCAGGGTTGCCTGCTGAAAAAAATATAAAATTTGTTTGTCTGTTAGGCTTGCTCAAAGCACCTTTGCGATGATATGTTAGTTAATCTGTGTGTTTTTTTGGATGGACTCGGTTCTAGCCTATAATTGGTTTGCCAACGAGTTTTGAGTTAGGAAGGTTTACATAAATAATAACTGCTTCATATTCTAATTAATCTCATGGATTAACATGTCTTTGCAACTGGAAATTTCTCAATACCGACGCTACATTTTTGTGGTTCCGTTCGCTGCTCTTTTTCTTGGCAAGTTGAAGCGAATTTGACACGAAGCAAATATCAACACTGTAGCCATATTAGTATTGACTTGATGAACACAAGACATGGTCGATTTAAATTAGAGCTAAATTTTATTGATTAATCTTTTGAAGGCTTTAAAGCTACATTATAGCATTTGGCCTTTGGCGTTCTTGAAATGGTACGCGATAACTGACCGCTGCAGACCAATTGCGAGCCAACTGACTGCCAAGTTGCCCAAACACTAACATTGGCGGTCTGCTGGTTCACGGTCAGTTCGCGGAGGACAGTCCACTAATGTTTTGTTCTTGAATTGTGTTTGATAAACAAAATTTAGGGCAACCAACTTTATGCTGCTTAAAAATTTGAGGATTTTGCGTTTTTATTGCATTTTGACTGAAATTGGATTACATCCTATTTTATTGCTGCGCCTGCACAAACGATAGTCATTGTTCTGGTAAATGTGCACCCGTGTAAACTGGTAAAATGTGGCCGATCTTGAGTGACTTCAGCGTAGAAAAAATGGACAATAGCTTTATGTACAAATGCATATGCAAGCAAGTTTTTTTGCAAGCGCTGCAGTGTTGTTTATTTAATTGATATATGTGTGGATAGCGGCGGAGTTTGCATAAAATGCATTGTTTGCGAAGTTGCAATTTGTGCGTGTAATTTATTAACAATTTGCTTGCATGGACAACTTCTGCTAAAACTGCCATCGGTGCCAAAATGGCGAACCATTCTTTCAATGTTTTTGAGTTGGCTGAAATATTTACCGCCACGTTTTTGCGTGCTTAGACTTTTCAACTTTAGTTGAGTTTTTGGGACTTTCTAACAAAACTCTCATTGGCTGGATGCTCGTATTCGAAGAGGAAGTCATTATATAGAACTAGTTTGGTGCTACAGTTGACATTTTGAAGCAAATTTTAGTTTTGGATAATGAATTTAATTAATGCCTATCACATGAATAAAAGTTCAAGAAAATTTACAGTATAGTGATGTGCTTTAAGTTACGTTTACTCGGGACGCGAGAAGTAGAGTAACCGTGCGAAGTTTACGACCGGTTGCAACCAATTTTGCAAATTGTCAATGACGTCAAGTTTTGGTTGCTTCACGTCCCGTGTAAATGCACCTTTTGTCTTGAATACTATTTTATTTTGCAGACTGAGCTGAGGATGTGATTTTAATAACGAAATTAATTATGCAGTCGGTTTATTTCTCCTATTTAGCCTATTCTAGGTGTTTAATACATTTTGAAATAGCATTCAAAATTTGTATTTTTAAACTATCGCCAATTCAATGTTTAGCTGTTTCTTTTTTTGGTATTATCTTTGGTTTGTCAAAATTTTGAAAATTTTTAAGCGATGCTCGTGTTATTTTGTCATAGAGTCTTAATAGTCTTTGTCTAGCCACTATTTAAAGCTGTTATGTTCCTTTATCGTTATGTTGGAAATAACCGATATTTTTTCTATTAACACCAAAAACACGGCATGGTTGGTTGAAAAGTGCTTGGAATTTATAAAAGTTCTTCATATTTCCTGTTAATTTTCGTTGCTGTATTCATAGCTTAATTGCTGCTTTCCAATTCCTAATCCCCAGACTGGAATTTTGCTAATTACCAAATAAGACAAAACTAATGCGGTCAAAATGGTACCGTTTTTGCATTCGAGATTATGCAAATACACTAAAGAAAGCTAAATTTTGGCGAAAATGCTTTTAGTTCATTCGTTTAGGCCCGGGTGTTTAAAGTCTCAAATCTTACCATTTTGTACCACTTAGATGTTTTCTTTGGGAATAATTCTCAACCTTTATATTACAATACGGATGCTTATTTTTATTGTACTCATACTAACAACTCTAGTGCGTACAGGGGTAATCAAAGACATCTTTTTTTTTCAGCCATCTTCTGCTGGCGTTGAGCCTGCCGATGCATCACTGATTGACACAAAAAAGATAGCATCTGTGAATGATGTGTGCGATTCAATGAGGCAACAATTAATTGTTCTGGTTGAATGGGCCAAATATATTCCTGCCTTCTCTGAACTACCTCTTGATGACCAAGTATGAAATCTCTTCTTGTATTTAAAATGGCTGCAGTTTTATAGTGGAGTAAATGCATAAGTAATGATGTTGGACGTGTCAATATGAATAAAATTCCTAAATTATGTAGTCAGCTTGTTGAATGCCCTCTTATTATTTCTTTCCGTTGTCCCGTTGGCATTTTCCCGAAATGTACCGCTTCCTTTGTCTCATGATTATGCTCTATCGAGAGCTAACAATGTTGCCCGAGCAGTAAAGTAAACTTTTGCAGAAAAACAATAAATATGAAGTCAAGCCCGCGCTGTGCCGTTACGCTGAGAGGCGCAGGTGTGCATTCGTAAAAATGGCGCATTTAATTAACTCCATAAGAATGAGAAAAATAGGTTAATTGTAACGACTAGGGTACACTTTGTAGGAATGCATTGCGATTGTCATGATTTTGTAGAAGCTTTTTAATTTTGAAGAAGTAAAACTTTTTTAATATAGAATAGCATTAATCAAAGTTACTTTGTTTTCAGGTTGCGTTACTCCGTGCCCACGCCGGTGAAAATCTTTTAATGGGAGTAGCAAAACGATCGCTTCCCTACAAAGACCTATTACTGCTAGGAAACGATTTCATAATTCCTCGGTTAGTACTCCTTAGTTTTGCACAGGTGTTTTGCTCCTTGTAATTTATCTCGTTTGCCAAAAATTAAAAACTATCAACTGTGGCATGTTACATAATTCGTAAAGTGATATATTGAATTCTGATATTGAACAGGGTGCTCGAAAATTTCTAGATGTTTTTTTTCCATCTACTAATCGTTCAGATAAATCAACTGAGGAAGCTTGTTCAAAAATGCCTCGTCTTAAACGATATGTTTTAAAAGTGAGTTTTATCTGAACAGTAATTTTTTCTTTGGATTACAAGTTACATTTACTTTCAGACACTGTCCTGAAGTGGAGATTAACAGGGTGGCTGTTCGTGTCTTGGACGAACTGGTTCGACCTTTATGTGAATTAGCACTTGATGAAAACGAGTTTGCTTGCCTTAAAGCTATTGTGTTCTTTGATCCCGGTAAGTTACCTGTTTGCTTCAGTAGTAATTTTAGAGGTGAAAATTTTTAACTTGCGCATTTTGACAAATGATTTGAAATCTTGTTACATGATGACGTAGCTAGTTGTTTATGCAATGAAAGCTTGAAAATCTTCCGCTAAAGTTGGACCAATTTCCTAATTTTCTTTTTTTGAAATCGTGAAATAGCTATAATGCAAGAGAAAATATAAGAAACACGTAGGCTACGGTATCTGATTCAGAGCTTTAGGAATTGAGTTCAAGGTGTATATTTCCTTTCGCAGTTTGTATGCAGGATTAACTGCGGCCCTGCTATTTTTCCCAATGGCGACATCCAGCGATAGTGTTTACAATCAAATACAGATTTTATAGCTCTGGCAATAATAAAGACAACAGTTATTCTATCATTTTTGCTACCTACTGCATCCCAATTGGTCTGTTGCAGCAATCAAAAATTGCTCTGCAATGATGACTTTTAGTTTGTCAATGCTCGGGTTTGTTTGAACATGTGATGATTTGGAACTGAAAACTAGAACAAAATTGATTTTTTTATTTCAAGTGGTTCTTGAATTATAAATCTGTACCACGCTATTTGGTATTGAAGTCATGGGTTGATAATTGTGATGTCGTCTTTATTCTGCTAGTGAAGAGCTTTGCTGTTTCAGGCGTAAGCCAACATATTGTCTGACCTTCGGTGAAAATTTATCTCCATATTCTCTATATTTTGGTTTATTATTGATATGGCAAAGTGTGGGTTCTTTATTTCGTATAATTTACTAGCGGCCACCCCTTAAGAAATCAAATGTAACCACCAAATTTTTTTCACTAATATTCTAGAGAACTCGTTTAGTGGTAGACAAGTTCAGGTATTCACGTTTCAAGGCCAGTGGATAATAATTCTTTTCTACTCTCATAATACCCGGTTCGTTTTGATTTTAGACGCGCGAGGGCTAAGCGATCCAGCAAAGATCAAATCGATGCGATCGAAAGTTATGTGCAATCTAGAAGACTATATCAACGACCGACAGTATGACTCAAGGGGAAGGTAGGTGTTTGTGTACTTCGTTTTTCTGGACGCCTTTTTGTTTCTACAAACATAATTTGACTCAGCATCTGACCGAATGACAGTTCTTGAAAAAATTGTTATTGGAAAGAGATATTACTCCTGAGTTGCATTTTCGGTGGTTGGAACTAAAAACGAAATTTGTTTTGTTAGTTCATTTTGGAATTCATGACGTAATGATGGCATTATTGTTTAGATTCGGTGAGATTCTTCTTCTCCTCCCAACCTTGCAAAGCATTACGTGGCAAATGATTGAACAAATTCAATTTGTGCGACTGTTTGGTGTTGCAAAAGTTGACAATTTGTTACAAGAAATGTTGTTAGGAAGTAAGTTAGTATAACGTTGCTGAAACAGTGTAAAATATCTTTGTGTTATCTAGCTATTTTTATTGCAAATTTACTAAAAGTTGAAGTGAATCTAGCATGATGCGGCTGATGCAATGCATGATCACAGACCAGATTATAGAGGTGATAACTGTTCTACCAGTCAAAGTGAAACTTTTAGCGGTTTCTAAAAATCAGTCATTTTTTCACTGATTGTTTTCTTAATCATAAAATCGATTTCGGTCCCGTTAAGACTTTGGACGATCATCAGTCTGTAAAATAATTAAAACCAGTTACATAATTAATTAATAGAAATTCTTCGTCTGGGTTCATTCTCAGCTTGCCTCTATCAACAATTTCATTCTGGTGTTTTTGACTGGAAGACAGTTACTGGCAATAGACAGTAAAATGCTGCATGAAAGTTTAAGCATATTTGTTGTTTTCAGGCGCAAACGACAGTAGTGTTAACTTGGTATCAGCCTCTGTACCCCTTGTATCCTCCTCCTATCTCAGCACCCCCATTTCAATGCCTGGTGGAATGTCGCATGGCGGGGCACACGATATTCAGATGATGGAGATGCGTGTCCCAGATGATATTAAACCTTTCGCGTCCGAATCCGAAATGGCCAGCCACATTGCGGCTCCTTTGGGGGAATTCAAACCCACGGTTGGAGGAATGGATGTAGATCCAATGCTAATTGGAATCCAGACCAAGACGGAGTTGCGTTGAAAAGATGAAAACTCGCCGGATATTGTACAGATGTTGTGCGCTGAAGCTTCTTTTTCAGTTCCGGAAAAATCGCGTGGAAACCCTGCGTCCGAGTTGAGTTGCCAATAATACGTGGAACTACAAGCCACGGCCAATGCGAGTACGTGGTGTCGGACTGCCATTCCATCGCTGTGGAACATTATTACCTTGTCGATTAGTTGCCAAACGCCAATTTTGAAACTTGTAAACATTACAATTGTAGCGCAACCATGTGTTTTAATTTTTTGTAACTTTATTTGCGGAATAAATGCTTTCTGCGAATAACATGAGTTTTCGAACAATTTTCATCTTTTGTAACTTTTTGTTTCTTGCTTATTCTTCGCCTGAGAAGAAAAATATGAAATTGTCTAACTACTTTAGTATTTTACGCTTAAATTTTTAGCTAATTTTATGCTCAGATTTTCCTTGCAGCAAAATTATGTGGCCTTAAAATATTTGTTTTCTTTATTGTGCCTTCTTTGTGTTTTCATTTTTTCGAAATGTTGCGTTAGCAATTTTTCGTTATTTACCAGATATAGTTTACTTGCAGTTAGTAGTGCTCCCTAAGTCTCATTATTATTGAAATGCAAGATAAATAAACATATCTGACCTCCTTTTTTGCTGTTTCCGATTCATTCAAATTCTATTCATTTATATCCGTCAGTTTAACGAGTCAGAGTTGTAAGGTGGGCCGGGCTTTTCCGGTCATGTTCGGGCCTAAAGTTAATAAAATTTCGGGCTTGAGACGTGCTTTTTGTCTTAGAAATATAACCAAAATAACCTAGAAAAGGAGCAATTAGCTGCTTACGTTTTTTAGACGTAACTTATTTTTCGGGCGTGATTTGGGCTTTAAATTAGTTTTCGGGTTCGGGCCTGAACTAGTCGGCCCGTTTGCAACTCTGTAACGAATGCTCTTGCTTTAATGCTGTTGAAGTTTCAACAACCACGTAATGATCACAGATTTAGCGCCAGGGCCAAACTTAATCCTGGTGATACTCTATCTTCCGCAAGTCTTTTTACAATCTAATTGAAAACGGCGGTTCGTATAGTAAAACTAAAAAACAGGTTCTTTTGAGCTTCAAAGATCGTTTATTGTGACTCCGACTCTTTTCAAAGTCGTTTTTTACATTCATTTATGATTCCAACGACCGAGTTTGTTTTAATTTATTATAAGACTTGGATGCCATTAGGTTCAATGAGTTTGGAACAGGAGTGCTGTAATAGCTGTGTTCGTACTTTGGCTTGATCCGATGCGAAATTGAACCTGTGTTTCGTTCGTTAGGAGTTGACACTTTCTTTTCTCCACTTTCCCAAGTTTTTTAATAAATTCAAAATCTATCAGTGAAACTGCTTTCAGAAATTAAAATGCATATAGAGTTGCGTGTTGCCAAGAATTTTCAGGGATTGAAGTCGTTACAGTAATTAATGTCATTTTTAAGCATATTAGTTTTCGTAGTTCTCGTAAGCTAGAAAAGTTTAGAAGGAAGTGAACTCTTTGCCCAAAATACGTATAACTTGGCTATTTCATAAGTGTGGCTACAATGAAATTAAATGTGTGGCTACAATGAAATTAATTGTGGCTACAATGAAATTAAACTTGTTGTGTTTTTAAAAGCTTCGTTTTTTTGCATTATAAAATTTTTTATGCCATAGTTGTATATTGGCCTATTTTCAACTGGCTTATCACGGAAATAGTCTAGAAAAATTGGATTGGGCTATAAAAATAATGCAAAGTTTCAAAACGGCCAATACAATCAATGGGCAAAGACAAGCTGCATCCAGCATTAGCTGTTTGACTTAGAGGTTCAAATGTAAGAAAACTCTCAAATTGCTGTTTGGAATTACGTCCAATGCAACTTTTCAACAAACATCAAATCAAGCGAAATTAGATGTAAATTATGTCTCTTTATGTATTTTTTTTGGAACTTTTTCATCGATCATGTCGCGTTTTCCAAATTTTCGTCTTTCGGAAAAGGCTGTTCTTATGCCACGATTTAACTGTAAACAATAACGCTCTTATTATTTCAACCTACAAATCGGTATCGACAACCTGTAATTTGAAAAAAACTCGATTAATTTTGTTGTATTGATACGTTATCAGGTGGTGCCTGGCGATCGTAGGCATCGCTTATGTTTCTGTTGGTATTTTAAGTCCTTGCACGTTTAGTCCATTAGGTTGAGAGTATGGTACAAACGCTAGGTTGTAGTATTGTACTAGCCACAGCCTGTATTCATGCTTATTTCTAGATTTAAACTTAAAATCAATCCAGTGAATGACTTGTGTTACGATACTTGCACTACTAGTCCCATTCATAATTTTTTTCCTGTAATGCTTTGAAATTTTTTTGACGAAATCTTGTGGCCTTATACGTATTGATAACGTCATTATGGTTTTTTATGTGCATCCATTAGATTTGTTAGTAGATTTTATGTGGAGGTTGAAACTACAGAGTTAGCAATTGTGAATTTCATTTTTGTCTCGTCTGCGAAATATTTTAGAATCTCTCGAGGTTTGAATGATTTTCAAGGTGTACTAATATGACGTTGAACTCTGTCCATGTTTCGCTTATGTGTTGAACTTGAAAGCAATCAGGCATTGAATGAACTTTGTGATAACTGCGCGCGTTTTTTGTTACAGTATTATGCTTGAAACTTTGTGAATACAATCAGTACAAACAACATAGTGTCTATCGATAGCTGCTAGAAAGGTCAAATACAGTGCCGCCGCCAGAGCAAACGAAGTGAGGGGCACTAAAATAGACTAAACTTTCACACATTAAAACTGATCTATTTACGGCTACATGTTATGCACAATTTTAAAAATTTTGTATGTCTGAAAAAGTGGCATGGTATAAGGCCGGTAGCGTTACTATTTTGGTTGCTCGTAATAATTACATATTTATTCACTAAGTTGCCTTGGCCAGGAGACAGCGAAAGGGTCTTTCGGTATTCGAGTCAAGCTGCTACCTGTTTTCCTCTCAAGATCGAGTCTTCGCACTGACCCTTTTGAATGCGGAACCAGAGTTGTAAGTCTGGCCGGGCTTTTCGGCTCGGGTTTAAAGTTGTCACAATTTTGGGCCTAAGACGTGCTTTTTGTCTTAGGTGCACAAAAATATAATTAAAATAAATTGGCAACATTGCTGAATGAAGACTTTAAGTTTTTTTGGACATGATGTAGGCTTCCAATTGGTTTTCGGGATGGGGCTTATATTTTCGGGTTCTGGCCTGAACTAGTCGGCCCGTTTACAGCTCTGTGCTGAATATCAAGCTGGGATTGCTGTGAATACCAGTTTTTATCGTCTTGGGATTGACCCGATCCGGAATCAAACCAGAGTCGACCGTTTCAATAGTTGACGCTGTGTTCACTCGACCACTGATTTCATAGGCAGGCGCGCAACCTTAGTTTTGTTAAAGAGTCTTGAACCAAAAGGTAAAATTTTTTGCTTGAAAAATGTCTCATCAGCTGCCTGAAGCCAAAGTGGTTTGGGGCAATTTTTGTGAGTTTTTTTTTTTTTTTAATTAGATATTTCAATGCCGTTCGGATCAAGTTTTGTACCTTTTTAGAACCATTTGATACAACTAAATTGCTTAGGTTAAAAAGCGGGTTAAAGAATTAATTTGCCCGATCCCCTTTTCTTCAAGCCCCACCCGTTACTCACTGGTCAAGTTCAAAACGCGTTCAATAACTTGCATTTGGGGTTAAATTTTCTAAGTGAGTTTGCTAAGGTGGGAGATTGAAACCACCTTAGGCACCCCCTGGTTGCGCCTCTGCTCAAGTGCTTACTTGCAGCAGATGTTCTAGGAGAGCTGGAGCTTGGAAACGAGTCAACAAAACTTTCGCTATTACAGACCAACCAATTTCTTAAACTCATTGAATATCGAATAAGCAAACATAAAAACTATGTGCACCGCGATAACTAATAAGATGGATTATTGCGTCACAATTATGTTTCAGCTGTTGGTTATCAGCAATTGCGCAAAGAATCGAGAAAACGCCTTAAGAGAATTGTGTTCAAACGTTAGAATTGAACGTTATTATTCTTTTTTGCATCATTGTCTGTTGTCTTATTGTTACGTGATGGTAAAAAAAAAGTATTTTGAGTAAACTTAAATGGAGGAGCACAAGCAGTTGTTTGGGGAGGCAAGACCTGCCTGGCACCTCTATAGTGACGGCACTGGTCAAATATCGAGCAAAAATATCCGCATATTAAATTTTAACGTTGAAGACAAATTTTAAGTTGATGTTAGAATTGGGGTTAAAAAAAAATATATATATATATATAAATTTTGAGAAAGGCTAAGACAAGGGTCATAGTCAAGAGATTCCTAAACCGAGAGTGCTCAAACCATTAACTTGGTGAGCGTAAATCAAATTCAGTTAAGGGGGTTCAGGACAAGAGCACTTGGAACATTGTTTCGCAAAATGAATAATGATTTAATGACAATATGATAATACATGGAATTGAGCCGTCGCGACGCGTTTCGTTCTTGCTCAAGGGACTCTTCAGGCGACAAAGGTCAATATATATAATACAAGGCTTGCCTGTTTAGCATTTATGCTAGTGAAGCTTTGGGGGTATTACTAAAGCGTACTTATGGATCCAAGCCTGACTTGCAGGTTTTAAGTAGCAAACATACTTATTTCTGTACTACTTGCTGTTGGTGAGGATCAGAAAAATCGTACCGCGTAATTGTCTCGGTGTCCCTCTTATTACTTTTTTTGTGATAAATATCTTAAGAAAATAGCAATTTTACGTTGAACCAACTTGGTTTTAAGTCAAATTTATTCACAAATAAATCTCTAAAAGTTTGAAGTTTTAAGGGTAAAAAGAAGTTCAAATTTCTGTAAAAAGAAACCTCACAATTGAGGAATATCGAGGCTTACCGAAACTATTCACTAAAACTTGGGCAGTTTTTGGTGCATATTTAACTGACAGTAATTAATAATTTTTTGTTGTAATCATTTTGGCATTTTATAATTCAGATTCAAAAAACAACCTATGCGAACAAAGATTACAAAATCTAAACCGCTTATGACGTTATTTTTGTAAAAATCGGCTGGCGTCATCAACTCCCCAAAAATTAACACCAGCCCGCATGGCAAACGAGATGCTTCCTTAACATTCGATTTCAGATAAGCACAGAGCTGGACAGCGCTGTTTCGAGCTTTTAGCTCTCATCGGCAGCCCTCAGCTATCTTTTCAAAGGTATTCCCAGCTGAACTAACATTTTGGCCTAACTGGCAAGCCTTATTGGCTTGCACAGAGGCAGATGGTTTAGTAGGGAATAAACGATTTTTTCACTTGTGGTAGTTTAGAAACAAGTGAAAAAGTCGCTGGATCCTTGAAGTAAGGACAGCCATAGACTATCCCTACTACAAGGATTCCCCTCTGCGTGACCACGGAAATCAAAACAGTTTAGATTCGATTTCAGAGTTAGATTTATAGTTTACAAATAAAGTTGTTCGTAAAAACACCCTTATAATTTAAAAGATTTCGAGTTCTTTGAAAAACTTGCTGTCTAAAGTTAAATTCACTTGGAGTCATGACAACAACGGAACATAGTTACGTAATAAGCTGTTTTATTGGCTTATAGTCGGTTTTTCACAGATGCCAGTGTAGCTATAGGTGCACGATCTATCGTAGACAGATGGAGTCGTACTGTTGAAGTTAGCGATGCAGCAATCTCCATCTCCGTTCGGCTGGCCTAGAATCCACAGATTGTCGTCAGTGGACGACGCCTTATCGCCATTGAACCAACGATAGTCGCCTTCATTCGCTTGATCACCGAGTCCAATCCAGTACCATGCTCTGTAATTTAACGTCAATCCTCGAAAGATGGATCTGCGTGATAAATTTGATTGAAAAGAAGAATACAAGCTAGATGGTAGAGCGGTAACGGGTTCGCCTCTAGAGCTAGAGGTCTGAGGTTTAAACCTTGGACCGGTCAAATAGGACGCAGTGTTGCCTTTTAAAAAGTTGCTTTTAATAAGTGCTTGCCACCCGCTGCGATATTTTTTGCAGATGACCATCGTTGCCAGCAGTACAATGACTCGGAGATGGGCCCCGCCAACTCGTTACACGCTTTGGCGTAATACAGCGAGTATACTGAAAGATTTTATAGAAAATGTGTTGTACTGTTCACTTATGGTAAAGGAGGCGGCCCATAAAGGCCGTTGAGAGAAATTTCAAGCCCGGATCCAAAAAACGAGGTAATTTTTTCACAACCGAGGTTACTTTTTCATTCCGGAAGTAATGGTCTTCGCCAAATTTGGATTTATTTATTGTCTTCCAAAATTAACGTGACGATCAAAAAGATTGGCTCTAAGCTTTACTGGCGCGCCGCTCCTCAACACGTCTAGCTGCTTGCATGCAATCAATATTTAAGCCGTTCCGGTCCTCTAAATCTGAGTGACCCACCGTAAAATTGTCGGCCTGGTTAATGGCCAATGGCAACTCGCCCCGTCAACGCACGGCCCTACGAAAATCTGATGTTCAATTCCGGCGCTGGACTAATTGAGAAATTGTTTCAAAGATTAGCACCTTTGCAATACAGTAGTCAAAAAATAAATGAACCACCCCATGAGTTACACGACATGTCTGTCATAACAGCCTTCCCACAAAATGTAGCAGTCTAATACAGCTGCTGTTTCAAGAAATATCACCTCTCATTAGCTAGGCTTATCAACCCTCAAATGACCGCTGTGCCATATTGAGCAGCTTGCAGCAAACATTGGAGTCATGGCAACCCACATAACAACCGAAACTAGAAACGGTGGCGCCGTTGAAGGACCTCCTGGAGATGATACAGTAATTAACTGGAACGCTACAAAATCGACAAGCTAGCATATCCGCTAGATTATGATGCCAACATGCTATCTCTTTAAAAGCCGTGTGACACCTCCTACAAGCTAAAACTCAAAAACTTGTAAGGAGTAGTGTGGTAAAAACCTTTTCTTTTGTAAGGTGTTTTTTACCTTTTTTTTTGATTTTTTGTTTTTATGTGTATGTGTAGTTTTTAGATGATTGAGAAGACTTATATGTTTTTCAAGATTTGAGATTTGGTTTGGAACTTTGCTTCATTTGAGCAACATAGACCAAACAATTGCTTGCTGAAAGAATGAAATGCAGAAATTTTGGTAGTTATGGTGGAAGTGGTAACTCTGCTATTTTCTTACTCACTGACTGATTTATTTCGCAGCAATCCGCAGTGGCGTCGCTCAAGATGATGACACCCTGGCAGAATTTTGTGGTGTCACTCTTTATAATTTATAGCAGGCTTTAAAAGGTTATGCTGTAAAGATAACGGTACTACTTTATTACTATAGATAGCGGTTGTTATTTGGCTAGCTCAATAGCTTCTCATTGCAAGATTCTATAACTTGGAAGTATGAGCAGCACCGTGTCAGCACACGTTTAGTATCAGGCGCGTAACCAGAAATCTGTAGTGGGGGAGAAGCTGTTTTGGGGGTCAGGAGGGCGGTGCTACCAGCACTCGAAAAATTTTATTTTTTTTGCAAAAATAACTTAATTTTAGGCTTAGTTTGATAAAAATTAACGCTTTTAAAACGTGGCATCAGGGAGAACTCTGGTGGCATAGAAATGAGCAAAAGCATAAGTAGACTCAGGCACGTAGCCAAAAATGTGCAATCGGGGAAAGTTCGTAGGTTTGGAGACGAAGCCCACAGCACTCGAAAATTTTTTTAGTTTTTGGTAAAAATAACTTAATTTTAGGTCTATATTAATAAAAATTAATGCTCTTGAAATGTGGCATAGAAATTTGCCGTGCAAAAACATTATTAAACTGGTTGTATAAATAGGCAATGGCAGTGTGGGAGGTGGCTAATGATAAAATTTCAGTTCTCTTATTTTCAAGCTGGTACCGTAAATCACAAAATCTTGTAGTTCAATAAAACTCACAAGGAATAATCCATTTCGTCTACATTTAATAGAGAAAAATAATTGGTCGGAGAAGGCTAATGGAAGGATATTTGAGTCAAACTGATTGGTAATTAACTAATGCTGAATAGCCACCCCTACCTTATACCAGAGCTTATACATTTTTTCATGAAACCTATCTTCAGTATGTTTCAACAAAAGCGATCAAATTTGATGTGTAGTTTTCGCGATTTTTCAAAATTTTTGCTGATTTGTGAGTTATATTTTTGACAATTAGCGACCTTCATCAAAATAAATGTTCCAAAAGATGGTTTAAATCATTTTTTAGTCCATTGCAGTGCGCTGAACGTTTCCACTGATATCAAACATATTGTTGGTTTCCTTTTTTGTTCAATTGTTATCATAAAATGGTGTCACCCAAAAAATGATGACACCCAGGGCGAGCCGCCACCCTGCCTACCCGTAGCGACGCCACTGGCAATCCGAACTCCGATTCAAAGAATTTTTTCAGATTTGCATTTCCAAAGCTTTCCATCTCTATTTAACTTCAGATTTTGAATTGAGTATTCAAAATTGAGCATCAGTAACTGCACGCTGTATTACCTTTGCAAATTTAAAGTTTGGATTATCTTTTTGAATTGGAAGCTCTGTAATTATCTTTCCCCGCTAATTTTTCTTGAGTTTAAATATATTTCTGGGATTGTTTGAGTATGGCTAACCATTAGTAGCGTTGAAATACGAGTAGCCTGTAGCTTGTGGTCTAGCTAATAAGAGTTTAGAAAGCCAAAAACATACCGTTTAACAATTATTGTGCCTTTTGATTTATGTTATTTTTCTACTGAGTAGCACGGTAGGTTAAACCGACAAGCCATCCAATCAGATATTTCCTTGTATTTGCTGTATTACGCTTCGACGTAGAGTACAGCATGTGTATAGGGAAATATTTGATTTGATGTCTTTTTTCAGGCTTTCAACCTGTTAAAAATTTTCACAGTTTTCAGGACAGGCTAGCCAAAGGGTGTTACAAAAGAACAATCCGATATTATCTTAAAATAACAATTAAAAACAAACAAAATGCAAATTAAACAAGAAACCAATGTTGTTGTTTTTTTAACCAAAACAAACAATTTTTTTAAAAACAACATTTTTTTTTAAACCAAAGCAAGCAAACGAAACGTTTTTTTCAACAAGCTTTGTTTTTTTGTTTTTTTATTTAAATCACTAGTGAGGAGTGACTAGGCTGGGAAATATCAAATGAAATAAAAAAAAAAATGCTTCACGTCGACGTGGCTAGACAGACGCAAAGAGCCTGAGCCCGACGAGAGGACGACAAAACAATTTAAGATCGAGTTCTGCTAATCATGATTTGCATGCTCTGGCAAGCAAGTTTCACAAAAATGCGCGCAAGGTGAGAATCTAAAATGTATGGTCGTGAAAACTACAGTCTACAGCATAACTTCAAACTAGGAATTCTTACTTTCGAATGTTTGTATCTCGAACGCCAAACACAATGAGAGTCGCTCCCCAGTTTTGACATTGCCGGCGAGATTCAATCCATCCTTCGGATTGTGGAGTTTTTTGATACTGATATCCATTGAATGGAGTAAACCATCCATCATCTAACATTTGTCCGTCAGGAATACCGGTGGTAGCAGAAGTTTCAGTCGCTACGTTCGTTGTATCTATTGCGAAAAAAATGGAATGCATTAGTCTGCTTTTTTTATGAAGTTTTGCGCTCTGGTGTTCATGAAAAAATCGACATCATTCGTCATAGAAGATACTACGGTTATTATGAAGACTTTTATAAGGTAACATTATTCGGAATACAAGGTTTTGTGATGTAATTATCGAAATTTGTGACAAAATGGTGTCGAAATATTACATCAACACCATTGCAAAACCTATGTAAAAAGGTTGAGTAAAAGTATAAGTGCCAGCAAATTAATTCAAAGCCTTTCATTGCCTAATGGCATTATTTTGCGCCAACACTCGTTCGAGTTAATTTTCAGATATGGGAAAATAATTTCTTCAAAAATAACTGATCGATATCACCAAGAACAAAAAAAATGTTGTATAGATTCTCGATTGTAGAAAGCAGCAGCACTAAAAAATACCAAACTTGTTGCAGCGGTGGCGAGGCCTTAGCAACTCTGTGCTCAGTTTGAGCGCGCCTAAACTTTTGAACTTAAGACCTCCAGCTCCAGATACTAACACGTTAACGCTCGACCAACTGGCCAGTCTTATAAATGTGAATAGGCACAGAAAAAAAAATGTGTCAACAAATTTTAAAGTTGCTTACAATCCTCTCTAATAGTGCTCAATAAGGAGGTCCTTATTCCGAAAGTTTGAAAAACTATACGGGAACAGGGTTAAATTTGTTCGTTTTCGATAAAAAACTGTATATGCAAAATATCTCTCGAGAAAAATTAAACTTTACAGGTTGCACATGAACAGCAAAAATTTGAGATTATTCTTATGCTACAGTATATGCAATTATACATCACATATTTTTTTATATGTCTTCTAGTGATGTAGTTCTCGAGACCGGTCTCGGTTCTTGAGACTGTCTCGAGACACATTTTTGAAAGTCTCGTCTCGGTCTCGCCTCGGACTTGAACTTCAAGTCTCGATCTCGAGTCTTGGTCTCGAAAAGTCATGGTCTCGAAATATGAGAAGTCTCGAGACTCAAAATCTTGGTTAGGCGTAGGAGTAAAATTTTGAATTTAATTATTTAATGCAAGCAACGCAAACAAAGATTCGATTGACTTTCTAGGTCTTAACACCTTTTTAATTGCTTTCAAGCAATCTCCTTTATTTATTCATTTCGGTCAATTTTCATTTATTTCCGTCAATGTTTTTAAACTGAGATCGTGAGAAACAAAGTTTTGCAATAAATCCTCAATTTTTGATAATTGACTTCTCAGTGAAAGATACTTGAGGTTCGAAAAAGCTCAGGTAGAGCCGTAGGAGAAACTGCTCGACCTGTTATTCATTATTATCTTTGTTATTTACTTATGAAAGGTGTGATGTAAAACAGTCTGGAGGGGAAGAAGCCGCTTTAGCGGTATTATTTAATGTTGATCTTTGTTGAAGGTGCTAATTGCCTCTGTCTACATTTTTGCTTTCTGGTAGTAAACGCTCTAAACCTTTTTCTCGTTCAGGTTCCTTGCACGTGGACCGAGTTTGAGGTGGTAGCATGGCAATGCGATGAGGTTTGGTCAAGTAAGGTTAATCAGGACAGCTCAGACCTCAAAGTGATTGTTTTCAGTCTCATTCTGTTGAACAGATCTTTTGTAGTATGATAACGTTAAGATTGCAGACTCAGAATGATGAACTTAAGTCTACTTTACTATTGCTTTTTTGTAAATATCAAACGTTAGAAGTAACAATTAGGTCCAGTGAAGATTAAAATAGCTTGAGGTATAAACCTGAGGTATAAACATGGGCCACCGAATGGGGAAGACGCGTGACCCTAAAAGATTTTCAGAGCGTTATCGGAGAAATAAAGTCTTGATAAAAAATAATACCGTAACTCAGATATTTGTTATACTTTAAGGTGTTTGCCGTGTACTAGGACCACTAGGTTACTGAATCATTCATCTTGATGTCTTGTTTATGAAAACACAATTGCGCATTCCACCATAGCCTTCTTGTCATTAAAATAACTATCTGAATGCAACTGCTTTAGCAAGCCCGCCTTTTTTAGATTTAAACGACCGGTCAGCGTTAGTAGTTAAAGGCACCGCCATCGGAGCGTGAGATCTGCGATTTGATTCTTGGTCCGGTCAAAATCGGACGCAGTGTCGCTAACGTCTCGCCCCGCTCCAATGTTTCTTTGGTGCAGTGTTGTTCATTTGCTCAATGCCCGTGCACTAAGCCGCGAGTTTATGAAAGCTTTTATTTTAATTTGATTTAGCAACTCGCTTCGAAATCGAATTCCTCTAGATTGGTCCACGATCAGTTTGGTAATGAAACTTAAGCAAATTTAAGATGCATTTTATAAGAAATATCTTTGTAATACATATTGCAAGAATATCTTTGTAATACGAGTGACAGTTGTGTTTAGTTTGAGTTAATTCGTTAAAAAGTATTATTTCATTTTTTGCGTTGAAACAATTTGCATTATGTCTCGTAATTCGGCCTTAATAAAATTTGGGTATAGTCATCATAAAGAGTACGGCGATGAAAAAGCAGGAAATAAAAAACATTCTGCAAAATGCAAGTTTTGCCCAACATCGACAACAATCTTTGATCGTTCAGGCACAACCTCTTCGTTTGTTTGGCACATGAAGAAATGCCACAAGTCACGGTAAGCTACTGCATTATTTTTGAAAGAATGATTTAATACACTAACTTTGTTAGGTTGTAATAGTGGATAATAATTGTGTGCTTTTGTATGTTATTTATTGATATTTTTAACGGTTGTGTGCCAAAGTGAACAAGTTTAATTATGAAACGCTCTCCAAATCGAAGCTAAATTAATGTACTGCACGTCTCAACCTGATGGCATTTTGCATTCCAAGTTCTTGAATTATTAACCCGGCACTGGAGGGTGCTATTTAAAGTATCACCACTTCAGTTTCTTTTGCTGTTGTAAAAAATTCTAGAAGATAACAAATACCCGTAACCCCCATCAGCGACGTGTAACTCAACAACAACTTACAATGTACAGCTATATATATTGCATCGACCCAGGTTGTAACGTTTTTTACTTGCGAGTAAACTTTTATATCAATTTTTACAACTTTGCTCTCGGCCAGGAGCTGCAAACGGGTCAACAACTGTAGTTCAGGCCCAAACACAAAAATAAAAAGCCGGAAACTAATGTGATTCGAAGCCCAATGAATAAGAAATCGCAAGTGAAATTTGATATAGATCGAAAGCACTAAGTAGCGGCTTCTAGCTGTGGGCTTGTGCATGCTAAGCGACTCGAAATCCATGACGGCTGCAAGTGGTCTTCCTCAGCTTACGTCCGTCTGTGTATAGAATGCAACAAGATAACAGTTAAATCGACGCATTTTATGTCATTATTGAAATTGAATTGTAAAAAGGTTATATATTTTTTGCAGAAAAGATTATCCGAGCGGCCGAAAATTTAATATATGATATGGACGTGGAGGGAAACACATCTGAGTTGGCGAATCGTGGACGCTCGGAGGAAGAAACGGCACAGCTAAGAAACATTCCACGTCTTTTCAGCAAATATTCGAAAATTCCAAATAAAGCAACTTCCAAAAGATCAACAAGCGTTCGGTGGCAGTTGCTAAAGTATCTCGAAATCACCAACAATGGTGAACATTTTAACGAAAATATTTTCGAATTTTGGGAAACCATGGAAAACCAACTACCTGCCTTATACAAACTCGCGATGCAAGTTCTTTTTGTGCCAGTGTCATCGGCTCCTGTGGAGCGTATTTTTAGTACCGGAGGTTTGATTATGAGACCTCATCGATCTCGGCTTTCTTCAGTTAATCTAGAAATGCTGGTTGCATTAAAATGCAATCACAATTTTATTGTTTGATTTTGGTATAGGCTTACTTTTTACGGTTGCATTAATTTTTTCTGTTGTGTTTCGGGATTATTTTTGCTTGCAATAATATGCCATTCAAGATTTTTTGGCTCTGTTACTAATCTGTAGTTACTGCAAGCTGGACCACTGCGATAGTTTGAACACAGGAACGCATTGCCCAGTTTAAGTTGGCATCGAACGGCAATTTCTCTACTTTAAGGTCGGGCGCTTGACAGTAGAGGTACGCCGTCACCTCTTCATGTCCTTGTCAATAGGATGTGGCCCAAGTTCGTTTTTTGGTTTATGGTCGTTCTACTGTATTGCGATTGGCCGTTTGTTTAAAGAAAAACCATGAAAAGGGTTGTCAATAGTCAATACAAATAAGTTTTGCTTCTAAAATCTCGGGTCTCGAAGTCTCGTCTCGGTCTCGAAAAACTCACCGAGTCTCGATCTCGGTCTCGAAAATTTTTTCAAGTCTTGGTCTCAGGTCTTGGACTCGAATTTTTTTCCAAGTCTCGGTCTTGGTCTCGGTCTCGACCATCAGGGTCTCGACTACATCACTAATGTCTTCTATAGTTGTTTGCCTTAATAAGTTTGACTGGAGTCATTTAAGTAGCCAAATGTTAATTTCTAGATAAATTTCATACCTCACGCACTACAGAACAATATTGTGTTACTCAGATTCTTGGAACGTTATCAAATTTGTTAAAATACTAAGCGAATCTTTAAGGCTACCTCATTAAACAAATGAGATGACCTAAAAGATTCCTCTAATGTGGAGAATACAAATGCTCTGATCCATACACCCTCATGACAAAGATATCAAAATTTCCTTCTGGTTCAAAAGAGAATGTCAGAGAATAGAATCAATGAGAACAATAAATATAGGAGTGGCAACTGGCAAGTCAAAAATAATAAACTTAGCAAAGAATTTGACAGATCATCTTAAGAAAATAATAGCCAGTAATATTCGAAACCCATTCTATTCTTTTAAAGTTTCGATTAATAACTTGAACCACTTTCAATCTAATTCAAATTTATTCTCACAAGTCGATTGCTTGTCATCATCGCCTCTGGCAATTGCATAAAACATCTGCTCAAGATTACCCCAATTCCTAATGGGACCTGTTAGTTTCAAGCAAATGGCATTGTTTGAGATTAAAAAAATGGAAATTGGCTAAGAAAGTTTTTTTGCTACAGGGTAATATGTTTTTTGACACGAATGTCTTAAACACTAAAAGTAAGAATCTGGTGCTTGTATCTCCATTTAAGCAAAGTAGAACAAAGTCAGAAATTGGTTAGGAGCGCCAGAACCTTAAATTATGGTGGTGATCTGTTCATTTTAGGGGATCTAGCACTTGGCTAGACTCCCTAACGTAGATTAAGGATCTAGATTTTTGTTACCTTTTCTTTTTAAAACTTAAAGAAGATCCAAAGTTCATATTGGCAAACCGTCATCATACACTATATTAGAGTTTGATCAGTGGTTCTATCAAGTTTTTATAAGACACATAAGCAATAAGCTTTGTGCTGCATAATAAACTGATTATGGCTAGCATAGACCTCAGTATCATTTCTTGTATCTGCACTAAACTTGCCAAAATGTGGAAAATATCTTGAACTTAAAAAATGTGGCAAAATCACATTGACAAGACAATTGGGGCAACCGTAATGAAAAAAATTCTCTGGTCGGTTTTAGACATGTCTGAGAAACTAGTGGCTTTGGTTTTTTTGAACCAGAGGTGCATGATGAGTAGATGACATGAAGCGATGAATGGTTGAAGCTCTTTACAAAGACGGAAGCTTCACCAAGAGTGCTATTAACAAACAACAATTGCAAAAAACTCGTTTGCTGTTTACATGCAATTAATTAGCTTTTTCAAAAAAATGAAAATGGATCAAAATTTTCTATCAATTGGCTTTGATACTTAAAGTGAATTATCATGCTCATTAATGGAAGTCAGAAAGTTGGTTCAAAAAATCCAAGTCCCAAATGCCACTGCAGAATGTGGTGTGGCAGTGGACTTATATTGGAGTACGTCTGACTAATCGAAAAATGTGATAAAGATCAACTGCAATTCCTCATGCATTTTGCCACAAAGCATACCATAGACATGCTTTTTCCTAAGTGAGAATAAATACAGTACGCTAGTTATACTTGGCAACATACAGTAAGTTGGGTTACACCGATAATACTACTGCTATTGAATAGCTAATCCTCTGCAAGCAGTTAAACCCTGATCTATGCAAAATTGGATTTTTATGAAAACTTTATCGCTTTTGTGCAACCTCTAAATGTTTTTCTATCTCGGACATTTTTCACTCATGATGGTTTTAGCTTAAAAGGAACACATTTACTTCAGTTCCCATGATAATTTTTATTGTTTAATTTTTGCTGTGTATTTAAAGACCACCCTAGTGCTCAATGAATAGCAAGATAAGAGCAAAAATACACATCTGTTTTTCAAAATTAGAAAGATTACATGATCACAGTCTTTCTTGCATTTGCATTAGTCTGATGGTTGTATTCGATCTTATTCTATTTGAATGATTACTCTATTTGAACAAAACCACCTGAAGAATGCAAATACACGGAACATTGTGTAGTTTTCAGTAAATCCTTGCTAATTTAGAAAAACAAAAATGAAAAATGTGTCATCAAGCTTATAGCCAAAAGCACTCTTTTACAAAAAATATCAAGTGAGCTTATATACTGAAATGTGGTCTGTGCAAGACATTTACTTATTTCCTTTCGACTTCACAATATTCATAGTTGATTGCAGCAGTTAATTACCAGAACTGAAGTTGTTGACTTTTATTGCTTCCAATTGCTGACGTAACAAATTGAGTTGCTGGTTCATTTCGTCTGTATAATGTGAAAACATTTTTGTGGTTCAAAGGTGTTGACTACGCGCGGTGTTGTGGGATTAGGAACTTCATCGGCGGATTAACAAAAATTTAGGGGTTGATATTGGAAAAAAAAAACAGCTCAGTAAACTGCTTGAATATGAAGTAATTCAAAGATTGTCATTCAAATTTGCGAATTCAATTAATTTTGCGCCAAAAAAAAATTCATCGATGTAAAAGATGGCAGAACTGTTGATCAGCGGATTATCACTTTTCGTTGATGCACACATTATTAGATGGAACACATAGAGCTTAAATGGAATCCAATCGCGCCACAAAGCTACAGCACATTGGAATATCAGTGTTTTTTAAAGTTGATTCATTTTGTTTCTTTTTATCGGTAAACATCTAGCAGGAAGCTGTGAATACCACTTTTATTGTTTTTGGTTTGACCCGACCGGGAATTGGACCAGAGTCTACGGTTTCAGTTGCAGACACTCTATCTCCTCGACCAATTTTTGATCTAAAACAATAGATACCAAGTATCCTGCAAGTCACAAAACTCACTGGTCAAGTTGGCTTTCGTGGCCTCAAGCTTCTGACGACCGGCCAGTTGATCGAGCGGTAACGCGTTCGTCTCTGGAGCGGGAGGTCTGAGGTTCAAATCTCGGGCCGGTCAAATCGGACACAGTGTTGCCAACGGCTCGCCACCGCTGCGACTTTTCTTCGAAAGGAGCTGTGTTGCCCGGGCGCAACGACGCGGAGATGGGCCCCGTCAACTCGTTACACGCTTCGGCGTAATCCAGCGAGTATAATGAAAGATTTGATTTTGATTTGAAGCTTCTGACGTAGACCATCTACTTCTTCTGCAATAAAGTCGATATGTTAGTTTTTTTCAAATTTCAGGGTTAAATATCAGGTATTTAAGGCAAGGCATATGTCCTAATGTTTTACTGTGTAAATGTATCATGATTAGTTTAGTTTGAGATCATTAAAAGTTTGAACAGCGAGAGGATGGCAGCTTCTCTTTGTGATTCTTTGCATCAATTTCAGATATCTATGTGATTATGATAATATCACTTATAATCAATCATGTGATATCTAACATTGATGCAAAGAGTCACAAAGAGAAGCTGCCATCTTCTTACTGTTCATAATCATAATTGTAAGTGTTACAGTATTATGGTAACTGTTTTTTTGCTCAAGTTGAATATAATCTTTAACGAACTACAACTCAAGAAACTTGCGGTCACTTTAAGACCGTTTCTGGCACGTACAATCTTCCGTCATCATTATTGAAATATTATTTGTAAAAAGTAAAAAGACCGGCCGATTGGTCGAGCGGGAACGCGTTCGTCTCTGGAACCTTAAATCAGTGGTTCAAACCTTGTGCTGGTCAAATCGGACAAAGTGTTGTCATCGCTTAGCCACCGCTTCGACATGTCTTCGAGAGGATTGATATTGCCCGGGTCCAATGACGCGGAGATAGGTCCAGCCAACTCGTTGCACTCTTCGGCGTAACACCGCAAGCACTATTAAAGGTTTGATTTGATTAGTTAAAAAGTCTAACGTCTAAGGTTGCTTTCGAAGAAATGCTGCAGCGGTGGCGAACCGTAATCAAAACTGTGTTCGATTGTAATAATAATTACATTTTATTCACCAAGTTGCCTTGGTCGGGAGACAGCGAAGGGACCTTTTGGTTTTCGAGTCAAGCTTCCACCTGCCCACCTGTCTACCACACGCGGTGGAGGCTTCACTCTGTCCCTTTTAATGCTGAGCGTCAAGCAGGAAAGCCTTGAATACCAATTTTTATAGTCTTTAGTTTGAATCGACTGGAAATCGAACCCGAGTCTACCGTTTCAGAAGCAGACGCTCCATCCACTCGAGCACAGCTCGAGATTGAAACTAAAATATTCCGCTCCACAGACAAACGCTCTACCGCTCGACCAATGGTCGGATTTCAAAAAACTTAGAAACTTACTGTTATCGACTTTTTTCCAACACATTGCGTTACAGTAATTCTGTTGTTTTATACCTCTAAGTAGTGAATTTAAACAGGAGTTATCATCTCGAGATGAAAGAGCCAAATCTTCCGGGCTGCTGAGGGATGTAAGAGTTTGCTGATTGGTTTGATTCACTACGTCATCAAATCTCCAGCATGTAAGAGAGCTTTGAGAATCACACGTGAAGAAGAACAAACTAAAGCCAATCAACTTACGGAATACCATAATTCATTCAAGACATTACTTAAATTGCACATAATCTGTTGCAAAGGTTAATTGATTTTCTATGTAAAACAATGTTGAAAATGGTTTGAGACAAACCGAAACATTTTTTAGATGTATAAATCAGAGATGGAAACCGTTCAGGTTGACCGACACCGGTCGGGTTGACCAGCCGGTCGGGTTACCGGTCAGGTCGAGATTCTTCGACCGACCGGTCAAGCCGATTGAAACACCGGTCAAATTCTCCATTCATGCAACTAAAAATCATCTCAGCACCAACCGAAATATATATATATATCTTATTATACATAATTTTTTTTTAAAAAACAGTATTAACAAACCATACCTTTTGAAAACACTTGTTGAATGATTTCAAGCTGTGACTAATATGCTGTGACCATTAAGACATGCACATCCAGGGGCGTATTTAGGAAGGAGATTGTGCCATGGCTCCCCCACTTTATGCCACGGCACAAAGCAAAAAAGTGCAAAATATACGTTAAGATCGCGTAATCAGATGAAAATAAAGCATGCATGTGGAAAAGGCTTACCCTATCTGGTATTTTAGCATCAATTTAATCAGCTTGAGAGTAGGAGTGGAGCAGATTTCAGATTTTTTAGTACATGCTAAAATCTTGCCACTTTGAAAAGCTTTTTACCACTTAAATTTACCACATTCTACATTGGGCAAGAAAGACGTAGCTCTTATTTTTTTATATCTAACTAGCCATGGCTTGTTCTGAAGTAGCAGCATTTCTACAAACTGCTGGCGCACATTATATTTCGAATATTTTCCAGCCAATGTCATAACAGTTTAGTGTTTGCTGTTCGGCAAATTGCAAATAATCTGTCACTAACAGCTAAAAAAATTTTAAGTTCTTTTCTTAGATTTACGCATAATATCATTAGAAAGTACGTCTAATAATTTAACTTGTGCTCTCCAGTTCTTTTTATGCTTATTCTGCGCACGTTTGTGCGCAGCTCAAAACAGGTTTTCAAACCAAAATTTAACCAAAAAAGATCTTAAAATTGAGTTTTTTTTTGTAAAGCACGCAAGTTTTTTTGCGTTTTTTTTTTTTCTGAGACTCTCTTCCGAAGTCACAAATTTTAACACCTCACCCATGCCCCCCTTTTGAAAATTTTTCATTAAGTTACATTGAACAGTGAACAAAAACTTTCTGTAAAAAAACGGTCGACCGGGCCGGTCAGAAACCGGTCAACCAGCCGGTCGGTCAACCGGCGTTGATTTTGAAATTTACCCGTCAGGTCGAGAAAATCCTGACCAGTTCTATCTCTGGTATAAATTTGTATAACCTTTTATTTCTGTTATTTTCCAAATCACGTCCTGGTAATAACTGAATAAACTATACTAACAATAACAAAGCCAAAAATTATTAGAAACTATAGTCACTGCCTGAGCAAAGCCCCCATGACCTGCTACTCTTTCAGAGATCAGAGTAGAAGTTTCTTAATCATGCACAGTAAACTTTCTCAACATAAACTTTTTTACAAAATATTTGGTCATGATTAACTAATAAGTACAAAAAATTGCTGTACTTACATTTTGAGATAGCTCTATTTTACTGTAGTTGCTGGTTTCGTTGAATAGCCATATCTTGGTTGCTTTTTCACTAAAGTTATGAGTAACTAGTCTACCTCTGCGTGCTGCAAAACTCAACTTCTTTCTAAATCGTGTGTGTTTGTGATGCACTGCAAAATGCACTCTCAACCCGGTCTTTTTTCATGAATATGTAAGTGGAAAGTCTGAGCACTGCAGGCTGGGATGACATTAGGCCACCGTCTGCTTAATTATTGTTTTTGCCACAAGTGTTATTGTAATAATACGTTCTAGATCTCAGAAATTCAAAGCAACTTAATTCTAAAAAGTGCAGAAATTTGCTTAATACAGTACCTACCCCCAAAAGGTTTAGGATTTTGTTTGAGTGTTTTTCAAACTTTGATGCTATAATTTCAAATCGCACCACTCTTCTTTGAAAATCAATGTTTTCCATACTCGTATCATAAAAAAATGTTTTGAAACCACAACACGTTAAGAAAAAAAAAAACTGATTTTCTGCTATCACAGGTCCAGACTAGAGCGTATTCAAAAAATTTGTTTAGAAAAACGGGGGGTTGGAGATTTATACGACTTCCATTGCACTTCGCTTGTTAGATTTTCAACGAGAAAAATTTAGTATCGGTAGCTCAATGAAGCTGCTTCTAAAAACTATGAAGCCTGATTTACGATACAACTTAGTGCTTTTACCTTAGACCATTGTCAATATTAATGAATTAAATAAGATAGCAGTATATTCAGGACCATTTTTTTGTGGAAGAAGAGGAGAGAAGAGGACTATCCATCTTGTTTTGGACTATCCTAAATTTCTTGTTTAAATAATAATATTGAAAGCATCGCATAGCAACAAGACAATATCTGTACATTGTGTAGTACAAGTCATTTTCATTTATACAAGAGAGTGCATCCATATAAAAATTATTATGCATGCAACAAAAAATGAAGTACTGTACAATTAGGGGAAGAAAATCTAAATTTATAAGTTTTATTTGATGAATTCTTTAGCTGTTTTTCAGTCTATTACAAAATACATAAATGTTAATATACTCGTAGTTATGATGCAAATTAAAACTGGAAATTTTGGCTTTGCTGAAAGGACAAGCCAAGCACATACGCATGGGGTCATGCAATTTTTGTTAACGATAACAAATCAATCAAGTGGTAAACGTAAATTATCGAATTATGCCGAAATGGATGGCGATAAGTTATTTGTCGTTTTCAAAATCGCAAGACCATGAAACTTGCGTGACCTGTAAAGCGTGCACAACTGTACAGACGGGATACTGTGCAAAATGAAGAGTACAACTTGAAAAAAAGAAACGTACTGTGCGTTATTCATACGAATCGTAACCATACAACACTGGTCTATTGCACAGTGACAAAAAAAAAAAAAAGTAGCACAAGGCTCAAAGCACAATGAATCATTGTTTCATTTATTTGCTATCTGGGCTTAACATTTCTGGTTTAACAATTCAGCACGAGCATATTTTTTTTCAATTCAACAGATCTATCATTAATGCTAGAGGATTAGTGAGTAAACAAGGTTATCAAATTTGAGTTGATGAGATTAAGTTACAAAAAATAATCAATGCTAGGTAGTGTAAATTTTTAAGTTAAAAAGAATATAACGAAGGCGAAGAATTCTTCATCCGCACATTTTTCATTCACATTTTTAAGGATTAAGATTAAAATTTTAAATTAGGGTTTGGGTCAGGTTTATGGTTTGTTTTAGAGTAAAGATTTAAGTTTAAATTAGATTCGTACCAGAATTAATAAAAAATTAGATAAAAATTTCCACTCTTCTTAAATGGTACTATACGCAAATTCAAGCTTAAGAAGATGAGGCAATGCATACATGCATGTAGATTCGTGGCCACTGGCCAAGGGTAGTCCGATGATATTCGGTAACATCGCTGTTCTATTTGCTACAATTTATAACCTGCGATACAACGTTGAACCTGAAAAGAAAAAGAGTGTTTGCTGTTTCACAAAAAAAAAAAGAATTATCGTATAGAAAAAGCTATAATTGGATGGGATTAAGTAACTGAAAAATGATAAATGGTAGGTAGAGACTATTTCACCAAAAAAAGGTTTTAGTTAAAGAGAATTAAACTAAAATAGAGAAATATTTATCCACGCGTTTTTTATTTACATTTTTGAGAGTAAAAATATTAGGATTTCGGATTAGGATTTGGGTTAGGTTTGGGGTTTGCTTAGATCAGTGGTTTTCAACCTTTTCGGAAGCGTGGCCCATTTTGTGTTTCTTGAAAGTTGGCATGGCCCATTGCTCTGTGGACCACCGCTGTTGGCCCATACCTCTGTGGCCCTCCCCTTTGAAGAAAAATGTCTCCACTTTCGAGTAAGAGTTGTTTGCCCACGATTGCCCTGATCTCAAAAAAAAAGGTCTCCACCTCCGGGAGAGCGATTTTTGCCCGGATCTCTAAAAAAAGGTCTTCACCTCCGGGAGAGCGATTTTTGCACTAATCTCAAAAAAAAAGGCCTTCACCTCTTAAGAGAGCGATTTTTGTTTTGATCTCCAAAAAAAAGATCAGCACAAGGCAGTCCCAGTTTTTGTCAATTCTTCAATCCATATAACAGAAAAAAGACTTTTTGAACCAAGCAGCCAATTTTTTGAATAGCTCTGTGGCCCACCGCAAAATTTTCTATGGCCCACCAGTGGGTGGTTGAGAAACCCTGGCTCAGAGTAAGCATTTTGGGTTAGATTCGAATCAGAATTAATCAAAGAGTAGATAAAAATTTCCTCTTTTCTTAAATGATAAAGTACCATATACAAATTTGCGTAAAGTACTAAGTGCAAAGCACTACACAGTATACAGTATGTATAGTGTGTGGGACAGAGATGGAAACCGGTCGGGTCGACCGGCCGGTCCGGTTGCCGGTCGGGTCAAGATTCTTCGACCGGCCGGTCAAGCCGGTTGAAATACCGGTCAAATTGTCCTTTCTTGCAACTAAAAGAAATCTAAGCACCAACCGAAATACACTTATATATTTTATCATAAATAAAACTTTTTATAAAAAAAAAGTAAGCAAACCACACCTTTTGAAAACACTTGTTGAATGGTTTCAAGCTGAGACTAAGATGCTGTGACCATTAAGACATGCACATCCAAGGGCGTGTTTAGGGGAGGGGGCATTGTGTCATGCCCCCTCCCCCTTTGGGCCACGGCACATAGCAAAAAAATGCAAAATATACGTTAAAATCGCGCAATCAGATTCTAATAAAGCATGCATGTGGAAGAGGCATAAGTGGGCACAAGTCCGTTAATCGTTAATCCGTTTATAACAAAGCTAACTTTTCATTAACTCGTTAATCAGTGAAAAAGTTTTTTCATGTTAACGGACTAAATTAACTTCCGTTAAGTTCTATTAACTTCCGTTAAGATTTTTATCGTTAATATCTTGTATTATTCATTTATCGTACCGGTACAAACCAGTTTGCACTAGTAACACTTGTTGCGTATTAGCACGAGTTTTATAGAAGAAAGCGAAGAAAGGAGCTCTTTTTTGTGGCAAATAATAATCTGCAGCGTTATAAGTCTATCATTATCGCTGTTAGTAATTCCCAAAAATTTTCCGATCGCAGCTTCGTTAGAGCGTTTGAACCTATTTTTATCTTGAAGTTAGATTAGACTGTAAAATGTAACTTCCTAAACACAAAAAGACCACCATAGCAATAAATATTTCCTTACAATCAGCCAGTGCCGTCGCCAGAGCAAACGAAGAGAGCGGGCACTAGCCAAAAGCGGGGGGGGGGGGGGGGGGGGGCACTAAAATAAACTGAACTTTTTGCGTATAAAAATTGATAATCAGATCTTGTACAGCTACAAATATGCGCAATTTTAAAACAACGCCGGCAGCGTTTCCTAGCTCGTTTTGTCTTCGGCCCATAATCAAGTTGAAAAATCTATCTGCAGCAGTGAATACTACCAGATGTACAACCATGATTTTGCTAAGAATGTGTGAACCAAAAGTGTTTTTTTGCCCTAAAATTGCCTGATTTATCCCCATGCTGAACGAATTGATGCAGCTCAAGTGTGTCGCAGACGGGGCATAGTCTCTGAATATTTAGTGACTGTGGACAGGGGCCTGAGAGCGTAGCCCCCGGCCGCTGTGCAATTTTTGTGATTTTGCAGCAAAAAATAGCGATTTTAACGCCATTTTAATAACATTTCACACTTTTTGAAGCCCTATGAATAACTAACTTGCTAAAATTTAGAAGTCATTTCAAAGAATTAAATTGTTTAGCCCCTTCCCTTCTCTACTTCGGGTCAAGTTTAAAGTACGTTTAAACGCTCGTATTTTGAGGTTAAATTTTCTAAGTAACTTAGCTAAGGGGGCTTAAGCCATTTAATCTTGTTGGGCCACTGACTGCGAACTCAAAACCTTACGTGTGCTCTATATATCAAAACAACTGGTCTTTGAAAAGTGGTTTTACGTATTGATTCATTTGTCATAATCATTAAGTAACGCTAACGATTCTGCAGGCTTACATCTCTCTTCCGCGGCACATCCGTAAAGGCGTGTTAATAAGGCGGGCTACGCGTCAGATTTATGTACAGCAGTTGGTTGCCAGCAATTTCGCACAGAATAAAGAAAACGTCAAAGAAGAATTATGTTTAAAGGTAATTATTCCTTTTTACATCATTGTCTGTTGTTTTGTCGTTATGTGATGCTCCTAAAACGTATTTTGAGTAAAACAAAATGGGGGGTACAAGCAACTGTTAGGGGAGGCACGACCCCCCCAGGCTCTCCATAGCTACGGCACAGCTATCAGCTCAACAGCGTCAATACGCGTTCTAGAAGAGAGTGAATAAAAAGAAATCTAAATTACACGCAAAATATTAACGAATTAACGGACTTTACTAGCTTCCGTTAATTAAAGCTGAAAATCACGGATTAACGTTAACGGAGGTGTAAAGTTTGTTAATGGATTAGTGGTTAACGTAGCTAACATTTGGCATTAACTTGCCCACCTATGGGAAGAGGCTTACGCTACCTCGCATCTTGGCATCATTTTAATCAGCTTAAGAGTAGGAGTGGCGCAGATTTTAGATTTTTTGTGCATGCTAAAATCTTGCCGCTTTGAAAAGCTTTTTACAACTTAAATTTACCACACTCTGCACTGGGCAAGAAAGACTTGGCTCTTATTTTTGTGCATTTAACTAGCCATGTCTTGTTCTGAAGTAGCAGCATTTCTACGAACTGCTGGGGCACATTATATTTCGAATATTTTCCAGCCAATGTCATAACGGTTTAGTGTTAGCTGCTCGGCAAATTGCAAATAATCTGTCACCAATAGCTAAAAAATTGTAACTTTTTTTTTTGGCTTTTTTCATAATATCACTAGAAAGAACGTCTAATAATTTAGCTTGTGCCCTCCGGTTCTTTTTAAGCTTATTTTGTGCACGTTTTGCGCTGCTCAAAACAGGCTTTTCAAACCAAAATTTAACCTAAAAAGGTCTTAAAATTGGGTCATTTTTTTCCAAGTCCCCCGCCCAAAGTCACAAATTTTAACACCTCATTCACACCCCCCCTTTTGAAAATTTTTCGTTAGATACATTAAACAGTGAACAAAAACCTTCTGCAAAAAACCGGTCGATCGGACCGGTCAGAAACCGGTTGACCGGACCGGTCAGAAACCGGTCGACCGGCCGGTCAACCGGCGATGATTTTGAAATTTACCGGTCGGGTCGGGTCGAGAAAATCCTGACCGGTTCCATCTCTGGTGTGGGATCGTTTTTCGTTTTCGCCAACGAGTAGTTAATGGCGTTTTTCTATCATTACTGATAGTAAGTGAAGCTCTGATAAAGCTTCAGTAGTTGTTTCTAACTAACAAAACGTTAGCAATAAAGTTAAGTTCATTGCGCAGCATCTGAGTGATTTTTCGAACCTAGCCTACAATAGGGATGGGCATTTCAGAATAACGAATCCAGAAGGATCCGAATCCCAAACTATCCGGAATCCAAATTGAGATATAAACCAGATAATTGGAACCGGTTTTTCATCTACGCAATTACGTTGATAGAAATTGTTTGCTGTTAATTCTCTCCTGAAAATGTAGTGAGCTATTTGCTCTGTAATTGGGACTTCGCGCGAGCGCGTATTACCTTTGTTTTTGCTCGCGAATTTTGGCAAATGAGGATTGATTTTGTTTATAATTAGCAAAGGGAAAAACCTAAAAAGTTTAAATTCGGACTCATCATAAGAATTAATAAAAGCGTCATGTGTGCCAATTTTGAGGATCCTAGGTCACGTGATCGTGAATTAGACGCAAGAAAACTTAAAAAACTGCAATTTTTGACTTGAAAATTTATTAATTTGCCTATAACTCAAAAACCACGTAATGTGCAAGGCTGTAATTTGAACACAATGTGAATGCTTATAAATGCTTAATGCAAACCGAGTTTGGGGGTGCCCGGTCACGTCAACAAAATTTTACAGGTCAAAAATGGTAAAAAAGTTGACAAATTTGAATCTACATATCTCGGTAATTACCAATATTAATGAAAAATGGTTTGTGATTTTTAAGCACACTATCAACCACCTTTGTTTTGGTTATGTTCGTTTACCCCAACTTGAATACTGTGTTTCTTGTTTTGCAGCTTTTTTCTTACTTTTTTTTCTATTTCTTCTTCCGCTATCTACTTTTAAACCGCTAAACTCACTGCGTTCAAAGTTTAAGCAATTGAGGATATCAGAGAGGACTTTTGTGCGGAAGAAATTGGGGGTGCGAAGTTGGTAGTATTCCCCTTAATCGGTTCCTCCAAATTTTAGAACTTTTAAACTGTTAAAGCTAGATGAATCAAATTTTCGAAATGGGTAGATATTAAAAATATACTAAACCTAACCAGAATGAATGTTTTACCCCAAACGGGTCCTCCAAAATTCAAACTTTTTAATCTTTCAAGCTAGACACATGAAAATTTTAAGTAAAAAAATATAAAGGAAAGATAAAATTCGACAAAATTTTGGGGTACCAAAATGGGTAGTCCCTTTAAATGGAGCCGCCAAAATTCAAACTTTTTAACTACTCACGCTAGACACATGAAATTTTCAGAGTAGGAAAACATGAAGAAAAGTTTTCCTCGAACAGGGCCCTCCAAAATTCAAACGTTTTAACCTTATAAGCTGGGCACATGAAATGATGGTCCACAAATTCTCAATTTCCCTACTTGAAGCAACTTGCTTTAAAATACCGTTGCATTCTTGCAACATCAGCTTTTTCCAAAAGGTGTTTCTCGAGTGCAGGCTTGACTGCAGGGGCGCCGAAAGCGAAACGTGGGCCCGGGGCCAGCTCAAATATGACGGATTTCCAGTTTTGTGAAGTCCAAAATAGACGGAGGAAATCCTGCAGTTTGGTCCGAAAATTGATGTGATCTCCAAAAAAAGGTCTTCACCAAAATTCTAACGGTTTTTCCGGTCGAAATTAGGTAATCGCCAAAAAAAAAAAAAAAAGGTCTTCAGGGCTTCACATGCTAACTTCTCAGTGTCCATTTCGATGGCCCCCTCCCAAGCTCATGGGCCCTCTGCTGGGCCCACTGAAGCCAATGGGTCCCCTAAAGTCCATGGGCCCCGGGGTCCATGTACCCCCCTGCTCCTCCCTTTCTCGGCGGCCCTGCTTGACTGTGAGCGAATTAAGAACGCAGCAAAGCGGTGAACATTAAGAAGCACTCAATGCCATGCTCTGCGATGAAGTGCTGCTTTAATTTAACAAATTGTTGAATACATTTTTTCTGGATTTCATTTGTGGTTGACTGATTGTTCACTTTTTCAGCAAATTAAGTTAATTTAAGCCAGAATGGGGTTCGGTATTCTGGATTCGGTTTTAGCTGTTCAAAATAATTCTGGAATAGCCAACTATTCTGAAATGCCCGTCCCTAGCCTACAATACCAGTAGGACTTCTGAAATTTGACTTAAAACTATAATTGTTAGGAGTTTTGTTGGCTAGTTTTACATTATGGTAGCGTTTTATGATAGCAGAGTTTTATGCAATAATGCTTAAAATCCATAAAACTATTAGCAAGAACGAATGATTGCAAACTAACCAAAACGTTAAAAAGTATTTTGTGGCTTTTTAAAACAAACAAATCAAATAATTGTGTTTCAACAAGGGATCGCGCTTAAGACGCAACAAATGACTGAGCATAACTGCTGTACTTGGTATTAGACATGGGCAAATGTTAGAAACTTCGCAACGTCAAGCAAACTAGACAGCGTTGTGGTGGGCTAAATGTCGTCTAACGCCAAACTTGGGGCAAATAAGGTAAAAGTCAAATAAAGGTCTTCATTGCTTGTCTGGAATCCTGAATGGATACCAGGTTTCAAATGCTTTTAAACCCAATTTTTGGATTTACTTCCGGTAATGTCAAAAAAATTGAGATATAGGCATTTTAACGGTGGGCAAATCCCTTTAGGGTGGAAAAAGCCTACCCTAAAATGCCTTCAAAAGGCCCTGCAATTACATGTGGCGTTACTTCGAGCCTAGAGTAACAGAGTTGGATAGTATTTTTCTACAATGTGAACAATCAGTAATTTCATTTGAAACGAGATTAACTACTATAAAGCTGCATGAACACGGAAAACTTTTAGTGGCGAGATGGCATTTTCCTTTTTTCTTTCTCAATTGTTCTTGTTTTTTTCTTTCTCGATTTGACAAAGAAAAAAGGCAAAATGCCAATTTTTGCAGCCAAAAAAAGTTGCCCGAGTGAATCCAGCTTAATAGTGTTTTTCGCTGACTATAAATGTGCTTTGTGACAGTGATATTTTTATGGTGTAAGAGTAGGTTAAAATGTTGTTAATGTGTCTAGCAGTGCAACGTTTTGCCGTGAACTACATTGATAGTACCAATAACACGAAGTAGTCCAAACGACGCTATAAAGCAATATGTCTCTTTGCACCAAGACACCAACTTCTTTGTGGACAGGCACTAGGCCGCCAACTAGTGTTCGCAGAGGGTTATTTTACAATCTCCCAGTGGACGTTCAGTGTGATTATGTGAAAGCTCTCAACCAAGACCGAAAAAACGAGCAGACGTTTTGTGATTTCACCATTATTGCTGAGACAGCTAAGTCAGATTCTTCGCAAATGTCAATGACATCATCAACACCAAAACGTTTTCGCGTTCACAAATGTGTAATCGGGGTAGCATCAGACTTTTTCAAAATGTCTATAACAACAGAAATGAAGGAAAAATACCAAAACTCAGTAACTCTTTACAGCGTCGACTCTGATGTCATGGAGGAAGTTCTTGACTACATCTACGGCGTTCAAATAACGATAGACGATGATAACTGCCGTCAACTGTTAGAAGCAAGCGAGTTTTTGCAAATATCGCAACTCACTTGTAGTTGTCGTCAATATTTAAACAGCATGGAAGTAGGCGAAGGCAACGTTGTACCTTTTTGGTTGTTTGCGATGCACTATAATCAGACTGCCTTACTCCAGAACTGCGAAAAGTACATCAGGAAAAATTTTGTAGATTTGTCGAATTGTGAAGAAACATTAAATCTTCCATTTGATTTAATGAAATCTTATCTCAGTCTAAGAAACGAGATCATAGATGAAGAGAGCTTTTGTGAAGTTGTTGTCAAATGGGTCGAGTTTGACAGCTCAGAGCGAGAAAAGCATTTTCCCCATCTTTTCAAGCTGGTAGATCTTGACAAGCTAGGCGAGTCCTTTTGTTAGAATGCAAACTAATTTTGAACGATAATGATAGTCTTCAATCTTTGCTGAAGTCACTAAAAAGCTTTATGGCGGACAACGAACCATCAACTTCATCTCAACAAACATCGCCAAATCTATTTAAGCTTAAAAAATCTAGTCGGAAGAGCAGCCAAAGCATCAATCAGAAATTGCAGCAGTTTTCATCAGCTGATTTAATTTTAGTAGAAATTGATGCGATAAAACTTTCGGCAAAAAGATATTCGATTTCGACAAAAAAATGGTTTGATTTGCCTTCATTGTCCGGAAATTTTGATTCTTCAGGAATAGCATGTGCAGGAAACGTTTTGTATATACTTGGAGGAGCGGACTCAAAGTTTTGTTCCTTAGATCTGTCAAAACAAGAGTGGGTAGTTGGTGGCTCGACCCCACGTGAACGGCAAAACTTTGGTTGTGCAGTTTCAGAGTCTTGTATATACGTTGCAGGAGGAATAAACAGTCATTCCAGGCTTCCTTTTTTGAAAAGTGTGGAATGTTATAACATCCACGATGACGGTTGGACGAAAATGACTTCCATGAATTACTACAGAGCCGACTGTTGTTTGATTGTATATGAGGACAAGTTATACGCACTTGGAGGCAAGTCTAGAGCATTTATTCACGATGCTGTCGAAATATTTGATGGAAAAAAATGGAGTTCCGGTCCTTCAATGCTACGATCTCGGACTGATTTTGCTGCAGTTGTCGTGGACAATCGACTATATGCAATCGGAGGGAAGAGTTGGTTGGAATATTCGGAAGTGTATTGTAGAGAAGTGGAAGCTTATACTTTTGAAGAAAAGAAATGGAGTTATGTTGCCAAACTTAACATCCCAAGAGCTGGCCACGGAGCTTGTGTGGCAAATGGAAAAATTTACGTTGCTGGCGGAGCTAGTAGGAAGGGCTGGAAGATGCCCATGGAATTGTACGACCCCTGCAAAGACATCTGGAAAGAAATGAACGTTAAAACTGATCCAAAGCGTGTCGTCCTTGCTACTGCAAGCAACAGCCAAGATTAATCTCCATTGCCATATAGCACAACTGAGTTACTAACGACGTCGAAGGAAGGCACACACAAAAAAAATTAAATCAAAGCACTTATTTGACATTGCACTCTATTGTGAGTATCTTGTGAATATGTAAATAATTTTTGCAATAAGCTGTTTGCATTTGTAAATCATGTAGGCCTACGGGTATAAATGATGAAGGTTACCGCAGCGCAGAAAAGCAACCTAAAAAGCTGCTTTCGAAAAAGTACCAGTATTAAATTCGTAAATTTTCTGTTTAATTTGTATATTACTCGCAGTACGCCTTTTTAAGTATTAAAGGCGGTGAATCATCCAGCCAATTCCGGTGGTTTACAATAGCTAAAATTGAATTATAATTTTTGATATTTTTTGTTTCAATTTTGAGACTGCGGTTGTATAGATATTCAACAAATACAAAAAAATATCCCCCCACAAAAAGTTTTTGGAAACTCTGAGTTTTGTTCTTTCCGCCAAAACCTCAATAGGCCTAATAGTTTAGAGAACTGTGGTTTTGGCGGGAAGAACAAAACTCAGAGTTTCCAAAAACTTTTTGTTGGGGGATATCTTTTTGTATTTCTTGAATATCTTTGCAACCGCAGCCCCAAAATCAGAACAAAAAATATCAAAAATTATAGTTCAATTTCAGCTATTGTAAACCACCGGAATTGGCTGGATGATTCACCGCCTTTAATTTTGCTGGCAATTGTTCAGCTTGGCAGTTTATTTTGGCAATTAATTAAATTTCTTCTAAACTTGCTGCCCAGTTAAAACCTTATGTTTTCATTTCAGACTAGACTTAAAGCAGTATCTCAAATTCATTTTCATCCATATCTATTGTCTTTTAACTTTAAGGTTATTTCAAAATTTAACCCCATTTTACGCATTTTACGCGGAGATGGGAAGAAAATCAAAATGGGAGAATTACCCCTCTTCTGGCCTAAGTTCTGAACCTGAGGTCATGCTGAGAGCATCAAATTTGGCATATGAGTTTGTGTTTATCAAAATAATTAAACTTTGGTGATACGCTTTGGCAAACCAATTCAAATTTTGATGAAATGGCGTAATTCCATTTTACACCAGCTATTTGGCCAACGATTTTACACAAGGAGGGTAAAAATGCTCCCATATTAAATCCTAAACCATTTTTGATAGTTGCTCATTTACCTTTGGTTCGAACCAGACACTCTGCTTCAGTTTGACCACACCGAAGCAGAGCACCTTCTTTTTGGGTTCTGTTGACTGTTGTTTCGTCAGTTTGAGACACTCTGATTATATTGCTCGGCTGCTAAGCGTTGATGGAAATTTGGGTTTGAACCGCGCTAAATACTGACTGTTACTTTGTTAAAAACATAGCTAGCAAATCTTTTGCACCGAAACTTTCAAGCTCATTCCTTTTAGTACGATTAACAGCAAATAAAAATTGTCAGTTTATCCCAATATGATGCGCACCCGCGGAATACATATGCAGTACTTTCCTGCAAATTAATGTGCCGGAGCTGACGTAAGTTTGAGAACTGATCGTGGAAAACATTGAATTAATTTTTTTCTAAATGCTTGTTATATTTTGAAAATTATTATGCATTATTATCGTGAACGTCGAGTTTTAAAATTTCTGGTGCGTAACTGTAAATGCCGATACATACTTTTGGTAACTAGAACTGAAAAATCTGTTCTAATATAAGTCATTGCAAAGTTATCAATCTACGTATTGTTTTTCGTTAAAATTTACACAGCTACTATCTGTTTTAATTTTTTCTCATGCGGTACTGCTGAATAAACATTGTGCTGCGAAGTTAACCGAGGATTAATTATCTCTTAAGCCAGCAAATTCTAGTATTGCCGCTCTACATCCTCTGAAATTATCTAAAAGTCTGAAGACTAAGCAATAAGCATGCCAACAATCAGCAACTTTCATCTTAATCAATGAAGACTTTTTTAGTGCCTTATTCAAATAGAACCATACATTTATGTAGTTGTATTTGAAACTAAGGAGAAATATTATCTATTCTATTGTCCTTGTTGAAAAAGTCTAAACAAAATCTTTTGAGCTCATGTCATTCTGCCAAAGTTGGTTAACTTCTACTGTCACGCATGAGCACTAATGAGCACTATCAAAAACGACATATTTAATGCAAGGATTTTCAATCTTCCATTTGTCAACTCGATCACGCATGAGCACAACACACACACAATGGCAAAACCATAAAAGAAAAAATGCTTAAAAAAAGAAGAGAAATAGTTTATCAACCCCTAATAAATCTGGTTCTACCGTACAATTCGGTAATTCGAGAATTAGCGAACCGTTTTTCTCTTTTTGAATATGAGGTGACAAGTAATTAATAACATCTCAAAGCGTCGGTCAAAATTATGTTGTAGCCACGCACTAACTAGTTTTGTGACAATTTTTTTCAAAAGCTTTTTTCTAAGGGTTTGGTAGAGAAATGGATGCTTTAATGTCAGAAAAACTGAACTCAAGCGTTAATATTGCGCCTGGAAAATATTCTAAGTCATCATAAAGATAAAACCCAAAGCTGATATTCCATATCAAGCAATCAGAGTCGATTTGGGAGGGAAATGGAATCTGTTCCGTGCTAATTATTCACCTGTTAAGTGTGAAATCAATATAACCCTATCGCTTGGCAATCCATGAAGCAACTTTAGGTCCCAAAACGGATCGAATTAGAACGAAATTGAGAAACTCTTCAAGGACCACAATCTAAATATCACAACGAAATTAGGCCTCATTCAAACCGACTTCCTGGATGTCATGTTCAACTTGAAATCTGGGATGTACTGGTCTTATCATAAACCTAATGACCAGCCTCTCTTAGCCAATGCGGGATCCAATCATCCACCAATGATTAAAAAACAACTTTCCAGCATGTTGTCCAAGCGATTATCTGAGCTTTTTTTGCAACCGTGAGAAATTTGCAAAGGCTGCCACACCGTACAATATTGCCATGAAGGCAAGTGGTTATCGTGGAGGACTTACTTACCACGACCATGCTACAAATACCCACTCAGGAAAAAGAAATCGAAAGTGCAATACTGTACGGTTTAATCCACACTTTAGCGAAAATGTTTAGAACAACATCGGCAAAGAAATTCTAGAGCTTGTCGATAAGCACTTTTCCCTCCCCACCATCTATGGAAAGTATGCAACCACAATACCCTGAAAGTCAGGTACAGCTGCATGCCCAATATAGCTACAATCATAATTCCAGCCTCGACAAAAACCTTCTTAGCAAAAACCAGGAGCCACAAACCACCAACCTTCCTTGCAACCGCCGAAACTCAGCGAATTGCCCTCTCACTGGAGAATGCTGCGAAAAGGCTGTCATATACAAAGCCTTGATTACATCGGGTGGCATCTTCAAAAATTGTATTGGGTGCACAGAAACGGAATTTAAGACCTATTGTTACAATCACACTCACTCACTCATTCAGGTATTGAGAGGAAAGAAAAGCAATTGAACTCTCAAAAGCATTTTGGAATGCGAAAGATTCTGGCCATGAGCCAGTAATCAAATGGTCTATTGCTGATCGAGCCACTGCTTACCAACCCGGGTCGCGATGCTGCAATATATGCCTGACTGAGAAACTCGCAATTCTTTTAGCTGACAAGCGTACAGCGCTTAGCAAAAGATTAGAGCTTACGGGGAAATGTAGGCACAAAAACAAATACAAACTGACAAACATTGGACCAGAGTTTTTTTTTATTTTAACCGATGTTTTAATCAGTGTGACACTTCAACGCGACAACACTGCAACTTGCTGTCTGTAGTAGTGTTTGAGCTTAGCAAATTGTTCGATGTTATGCAGTTTTGGCTTTTTCAGAGAATTTTAACGTTTTAGTTATTATATATAATTCTTTTACACATTACATTAGCACCTGATGAGTCCTTAGGACGAAACAGACTGTTGTGTTTTTAATCTATCACTGTGATGTTTATACTGTAGTTGGATTTGCTCTGACTTTGCACTTGCATACCATCGAGCACTGCTTCAAAAGATTGACTACCAACAATTTTCTAGCCCTATCATTGTTATAGTGCAGAATTAAATTTGCCTTTCGCCCATTTTTCTTGTCTCATTTTTTAACAGTCTCGAAATATCGGCAAAAATTTTGCGGATGATGTAAAACAATAAGCTGTTTTCAGCAGGACAAGTCCTGTATCAGTGTATGCACAACTAGCTTCTGTTTTCCTACTTTAATGTGGTATGAAAAAAATGTGTATACTGTAATTGTACAAAAAGGGCAGTGTAAGTAGAATGAATCGAGCAATTGCGTCATTACAACTCCAGACAATAAGATTGTGAAAAGTTCCTAATATAATTGCTGTGGTTTTGAAGGACGAATAAATTCGTTTTGCGCCCAGAGAAAACAATTGGCCTGGACGAAAATAAGCGTTAAGGAATCAAAGAATGTTGCATTATTTGAAATGAATTGAATAGCTCCAACAACGTACTATGAATCCAATATTTTTTTTTATTTGAGCCTTTTCGCAAATGCAATAAAAATAGAAAATGCAAATGCAATAAAAATAGCACGAAGCAAAATCAACTGTTCCAAATAATTATGGCAGCAAAGACTGTGAGTGAACCTTTTGATCTTCAATAGCTTATTTGCATTCGAATACATTGAAACTCTTAAACGAAGTTTTGAAGAATTTTGAAGAGTAAACTTCCTCTCTGGAATTGTCTTTCAAAGAGTATGAATAATGGATATAGAAGTTAACAAAAATCATGGCTGATAATAACCAATTTTGGCTCATTATGTATATCAATCAGCGAAATAATTGCTGTATTAGGCATTTTATGTTCACAAGTTTCTATTTACTTTGCCAATAAATACGAGACGTTTTGCAGCAAAGATTAGATTATTAGATTTTGTAGTTTTTTTGATTAAAATGTCCGTATCTTCGAAGCTTTTCGTCTGATGCTTGTTAAGAAGAATCGGAAGAATCGTCAGAATAGAGAGCGCAAGACTAGGAGCGGCTATTTATAAGCAAAGCCGAGCCGTGATTGGCTGAAAAAAGACCAATGAGTGAGTGTCATAAGGGTACAATCTTTAAGCTGTACACGAATTCTTCTTGTCAGCAGGGGGCGGGGTTAGGAGTTTTGACAAAAGTGGCTTCAAGAGCAGATAGATGGAAAGGAGAGTGGTCTTGGGCGAGAATAGAAAATCTACTGTCATCATAATGTTGAGCACATGTAGGATTTTGTAAAAGATGAAGTCCAATGGCTGAATCAGAAGCAAGATACTGGGTATTAGTCTGGGTGGAAGATTTGCACTGACGGGCAGGAAGTAAGCGTTTCTGGGAAGAAGAGCAAGAACGGATGGATTTGGGGACATGTTGCTTAATTCTGTTCTGCAAGTCACTTTTATCAAAACTTCTAACCTCTCTCTCTGCCGACAAAAAGAATTCGTGTACAGCTTAAAGATTGTGCACTAATGACGCTCTCTCATTGGTCTTTTTTCAGCCAATCACAACTCGGCTTTTTCCTATAAATAACCGCTCCTATAGTTTTGCGCTCTCTATGCTGACGATTCTTATTAACAAGTTTCAGACAAAAAGCTTTAAAGATATGAACATTTTAATCAGAGCAATTCTCAAGTTCTGTACCACTATTCAACTTCTGAATTTTTTTGGTCATAGTGATGTAACAAATCTCATCAGGTAACCAAACATACACCAGCAAGCTAAGTCATTCTGTATCCGAACAAATCCGTTTAACGAGTTTGTCATCTTCGAAAATGTGTTGATCCAATGATAAAATTGTGACGCTATAAAACGAAACAAAAAGTGATAAATTTCTGACAAAACTCGATTTGCCTGTAAAGCACCTAAAAATGAAAGATTATGCAAGTTTGCATGCAAGCAATCATTAGACGTTTTAATCTACACTCATACTATCATCAAATAGCGGTTCTAGACCAGCAGAAAGCAAAAATATATATATATATCTTGGTGCCACCAGAGTTCACAACAAAGAGTTAGCAAATTTTTGCAGTCGCGCACGAATGATAACAAGCAACGTCAAAACCATCATTAATTAAATCAAGATTTTTCAGTACTTTTGTTGTTCAAACCGATCACATGACCGCTCCGTCACGCATGAGCAATAATGCAAATACTGCACAACAAAAAACAAAGCAAAATGAGATAAATATAACAAAGAATGAAAAAAGAGAGAAAGTTTACCGACTAATTGTAAACGACTTAACTGCCGCGCTTGGAGATTGAATGGAGAACCCACTTGAGTTAGCAAATCTTACATTTGTAGCATTAAAACACAACAAATGAAGGGCAATGCGGTCGCTTAATTTGTTTAAACAACTGGATTTAATCATTATTTGTCATCATGAATTCGAATTTTTTTAAAAGAAATATACCGGAAATATAAATAAGTAAATAAAAAATGAAGCGCAAGCACGCGCGCAACCAGGATTTGGTTTAGGGGGGTCTTGACTGATTTGTCCAGTTCAGCCAAGAGTCTTGTCCAGCTGGGGAATACCTTCACTCACAGCGGCTGTGGATGCTTGAAAAAGTGTCTGCAGCTCTCAAAACTACTCCCACTACCATCCCACAAACTCCACACATTTCCAAAAATCCACAAAAAAAAAAAAAAAAAAATGACTGATTGTGTTTCGCCCAAAATTAGGTGAAAACCAAAAAAAGCTTTCGCCGTAAATCCGACTAGTTTTGGGCCTGATATTAGGTGAAAACAAAAAGTAAGGTCTTCCCGGTTTTTGCCTAAATACAGATTTAGGTTAAATTTTCTAAGTAACTTTGCCTGGGGGGGGGGGGGGGGGGCTGAAACCTCTTTAGCCAGCCTTGGTTGCACCATTGAACACAACGCAAATTTTATCCCATAGAGATTGTGCAGCCTGTGCTGTTTGGTTAAAATCCTCATACAGCTGATTTAGTTAAAAATCTTACCAAAAAAATTTATCTAATTTAGGTATAAATTAATGATCAGTGAGCAAAAATTAAGCAGCTCGCAGATTTGATCATTTATCAGTTTAGAAATAAAAAATATTTAAACAGAGCAATAACATTTCATAGGTTCCTATCAAATTATTGTCACCTGATATCAACACATCCATACATTGGAGCTCTGAGAATAACTTTTGCTAGCATCATTTTCTTCATCATATTCGACAAAATAAGACTTCCATTGCATTTCACTTCGTGGTGTTTTGCCTAAATTGCAACTACATCTCTAATTCACCAAGTTGACTTGGGCAAAAAATTGTAAACGAGGCAAATCAGTCTTCAAGTCAAGTTGCCATCTGCCCACCTGTCTGCCACACACGTTAGAGGCTGCACACTGTCAATTTTAATGCTGAACGTCAAGCAGGAAAGCTGTAAATACCAATTTTGTAGTTTTTGGTTTGACCTGAACAGGAATCGAACCCGAGTCTACTACTGTTTCAGTGTACTAAAAAGTCTATTGCCGACCACTGATCGGTGAGATAAAAGTTACAACTCAGTTCTTGTTAGACCAGAGTTCTCCACAAGTTGGAAAACTCCTTCTCTCTTTTTCTTATTACAGTGACATTTTTGACGTTGAGCATTAGTGCTCATGCGTGACGGCAGGAGTTTGTTGACCTTTTGTAGAGAATTCTGGTTTGACTTTGTATCTTTAGCAAAAACGTCCCGGGCATGTAAAATAATTTTTTCTTTTTTATAGTATTATGTGCAATGCTGCTGTTGTAACTGACAGCTACAATGTGAAAGTTGAAAAAAATATTTGAGAGAATCGAAATGACAAAAATACAACCACGTTTGATTTCAAAGTTTTAAGCTAATTAAAAAAAACATAGATATCAATTTAAGCTGACGTTTCGACACCTAAATCCAACTAATCTCTAAACTTAAACTATAATTTATAACTGATTGGTACTCAAAAGGGCGACATTTTTTCATTTAATACTGTGGCTATTTGCGCAATTTGTTTTATCTCGAAGAGGCAATTCTACTTCTTTTACGTATCATTTCAGCTGAAAATCTTGGAAGTGCCAAAGTTACTGAGATAAATAATAATTCATATAAATATTAAAAAATTGTTTTTTTGGAGGCGATGCATCGCCAATTTTTTAATTTTTGGCGAAAACTAAAAATTACGAAAGACAATGATGAATCATTTCGCTTGGCTTATCAACCAACACTTATCAAATTTATCACTTGGCCAAAATGATCGGAAACTACTTTGAAACGTATCCAAAAACAAAATTAATTAGGTCCACATTACTTTTGAGATTACTTTTAGCCAAAGCGACTTGCAATCACGCTGGTCGTACATTTTCGGCCATAAATTTTTTTTTTGATACAAAAAATACTTGATATAATAGCAGTAAACTTGCTTTTGTTCTTGAAACGTATGCTTTCGAATACAAATGCAGTGATTCCAAAGAATATGCGTATCATGATGGCACGTAAGGCGAGAATAATGAAGATCAGATTTAAACTTAAATTTTTGCAACACATAGTGAACACGTCATTATTCAGTTATGTGGTTTCATTTGTGGTTTCATTTCAACCCGTTTCTGAAAAGAGGCTGCGAGAAAATTCAACAATAACCTTGTAACTCACCATTGATCTTGTAATTTTGGGATAACCGCAAGCTAATCGATCAGTGGATAATTTCAAAATATAGGCGGCAAACCTTCTTGTTTTACGTTTTGCTTTGATTTTAACTACAAAAAGCAAAAAGAATTAACAAGAAAAGAACTACTAAATCATCAACTGCTTGAAGCAAGCAATGCAAAAGGCTGTCCTGCCACAGAATGCGAAAAAATTTTGTCCTCTATTTCCTCCGCTTCTGCGTTGGTAACCTTTAAGCCAGAAAGCACGCAAACGTCAAACTCAAAACATTACAATTGTAAATTATAATTATTAAATCAATTATTCAATAAAATTATTGAAAAATTTAAATTCATTAAGCAATAACTTTTCAAAAATTTAGAACGTCCCATCACAAAAGTCAAAAAGATTTGTTACCAATAATTTTTCTCTTCGGTTTATGGTCAAGTCTTGGCGACCAAGTCTGAGTTACAGCTACGGTATAATAGGGAGTACGTGGAATGACAGGCTGCCACAGTGATTTTGGAGTTCCATCAAACGAAAACGATTGTGCACATTCTAAAGCACAAAAAAGTTTAGAGTGTACCAGAGGTGGAGTCGAGGACATAAGGCTCGAGGTCAAGGCCAAGGCCAAGGACACAAAAAAATCCGAAGCCAAGGACAGCTCTTCCGAGGACCGACCCTCTGGGGCCAAGGACAGGAATGCTCGAGGCCAAGGCCAAGGACCAAGGACACAAGCGCAAGTATTCTCCAAAAAAAAGGTGTTCAAAAATTTTTTTTCAGGCGTTCTCCAATAAAAAACGCCTTCTAAAAATTCTTTTAGGCGATCTAGAAAATTTCAACAATTCCAAAAAAAGTGCTCTTCTCGAGCCGAGGACAGGGTAATTTTCGAGGACTCGAGGCCTCGAGGCCAAGGCCGAGGACTTGACCTTCGAGGCCAAGGCCAAGGACTTCAAAATGTATCCTCGAGGCCAAGGACGTCCTCGCTGACTCCACCTCTAGTGTGTACTATTCCGTGCTGTAGAGCTGTAGAGGGTATGCTAAAGCAGCGTTTCTCAAACCATGGGTCGCGACCCAAGTTTGGGTCGCCAAGGCTTTATGCATGAGTAGCTGATACAACAGAGCCCTCAGCACTTTAATTATCTTTAATTCATAGTTAGGCAAACCACTATCCAGTATTGTGTGAAGAAGCCTTAAAAACTGTAATCCTTTTCCAAGTTCATATTTATGTGAGATTTGATTTTCTGCTCTAGCATTTATGAATGACAAATATAGAAACCGTCTGGATGCAGAGCAGTAGCGTAGCCAAAGGGGACTATAGCATTAGTCTTTTGACCAAAAAGCAGAATAAGAAACATCTTCTGAAACAGTCTTTTGCACTGGAATGGACCAAAAAGATATTTAAAGCATATTTTGAACCATACATTTAGGGGGCTAATTGTCAAAAAAGAACTAAAAAATCATTCAAAACTTTGAAAAATGGCCGAAAATAAGCAATCAAATTTGATCGCTTGTTTAAAAATGCTGACCATAGGTTTCATCAAAAATGTATATTATTAACTTCGGAATAGCGGAAGGGGGGCAATTAGTATTCAGTGTTAGTTAATTACCAATCACTTCTCTCAAATCTCTTTCTATTAGCCTCCCCCCCCCCTTTCTCAATCATCTTTTTCCATAAAATATAGACGAAATAGACTACTCCTTGTGAGTTTTTTTGAACAATAAGATTTTATGATTTACCAGCTCGTAAATTAGAGAACTGCCTTATACCTTTAGCCACCCCCCACATAGCCTATTTATGCAACCAGTTTAATCGTATTTGCACTGCCAATTCCTGTGCCAGGTTTCAAAAGTATAAATTTTGATCAAAATAGGCCTAAAGTTAAGTTATTTTGCAAAAAAATGTTGAGCCCTGGGGGCTCTTTAAACATTGCGAATTTCTTGTTACGAGCCTGATGCAAAGCATCCAATGCGTTTAGCTTTGAGTGATGTAAAGCCACGATTTCAAAAATTGTTGAAGCAAAATGTCAATAAATGAATAAAATTTCTGCTTTTTTTAGTTTTTGTAGCTATTTAGTTGGGTCGCAGCTGTCCTTGCAAATAGAGTTTTTACACGAATTTGGGTGGCAAAAGAAAATGGTTGAGAAATACTGACTTAAAGCATAGTTTGTAATGCGAGACGCCGGTATGTAAAAAACTATGTGCCGTGAGTTTCGCAAAATGCTAATTTTAATGCTGTTGAGATTGGGATGAATATAAATTTTTCATGTTCATTATTGTTGTATTATTACTCCAGGCGGATTCGACAATAGCTGATAAAATATGATCTAGCAGATCAAAGTGTTGTCTGCAAATAAAAGTTTCTCACAATAATTCAATTAGTTTTTGAAACAAATCAGATGCTATTCGAGTCTTAGCTTTGCCAAAATCAACAAGATGATATAGAAACTTAAGAAAATTTTCAGGTTGTAAACAAAAAATGTAAACACCCAAACTCCAAACTTTTGCAGAGCAAACAACACCACAAATAACAATAATTTACGAGTATTTTCAGTTGAAAATCCAAGCCCAAAATGATTGTCAAGTATTCTCATTTAAGAAATATTGAAAATCGCAGCCAATAAAAGTGAATTAGTTTACTGTAGCTGTGCGATGTTTTCAAGTCTTTGGAAGGAAGAATAACAAACCGCGTTTAGAAGTAACAAAAAACCGAATACTGATGATAGAAATAAACAATCTTTTTGTTTATCTGTCTATGGATTTACCGTAATCAGTAAAAGGAGCCGAACAGTGCAGTGAAAGAGATAATTCCTTGCGCCATCTAGAGTTTTTTCCGGCGGTTGCAAATTTCCATACGTTTCTTATATCTTCTGGAGCAAAAGATGGATCGTTTGAACCAAGCCACCCCTTTCCAGTACCAACCTGAAATCAAAAACGATTCACTCGTATTGATTATAATTGTCGTGTCAGCAAATACAATATTGTGGTACAACTACGACTATAATATTTGACGTATTCACTCCAGTATATTGAACTCTGGATGTTGCAATCAGCAGGCATGGGTTGGAAATCGGTCCATTGAAAACCGAAATAATCATATTTTTCGTCTAGCTACAGTAGTTGTAGAATTAGCTTATGACGTTACGGTTACCTAGCATGCCGCGTTCTCAGTTTTTTTTGTTGACTATAATAGTAGGATACAGCATATTATAGCAGAAACAGCATATAGCATATTACATAATTATGGTTTTAATTTAGTTTACTGATGGTAGAAAAAGGAGAAGGCTCAATGCTGACAAGCACAGCAATTAACTCAACATTAAGCTAAGCATTAAAATAAAGGCAACCCTGTGTCATAAAGAGCAAAAAGCAATAAAAAATAAAATAAACTACATACAAAAAAGATAGAAAAAAATAATGTGCTTTTTTGATTTACCTTTGATCCCACAATCCAAGCTCCATCTGGAAGTCGAGAAGAAACAAATCGGGAAAGGAAGACGGGAATGAGATCTGCAACGCTATTCTCTTCATCTTCTGAGCGGCCAGAGCTATAATTGAATGCAGTATATTCAATTATATAAATAATAATTATTTGGCACATCACAGCTAAAAACTTATTAAAACCCCTACAGTATTTTTCACCCTTGACGGAATTTTCAGGGATAGCCTGTTTCAATAGAATCTGATACGCTAAGTATTTAACACAGTTATACATGACAACAGCTATTATCGAGCACTATTCAAGAACACTGCGAATATGAAGCAGTTTTGATCAAATATAGCAAAAAATCATTGTATAATGTACTATTTCGTATTTTGTAAAAGAAAGCAACTATAATTAGTCGATTTTCCTTTAGCAAGAATTGAAATAAAAACTGCTAAAATACTGTTCAAATGATCAACCAACATTGCTGCCTTTGATTCAATGGGCCAACTATAGTGCGTAGTGTTGTAAATTTACTCTACCACCCCACAAAAGTGCTCTATATTTTTTAGCTTAAAAATACATCAACTGCTACACTAACTTACATTGCTTTTATGTATTGCAAACTGGTGTATTTTATTGTAAGATTATACTGTATTGTTACATGAAAATTACATTAATGACAAGCTACAAAAATACAAAAAACGCTAAAAGCCCACTGAATGAATAAGACATTGACACAATTAGCACAAACTTTAGGTTGAACAGAAATTTTAAAGCTAAGTAAGCTTAATTGTTCTGTAACTGCAAATTTGTCTACCGAGTTACGTTATTTAATGGTTAGTAATTTAGTAGACAGCAAAAAAGCCTTGGAGCTTTATCGAGTCAAACTGTGTATGGCTAGTAATTCCCACATGCCTCCATAGCTTACCATTACCAATCACCCAATGAAGGATTCACACTGTAATGCTAAACATCAGGCAGCGAGTAAGTTGCTATTCCGATTTTTATTACTTGGATTTGTCTTTACCAAGAATCAAACTTGAATTTTCAGAGGCAAGCGCTCGATCCGCTACAAACCAATGATGTGCTAAAACCAGAAAAGAGTTTGGTCTATAATGCTTAAAAAAATCAAATACTCTCAATTTCTATCTAATGTTTAAACCTTACCCAACTTTTTGTAATTTGTAGACCGGGCTTCCAAAGCTTACATTTCCAGGAATTCTCACATATATTCCCATGTACATTAGTCGAGGATGCTTCTTTGAAACGCATTGGGAAAAAGTTAACATAGAGCAGTTTCTTTCCACTTGTTTATCCACAACCGCAGATCTTTGCACAAGCTGGCTTGATGCTCTCTTGCTTGTTTGGCTTAGAGCAACTACATGAAATAAAATAAATAACAATATTGCAGATAATCAATTTGTATAGTTTTTCCATTCATTAACCGGCCAGTTGGTCGAGCGTTCGTCTCTAAAGCGGGAGATCAGAGGTTCAAATTTCGGGCCCGTCAAATTGCAAACAGTGTTGCCAACGGCTCGACAACGCTGCAACATTTCTTCGAATGGAGCTGTGTAGCCCGGGCACAATGATGCGGAGATGGGCTCCGCAAACTCGTTACACGCTTTGGCGTAATTCAGTGAGTATGATAAAAGGTTTAATTAATTTGATTTGATTCATCCGAGAAAGCGCTTCAGCCGATAAGTCCCAGAACTTGGATGCTTATTTGTAAGGAAATGATTCAGTATTAATAATGCTTTCACTACAAAAAATGAAATATTTCGTGCCATATCGCGAAAATGTTGAAAGTTTTGCAGTTGCATGGTTTCACTTGGCAACTTTTTCACTGATATCTTCACAATGTTCACAGTTTTGATAACCTCAAACCATAGTCACTAAATATTCCAATAATAAAATAATATTTAGATACTATGCTCAAACTAACCTAATTTTAAGACTTTGATCCTACTTCAAACGGGCTTTATTTCTATCTAGCTTCTGAGCCACAGACCATAAACACCAAATATGGCATGTGGGCAGGTTTTCACGGAAACTTTTCGACTCCTTAAGTTCTGGTGACGTCATTCTAGAGACGTCATGGTCAATTTTTTGAAGAAAATAAAGTAAATGTTTGATGGCATCAATCTGGTTAAAATTTGTGTTTTGAATATGCATCATAAAATTTCACAGTCAAAGTGATGATGTCAAAAAAAATTCTTAGGATCCCATTTAACTTAAACATGGAGAATACATACGTAAGCAATATTATTGGCTTTGGCTCTGTCAAACCTTAAAGATTGCTGGGTATAGTTTCTATTTCTTCAGTGTCTTCAAATTTTCAACATCTATGCGTGATTAAACTTGACTTAAGGTTAAATTTTTTTAAACTAAAAATTCTTTTTCTGATGAGTTTTATTAAACAAAAAAAATGCTTTGAGATGGGATTTTCACTCCCCAATTAACCTGTAGGGTTAATTGTCCCGCTGGATGCATGTTTAGTATCTCATGTTGCCACAATAAATAAATCATTATACAAATAAAATCACTAACACAAAATCAATGTATTTTTGTGAAGCAATACTCCGTATCACATTATCTGACATAAATTTAACTGACCTTAACACTCGTCTACGTTAAGAAAGGTGGTGAAGAACTTTACATGATATTTACAACGTTTTTGCTGTAGGTGATGAAATTAGATAAACAAACTCGTAGCATTCTTGCTTTCATGTTTCCTACAATTTGCTTTTAAATTTGGCAAATATCCCACAAAATATTTGAACAAAGAAAAAATAGTAAATTACAGTAGATTGCATTGCATAAATATTAAAATTGCGTTTGAAACTTGACATAACATCAAATGAGGTGTTAAGCAATAAGGGTGCGTTTACACAGAACGCAAAGCAAAGTGAAGGTTAGTAACTTTTGTGAGTGGTCGCTTGCAAGTGACGAGCTCAAAATAGACCAATCGCTCATCCACAATTTTGTTTATGTGAAGTTGAGCAGCAGCTCGCGAAGTTTGCGACCGGTTGCAAACTTTCGCAAGTTGTCGATGACGTCACAGTTTTGTTGCTTCGCATCGCTTTGGGTTGCTTCGCGTCCAGTGTAAACGCATCATAAGACCAGGTGTACTGCACGTAAAATGGTGAGCGTACGAGAGTATCGTTCGTTTATTTGAACCTTACGGCTGCTAGTACGCGGATAAGGCGGTAACCGGAGGAACGAATTTCTCTTTGAAATCAACTGGAAATACGCTCGCTCGCTCACGATTTTACGCTCAATGTAGACCATGTTTAAACATGAGTCAGGGCCTATAAAAGATTGAATATTTAAAAACTTTTTTTTTAGAATAATTTTTGAACTCAACTTGTGTAAATACTGTATGTATCTCTTTTTTTGCAAGGGCGGTTGAAATTTTGCCAATAGCTTTTTTTTAATTTGATTCATAATATGCTTAAATCAAAGTGATACCGTGACAAAACCGTTTTGTGACGTCATTTAGGTTAAATCTACCGGCCAAAAATAACAAAATCTTGGTAAAGTATAAGGCCTGTAGTAAAAGGAACAAGAACGGTAAAAGAAGATGCAATGTTGATGAATGCTGCTATCAACATTTTTTGTCATTTACTGTAGATTATTATTGATTTTCATACTCAAGCTAGTCACCGTAAAATGGCATGCAGTATATATATTTTGAGAAACCCATTTTTTTCTTTGTTTTAGTTTTATTCCAGTTTTCGATTTTGCTTTTATTTCATTTTTGTAATTTTAGGTTTTGTTCTCACAAAAGGTTTAAAATATTTTTTTATGAATAGGAAACAAGTAAAAACTTAAAACCAGTAAATTAGACTCAGATTTACTAAAAAGGTCTTTTTGGATCGCTACACTTTTATTCCAATAAAGTCTATGAATTTCATAATGTCAAGTATGTAAGAAATCAACCTTCTAAGGATCCGTTTTTGGTACAACTTTTAGGTTTTTGGTGATTTTATCGCATAAATCTAATCTAACTGTACTGTAATTGTTATCAAACACTCGGTGAGACTTTTTGTTTTTTCATCAAAGAATCTTTTTTTCATAATTAGCAGGGATCAAAATGACATTTTTTTGATTAATTTTCCTCTCATTTCATCCGTAACTGTGAGCTGGTATATTTTGGATTTTTTGGCTGTCATACAAACAGGTAGTGTTGATAAACTATTGATAAAAAATCGGGCTTTTGTTCTGAAGGAGCTGTTTCGCTGTAAGTACATTGCTTTAGTTTTTTAAAAAAAACATAAATTATGCTTTTCTTACTAGGTCCAGACGGAGTTCGGCATACTCCTGAGCTTTTCACAAAAACGATCCGTTTAGCAACGCAAGCATGATATTCAAGATGGCACAACGATTCATACGTTATGCCATCAGTTCCACAGACCGACGTTTTCTTTAATGCTGGTACCGAGCGCGTATTGTAGTAAACCCTTCTGTCGATTATGTCTCTACACTTTGTACAAACGCATTTACCGTGGATGCATTCCCCGCCATATATACATTCCCACTTGTTTATACAAGATTGAACACCTGAAACGTATTAGTTATTTTACTTTGCAGAGGTGGAGTCGAGGACACAAGGTTCGAGCTCAAGGCCAAAGACACAAAAAAATCCGAAGTCAAATCCAAAGACCAAGGACATAACGCGGAAGTGTTCTCCGAAGAAAAAGTTCTTCGCTCAAAAAAGTTGCAAATTTTCGTCAAAATGCAGGCGATTTCAAAACAAAAAAAGGTCTTCGCTTAAAAGTTTGCAAGTTGTCTGGCGTGCTCCAAGACAAAACAATTTTGCTCATGACCTTGGTCCATTTTTAACAAGTCAAAAGATAGTGCTGCCTCAAGCCGAGGACAGAGCATTTTTGAGGACTTGCAGGCTCTGAGGCCAAGGAAATGACTTTTGAGGTCAAGGACTTCAAATTGTGTCCTCGAGAACTCCACCTCTGTTACGTTGGTCGAGCCCGTGATATACGTATATACTTTTGTAATACACCAGTCTGATCGAACCCGCGGAAATTTGTGGGTTCCAGAAGTGAAGACTTTTTTTTTGGTTTTCACCTCACATTCCGCAAACCCTTTTGAGAAATATTCTGGTTGTCAACGGCTGTCCCGTTTTTCGGCTTCAAAAACCTGGAAAACCTAATCAGAGTATACCTTATACATGGGTCGCAAAATTTCATACATTTGATTTTTTCAATTAGCTTGCATCGCTTTAAAAAAAGGTGAGAACCAGTGCTCTAAGGGTCGTATAGATTAACTTGGATTATTTTAATCCGCTGTTTAACAAAACTTTAGAGGAAAGGTGTACACGAATGGCAGGAAAAATTGCCATAATAAAGTAATAGAGCTTCTCTAAATTTGCGAATTCAGTTTATTCTACGAGTTCTCGTATTCTAATAAATCTGTATCAATTCTCGTATTCTGATAAATTCGACGGTGAAGAAGAAAGAAAATTAATAATCCTCAGATTAAAGTTTATCCAGTTGATGCAAACGTCCGTAAAGGTGCTTTTACTCAGAATCCACTGGACGCGACACAACGCGAAGCAAAGTTTGGCAGTTTCAAGTTATTTAATTTGTGGCAACCATCACTACACACAAATTAGCTGCTGAAAAGAATAATCAATATGCAATGGCTGCGACAGCAGTCGCTCGTGTCACTTGCTCAACATAAGCTAACCATTCATTAACTGTTTTCCTTAAGTTAATTTGAGCATCCGATTGCTAAGTTTGCGACCGATGAAAACCTTCCGCAAGTTGTCGATGATGTCACATTTAGGTCGCTTCACGTTGCTTTGTGTCGTGTATAAACGCACCATAAGGGTCAAATAATGCAGCATCAAATTAATTTTTACCAAAAAATAATACAAATTTAGACATTTAGCCAATACATTTCTTGAATTTTTTTATTGGATTATTGTATAGATTGATGTCAGAAATTTGTTTGATTTTGCAATTAATTAAAAACACGCACAAAAAAAAAAAAAAAAAACAGTTGAAAGACTAATAGAAATTAACAAATAAAAACCATCAAGATGATACAGTCGTGTTGAAAAACCAACTTAAAAAAATTAATAAGCTGAAAATCCAATTCAAAAAAAGTAATAAGTTGAAAAACCAACTCTAAAAAAGTAATAAGCTTAACAGCTTTGAAAAACTATAGTTGTCCAACTTTGACATGGGTATGATTATTTTTAGGCATACCGCATTCTCCCAAATGCTCCACTTCAATAAACTTCTGCCTTGCGCACATTGCTTGTCCCATATCACAGAAGTTAGCATAGGTCCTCCCGTCGCTTCCACACACCTGCATCTCCTCCTTTCCACCAGGACATGGAAGATCAAAACAAACGCACTCTTTCCTACCTCCAACATCAAGGCACTCGGCTCCAAATTCACATGACCACTTGGTACAACTGTACACTCCTGAACGTAAATTTTAAAATTGTTAGAAAAATTCATACTTTGCTAAACAATACTGCACTACTCTCTATAACCGATTAAAATCACGTAAAGCTTTCGCAACCAAACGATCAAAAAAGATGCCAGGCTATTATCAGGTTGCTAGTTCCAGTTCGATTCTAGAACTGGTCTTGTTTTGTGCCTTGAGACAAAAGGCACGCTTACTTTTCCATTTTGGTCATACAAACTTTGCGTTGCTAAAGCCTAGCTAGACAAAAGACTCACAAGGAGAACCCGTAAAGTTATGCTGTGCGTTGGTGTGATTAGACAGACGCAGATAACCTAGTTCAAACATATAAATGACTACCGTAGCAGTTAGTAACACTACCACAAATAAGTCTTATATGCAAAACAGAATTAAGGTCCAACGACGAGGGGCGGATTGCAGTCGGTGGTGTAATTGTGACCAGAATTTTTATCAAATGCAGTACTGAAATTTATTGGCCGAACATTTGTGCAAAATTTGCTAAAGACTTTTTTCTTCTTTATTGTTCTTCCGACATGCAGTTGTTTTCCACGAAAAACTGCTAAATTCGTTTCTTTCTTGATTAATTTTCGTCTGTTATCATATTTGTTTTTTTGCGAGGACATTTTTATTTCAAGACCACTGCTATAGTGATGTTTTATAATCGGTATAGTGAGAGCAAGGCTAAATTACTCCTCCTTAATACGGTTCTGCTCATCCCATAAGCTTGTTTGGGCTAAGCACAAGCTTTATTTTTGATCCTTAGCAAATTTGTATAATGTGCATTGAATTTGCTGCTTTTTTGTAGATCGAATAGCGTGTTTAGCAATAATATTTTTGGGTTAAATCATCAAAGCTAAAATTTTTGTATTGGAAAAGCATGCTTTATGTGCTATAATTACTCATTGCTTACACACGGAAATACAAAAAAGCACTAGTATAATACTTCAAATTTATAGCGTATAATATGATGCAACTAAATTATTAGATTTCAAAGACAAGATTTAGCATGTTATTCAAGAACACCTGCACGGAAAGATTGTTTAATCACGAGCGTCAAATGATTCAAGAAGCCGTTGTTAGTTTATGGCGAATTATTTGATTAGCAAATACAAGTGTAATGACATTGTTTCAAAGAAATTAGTGCAAAACAAACAGAAAAATTATTGATGTCACATTAAATAGCAATTTCGTTAGCAAGCGGACAAATACCTCCACCCAGTAGTTTGCTCAAACTTTTGTCGATTTATTGGCATCCACCGACAACATGGATTGACGTTAATCCACGGATCAACAAAACTTAACGGGAAAAATTTGGGTAAAATGTTATACATGCTATGATGTTCTAGAATAAATTCTGTGACTTTTCGACTTTAGTTTATTTTAATCTAATAAGTCCAACAGTTTAGAAGATAGACAATTGATTATCTGCGAGTAAAAGGTAATCAATGTTGGTGTACACGACCCCAAATATTTCATTTACTATTATGCTAGTTATACAGTAACTCATTAAATGCAAAATTGAACAAGTTATAATGCTAATCTCTGTATCGTATTGTTTTTTCAGGAATTCACTCATTCATGCATAGGAACCATAGAGTTTGCGTCTGTTTTAATTAACCACACCAGAGCACCTCCTATTTGCATGGTTTCTGCTTGCAAGACAAGTCTTTGGTCAGTCTAGGCGACCCAAACGGGTAGACTGCTGGCCCCAACGCAAAATAAACGAAAATGTTTTTCCATGCACACAACGACGAACAGCAAGGTTGGAGAATAAAAATTGCAACCTTTCGATCTTAATAACCCAAAACTTTACTAACTGTCTGTGGTTGATATCAGGATTTTAAAAAGGGCTTGATAACAAAGAGCTAGAGCGAATATTACAGTAGATTACCACATTTCTATGTTATAAAACTGTGGTAATCCGTTGGATACACAGTACTGGGATGGAGTACTCAGAACTTTTTGAGGATTTGGAAAAGCCGTGCTGGATTAGGGGACCCATAGCCCTAGATGATGCTCGATCCTACGCAATCAAACATCTTGAATGTTGAGGAACGCGATCTATTGTAGCAAATTATTCGACAGACAAATACTTTTCTGGTCTACCCTTAAAATACAGGAAAACAAGCCCAAGGTAGGCGAAGACCTTTTTTTGGTCTTCAACTTTATTCGATGGGAACAACAGCTGTTGTTCGTTAGAGAAGCACTTTTTTCATTCCGTACACGGGCCCCAAATTTCTCTCAACGGTTCTGCTCAGAGGGTTAGCTGTTTCGTTCCATTGTATTTTCTTTTACTGAAGCAGAGTTGAAAAGAGCCGACTAGTTCAGGCCCGAACCCGAAAATATAAGCCCGAACCCAGCCCGAACCTGAAAACTAATTTGAAGCCCAAATCATGCCCGCAAAAAACCCAAAAGTTAAGTTAGGTCTGAAAAATTTTGCAATGTTGCCAGGTTATTTTGATTATATTTTTCTGCACCTAAAATAAAAAGCACGTCTCGAGCCCGAATTAACTTCGAAATTTTGTCTACTTTTGGCCCGAACCCGGACCCGACCCGAAAAGCCCGGCCCGACTTACATCTCTGTACTGTAGATATGACATGATAAATATATCGTTGTAATTTACTGGAAATAAATTTGGGTAAATGCGAAGATATGTTGTGAAAGATGCTAGTAGTTTTAATGATATTTTGGGTGCAGCGTTTATATATTTTGATAAGAAGGGAAGATAATGTAAAAGTGTGAAAAGTTTTCAATAAAATGATAGTGATCAATTTTAGCAATTTTGTGCTTAATTAAAAAAATGCGGATGTTTTATTTTTTTAAGATGCTATTTTTATGTTTTAAGTGATATGACTTGTCTAGGTCAAAGCAATTAGTTGATTACCACCGGTCACAATTTTATTATCTTAATTTTGCAGGATACAAAGTTTGATTAGAAGGACAAAGATTTCCCAAATAGGCTCTCCAAGTAGCAATTAATTTGAAATGTAAGATTCAAATACATGAAACTATACAAGTTTTGAATAGCTGACTGTGGGTAAAAATAAGTTTTGTTTCTACAATGCAAAACAGTTCAGATTCTAGGATGAGTATATTATAAAGTTGAAAATTCATTTGGTAGACCATAATCACTCCCACATATTTAACAGCTTAGTTGGAAATTAATAAGAAATTGGAATGCTGTTTAAATTTAATAAACGTGTTAGAGTTGATTTAAAGCTGGTGTGATAACATACGATAATTGGATTTGGATGGGTTAGGTTGTAATGCTAATTTATTAGTTTTGCACCGTGTAATTGCTTTTATTAAGTTCAATGGTGGATCGCTTAAATTACCTGACATTTAATTAGGTCTATAGGGGATGTGCAAGTGCAGCGCAGTGCACGATTTCATTTGTTTGGAACGCATAACATTATTTGCATTACGTCGTCATTATCCAAAGGCAAGCATCTCTCTGCGCGTGTTAGGTTAACTCATTATATTTCTCTATTTTTAACTTTTAATCGAAGATCAACAACTGTAATTAGTTCTTACCTTTCTGGGCAAAAAGTGCAACCAGTAGCAAAATACCAACCGTTGACCTCAAATCCTTATAGCACCAGCTCATACTATGGTTTCTTTTATACATTTTATGCTCAATGTGCTTAAGCAAATCTTATCTGTCGTTAACCTGACGGCCTTTTGCTTTTGCGGTTGCCAAATACAACAACGTTCCCATAGTAGTTTTACAAGTTTGCGGTCAATTGCTTGCGCTGTGTAAAATAAACTCATAAAATTCCATATGGTTTGACGTAATTTATGAATGCATGAAATGAAAAGTTTTTTATTCGATTCTTTTACTCCGTTGCGGAAGCGAAAAGCGTAAATATATAAAAAAATTTACATTTTCCTATTATAGTGATTAATATTTACGTAAAAACTTCGAAGCAGAATAACAGGACGACGTGAAGAGCTTAGAAAAAAACCTTATAATTTATGCAAACTTTTATGTAAACTTTGTGATGTTTATTATTATTTTATTGCGATTGTTTATTATTTATAATTCAGATTTGAAAAACAAACTCATGAGCAAAATTTGAACTGCCAACGTGTTAATTGAAAACAAAATACTAAAAACCTATCACGGCATCGCTGTGATGACGTCATGAACTCAAAAAGTAAGTTTTTTAAATAGCTTTGATGGACAACTATAATGCACAGAACGAATGTAACTAATGTAGACACCTAAAATGCACAAAATTCGTTTTTTCATCCTGATAGAATACTTTGTTGTAATTAGGGACATTTTATTTTGATCTAAAAAGAAATATTTTTGACTTTATTTTGAGTTAAATTTTTACTTAAACTCTTTTGGTCGTTTTTGTTGCACAATTTTTGGTTAAAAATATTTCATACATCGCAATTTACAAAGTTGAGTTTAAATTCAACTACAAATTACAAAGCACACGAGATGCTATTTCTACGATTTGTTTGAAAATGAAGCTAGGAGCTCGTTCATCGGGATGAAACATTTTATTCAAAACAACGTTCTCCGATGTAGTTTTTTTATTACAGTTAACGTTTCGCTCCCCAGTCCGGGGAGCATCCTCAGAACAGTAACGCATTTCTTGTTTGCAAAAATACAAATGAAACTTATAAGAAAAATGCAAGTGACCAGGAATACACTCTTGTGACGTAACAACCAAAAAATATACAACATTTCTTATTACAACATGCAATATCACAGAAAAATTATTACATCTGCCAAAAGTATTATATAATATGTATTAAGTTACGTATGGCCTATCAAAAAAAATTACCATCAAAAAACATAACATGAAAATTTATCCATAAGCATACCATAAACAACGGGCATGTTAGCACCGTCAATTCTGTTTAAAACGTTTACTTCAGTAGCTCTTTGATTTATGAAAAAACTCTCCGCTGTGCGGCGTTTACTGTAATTGGCTTCCATTTTCAAAATTTTAGCTTCATCCCACGCTATAAAATGATCAAAATCTACGATATGTTGGCACAAAGCGGACTTTTTTACATCCATTCTTTTGACTGCATCGAAATGTTCACGTTTTCTGGTTTTCAAACTACGCCCAGTCTCCCCAATATATACTGCATCACAATCACGACATGGAATTTCATACACAAGTCCACTTTTTTCAGACTCCACAATACGATCCTTAGGTATGCGAAAAACAGATGACAACATACAGTGTGGTTTCAAAGCCACTCCAATGCCAACTTGGGCCAAAACTCTCTTAATAGGCTCAGAAACTCCGTGCACATATGGAATTGAGGTAAAAGCGGAGTATGAGTCAGGCGGTTGAGATCGAGGGTGAGATTCGGTCTGCTGAGCAAGAAATTGATCGCTAGAGCACATATGTCTAGGAAATCCATTGTTTTGTAGTGTTTGGTTGATGTGATCGAACTCGGCCAATTTATGTTCTGGCTTGTTGATTATATTATCTGCTCTTGAGTAGAGGGTTCGGGCAATGCTGAGCTTTTGAGCTGTAGGGTGGTGAGATGTATAAGGTAGATACCTACCGGTATGCGTGGGCTTCCTGTAAACATTAGTGGAAAAAGAGCCATCAGCCTCACGGTGAAGAAAAACATCTAAGAATGCAAGAGAACCCGAAGCTTCTATCTCTTTTGTAAACTGAATCGAGCTGTTTATCGTGTTAAGATACTGGTGGAAGGACTCGATATGCTCCGTTTCCATGATTGCGTAAACGTCATCAACATAACGGACCCAAATTGATGGAGGGTTGGGAAAAATAGTCAGGGCTTTTTGCTCTAAATTCTCCATCACCAAGTTCGCAATTATTGGAGATAAAGGTGAACCCATGGGAGTGCCAAAAACTTGTTTGTAGATTGTACTGTCATATGTGAAGTAAGATGAGTTTAAACAAAGATCTAGGGCCTCTGTTAACTCTGCAATGGAAAGAGTTGTACGATCTTCCAATGTGCTGTCGTTACTGAGTCTATCAAGCACAATAGTTCTAGCTGCCTCAAGTGATACTGAAGTGAACAAACTCACAACATCAAAAGACACTTGTGATTCGTACTGATTAATACGAACAGGTTCAATCATGTTTATAAATTCAATCGAGTTTTTTACAGTATGCACAGAATTACCAACTAACGGTGACAAAACATTTTTCAAAAATTTAGATAATTCATATGTAGCTGATCCTATAAATGACACAATGGGTCTCAGAGGAAGATTCGGTTTATGGATCTTGGGTAGGCCGTAAATACGGGGCAAAGCAGAATCACATGAACGTAGGCACTTATACATAAAAAACGAAATTTTGTCACTTTTAAACAACTTCCAAATAAAGTTATTTAACCGTTTTTCAATGCATAAAATCGGATTCTTTTTAATGATATTGTAGGTTTTTGGATCTTGTAAAAGCAACATTAATTTATTGTGATAATCCAATTTATCCAAAACAACTGTACAATTTCCCTTATCTGCACTGATGATTATGATGTCATTGCATTGTTGTAGTTCTTTAATTGCTTTCCTTTCATTGATTGTTAAATTTTTCTTCGGTGGCTTTGCCTCTTTCAAGATCTTAACAACTTGAGCCCTAGTATAATTTATAAGAGCTTTCTTTTCGTGTTTAACTTGATGTAATCCTTGCTCCACGCCGCAAACAAAAGCCAAAGTCGGAATTTTGTTTGGTGCCACTGCAAATTTGCTACCTTTTTGCAAAACCGCAATTTGAGATTGGGTTAGTGGCCGTGACGAATAATTTCTAACCCAGTTTTGAGTGGAGGAGGGATGTTTTTTGTCCAATGAGCCACCAAGAAGCCGTTCTAATTTATTAGAATGCTTTTCATCCAAATCGCTCTGTAGCTTCCTCGATTTGATTTTTGCATAATTTTTCAATAACTCGATTTCATCAGACCTCAAAATGCTCGCCAGTTTTTGAAACAATTCCAGTTTAATTTTTTCTGATTTAGAAATTATTGAATGGCATTCAGTAATTCGGAGATTTAGAAACTGCCAGCCAAATTTTTTTGCTATCCGATACCCCTTTCGAGATTTTATTGGGGGAGAAAATCTTAAACTTCTAGGTAAAATCCCCAAACTTTTGCAGGCATGGTTAAACCTAAGATGAGAAAATTGCTTTTCAATTGTTAAATATTGACTTACAAGTTTCCTTGATTCTTGCAAAACTGTTCTTCCGTGATTTTCTTCGATTTGTTTGAAAATGAAGCTAGGAGCTCGTTCATCGGGATGAAACATTTTATTCAAAACAACGTTCTCCGATGTAGTTTTTTTATTACAGTTAACGTTTCATTTTGTTGCGCTAACATACTTGTGCTACATTTTGTTGCGCTAACATGCCCGTTGTTTATGGTATGCTTATGGATAAATTTTCATGTTATGTTTTTTGATGGTAATTTTTTTTGATAGGCCATACGTAACTTAATACACATTATATAATACTTTTGGCAGATGTAATAATTTTTCTGTGATATTGCATGTTGTAATAAGAAATGTTGTATATTTTTTGGTTGTTACGTCACAAGAGTGTATTCCTGGTCACTTGCATTTTTCTTATAAGTTTCATTTGTATTTTTGCAAACAAGAAATGCGTTACTGTTCTGAGGATGCTCCCCGGACTGGGGAGCGAAACGTTAACTGTATTAAAAAAACTACATCGGAGAACGTTGTTTTGAATAAAATGCTATTTCTAACCGGTAGCATGAGAAACTGGTACACGAGCTGCTATTTTATTTAAGATAATGCAATAATTCAAATACATACAGTGTTTCAAAAAAATATAATCATTTTTAAACCATTATTTTCTATATGTGAACAAATATAAATGATGACTGGAGCGATAAATTGAAATGCCTCTCATAAACTGTGTTTTGCCGGTTTGGCTCTATTCTTCTTAGTAAATTTGTTTGTAAAATATTAATGTGCTCCAAAAAACATAAACATTCTTTTTTGGTCTTGTGCTACATTTTGTTCGCAAAAGATTTTTAGGTTTACAGACATTTAATGAAATCACTAGTGTCATATCTTATGGACATCGAGTTGATTTAGAAGACTGGGAAGGAAACCAATTCTATGCTGAATTTGAGTAAGCTTTTGATTAACAAAACGTGCTTTTGGCTATTAAATGAATAATCAATTAAATTTTAGTTGTTGCTTGAGTGAATCTGACAAAATCGGACACTCTGACTTTGTTTGATCTCACAAAACAGCACATTGGAAAAAAGTTGTTTGTATTTTAAGGGGGGAGGAGGGGTAGCAGAAGAGAAGTCTGTTTCTTTTTTAATTTGTTTTTTTGAAAAAAGATACAGTTATAATTTCAGGAATTGTTGCGAAGTAGTAAGTGCATGGCATAAAAAAAGAACATTATACTTTAATATTTGTTCGAAGCCCAAATCCATTCATAATGTGTTGGCTAGCCAGAAAATAAGATTGGTCTAGTACTTTACTCTTCTGTATGTTAAAATAACTGTAAATAAATAGTGCATCAACACTATGTATGTCATCTTCTATGAGGACGTAAAACGAAACATTGTGCACTACTTTACCAAAATAAAAATGTGTGAAATAGGGTGGCCATGACCATAGGTGAGCGTTTCGCTCTTTTGTGGTCTCCCTAAATATCGAACTGTATTTACATGCAATTGTATATTCCAAATGTGGATTTTTCTTTGTTTGCGAATACATGAATAAACTGACACTGACTAGCAGACTGAGCTGATTGGTCATCATATCTTTTCGAACTAAACTTCACCAATCGAACGGCTGTGGGATTTGCTTCTATTAGGTCGGGATCGGAGCAGTGTGGTCCAAGTTGATACTCCTAAAGAATGTGCTCCATTGTTTATTAATTTCCGCATGGGCAGTCACTGGTAGTGCTGATACCTCATTTGTTAAGATTGTCTTTTGTTTTCCTACCTTCGCCCGGGCTCGATTGAGAGCTACCCATTCTTTCCAAGAAAGATTTGATCCAGGAGGGAGTGATTCAATAGGTTCTGATTGGGGATCGTTATTCTGGTTACTGTCAGTGTCACATTTCTGCCAAGATTTCGGTCAGAAGGAGCTAGCTTGACTTGGGGGGATGTCATCTTCTGTTGCAAAGCTTTTATAGGACTTTAATCTTTTCCTTGCTTGCTGCAACCAAACAGTTGATATCTTCAATCGTTTTGTTGCTGGAACCTTTCAATATTTGTGATAGTTTTGCACCTGATATATGGCGGTGGAATTCCAGTTAGGCAATACAAAGTTGGCAACGAAGTGAGTTTTAGAGTACCAGATATAACTCGATACGCTTTGTTCAGTTCTGCAACTACTTTGTTAGCATAACACGATCTTAATTGTCCAATGTCCATACAGGAGCACAACATTAAGCGGTAGATTGACACAGTGCCAAAGCTGTTTGTCGCAGAGTTTTAGGATCAGCTCCCCAACTGATGATAGTTAGTTTGCTTAGGAGGTTTGTCCGGGATAGGATTTTTTTCTTCAGCTTGGAAGCATGCATTTTGTACGAAAGTATTCAACATCAAGTGTAACTCCAAGGTATATTGAAAAAGATTGATGAGTAAGCTCAGCGTTATTCCACTTGATGTTAAGTTTCTTGCCAGCTCAGAGTTGTAAACGGGCCGACTAGTTCGGGCCCGAACCCGGCCCGAACCCGAAAGCTATTTTGAAGCCCAAATCATGCCCGGAAAAAACCGAAAGTTAAGTTAGATCTGAGAAATTTAACAATGTTGCCTAGGTATTTTGATTATATTTTTGTGCACTTACAACAAAAAGCTCGTCTCAGGCCCGAGATAAGCCCGAAATTTTTGTCAACTTTAGGCCCGAACCCGGCCCGAACCGGAACCCGACCCGAAAAGCCCGGCCCGACTTACAACTCCGTGCCAGCTTGGCGTTGTCTAAATGAAAGACCCTTGATTGAGTTTTGTTGGGGTTTGCATTTAAATACCATTTTTTGTACTACTTATAGAGGCTAGATAGAGCTTCTGACAGTCTTTCTTTAATAATTTGAAAGTTATTCGACTGGGTAGCGATACGCAGATAATCGGCGCATATGAACGTAGTGATGTTGTGAAAATGTGGCTGATCATTTTTTGTAGATGTTGAACAAGATTGGAGCTCTTACAGAGCCTTTTGGGAGGCCATTCTTTTGAGTGTGCCGCTTGATCTTTCTTCCTTTTATCTCAACACAAAAGCGTCGGTTGCTGAGTAAAGACTCAATGATGCGAAGTAAAGTGGAGTTCTGCAACATCTTTGCAATTTTTGGGACGAGAGCCGAATGATTTACAGTGTCATATGCCGCTGTAAGATCGATAAAAACAGCACTGGTGATCTACTTGTTTTCGAACCCATCTTCAATATATTGAGTCAAGTTCAGAACCTGACCACAGCAAGAGCGGCCTGGTCCGAAGCCATTTTGATCTGCAGTTAAATTTTCTCCAGCTTTGTTGATGGTTCGGGATTAGTATAGCATGCGTTCGTACAATTTATATAAAGTGCGCAACGATAATATTGGCCTGTAAGTAGTTGGATAAGTTGCGTCTTTGTCTGGTTTCAGGAGGGCCACCACTTTAACTTTTTTTCAGATTTAGGGAGTATTAAAGGATGCTCTACAATTGTTTAATATTCAAAAAGAATGTTACTTTATTGTTTCTATTTTTGGAATGACGTATAGCCAGAGCTGGGCGTTTAAAAAAAACATCGTAAAGCGCAAGCGCAAATTCCGCAACCAAAATTTTTCTAGTTTAAAGCGCAAGGGCAAATTCCGCAACCAAAAATTTTTAAGCTCGAAGCGCAAGCGCAAATTCCGCAAACAAAATTTTTTAGGGTTAAAGCGCAAGCGCAAATTCTGCAACCAAAATTTTTTTAGCTTAAAGTGCAAGCGCAAATTCCGTAACCAAAATTTTTAAGCTTAAAGCGCAAATGCGAATTTCGCAACCAAAATCTTAAAAGCTTAAAGCGCAATTGCAAATTCCGTAACGAAAGTTCTAAACGTTTTAAAGCGCAAACACAAATTCCGCAACCAAAAATTGAAAATAGTACAGCGCAACTACGAATTGATTGTTTGAGAAGCGCACACAAATTTCGCTATTTAAAAAAGTTTTTGAGTACAAATTTTTGCATAATCGAAGTTTCAAAAGCGCGCTGCAGACGATGGTGTTAAGCAAGGATGGCAGTACGGTACGGTACGTTCAGAATTTGCGTACTACGTACCTCGCACCTTCAACCGTACCGTACCAGCGTACCGTACTTCAGTTCAATTTTTCAAGCGTATCGTACCAACGTACCATACCCGTACCATTACAAAAAAGGCGTACCGTACCACTGTACCGTACTTCTTAGCAAAAATTGAGGCGTACCATACCGTACTTACGTACCGTACGTACTGCCATCCTTGCTTTTAACTACTCGCAACTTTAACTGACTTTGAAATCACTAGCCTATAAATCAGCGATCTCAATTCAAACATTTAACCTCGGCTTTAGCTGTCTTTTGCCTCTGCATACAAAAAGCCGGCGCAATGTGCGAAAAGTCTGGGATTTTTAATTCAAACCACGTACCAACGTACCGTACCCGTACCAATACAAAAAAAGCGTACCGTACCCGTACCATCACAAAAAAAGTGTACCGTACCAGCGCACCGTATCTCTTCGCAAAAATTGAGGCGTACTGTATCGTACCGTACTGCCATCCTTGGTGTTGAGTATAAAAATATGAAAGTATAAACATAGTACCATTTTCAGCTAAGCTGCACTAGAATAAACCAACTGCATTGCGTTTAACTTTTATAACTAAAGGCACATATCTAAAACCGAAGAAAGAATTATTTTTATTGTTGAAAAAAAGCAATTAAACACCAAAACAAAATAAAAAATAAAAATAAATAAACACCAAAACAAAAAAAGCTCCACTCACTCACATTTAGAAATAATGCGTTATTCATGGAGAAAAATTGACTTTTTCAAACACTTTTCATTTTCAAGCAGCAAAACAAATTTTTTAAAATTTTCTTTCGTCATAGACGATCGTTTCGATCGCAAAATATCAGAACCAACAGCAAATAATCTCTCAACGGCCGCCAAACTAGAAATAGCAGTGTTGAATCTTTTGAATTTTTGCAACCACGCATCTCTATTGAAGGCAGGAAAGCAATCTTTGGTGATTTTGTTGTTTGCTCTTCCGACCCTTTCATCTAATCTTTTTCCTATTGTAGAGGCCAAGTTTTCGGCTACTAATTACAGCGGTACAAAAAACAAAAAGTATTTCGTACTTATTAAGTGAGCTAGCTTAAACTACATACAGGGTTCAAAATTAACGCCTACCCGCTTGCCCGAGGCAAGCTGAAATCGCTTCGGGCAAGTTAGTTTTCAGCTTAACTTCCGCGACAGCAAGTTAACAAAATGCAGCATATTAGATAACTTCAAACAGGATTATTTAAAAACGCAATTTACCCGGTTTTGTTGCAATAAAGTAAAATTTGTACGTAAAGAAAGCTGTTTTTTGCTTTATTTTAGTGAGCACTTTGTAACTATCACAATTAATACATTCTCTAATAGTACGCACATTATTAATCGCAATTAACACGTCTTAATCGCACGCAGATTTTTCGATTCTTGAACACGTTTAGCAACTGTTTGGCCCAAAATGTTCCGTTTTTTTTCTTTTCCGGCGCTTCAAGTTTTCCGGCGCTTGCCACGCTAGCAGTTGTTTCAGATACCAACAAGTATTACCCAGCACTGCATGAAGACAACGTCAAAATTTTTGCAATTTTTTTGTTATGATTATTTTGAAGATCTTTTAGCTTTCTAGCTGGAGTAGTTTCCAAAATATTGCTAATAAAAATACGTTTGCAACAAACCACATCGGTAATTAAAAATTATGATCGTTAAATATTAAATGAAATATCTACAATCAAAAAATCGATTTTTGCTGACGCATGATTGGAAAATGTTACTGATTGCATCACATTATCTAAACGATCGCACACAAAAACTTGATTCTCGAAACTACGCGTTTTTTGCAAAATTCAGTGCTTTTTTTCCAAGTTAACCTCAAAACTTAGAGTACCTTTTTTTCGGGCAAGTTGTCAAAAAAGTTAATTTCGATCCCTGATATAATATTAATTCATTACTCTATGTCTTTCAGCCGCATACAGCATTTAGTTTATCTGAAGCACAAGTACTACCACTGGGGATGGGCATTTCAGAATAGCAGGCTATTTCAGAATTATTCCGAATAGCTAAAACCGAATTCTAATCTGGCTTAATGAACTTAATTTGATGAAAAAGTGAACTACCAGTCAACCACCACCGATATTCAGAAAAAAATTATTAAACGATTAGATTTATTAAAGCATCGCTTTATTGCACTGCGTGACATTGAGTGCTTCTAAATGTTCACCACTTATAGTTGCATTCTTAATTCGCTCACAGTCAAGCCTGCACTGGAGAAGCACCTTCCGGAAGAAGCTGATGGTGCAGGAATGCAAAGGTTGCTTCAAATAGGAAAGTTGAAAATTTGTGGACCACCATTTCATGTATCCATTTTAAAAGGTTAAAAAGTTTGAGTTTTGGAGAGCCCCTTTAGGGAAAAAGTTTTTTCATATTTGCTCACCCTGAAAATTTCATTTGTCCAGCGTGAGTGGTTAAAAAGTTTGAATTTTAAAGGGTCCGTTTGGGGCAAACCCCTATTGTGGTACCACCAATTTTTGTGACGTTTAGTTTATTTTTGATATCTACCCATTTTAAAAATCTGATTCATCTAGTTCTAACGGTTTAAAAGTTCGAAATTTTGGAGGATCCGATTGAAGGGGATCTCCCTACATGGCACCCTTGATTTCTGTCACACACTAGTCCTCCTTGGTATATTCAATCGCTCAAACTTTAAATACAGCACGTTTAGCGATTTAAAAGTAGATAGCGCAGAAGAAAACAAAACAAGAAAAAAAAAATCTTTCTATTAGCAATCAGCATGTATCAACTATCTCGTGATCATGCTTTAAATCTGTAAAATCAAAATTTATTTATTTTTTGACAGGGACATGCAGTTTAACATTTAAAAATTATTTTGTGATTGCGCATCTTAGAAAAAAATTCACAATTGATGCGCAACAAATATTCGATTTACCGATTCGCAAACGCAAATTGCGCAAGCGCTGAAAAAAAAGGCATAGAGCGCAAAGCAAATTGCGCAAGCGCTGAAAAAACAGGCATATAGCGCAATGCAAATTGCGCAAGAGCTGAAAAAAAGGCATAGTGCGCAACGCAAATTGCGCATTTGCGCAACTTGCGAACCATTTTGCGCAACACCCACCTCTGCGTATAGACTTTTCCATTTATCAAGCGCAATTCAATAAAGCGAATCATATTTTAGATTTTATCTACAATTAAGAATCAAGAATACTCATGCTTTTGTTTGTAGAACACGTGTTTACAGTGTCATACATGTGAAATAAATTTAATTTTGCGAAGTGGATTAATGACAAAAAGCGTAGTCTTGACTCCGGAAATAAGCAAAATGTATTTAATTTTTGATTAATAATTCGAGACTCTGGTAGAGTCGCTTTTTAGTAATAAGACTCGACTCGAGTCCTTTTGTCTTTTTTAGAAAATGACTCGATTGTACTGGATTTGTTTTGTTCAAAAGACTTGTCGCAAGTTAACGTACCAAAGTGACTTGACTCAAACCACTAAAGGAGAGGCTTGTTCTAACCCTGAAGAAAATAAACTGAGACAGCAATATTCAGCACTTCTCCTTATTCAATTTTGGATGTTTAATGCTCTAAAATGTTTGGAGAAAATTATTTTCAGCTATACAAAATTTATTACAAAGAATCAATCAAAGCATTACACAAAAAAAATTTTAATCAATTTTTAAGCACAACAACAAACGCCAAGCCAGTATTCAGCAATATATCAGCGCAGCATTCTAGAAAATCACGCAGTAGTGGAGAAGAAATTGCTGATGTGATGTCACGGGCTGATTTTGAAGATGCCTCGGTACGTGAAAGCCGTTTATGAGTTTGGCCAGCAGGCCAACAGTCCAGCATCCTACGAAGCAAGGAGCGTCGTTTACTCTTTGTCGCTTCGATTGGCAAAAGCACAGATTTGTTCCACTGCGCAGCATCGGCTCGGATTTCAGAGGTTGCTGGATGAAATGAAAGATTGTGTTGAAAAACAAAATTGGTCTAGTGAAGTTCAATGACGCTGCGCAAATCTGACAAGAAGAATCCGTTGCGAACGTACATGTCACTGCTGTAAGATATGTACGCAAACTGGGTGTTACAGAGCAAGCTGTTTCTCTGTTTAACCCTATTTTAGAGGGAGTATTTGACCAATGCATTTTACACGGGAGGAGGAGCAAAACTTCTGCCCGTCCAACTCCTAAACCAAAAAGCATGGGAACGCCGAAATTGCTATATGGGTCGGTGTTTATCCAATTTTTTTCTTAAAAATAGGTATTGAGTTGATGTCGTCATTATTGTGATGTCACAACCGTATTTTCGAAAAATGACATCATTTTTGCGATAGCGTCACAAGCGGTTCAAGTTTTGTACATTGGTTTGTTTTTAATACTAAATCATCAAACACCTAAGTCGAGTTGGTTACTTCACAAAAATGTCCTTTGAGGTTATTTAAGTTAAATATTGGCAAAAAATGCCCAGATTTTTGAACGCGACTTGGGGAAACCCAGAAATTTGGAAACTTTTCCGTTAACTTAACAATTTAAAATTTTCAGAAGTTTTTTGCGAACAGATTTGACTTAATGTCAAGTCATTTTGAAGAAAAAAGCTTGTTTCTCAAAGAATTTATCACGAAAAACAAACGAAAATAGGAAAAATGCCCAAACCCTATGTAAAATAGGGTTAAATTGTTTAGCACGAAATATTTAGTGCATGTGAGAAAATCCGCGTTTTATACATCTATCATTATAAGTCTATACTATCCTTACAAATAAATCTATAAACCGGTAAGACTTTTTTGCATTTACATCATTATTTATAATACAGTACGTGGTACGCCAATTGGTATTCATTGAGTAACAAATGTAAAATATCAAAGCAAATTCTGGCGTTTGTAAGACACAAAACTACCTCATAAATTCTGTAAGTCCTGCTCATGTAGCATAGACGTACAGCAAGTTAAGGGGCAGCCAAAATCTTCCGTATTAGCCTGCCACTAGAGACGCTAAAAACTCATACACATACTTTTGTAGTGATTTACGGGTACCGAGCTACATCTACGAATTGCTTATAATCATTCAACCAAAACGCAGAACTGCATAAAAACTAAATTTTAATTTGCTGATGATGATAATAGGCACGCGCTTTTTACTTTTAGTTGTTCTTTAGCCAGTGTTTGTCGAAGTTTAACAATTTCAAGATTTATTTTGTTTCAACTTTGTTTCAGCAACCTTCAGTTTTTGTTCTGCAGTTCTTATTTTGTGAAGCAATATTTCAGCCATTTGATTCATTATCTGCAGAAACTGTTAGTGCCATCAAACCAGTGCCTTCAAAAATTTTTAAATCACTAGTGAGAAGTTACAAAGTTGTGGTGGAGTGTAAATATTTGCAATCATCATTATCAGGAAAAAAGTACAAAAAAACTAGACCGGATATTATGAATCAAGGTGCGATAGGGCCACGAAAGCAAACTAATAGGGTTATGGAGTACCTAGGCCCGGAAGTTTTTAAGGGCCACTCTTCAGCTTGAATGCTATGCAAACGGCTCGAAATGTTGCGGATTGTTATCGGAAACATTGCTGTCAAGTGGTAGTGGAGATTTCTTTTTTTGGTTATCACTTTAAATACGGAAAATACGGAAGAAGAGTGCGCAAAAAGCTAGCGAAGACTTTTTTGATCTTCAACGTAAATTCGGGAAAAATGAATAAATCTAAGGTGAGCGAGGACCATGTTTTAGTTTAACTCAAAACCCGGAAGTTAAAATAGCTAACCCGGGATCTAAGGATCTTCTTTTTGTCGTCGTTTTATACCCGGGCCGAGAAGCCCCAGAATTTCTTTCAGGTGTTATCTGTTCGAAGCGAGTTGCGTGCAATCTGAATTATTCGAGTTTCTTCTCCGAATCGATGTATTTTGGTTGTCAAAATACTTTTATATGTGCTTTTGCGCAATAATTGGTGTTTTCTTTGCCACAATTTTGAAAGGGATTTGAGAATTAGTGATTATTTTAAATGGATGCATGCATCAAAATTAAAGGTTAAGAATAACCGAGTCAAACAGTCAAAAATTCGTAACTCATAAGTTGCTATATTCCATAAAGTTATTAATGCTAATTGTTGTTTTGTGCAGAGACAATATTATAACTGATCAATATGATAATGAAAACTGCTAGTGGAAATTTAGAAGTGCACTTAAAATTTACCTGACATTAATTTTCCACAAGTTTTCTTTTGAGTCACGCTTACTGAATTTGACTTTTTTCTAGATTTGTTTTAAAAGTTTTCAATTTCTCTTCTAAAAAATTATTCATCTGATCTTCCCACTCATTAATCCCCCTACGATTTCCTCTGAACGTGCATTCAGCCTAGCAAATTCATTTTTTATCGACCTATTTATTAGCTCCATATGTTTTGGAAAGCACAATTTGTTCGTTATGAAAACATTTCGAAAGTCTACAGTCTAAAAATTGTTTATAATTGAAACATGCAAAAAGTTGCAGTAAAAGAAGTATTTACTTGCAAACTTTTTCTAGAAGCCAGCATTTTAATTGGCAGTTACCACTTAGACAGTATCATTGGAGGAAATTATCCATAATTTTTATTAATTTGTGTTTACAGTTATCAAAGAAAGCTGCGATCAAAGATGCAAAAATTTACTCAACCGTTTTTATCAGCAGCGTCCAACTCGATAATTAAGCTGAGAATCACTTAAGAGTAGCAGCATAGCTTACAGCAGCTTGATAGAAGTGCTAGATAGTTTCTATTTTCAAGGCTCTTACTTCACTTTCGTATTTGGCATGCTAACAACATCCCGTTGTTGAGTGAAAAATCACCAGCATAGATCCAACCACCATTTACTCGGGCAAAAGTTTTTTTACAGGACCAACAGGAATTTACCGCAAACATAAGACGCTTTTGTGAAGAAAAATGGTCTAGTTGATCGCTTTCTTCAACTTTGCGACGCTACTCCTTGCTGTTGTTTTCGTCATTTGTAGGTTCTTCTTCTTCAACTATCCTTTCTCCTGTTTGAACTATCCTTTCTTCTTTAACTATCCTTTCTTCTTCAATTATCCTTTCTTCTTCAACTATCCTTTCTCTCCTGCATGAAATCCACCAGGTCTTTCTCCCACTCCCTCAGGACCCGACCCCAGCAACGGCACCTCACACCATTGTGAGGCATCAACTTGTTTTTTTATAACTTGACATTTTAGATAATAACTGGTTGTATGAATTCTCAATATAATCTAAAAAAGATCTAAGTGTTTAGATTCCTGGCAGGCTAATTTTGACTCACTGTTGCCAATTGCTCCTCCTTATTCAACACCTCGGTATGGAAAGTACAGCGTACGCCTATGTACATTCAATAAAAAATACAGTATGAAGAAGCGATTTGTACTATTTCTTCATACGTTTGATCAGAAGCGCTACCAGAAATTTGGGAAGAAGAGAGTGCTAGAATTATAAAATTTTTTTAATGGATGGCATGCTTAGCTAACCTGTGCAACTCAAACTTAACACAGAATGGGACCTTTCAACCGGGCTCACATTTTCCGAAAGCTAAAGGAGTCTTGGGCAATTTTGTAATTTTTCCGAAAAAAAATAGACGTTTCAGCACCGTTTGAATTACGTTTTGCGAGTTTATAAAGCCATTTGAAAGAATGAAATCAAATCTTTCATTATACTCGCTGTATTACACCGAAGCGTGTAATGACTTTGAGGAGCCCACCTCCGTGTTATTGCGCCCAGGCGGCACAGCTCTTTCCGAGGAAATGCCGCAGTGGTGGCGAGCCGTTGGCAGCACTGTTTTTAATTTGACCGGCCCGAGATTTGAACCTCAGACCTCCCACTCCATAGACAAACGCGTTACCATTCGACCAACTGGCCGGTGCCATTTGAAAGAGCTAAAGTAAATTGATGAGATTGGGTAATTAGATGTCAAGCATTTTCAACCCTTGCCGTTACCTACTGGTGAAGTTCAAAACATGTTTAAAAGTATTTTGAAATGGATTAAATTTTCCAAGTTACCAAAACTTGGATAAGCTCTACTCTCTTTGAGTTACTGCTCTCCATGATTAACTCTTTGTGAAGATCAGGCAATTGAATCAGAATGAAGATTAGGCTGTAGAAGAATAAAAATTTTAACATGCATCAAACATGCTTACAGTTCAGTAAAAACCAGTAGGACCACTTACGTAAGGTTTCCCGCCACTCTTCCTCCCTTCCAAAAAAACTTTTGCTAATCAATCAATTTCAACTACGACATATATTAAGGCTTTAAATTTTATTAACTTTTATAAAAAGGTGAACAGTTTTAGCCAATATTTATTAGTGACGTAACATTCTTAATCAAAATATGTATGGGTGATTTTTTTTATATTTACTGTAGTTCTTGCAGTGTTGCACAATGTGATTAAGTTGCATCGTTCTCACAAATGCACTACAGTATTTGCAAGTTTAAGGTGATTGAATGACTAGGCAAACTGCTAGTTTTGACTAATTATTTAGGTGCATACCAGTATTTACGTCTAATTTAGGCTATACGATGTTTGCAATCTCAATTTGCGAATAAATTGGATTTGTTTGATTAAAATTTACGAAAGTTGTCTTGCACCAATAAACAAACAATGTAAACAAACAACATAGGAATACTCAATACTTATAAATTTTGTAAATTTAAAATTTTTGGTTACTGTAGCTTTCTCCATTGCTTCCACTCACCTCCGACACAAAAATTTCCGAATGAAATATTTTCTTTCTGATTGTTCTCTACTGCTATTACGTCATAAACATTGCAATTTTTTTTGCTTTCATATCAGTTTGCACCGAGCAATTAATCCAAGGTTTGATGCGATAAATGGATACATGTAGTACGCCGTGGATTTAAAATCAAACGAAAGTAATATTATTTTGGACTTTATAATAGTTTACATCTAACTAATTCAGCAAGTAACTTGTTGTCCATAGACTGCATGTCTGAATCTTGTAAGGGGATAATTTTTCCACAATGGTCTTTCAATCAGTCGTCGTTCTGGTAGCTCGATCTTCTCTTCCTCGCTTAGTCCAAAAAAATATCAAGTTTAAGATTTTGGAATGAATAAATGTGTTATCAGTATCGCAAGAGACATGGAATGGAAAAATTGTAAAACTTTTGGAACCCCATTGACAAGGTAGACTAGACTTTAAAATTTTTACTTTCTGATTACCTTTTACCGATACACAATACACAATTGCTTAAAAATGAGTAGAAATTGATTTGGGTATTTAGCAGTTTGATTAAAAGTGTTTCATACATCGCAATTTACAAAGTTGAGTTTAAATTCAATTGGTAGGAGTTACTCTATAACAGAGGTAGTTGCGTAAGTACTCGTCGCAATTAAAACCGTGCAGGCCTGTAGCTGTTTCACCCTTATCCCGGAATGATTTACCGGGCTATCTGCCAAAAGTAAAAACAAACTTCAAAATCAGAAACTAAAAATTAAAATGAAGTGCAAAATATGAAAGATCGTTCCAATACTAAGACCATGATTGACGCAGAGGTGACTGAACAAAGAGGGCACTCCGCATCGATCATGGTTCCGAAACCAAAACGATCTTTCAAATTTGTTCATTTTAGTTTCTGATTTTAAGCTTTGTTTTAATTTTTGACGGACACACCTGATGATCCCGGATACGAGTGAAACAGTATGTAGAGTTCTAAATTCTAGTTTTTTAATTGTGATGTTTACTGGTTCACAATAAGCAATTTACATAAGTTTGAATTGCAGTTTATACTTCGCTTATCAACAACAGCATTTGGACAAAAAAGCCCAATTAGCCTTCTTTTGGCTAATGCAACAATACGTGCTTGATGACAAAAAACTTTGGAAACTGCACAGCGCATACAATACATATCCACGTTTATTAACGTACTAGTATTACTTTATATGCTACTGTAAAGATAGTGCTAAACTTACGAAATTTTCAAAACGCGAATAATTACAAGACTTCATTGAAACACCCATGATACGGGCCCGGCGCCAGGATAGCGTGACTAGGGGGCAGAAATAAATTTTGGGGGGCCACGAGAAGTTTTTATTATGTGAATTCGAAGGAGGCACGAGAAGTTTATTCGAGTGTGGATCAAACGAAAAAGCTGAAGACCAAAAAAAAAGTTCTTTAACGCAAATATTTCCACAAATTCAGGTTGTCGTTTCAAAATTCTTGCGCTTTTTCACGAATTCTCAAGTGAAGACCAAAAAAAAAGGTCTTCGTCCCAAAAGTCTTATGAAATCCGGTGTGAGTCCACAAAAATTACAAAAAGACAGTTCTTGCACACGAATTCTAGGGTGGTAAACCCCAATAATTTAGGAGTCTTAGACCTCGATTCGCACTCAAGCAGCCCCGAGACTGTTAATTTCTTCGGGGCACAGTCCTCGCTTGGGGTAGGGGGGCACAATTTTCGTTTGGGAGAGCACAAGCAGTCATTTGGGGAGGCACAGCCCCGGAATTCTCCCCTTGAGGCACCGGGCCTGCCATGATCCTGTGCTTAAAACTGTGATAGCTACTCAAAAACTCAGAAAACTAAAGAAACAAAGTAACTAGTAGGAAATTTTTCGATAAAAGACAATTTTGACACAAGGCTTAACCTAAATCAAAATTTTGGTTTGTTTTGAAATATACATTACAATGTACCAAAACAGACTCCTGAGCATCCAAAGCCAATCTTAAAACACGTTTGATGATGTAACAAGACTCTGAAAAAAATTGCCTTTATAGCCTTTAGCGGGCATTAGTTATAATTAAAGTATTTACACTTTTACAGAAAAAATATTTGTCAATGCAAGTTTGAAAATCCTTCTGAATTAAAAGTGTTCGCAGCATTACTCTGTGAGTCATAATTAAGTCTGTTTTGACGTTTTAAGTTTCCTGTTTTCTAAGTGCTGAGTTAACAATGACTAGAAACGAAACACAGCTTTCGACAATTGAGTGGAAGCCTATAGTAAAAACTAAGCAGCAATCAGCTAAAAGCAAAAAAGTTTACGCCGATGATATAATAACATCTACTCAGCCTAGCCTGATAAAACTGCAGATATTGTTGAATGCTTGCATTATAATTACTTAATTTGTTTTTTTGTACTAGTTGTAAAATAAATTACTGTAATGGCAAATAAAATAAAGCAAAACATTTTGCAAATTTGACGCGGTGTATTACGCAAAAGAAAACTAACATTTTGACGGGATATCTAGTGAACTATTGAATTAGTTCTGCCAACATAAATATTGTATTGGCTCTGGGTGAATTGCTTAACTCTGTTCTTTAACTCACTAGTCCCCTTTATCCACTTGGTCCCCTTGGCCATTTAATTAATTTTTGATCCCTATCTATTAGCCCACTTGGTCCCCTGTCCAGAGTTAATTTTATTCCTTTTTTTTTCTTTGCTTACCACGATTATATTTGCGATTATTTTTCACAATCATACTTTGATTTTAAATTTATGAGCTAGTTTAGTCAGATTTTGAATTTTGGTTTGAATGTCAGCCCTGCCGATGATCGGTGGTATTACACGAAACTTGAGTCCAAGGCAGTACGTGGGAAAAATTTAGGTCTGCCTTTTTAGTAGCTGAAGTTACGAGATGAAGACGATAGCCTATACCGATAGCTTAGTTATTCAAATTTACCAGTTGAGTTAGCCTAATTCAGGTATCAAAATTCTTTGCATTGTGTCGACTCCTCTGCACACCGATGATGAAGTCAGTTGAATTTGCAAAATCTTTGTTAATTTTCATTAAATGACAAGGCAAGAATATACAGATCAGTCAATGCTGAAAAAAGTATGTGAATTCAGTAACAGCAATTTTTTTTAGTTTTCATTGTTCAACAATATTCAAATTGAAAATAACGGACGCGTTGCGTTATTTAAAAAATTTTTTTTTTTTTTTTTTTTTTACGCTGTTAGTGACATAATTTTTCAAAATTTTTTTTCACGCTGTTAGTGAAATAATTTTCAATATTATATAATGTTATTGTTCCATCACTTTAATGTTTTTGAGTATAATAGTACAACTATTGTGATGTTCGTATGTTTTTACTGTTACCTATCTTCTGCTGTTATTATTTTTTCTCATTTATCTTTTTGTAACTGCAAAGGCAACACTGCCGAAAATTGTTCTGAAGAAGCTTCCCGGTTTGGGAAGCGAAACGTCAAAATCAATAAATAAACTCATCGGTAGTACGAAGTGGTTATGAAATATTCAAATTGCTGACCCCCCCCCCCCAAAACAAAAGCAAAAAAAAAATGAAACAATGTAACAAAAAAAGCTCCGAAACGTAAAAGAAAATTGTTACTGAGTTTAAATATTGTAGAAACCGAAGTAAAACATACATACATTATGATCGACTACTGTCGTTTTCAGCTGTTTTTCATCAGTAATGCGCAGCAGGACTACGCAAACTCAAAAAAATTAGATTAGAGAACTCGTTCTTGCTAAAATAGGCTGAATTCGAACTTGAGCAAGCATAAAAATCGATCGAGTTTACAGTTCTGGTGTACAGACTGTACAGTATTACGACATCCACGGGCTGCAAAAAAGAAAGGTTTAACTATCATGGGACCAGCTTGGCGCTGGCTCATCAGCATTGTTATACAGTGCTCGTCAGCTTCTAATCAAAACAATGATTGTGATGCAAAATTTAACGCTATTTATTCCAACTCAAATAAATCTTAGCCAATTTTTTTCGACTCTGGAACAGTGTATTTTTTTAGTAACTCTGAATTATTTGCCATAAAAAATATTTTAAAGAAAAATTATTCACAGCTCAGCAACACAGAAATAGATGATTAGTTCAAGCATTTCGGGTTTCAGTCACACAAGTGACAAAAGGCTAGAAGAACTAAGTAATCGAAATGCAAAGCTATTATAGTGTATTTAGTGTATCAGTAATGAGATCTTTTTTTTTTGCATGGCTGTCATAAAAAACTAGAAGTCGAAAAAGATAAATGCTTCAAAACAGTTGTTTTTTCGCGGCATTCTGGTCACCTATCACGTTCAATAATTTGAATAATTACCGAAAGATTGCGATTGCAAATGCTAGCGTCTACAACGAGGTTTTTACAAAGACCTTTAAGGAACTACGTTATTTGAAAACGTAATCACGTAGCTTTGAAATTCGAAAATCTCTATAACTTTTAGCCGTGATACTTTTTCTGATTGAAAGATCTCAGCTTAGATGGTTTGGTCGTGTGAGCAGAATGCCCCAGGAAACGCCTCCCAAACAAGCTTTACAGCTGGCCAAAGTAAACGGGAAAAGACTAGTTGGACAACTCCGATTTACTGTAGATTGATAGATTACGTTGAGCGTCTTGGATATAATCGCTTGGGACTTACCCAAACAAAATAAGAAAGTAATGGAAGGCCATGAAGTACGACGACTTACCTCAAGCTACCGCCATCACGGAAAAGCGGAAATGAAGAGATAATGCACATCAAGGATGGCAGTACGGTACGGTACGCCTCAATTTTTGCTCAGAAGTACGGTACACTGGTATGGTACGTTTTTTTTGTAAAGGTACGGGTACGGTACGTTGGTACGCTCTTTTAATCAAAAACCCCAGACTTTTCGCACATTACGCTGCCTTTTTTTGCCATTACTATGACTAACTTTTGTACTCGCAGCAAAACAAACCTTTGGCTTATAGGCCCCACGTCTGAAAATATTCTTGGAGTAGGATTGCCCACAAATGAAGTTGTTTTAAAGTACTTTTTTTTCTTCACAAAGACAAGGGATTTACGATCAAGGATAGTGCTAAACACACTATACAAAAAGTTCTCAGCTTTTGGGGTAAGGCAAAAATTCCAACTCAACGAAGAGATTCTTACCAAGACAAGTTAATAACATTTTTCAACTCTTATCAAAAGTTACAAAAAAGTCGCTACAAAACGCAAACGAGTTATAAGAAAAAGGAAGAGCTTTTTGTTGACAAACTGGGTGAACTGTTTGACGTAGCTGCACAAAATGCTCTCTCATTATTGAGCAATAAGGGTGACAGGGAGTTTTTGCTGATGTAAAGAAATGATCCTCTAGCTGTTCTATGGCTGGCCGTGACATGTCTCTGGCCGCTTTTGAGGACCGGAAAAGAAAACAAAATGAAATGAAAAAGAAACAAAAAAATCGAAAGGAAGCTAGAAAAAATTGTGTTCAAATAGCTGAGTTTGAAGATTATTGCATTAGTGATTCGCAAGATGATTTGTCATCTGAAGAATGCAGCAATGAAGCTCCTTGTCCATCAAAAAAAAAAGCTCTAGAAAAAAAGATAAATTCAAAGCAAATCGTAACATCTGAAGTCGCCACAGTACTGGACCGAGTCATTGTAAGTGATCGAAAAGCAACAATGGTTATTGCTGCTGTTACCAAACACTTATGTAACGAATTGGAAGAGGTAACTCTCTCACGCAGCACTGTAAGAAGAGCAAGAAAAAGCAACCGACAAAACTATGCACTGCAAAAAAGAAATGATTTTGTCTCTACCGCTCGTCTTCTTTTGCATTGGGATGGGAAAATGCTACCCGGCCTAACTCGAGTGCATGCGGATTGAGAAAACAGAGTTGCTGTAGTGGTATCTTGAAAAATAATGAAATGCTGTTAGGGGTCCTAATATTCTTTCTAGTACCGGGAAAGATCATGCTAATGTGTGTATTGAGCTCTTATACAAGTGGAATATAGCAGAACAAGTAAGAGGATTAGTATTTGACAAAATTGCATCTAACAAAGGCATAAACACAGGTGCATGCACTTTAATTGAAAAAGCTCTTGGTAAAAAATTAGTTTGGGTAGCTTATCGTCATCACATGATGGAGGTAGTTCTTTCATCTGCTTTCAAAGCAGTAATGGGAGATACAACTAGACCATGTGTTGAAATATTCAAACGGTTTCAGAGTCAATGGGATGTGATTAACAAAGAAAATTTGATCCACCGGACGAAGCGGATTTTCAGGGAATTCGTCATTTGCGGGAAGAAGCAAAAGAAACTTATACCGAATTATTTGGTACAACTTTTCAACGTAATGATTACCGAGAGTTTTTGGAACTTTGCATGATTTTTGTCGGAAGCAATAAAAAAAGCTTTATCTTGAAAGAATTTAGAGCCCAAGGTGGGGTCAGCAACGCTCGATGGATGTCGAAAGCAATATATGCAATAAAAATTGTGCTTTTTAGACGCCAGTTTACGCTTTTTCCTGAATTACTTGTAGGACTTACTTCTGTCGCTCTCTTTGTAGCAGTAGTTCACGGCAAGTTTTGGTTTCAGGCGCCATTGGCACATTTGGCAGCTGTTAATGATTTAATATTCGTTAGGGAAATGAATCACAATCCTCACGATGTTATAAAAGCTGTTGGAACCATTTATGGTATTTTTCGGAACGATTAGTTGGTTCAGCTTTCGTTGGAGACCGAGTTTCAAATAAAACTAAAGAGTCAATGGCTAAAAATTTGCAAAGAAATCCTACAACCACAAACTTGGCAAGTTTGAATGGGAAAGATTTTGACTGCACACAGGGATTAGAAAATTACGTTACTGGACAGTCAATGTGCTTTTTTGATCTGATTGAAGTAAACGGACAAAAAGAAAACGCAAAATCATTCCTGTCTCAACCTCCATCAACCTGGCTGACAGATAAAAATTATACAGAAATGAAATTAACTGTACTTGAGCTGAAAGTGGTACACGATACAGCAGAAAGAGGTGTTGCTCTCATTCAGGCATACAGTGGCAGCCTTACTCGAGACGAAGAACAACTACAATACTTGCTCCAAGTAGTTGCAGCTCATCGTCAAGCTGTTCCCCAACCTACCAAAAAATATTTGACATGACAGAGTTCATTCAATCCATCACTTGCGTTTAAAAACGTGTTTTTAATTTTGCTTATAATTGCAATTGCATTTGCATATTTGAACATTTTATACCCATTTCGTAATTCCTGAAGTGCATTTATTTTTTTCTGATGTGCAGCATTGAGTCACAACAGCTATTGTAGTGTTAGACAAACATATTTAGTGCGTTTTTTGAACAAAATGAACAAAACTTGGATGTGAAAACACCCTACAAAGATATAAAAACAGTTTTTTTTATTTTTCTTGAAAATTTGATCAGATAGCTTGATAAAATGTATTAAACACTTATGGGAAATCATATCTTCTGCATCTTTTGGTTTTTATTTGAAGTTTCTATCTCAAGTGGTTAATGAAATATGGCAGTTTTATGATTTAGGGGGGCGCACTTAGAATGCAAGGGGAGAGGGGTGCGCGACCCTTAAATGTTAATTAAAGTCAAAAAAAATTTACATGAATTATTTTTGCACCAAAACACACCTTTTAAGCCCCTTGGGGAAAAACACATCGGAAAAAAGTTTTTTTTGGACCACCCTATTGCCCACCTATGGGAAGAGGCTTGCGCTACCCCGCATTTTAGCACCATTTTAATCTGCTTGAGAGTAGAAGTGGCGCAGATTTCAGATTTTTTGTACATGCTAAAATCTTGCAGCTTTGAAAAGCTTTTTACGACTTAAATTTACCACAATCTGCACTGAGCAAGAACGACATAGCTCTTATTTTTGTGTATTTACTAACTAGCCATGGCTTGTTCTGAAGTAGCAGCATTTCTACAAACTCCTGGGGCACATTATATTTCGAATATTTTCCAGCCAATGTCATAACGGTTTAGTGTTAGCTGCTCGGCAAATTGCAAATAATCTGTCACCAATAGCTAAAAAATTGTAACTTCTTTTTTTTGCCTTTTGCATAATATCATTAGAAAGAACGTCTAATAATTTAACTTGTGCCCTTCAGTTCTTTTTATACTTATTTTGTGCACGTTTTGCGCTGCTCAAAACAGGATTTTCAAACCGAAATTTTACCAAAAAAGGTCTTATAATTGGGTCATTTTTTCCGAGACCCCCGTCCAAAGTCACAAATTTTAACACTTCACCTATGCCCCCCCCCTTTTGGAAATTTTTCCTTAAATACATTAAACAGTGAACAAAAACCTTCTGTAAAAAACCGGTCGACCGGCCGGTCAACCGGCGATGATTTTGAAATTTACCGGTCAGGTAGGGTCGAGAAAATCCTGGCCGGTTCCATCTCTGTTTCGAATACAAATGCAGTGATTCCAAAAAATATGCGTATCATGATGGGACGTAAGGCGAGAATAATGAAGGTCAGATTTACACTTAAATTTTTGCAACACATAGTGAACACGTCATTATTCAGTTATGTGGTTTCATTTCAACCCGTTTCTGAAAAGAGGCTGCGAGAAAATTCAACAATAACCTTGTAACTCACCATTGATCTTGTAATTTTGGGATAACCGCAAGCTAATTGATCAGTGGATAATTTCAAAATATAGGCGGCAAACCTTCTTGTTTTACGTTTTGCCTTGATTTTAACTACAAAAAGCAAAAAGAATTAACAAGAAAAGAACTACAAAAACATCGATTACTTGAAACAAGCAATGCAAAAGGCTGTCCTGCCACAGAATTCGAAAAACTTGTCCTCTATTTCTTCCGCTTCTGCGCTGGTAACCTTTAAGGCAGAAAGCACGCAAACGTCAAAACATTACAATTGTAAATTATAATTATTAAATCAATTATTCAATAAAAATATTGAAAAAATTAAAATCAAAATTTATTAAGCAATAACTTTTCAAAAATTAAGAACGTCCATCACAAAAGTCTAAAAAGATTTGTTACCAATAATTTTTCTCTTCGGTTTATAATCAGGTCTTGGCGACCAAGTCTGAGTTACAGCTACGGTATAATAGGGAGTACGTGGAATGACAGGCTGCCACAGTGATTTTGGAGTTCCATCAAACGAAAACGATTGTGCACATTCTAAAGCACAAAAAAAAGTTTAGTATGTACCAGAGGTGGAGTCGAGGACACAAGATTCAAGACCAAGGCCGAGGACACAAAAAAAATCCGAGGCCAAGGCCAAGGACAGCCCTTCCGAAGACAGACCCTCTCGAGGCCAAGGACAGAAATGCTCGAGGCTAAGGCCAAGGACCAAGGACACAAGCGCAAGTGTTCTTCAAAAAAAAAAGATCTTCAAAAAAATTTCTCAGGAGTTCTCCAGTAAAAAAAGCCTTCCAAAAATTATTTTTAGACGATCTAGAAAATTTCAACAATTCCAAAAAAGTACTGTCGTCGAGCCGAGGACAGGGCAATTTTCGAGGACTTGAGGCCTCGAGGCCAATGCCAAGGACTTGACCTTCGAGGCCAAGGCCAAGGACTTCAAAATGTGTCCTCGAGGAGTCCTCGAGGCCAAGGACGTCCTCGAGGACTCCACCTCTGGTGTGTACTATTCCATGCTGTAGAGTGTATGCTAAAACAGCGTTTTTCAAAACATGGGTCGCGATCCAAATGTGGATCGCCAAGGCTTTATGAATGGGTAGGTGACACAACAGAGCCCTCAGCACTTTAATTATCTTTAATTCATAGTTAGGCAAACCATTATCCAATATTGTATGAAGAAGCCTTAAAAACTGTAATCCCTTTCCTAGTTCATATTTATGTTAGATGTGATTTTCCGCTGTAGCATTTATGAATGACAAATATAGAAACCGTCTGGAACCAGAGCTGTAGCGTAGCCAAGGGGGACTATAGCATTAGTCTTTTGACCAAAAAACAGAATAAGAAACATTCCACGTTTTTAGCTCTTCTAAAACAGTCTTTTGCACTGTAATGGACCAAAATGATATTTAAAGCATCTTTTGAAACATACATTTAGGGGGCTAATTGTCAAAAAAGAACTCAAAAATCATTCAAAACTTTGAAAAATGGCCGAAAATAAGCAATCAAATTTAACCGCTTGTTTAAAAATGCTGACCATAGGTTTCATCAAAAATGTATATTATTAACTTCGGAATTGGGGGAGGAGGGCTATTTAGTATTCAGTGTTAGTTAATTACCAATCACTTCTCTCAAATCTCTTTTTGCTAGCCTCCCCCTCTCTCTATCATCTTTTTCCATAAAGTATAGACGAAATAGACTACTCCTTGTGAGTTTTATTGAACTATAAGATTTTATGATTTACCAGCTTGTATATTAGAGAACTGCCTTTTACCATTAGCCACCCCCCACATAGCCCATTTATGCGACCAGTTTAATCGTATTTGGACTGCCAATTCCTGTGCCACGTTTTAAAAGTATAACTTTTGATCAAAATAGGCCTAAAGTTAAGTTATTTTGCAAAAAAATTTTGAGCCCTGGGGGCCCCTTAAACATTGCGGATTTCTTGCTACGAGCCTGATGCAGAGCATCCAATGCGTTTAGCTTTGAGTGATGTAGAGCCACGATTTCAAAAATTGTTGAAGCAAAATGTCAATAAATGTTGTGTAATAAAATTTCTGATTTTTTTAGTTTTTGTAGCTATTTAGTTGGGTCGCAAATAGAGTCGCAAATTGTTCTTGCAAATAGAGTTTTTACACGAATTTGGGTGGCAAAAGAAAATGGTTGAGAAATACTGACTTAAAGCATAGTTTGTAATGCGACACGCCGGTATGTAAAAAACTATGTGCGGTGAGTTTCGCAAAATGCTAATTTTAATGCTGTTGAGATTGGGATGAATATAAATTTTTCATGTTCATTATTGTTGTATTATTACACCAGGCGGATTCGACAATAGTTGATAAAATATGATCTAGCAGATCAAAGTGTTGTCTGCAAATAAAAGTTTCTCACAATAATTCAATTAGTTTTTGAAACAAATCAGTTGTTATTCGAGTCTTAGCTTTGCCAAAATCAACAAGATGATCTAGAAACTTAAGAAAATTTTCAGGTTGTAAACAAAAAATGTAAACACCCAAACTGCAAACTTTTGCAGAGCAAACAACACCACAAACAACAATAATTTATTTTCAGTTGAAAATCCAAGCACAAAATGATTGTCAAGTATTCTCATTTAAGAAATATTGAAAATCGCAGCCAATAAAAGTGAATTAGTTTACTGTAACTGTGCGATGTTTTCAAGGCTTTGGAAGGAAGAATAACAAACCGCGTTTAGAAGTAACAAAAAACCGAATACTGATGATAAAAATAAACAATCTTTTTGTTTATCTGTCTATGGATTTACCGTAATCAGTAAAAGGAGCCGAACAGTGCAGTGAAAGAGATAATTCCTTGCGCCATCTAGAGTTTTTTCCAGCGGTTGCAAATTTCCATACGTTTCTTATATCTTCTGGAGCAAAAGATGGATCGTTTGAACCAAGCCACCCCTTTCCAGTACCAACCTGAAATCAAAAACGATTCACTCGTATTGATTATAACTGTCGTGTCAGCAAATACAATATTGTGGTACAACTACGACTAAAATATTTGACGTATTCACTTCAGTATATTGAACTCTGGATGTTGCAATTAGCAAGCATGGGTTGGAAATCGGTCCATTGAAAACCGAAATAATCATTTTTTTCGTCTAGCTACAGTAGTTGTAGAAGTAGCTTATGACGTTACGGTTACCTAGCATGTCGCGTTCTCAGTTTTTTTTTGTTGACTATAATAGTAGGATACAGCATATTATAGCAGAAACAGCATATAGCATATTACATAATTATGGTTTTAGTTTAATTTACTGATGGTAGAAAAATGAGAAGGCTCAATGCTGACAAGCACAGCAATTAACTCAACATTAAGCTAAGCATTTAAAAAAAGGCAACCCTGTGTCATAAAGAGCAAAAAACAATAAAAAATAAAATAAACCACATACAAAAAAGATAGAAAAAAATAATGTGCTTTTTTGATTTACCTTTGATCCCACAATCCAAGCTCCATCTGGAAGTCGAGAAGAAACAAATCGGGAAAGGAAGACGGGGATGAGATCTGCAACGCTATTCTCTTTATCTTCTGAGCGGCCAGAGCTATAATTGAATGCAGTATATTTAATTATATAAATAATAATTATTTGACACATCACAGCTAAAAACTTATTAAAACCCCTACAGTCTTTTTCACCCTTGACGGAATTTTCAGGGATAGCCGGTTTCAATAGAATCTGATACGCTAAATATTTAACACAGTTATATATGACAACAGCTATTATTGAGCACTATTCAAGAACACTGCGAACATGAAGCAGTTTTGATCAAATATAGCAAAAAATCATTGTATAATGCACTATTTCGTATTTTGTAAAAGAAAGCAACTATAATTAGTCGATTTTCCTTTAGCAAGAATTGAAATAAAAACTGCTAAAATACTATTCAAATGATCAACCAACATTGCTGCCTTTAATTCAATGGGCCAACTATAGTGCGTAGTGTTGTAAATTTACTCTACCACCCCAAAAAAGTGCTCTATATTTTTTAGCTTAAAAATACATCAACTGCTACACTAACTTACATTGCTTTTATGTATTGCAAACTGGTGTATTTTATCGTAAGATTATACTGTATTGTTACATGAAAATTACATTAATGACAAGCTACAAAAATACAAAAAACGCTAAAAGCCTACTGAATGAATAAGACATTGACACAATTAGCACAAACTTTAGGTTGAACAGAAATTTTAAAGCTAAGTAAGCTTAAATTGTTCTGTAACTGCAAATTTGTCTACCGAGTTACGTTACTTAATGGTTAGTAATTTAGTAGACAGCAAAAAGGCCTTGGAGCTTTATCGAGTCAAACTGTGTATGCCTAGTAATTCCCACATGCCTGCATAGCTTACCATTACCAATCACCCAATGAAGGATTCACACTGTAATGCTAAACATCAGGCAGCGAGTAAGTTGCTATTCCGATTTTTATTATTTGGATTTGTCTTTACCAAGAATCAAACTTGAATTTTCAGAGGCAAGCGCTCGGTCCGCTATAAACCAACGATGTGCTAAAATTAAAAAAGAGTTTGGTTTATAATGCTTAAAAAAATCAAATACTCTCAATTTCTATCTAATGTTTAAACCTTACCCAACTTTTTGTAATTTGTAGACTGGGCTTCCAAAGCTTACATTTCCAGGAATTCTCTCATATGTTCCCATGTACATTAGTCGAGGATGCTTCTTTGAAACGCATTGGGAAAAAGTTAACATAGAGCAGTTCCTTTCCACTTGCTTATCCACAACTGCAGATCTTTGCACAAGCTGGCTTGATGCTCTCTTGCTTGTTTGGCTTGGAGCAACTACATGAAATAAAATAAATAACAATATTGCAGATAATCAATTTGTATAGTTTTTCCATTCATTAACCGGCCAGTTGGTCGAGCGTTCGTCTCTAAAGCGGGAGGTCAGAGGTTCAAATTTCGGGCCCGTCAAATTCCAAACAGTGTTGCCAACGGCTGGACAACGTTGCAACATTTCTTCGAATGGAGCTGTGTATCCCGGGCACAATGATGCGGAGATGGGCTCCGCAAACTCGTTACACGCTTTGGCGTAATTCAGTGAGTATGATGAAAGGTTTAATTAATTTGATTTGATTCATCCGAGAAAGCGCTTCAGCCGATAAGTCCCAGAACTTGAATGCTTATTTGTAAGGAAATGATTCAGTATTAATAATGCTTTCACTACAAAAAATGAAATATTTCGTGCCATATCGCGGAAATGTTGAAAGTTTTGCAGTTGCATGGTTTCACTTGGCAACTTTTTGACTGATATCTTCACAATGTTCACAGTTTTGATAACCTCAAACCATAGTCACTAAATATTCCAATAATAAAATAATATTTAGATACTATGCTCAAACTAACCTAATTTTAAGACTTTGATCCTACTTTAAACGGGCTTTATTTCTATCTAGCTTCTGAGCCACAGACCATAAACACCACATAAGGCATGAGGGCAGGTTTTCACAAAAACTTTTCGAAAAAAATTTTTTGACTCCTTAAGTTCTGGTGACGTCATTCTAGAGACGTCATGGCCAATTTTTTGAAGAAAATAAAGTAAATTTTTGATGGCATCAACCTGGTTAAAATTTGTGTTTTGAATATGCATCATAAAATTTCACAGTCAAAGTGATGATGTCAAAAAAAATTCTTAGGATCCCATTTAACTTAAACATGGAGAATACATACGTAAGCAATATTAGGAGCTGTGGCTCTGTCAAACCTTAAAGATTGCTGGGTATAGTTTTTATTTCTCCAGTGTCTTCAAATTTTCAACATCTATGCGTGATTAAACTTGACTTAAGGTTAAATTATTTTAAACTAAAAATTCTTTTTCTGATGAATTTTATTAAACAAAAAAAAATGCTTTGAGATGGGATTTTCACCCCCCAATTAACCTGTAGGGTTAATTGTCCCGCTGGATGCATGTTTAGTATCTCATGTTGCCACAATAAATAAATCATTATACAAATAAAATCATTAACACAAAATCAATGGATTTTCGTGAAGATCAATGGAACTCCGTATTAGATTATCTGACATAAATTTAACTGACCTTAACACTCGTCTACGTTAAGAAAGGTGGTAAAGAACTTTGCAAGATATTTACAACGTTTTTGCTGTAGGTGATGAAATTAAATGAACAAACTCGTAGCATTCTTGCTTTCATGTTTCCTACAATTTGCTTTTAAATTTGGCAAATATCCCACAAAATATTGGAACAAAGAAAAAATAGTAAATTACAGTAGATTGCATTGCATAAATATTAAAATTGCGTTTGAAACTTGACATAACATCAAATGAGGTGTTAAGCAATAAGGGTGCGTTTACACAGAACGCAAAGCAAAGTGAAGGTTAGTAACTTTTGTGAGTGGTCGCTTGCAAGTGACGAGCTCAAAATAGACCAATCGTTCATCCACAATTTTGTTTATGTGAAGTTGAGCAGCAGCTCGCGAAGTTTGCGACTGGTTGCAAACTTTCGCAAGTTGTCGATGACGTCACAGTTTTGTTGCTTCGCATCGCTTTGGGTTGCTTCGCGTCCAGTGTAAACGCATCATAAGACCAGGTGTACTGCACGTAAAATGGTGAGCGTACGAGAGTATCGTTCGTTTATTTGAACCTTACGGCTGCTAGTACGCGGATAAGGCGGTAACCGGGAGGAACGAATTTCTCTTTGAAATCAACTGGAAATACGCTCGCTCACGATTTTACGCTCAATGTAGATCATGCCTAAACATGAGTCAGGGCTTATAAAAGATTGAATATTTAAAAACTTTTTTTTTAGAGTAATTTTTGAACTCAACTTGTGTAAATACTGTATGTATCTTTTTTTTGCAAAGTTTACACAAAGTTCACTAATTGAGATTGTAATTTGCAGTCTTATTACTAAAGCTTTCAAGCTGTTTTGTTATAAGTTTATGAAACAGTTTTCCTATGCTAAAAAAGATTCAGAGTTTAAGATGATCAATCAAAATGAGAGTATAATTAACTAACCCTACAGTTTCAGAATGGAATTGCCGTACATTCAGCGTCAATTTAGCCTTATTTTAAACGAGCTATTCGACCAACACATTCTACAAGGGGGTGTGGCAAAAATGTCTCCCTATTTAACTCCTAAACTTGAGAATGTGAGAACACCAAATTTGGCATGTGGGTTGGTGTTCATGAAAATTTTTTGGAAAAACTGGTTTTGAGTCAATGACGTTACTATAGTGACACCATGGCCGGTTTTGACAAAAAGTGGGGTCATTTTTACAGTGACGTCATGGGTGGTTGAAATTTTGCCAATAGCTTTTTTTTTAATTTGATTCATAATATGCTTAAATCAAAGTGATACCGTGACAAAACCGTTTTGTGACGTCATTTAGGTTAAATCTACCGGCCAAAAAATAACAAAATCTTGGTAAAGTATAAGGCCTGTAGTAAAAGGAACAAGAACGGTAAAAGAAGATGCAATGTTGATGAATGCTGCTATCAACATTTTTTGTCATTTACTGTAGATTATTATTGATTTTCATACTCAAGCTAGTTACCGTAAAATGGCATGCAGTATATATATTTTGAGAAACCCATTTTTTTCTTTGTTTTAGTTTTATTCCAGATTTCGATTTTGCTTTTATTTCATTTTTGTAATTTTAGGTTTTGTTCTCACTAAAGGTTCAAAATATTTTTTATGAATAGGAAACAAGTAAAAACTTAAAACCAGTAAATTAGACTCAGATTTACTAAAAAGGTCTTTTTGGATCGCTATACACTTTTATTCCAATAAAGTCTATGAATTTCATAATGTCAAGTATGTAAGAAATCAACCTTTTAAGGATCCGTTTTTGGTACAACTTTTAGGTTTTTGGTGATTTTATCGCATAAATCTACTCTAACTGTACTGTAACTGTTATCAAACACTCGGTGAGACTTTTTGTTTTTTCATCAAAGAATATTTTTTTTATAATTAGCAGGGATCAAAATGACATTTTTTTGATTAATTTTCCTCTCATTTCATCCGTAACTGTGAGCTATTATATTTTGGATTTTTTGGCTGTCATACTAACAGGTAGTGTTGATAAACTATTGATAAAAAATCGGGCTTTTGTTCTGAAGGAGCTGTTTCGCTGTACGTACATTGCTTTAGTTTTTTTAAAAAACATAAATTATGCTTTTCTTACTAGGTCCAGACGGAGTTCGGCATACTCCTGAGCTTTTCACAAAAACAATCCGTTTAGCAACGCAAGCATGATATTCAAGATGGCACAACGATTCATACGTAATCCCATCAGTTCCACAGACCGACGTTTTCTTTAATGCTGGTACCGAGCGCGTATTGTAGTAAACCCTTCTGTCGATTATGTCTCTACACTTTGTACAAACGCATTTACCGTGGATGCATTCCCCGCCATATATACATTCCCACTTGTTTATACAAGATTGAACACCTGAAACGTATTAGTTATTTTACTTTGTAGAGGTGGAGTCGAGGACACAAGGCTCGAGCTCAAGGCCAAAGACACAAAAAAATCCGAAGTCAAATCCAAAGACCAAGGACATAACGCGGAAGTGCTCTCCGAAGAAAAAGTTCTTCGCTCAAAAAAGTTGCAAATTTTCGTCAAAATGCAGGCGATTTCAAAACAAAAAAAGGTCTTCGCTTAAAAGTTTGCAAGTTGTCTGGCGTGCTTCAAGACAAAACAATTTTGCTCATGACCTTGGTCCATTTTTAACAAGTCAAAAGATAGTGCTGCCTCACGCCAAGGACAGAGCATTTTTGAGGACTTGCAGGCTCTGAGGCCAAGTAAATGACTTTTGAGGTCAAGGACTTCAAATTGTGTCCTCGAGAACTCCACCTCTGTTACTTTGGTCGAGCCCGTGATATACGTATATACTTTTGTAATACACCAGTCTGATCGAACCCGCGGAAATTTGTGGGTTCCACAAGTGAAGACTTTTTTTTTGGTCTTCACCTCACATTCCGCAAATCCTTTTGAGAAATATTCTGGCTGTCAACGGCTGTCCCGTTTTTCGGCTTCAAAAACCTGGAAAACCTAATCAGAGTATACCTTATACATGGGTCGCAAAATTTCATACATTTGATTATTTCAATAAGCTTGCATCGGTTTAAAAAAAGGTGAGAACCAGTGCTCTAAGGGTCGTATAGATTAACTTGGATTATTTTAATCCGCTGTTTAACAAAACTTTAGAGGAAAGGTGTACACGAATGGCAGGAAAAATTGCCATAATAAAGTAATACAGCTTCTCTAAATTTGCGAATTCAGTTTATTCTACGAGTTCTCGTATTCTAATAAATCTGTATCAATTCTCGTATTCTGATAAATTCGACGGTGAAGAAGAAAGAAAATTAATTATCTTCAGATTAAAGTTTATCCAGTTGATGCAAACGTCCGTAAAGGTGCTTTTACTCAGAATCCACTGGATGCGACACAACGCGAAGCAAAGTTTGGCAGTTTCAAGTTATTTAATTTGTGGCAACCATCACTACACACAAATTAGCTGCTGAAAAGAATAATCAATATGCAATGGCTGCGACAGCAGTCGCTCGTGTCACTTGCTCAACATAAGCTAACCATTCATTAACTATTTTCCTTAAGTTAATTTGAGCATCCGATTGCTAAGTTTGCAACCGATGAAAACCTTCCGCAAGTTGTCGATGATGTCACATTTAGGTCGCTTCACGTTGCTTTGTGTCTTGTATAAACTCACCATAAGCGTCAAATAATGCAGCATCAAATTAATTTTTACCAAAAAATAATACAAATTTAGACATTTAGCCAATACATTTCTTGAATTTTTTTATTGGATTGTTGTATAGATTGATGTCAGAAATTTGTTTGATTTTGCAATTAATTAAAAACACGCACAAAAAAAAAGCAGTTAAAAGACTAATAGAAATTAACAAATAAAAACCATCAAGATGATACGTTCGTGTTGAAAAACCAACTTAAAAAAATTAATAAGCTGAAAATCCAATTCAAAAAAAGTAATAAGTTGAATAACCAACTCAAAAAAAGTAATAAGCTTAACAGCTTTGAAAAACTATAGTTGTCCAACTTTGACATGGGTATGATTATTTTTAGGCATACCGCATTCTCCCAAATGCTCCACTTCAATAAACTTCTGCCTTGCACACATTGCTTGTCCCATATCACAGAAGTTAGCATAGGTCCTCCCGTCGCTTCCACACACCTGCATCTCCTCCTTTCCACCAGGACATGGAAGATCAGAACAAACGCACTCTTTCCTACCTCCAACATCAAGGCACTCGGCTCCAAATTCACATGACCACTTGGTACAACTGTACACTCCTGAATGTAAATTTTAAAATTGTTAGAAAAATTCATACTTTGCTAAACAATACTGCACTACTCTCTATAACCGATTAAAATCACGTAAAGCTTTCGCAACCAAACGATCAAAAAAGATGCCAGGCTATTATCAGGTTGCTAGTTCCAGTTCGATTCTAGAACTGGTCTTGTTTTGTGCCTTGGGACAAAAGGCACGCTTACTTTTCCATTTTGGTCATACAAACTTTGCGTTGCTAAAGCCTAGCTAGACAAAAGACTCACAACGAGAACCCATAAAGTTATGCTTTGCGTTGGTGTGATTAGACAGACGCAGATAACCTAGTTCAAACGTATAAATGACTACCGTAGCAGTTAGTAACACTACCACAAATAAGTCTTATATGCAAAACAGAATTAAGGTCCAACGACGTGGGGCGGATTGCAGTCGGTGGTGTGATTGTGACCAGAACTTTTACCAAATGCAGTACTGAAATTTATTGGCCGAACATTTGTGCAAAATTTGCTAAAGACTTTTTTCTTCTTTATTGTTCTTCCGACATGCAGTTGTTTTCCACGAAAAATCGCTAAATTCGTTTCTTTCTTGATTAATTTTCGTCTGTTATCATATTTGTTTTTTTGCGAGGACATTTTTATTTCAAGACCACTGCTATAGTGATGTTTTATAATCGGTATAGTGAGAGCAAGGCTAAATTACTCCTCCTTAATACGGTTCTGCTCATCCCATAAGCTTGTTTGGGCTAAGCACAAGCTTTATTTTTGATCCTTAGCAAATTTGTATAATGTGCATTGAATTTGCTGCTTTTTTGTAGATCGAAAAGCGTGTTTAGCAATAATATTTTTGGGTTAAATCATCAAAGCTAAAATTTTTGTATTGGAAAAGCATGCTTTATGTGCTATAATTACTCATTGCTTACACACGGAAATACAAAAAAGCACTGGTATAATACTTCAAATTTATAGCGTATAATATGATGCAACTAAATTATTAGATTTCAAAGACAAGATTTAGTATGTTATTCAAGAACACCTGCACGGAAAGATTGTTTAATCACGAGCGTCAAATGATTCAAGAAGCCGTTGTTAGTTTATGGCGGATTATTGGATTAGCAAATACAAGTGTAATGACATTGTTTCAAAGAAATTAGTGCAAAACAAACAGAAAAATTATTGATGTCACATTAAATAGCAATTTCGTTAGGAAGCGGACAAATACCTCCACCCAGTAGTTTGCTCAAACTTTTGTCGATTTATTGGCATCCACCGACAACATGGATTGACGTTAATCCACGGATCAACAAAACTTAACGGGAAAAATTTGGGCAAATTGTTATACTTGTTATGATGTTCTAGAATAAATTCTGTGACTTTTCGGCTTTAGTTTATTTTAATCTAGTAAGTCCAACAGTTTAGAAGATAGACAATTGATTATCTGCGAGTAAAAGGTAATCAATGTTGGTGTACACGACCCCAAATATTTCATTCACTATTATGCTAGTTATACAGTAACTCGTTAAATGCAAAATTGAACTAGTTATAATGCTAATCTCTGTATCGTATTGTTTTTTCAGGAATTCACTCATTCATGCATAGGAACCATAGAGTTTGCGTCTGTTTTAATTAACCACACCAGAGCACCTCTTTTTGCATGGTTTCTGCTTGCAAGACAAGTTTTTGGTCAGTCTAGGCGACCCAAACGGGTAGACTGCTGGCCCCAACGCGAAATAAACGAAAATGTTTTTCAATGCACACAACGACTAACAGCAAGGTTGGAGAATAAAAATTGCAACCTTTCGATCTTTATAACCCGAAACTTTATTAACTGTCTGTGGTTGATATGAGGATTTTGAAAAGGGCTTGATAACAAAGAGTTAGAGAGAATATCACAGTAGATTACCACATTTCTATGTTATAAAGCTGTGGTAATCCGTTGCGATATACAGTACTGGGATGGAGTACTCAGAACTTTTTGAGGATTTGGAAAAGCCGTGCTGGTTTAGGGGACCCATAGTCCAAGATAATGCTCGATCCTACGCAATCAAACATCTTGAATGTTGAGGAACGCGACCCATCGTAACAAATTATTCGACAGACAAATACTTTTCTGGTCTGCTCTTAAAATACAGGAAAACAAGCCCAAGGTAGGCGAAGACCATTTTTTGGTATTCAATCTTATTCGATAAGAACAACAGCAGTCGTTTGTTTGAGAAGCACTTTTTTTCATTCCGTACCCGTGCCCCAAATTTCTCTCAACGGTTCTGCTCAGAGGGTTAGCGGTTTCGTTCCATTGTATTTTCTTTTACTGTAGCAGATTTGAAAAGGGCCCACTAGTTCAGGCCCGAACCCGGCCAGAACCCGAAAATATAAGCCCGAACCCGGCCCGAACCCGGCCCGAACCCGAAAACTAATTTGAAGCCCAAATCATGCCCGCAAAAAACCCAAAAGTTAAGTTAGGTCTGAAACTTTTTGCAATGTTGCCAGGTTATTTTGATTATATTTTTCTTCACCTAAAATAAAAAGTACGTCTCAAGCCCGAATTAGGTCCGAAATTTTGTCTACTTTAGGCCCGAACTCGGACCCGACCCGAAAAGCCCGGCCCGACTTACATCTCTGTACTGTAGATATGACATGATAAATCTATCGTTGTAATTTACTGGAAATAAATCTGGGTAAATGCGAAGATATGTTGTGAAAGATGCTAGTAGTTTTAATGATATTTTGGGTACAGCGTTTATTTATTTTGATAAGAAGGGAAGATAATGTAAAAGTGTGAAAAGTTTTCAATAAAATGATAGTGATCGATTTTAGCAATTTTGTGCTTAATTAAAATAATGCGGATGTTTTATTTTTTTAAGATGTTATTTTTATGTTATAAGTGATATGACTTGTCTTGGTCAAAGCAATTAGTTAATTACCACCGGTTACAATTTTATTACCTTGATTTTGCAGGATACAAAGTTTGATAAGAAGGACAAAGATTTCCCAAATAGGCTCTCCAAGTAGAAATTAATTTGAAATGTAAGATTCAAGTACATAAAACTGTACAAGTTTTGGATAGCTGACTGTGGGTAAAAATAAGTTTTGTTTCTACAATGCAAAACAGTTCAGATTCTAGAATGAGTATATTATAAAGTTGAAAATTCGTTTGGTGGACCATAATCACTCCCACATATTTAACAGCTTAGTTGGAAATTAATAAGAAATTGGAATGCTGTTTAAATTTAATAAACGTGTTAGAGTTGATTTAAAGTTGGTGTGACAACGTAAGATAATTGGATTTGGATGGGTTAGGTTGTAATGCTAATCTATTAGTTATGCACCGTGTAATTGTTTTTATTAAGTTTAATGGTGGATCGCTTAAATTACTTGACATTTAAGAAGGTCTATAGGGGATGTGCAAGTGCAGCGCAGTGCATGATTTCATTTGTTTGGAACGCATAACATTATTTGCATTACGTCGTCATTATCCAAAGGCAAACATCTCTCTGCGCGTGTTAGGTTAATTCATTATATTTCTCTATTTCTAACTTATAATCGAAGATCAACAACTGTAATTAGTTCTTACCTTTCTGGGCAAAAAGTGCAACCAGTAGCAAAATACCAACCGTTGACCTCAAATCCTTATAGCACCCGCTCATACTATGGCTTGTTTGATACTTTTTATGCTCAATGTGCTTAAGCAAATCTTATCTGTCGTTAACCTGACGGCCTTTTGCCTTTGCGGTTGCCAAATACAACAACGTTCCCAAAGTAGTTTTACAAGTTTGCGGTCAATTTCTTGCGCTGTATAAAACAAACTCATAAAATTCCATATGGTTTGACGTAATTCATCAATGCATGAAACGAAAAGTTTTTTATGCGATTCTTTTACTCCGTCGCGGAAGCGAAAAGCGTAAATAAAAAAAAAAAAAATTCCTATTATAGTGATTAATATTAATATTCCCTTGAGCAAGAACGAAACCGGTCGCGGATGCTTACTTGTGCAATTCGTGTGATGTTGTGATCATCGACATGCTTGTTGATCGACGTTGTTTTTTCCTTTTTCATTTGATTCGCTATGGTTTCCCGCCCGGAGGTGCGATATCTCTGGTATCCTTATGGTTCCCTTGGTGGTTTTTGTAGTTCTTGACAGTCTTCTTGGGGTCTCTATAGCTTTTGTTCTTTTGACAGGAACACTCGCTTGGCGTGATGCCTATGCATGATATCGGTTTGCTAGTTCTGTTCTCGGTCGCTGCATTGCTTAATTTGGTTTTCTCGTTGTTCTTCCGCCAGATGAGTCCCTTGAGCAAGGACGAAACCGGTCGCGGATGCTCACCTGTGTAATTCTTGTGGTGTTGTGATCATCGACATGCGTGTTGATCGACGTTGTTTTTTCCTTTTTCATTTGATTAATATTTATGTAAAAACTTCGAAGCAGAATAATAGGACAACGTGAAGAGCTTAGACAAAAAAAACCTTATGATTTATGCAAACTTTTATGTAAACTTTGTGATGTTTATTATTATTTTATTGCAATTTTGTTTATTATTTATAATTCAGATTTGAAAAACAAACTCATGAGCAAAATTTGAACTGCCAACGTGTTAATTGAAAACAAAACACTAAATACCTATCACGACATCGCTGTGATGACGTCATAAACTCAAAAAGTAATTTTAAAATAGTTTTGATGGACAACTATAATGCACAGGACGATGTAACTAATGTAGACACCTATAATGCACAGAATTCGTTTTGTCACCCGGATAGAATACTTTGTTTCTAAAAAGAAATATTTTTGACTTTATTTTGAGTTAAATTTTTACTTCAACTCTTTTGGCCGTTTTTGTTGCACAATTTTTGGTTAAAAATATTCATGCATCGCAATTTACAAAGTTGGGTTTAAATTCAACTACAAATTACAAAGCACACGAGATGCTACTTGCAACCGGTAGCATGAGAAACTGGTACACGAGCTGCTATTTTTATTTAAGATAACACAATAATTCAAATACATACAGTGTTTCAAAAAAATATACCGTAATCATATTTAAACCATTATTTTCTATATGTGAACAAATATAGATGATGGCTGGAGCGATAAATTGAAATGTCCTTCATAAACTGTGTTTGGCCAGTTTGGTTCTATTTTTCTTAGTAAATTTGTTCGTAAAATATTAATGTGCTCTAAAAAACATACACATTCTTTTTTGGTCTTGAGCTACATTTTGTTTGCAAAAGATTTTTAGGTTTACAGACATTTCATGAAATCACTAGTTTCATATCTCGTCGACTTCGAGTTGATTTAGAAGACTGGGAAGGAAACCAATTCTATGCTGAATAAGAGCAAGCTTTTGATTAACAAAACGTGCTTTTGGCTATTTAATGAATAATCAATTAAATTTTAGTCGTTGCTTGAGTGAATCTGACAAAATTGGACAATCTGACTTTGCTTGATCTGACGAAACAGCACATTGAAAAAGTTGTTTGCATTTTAGGGGGGGGGGGGGGGGGGTGGGGGGTTGCAGAAGAGAAGTCTGTTTCTTTTGCAATTTGTTTTTTTGAAAAAAGATACAGTTATAAGTGCAGGGATTGTTGCGAAGTAGTTAGTGGATGGCATAAAAAAAGAACATTATACTTTAAATATTTGTTCGAAGCCCAAATCCATTCATAATGTGTTGGCTTGCAAGAAAATAAGATTGTTCTAGTACTTTACTCTGCTGTATGTTAAAATAACTGTAAATGAATAGTGCATCAACACTAGGTACAGTATGTTATCTTCTTTGAGGACGTAAAACGAAACATTGCACTACTTTATAAAAATAAAAATGTGTGAAATAGGGTGGCCATGACCATAGGTAAGCGTTTCGCTCTTTCGTGGTCTATCTCTAAATATCGTACTGTATTTACATGCAATTGTATATTCCAAATGTGGATTTTTCTTTGTTTGCGAGTACAAGAATAAACTGACAATGACTGACTGGCAGACTGAGCTGATTGGTCATGCTATCTTTTCGAACTAAACTTCACCAATCGAACGGCTGTGGGGTTTGCTTCTTTTAGGATATGAACGTATAGTGATGTTATGAAAATGTGGCTGATCATTTTTTGTAAATATTAAACAAGATTTACTATTAAGAATTTACTATGAACAAGATTTACTATTTTTATTTACAATTAAGAATCAAGAATATTCCTGTTTTGTTTGTAGAACACGTGTTTACAGTGTCCTTCATGAGAAATAAATTTAATTTTGCGAAGTGGTTTCATCACAATTAGCGGAGTTCTGACTCCGGAAATAAGCAAAATGTACTTAATTTTTTATTAATAATTCGAGACTCTGGTAGAGTCACTTTTTAGTGATAAGACTCGACTCGAGTCCTTTTGTCTTTTTTAGAAAAATGAATCGATTGTACTGGATTTGTTTTGTTTAAAGCACTCGTCGCAAGTTAACGTACCAAAGTGACTTGACTCAAACCACTAAAGGAGAGGCTCGTTCTAACCTGAAGAAAATAAACTGAGACTGTAATATAGCACTTCTCCTTATTCAATTTTGGAAGTTTAATGCTCTAAAATGTTTGGAGAAAATTTTTTTCAGCTATACAAAGTTTATTACAAAGAATCAATCAAAGCATTACACAAAAAAAAAAAAGAATCAATTTTTAAGCTCAACAACAAACACCAAGCCAGTATTCAGCAATATATCAGCGCAGCATTCTAGAAAATCACGCAGTAGTGGAGAAGAAATTGCTGATGTGATGTCACGGGCTGATTTTGAAGATGCCTCGGTACGTGAAAGCCGTTTATGAGTTTGACCAGCAGGCCAACAGTTCAGCATCGTGCGAAGCAAGAAGCATCGTTTCCTTTTCGTTGCTTCGGTTGGCGGCAGCACAGATTCGCTCGATTGCGCTGCATCGTTTCCGATTTTAGAGGTTGCAGGATGAAACGAAGAATTCTGCCAAAAAAGCAAAATTGGTCAAGTGAAGTTTATGACGTCGCGCGAATCTAACAAGAAGCATCAGTTGCGAACGTACATGCCACTGCTGTAAAATTGTACGCAAACTGGGTGTTATAGAGTAAGCTGTTTCTCTGTTTAACCCGATTTTACACAAGGTATTTGACCAATGCATTTTACACGGGAGGAGGAGCAAAACTGCTTTCCCATTTAACTCTTAAAACAAAAAGCATGGGAACGCCGAAATTGCTATGTGGGTTAGTGTTTATCCAATTTTTTTGTAAAAATAGGTTTTGATTTGATGTTGTCATTATTGTACCGTCACAGCCGTATTTTCGAAAAAAGGAATTATTTTTTGCGATAGCGTCACAAGCGTTTCAAGTTTTGCACATTGGTTTGTTTTTAATACTAAATCATAAAACACTCAAGTCGAGTTGGTTACTTCACGAAAATGTCTTTTGAGGTTGTTTAAGTTAAATATTGGCCAAAAATGCCCAGATTTCGGAAAGTGACTTAGGAAAACCCAGAGATTGGGAAACTTTTCCGTTACCTTAGCAACTTAAAATTTTTAGAAGTTTTTGTGTATAGATTTGACTCAATGTCAAATATTTTAAAGTAAAAGGCTTATTTATCACGAAAAAACAACAAAAACGGGAAAAATGCTTAAACCCTTTGTAAAATAGGGTTAAATTGCGGGAGAAGAGTAAGCAAACAGCTAGCGAAGACTTTTTTGATTTTCAACATAAATTCGGGAATAATGAATAAACCCAACGGGAGCGAGAACCATTTTTTGTTTTTTACCCCCAATCCAGAAGATAAAATAGCTAACCGGAATCTAAGGATCGTTTTTTTTGTCGTCGTTTTATACCCGGGCCCAGAAGCCCCAGAATTTCTCTCAGATGTTCTGTTCGTAGCGAGTTGCGTGCAATCTGAATTATTCGGGTTTCTGTTTCGACTTGATGTATTTTGGTTGTCCAACTACTATCATGTGTGCTATTGCGCAACAATTAGTGTTTTCATTGCCACAATTTTAAAACGGATTTGAGAATTGGTGATTATTTTAAATGGACGCATACGTCAAAATGAAAGGCTAAGAATCGCTGAGTCAGAAACTCGAAAATTTGTGACTTATAAGCTGCTATATTCCATAAAGTTTTTAATGCTAATTGTGGTTCTGCGCAGAGACAATAAGGGTCGAATGCACCAACGCTAGTTAACCAAGAGTTAACTTAACCGACAGGTTAACCATCGGTTAAGAAAAATTTCTTATGCCCCAACGTTAACCGGATGGTTAACTCCGCAACTTTAACCAAAAATTTAACCGCCGCAGTAAGGTGGGTTAACCACTGGTTAAGTGCCAGCAGAGTCAGAGGTTTATGGCAGTGATTGGGATAATGGATGCTTGAGAGAGCAATCTAATGGATGTATGAACACCGCAAAGTAGCAGCTATAGGCCTAGGAGCATATAGCATATCTTCCAGGGCTTGGTTTCTGCTGTAGTCGTAGCCATAGCCTAGTATAATTGGATTTGAAACAAGAAAAAAGTTGCAAATTTTTTTATTGTTTTAAATTGAGTTAGAATGATCAGTCAACATTGAGTTAGAAAGCTGAAAGTGGCTGGCCTAATGTTTCTCTCCCTGGCCAGCGGCTTATTATACAGTAGGTAGCCTATCTACTGACCTGTGAAGTACCTAAGTTACCAGTGAGGTGGAACAGTTTTTCCTTCAATTCAATATTCTGGCGAGTGGCTAGTGTTATGTTACCGTAGCACCAGTAAGTTAACTATTTTGCCCGTAAGTTAGTTCAGTAAGTTAACTGTTTTGCCGTAAGTTAAGTTACCGTTTTGCAGTAAGTTAACTGTTTTGCCCGCAGACGTAATGACGTGGAGATAGGCCCCGCAAACTCGTTCCACTCTTTGGCGTAATACAGCGAGTAGGCCTATAAAAGATATTAGATTTGATGTTGTAGGCCTACTAGTAGACTCATGCTTCTTCCTTCAGTGATTTCTGCTAAAAATTTGCTTCTAGCTCTCTCAAGCCCATTGCTTTCTCATTAGAACCTTAACAACATGCAAAATGTTTCAGCCAAAATCTGAGAGGGAATACTGCTAAGTCGAATCCTCTTTATTTTCACTGATTTTTTATGTTAACGGTTGGTTCTGTTTAGCACCTGTCAGTACTAGGCCTAAAGTGCAAATCAGACCTTCAATCTTTTCTTGAGAAGAAACGCTGCGAAGAGTACGCTAATCTTCCCCAAACGATGTTTCAATCTAAAAAATTGTATTCTAAATAGCCAATCTTCGCAAATTTTGCTTCATTCCACTCTTTTTCAATCAAAGAATTAGTTTGAACTTGCCGGAAAATGATAATTTTGCTGAGTCACAATAGTTGACCTGTGGTTAACCGCAGTTTGCTTGGTTAACTTTTGGTTACCTAACCAGACACGAAATTCTGTTGGTGCATATGGATTTGTGGTTAAGTTAACTCGCGGTTACCTAACCGGTGGTTAACGCTAACCGGCGGTTAAGTTAACCAAAGTTGGTGCATCCGACCCTAAGATAATGAAAAACAAGTGGAAGTGTAGAAGTGCACTCAAAATTTACCTGACATTCAGTTTTTCACTGTTTTCCTCTGAGCTTCGCCAATTTAATTTGACTATTTTCTAGATTTGTTTTGGAAATCTTCAATTTCTCTTCTAAATAGTAATTTATCCAACCCACCCACTCATTAATTTCCCCTACCACTCCTCTGAACGTGGATTCAGTTTTGCGATTTCCTTTTTTATCGACCGACTTATTAGTTCCAAGTGTTTCTGAAAGCAAAATTTGTTAGTTATGAAAACATTTCAAAAATCTGCAATCAAAAAATTATCTGCAATTGAAACATGCAAAAAGTTGCAGTAAAAGAAGTATTTACTTGCAAATTTTTTCAAGAAGCCAGCATTTTAGTTGGCAGTTACCACTTCCACGTTGTCATAGGAGAAAATTATGCATAATTTTTATTAAATTGTGTCAAAAGATGTCAAAGAAAGTTGACAACAGATATCAAAGAAAGTTGCAATCAAAGGTGCAAAAATTTACTCGACTATTTTTATTAGTAGCGTCTAACTCGATAATTAAGCTGAGAATCACTTAACAGTATCAGCAGAGCTTATAGTTTGATAAAGGCGCTAAGTATTTTCTAAAAAGACTCACACACCACTTTTTCGTATTTGGCATGCTAACAACATCCCGGTGTTGAGTGAAAAATTACCAGCATGGATCCAAACACCATTTACTCCGAAAAAGTTTTTTCTACACACCCAAAAGCAATTTACCGCAATTATAAGACGTTTTGTGAAGAAAAATTGTCTTGTTGATCGCTAACTTCAACTTCGCGACACTCCTCGTTGTTGTTTTTGCGGTTATTTGTAGGTCCTTCTTCTTCAACTTTCCTCTCTCCTGCATGAAATCCACCAAGTCTTTCTTCCACTCCCTCAGAACGTAACCGCACAAACGGCACCTCACACCATTCTAAGGCATCACCTTGGTTTTTATCACTTGACATTTTGAGTGATAACTGGCTGTATGAATTCTCAATATAATCTAAAAAAAGCTTTAAGTGTCTATATTTATTTTATAAGATTTTTGAATTGTATATACCGGTACCACGCTTGGCTTTGAAACCAAAATTGTAACGATTTCTTGCAGGCTAATTAGACTCACTGTCAAGGCATAGTATGGAAATAAATGAAAGACGATTTTTCCATATTCCATATTGACAATTTTCTTCCATTCCATATTCCATTCCATACTAAATTTTTCTTCCATATTTCATTCTACCATACCAAGGTAAGTTTAGATTAGAGCAACGCGTAATTTGTATTACACCTTTGCAACGTTAAGCGTACTTCTGCAAGTAGGCGATCACGACGGTAAGCACAATGCATCTCTTCTTATATTTGAAGCACTACCGCAATGATCTATCATAAAAATTCACTCAGAATAAATATATCAACCATAGGCTTAGCCAAGATTTTTGATTGGGATGGAGGGCCAAAACGCAAACCACATGCAATGACGACATCAGATATTTTCAAAAGGTGGGATTTTTATGGGACAGATATACTGTAGAATGGAAGGTCAAAAGCCGAGGCCTGTGTGTGTGGCACATAACCATGATTTTGCTAAAGGGGGAGACCTTTAACTCTGCAGCAGTACCATGAAAAAAATTACTTAAGCAGTACTATGGGGTCAATATAATCCCATTCTTAAAAATGCACTAAAAGTCAAAAAAAAAAGTCAATTGCAGATCTGTTAGTGTTTAATGCTGAACTATTCAAAAAGTAAATGATAACGCACGAAAAAATCTAAAAAGCACTGAAAATTTACTTACAGTTGAAAAGTAACTAAACAAACTGTTTACTTCTGCAGTAGACAATTATGCACTTTAATGTGCTCTTGAAAACAAAGTATGGCAAAAAAAACGAAAATTTTTCAACAACAAAAAAATTGACTGAAGTAATTAAATTTTGACAAATAAAGAAATTCATTTCTTCATCAAACAAAGCTTATTGGAAAATTAGTTCATTCTTCACACAGATTGCAGTCATTTTGCTGTGTTCTTCGCAGATGCTCTTGTTACATCTATAGCAGGTAAACTTGTACTTTTTGTTGTTGGATCTTGGACAACGAAAACACAAACCGGCATCTTCTGCCGTCTGGGCATTGATTACTTTTTTAACAAGTTTTTGCTAAACTAATCAAAAAATAATCTGTAAAACACGAACACAATTTCGTTTCCCAGATAGTTCCATAGGGTCAATATAATCCCAACCAGGACAATGCAAAATTTTTACTAAAAAACAAAAGTGGAAATAAGTTTGCAGCAGTGGGAATGTTGATTAACGAGCCATAAGAAAAAAAATTATAGAAATTGGGTTGGGGTAATATTGACGACATGGTATCACAGCAAAAGAGGTTGGGGTCATATTGACCCCATGGTACCACTGCAGGGTTAACCAAAAGCTATGAGGTTTTCCCAAAATGTCTAAATTGGGAGACGTGGTGAGCTGACTAGTCTAACCAAAACGTGTGGCAGAGTCCCCAGCCGCTTGGCAATCTTATGTAATGCTTTGGAAAAAATAGATCTTGATATATCACGTATTAATGTTATTTGGACCACATTTCGCACGTTTTTAGAGCCATTTGAAACAAACACATTCTTAAGAATTGAAAGCCAATTGAAGAGTTCCAATTGTTTAGTCCTGCTTTTATTTGCAGGTCAAGCCCAAAACACGTTTAAAGTCTTGCATTTTTGGGTTAAATTTTCTAAGTAACTAGGCCCAGTTGGAGGGAAGCAAGGTACATTGCCTCCAGCAAACATTTTAGAAGAAAATAATAATTCACTCGAAGATATGCCTTGAAGATTTTTGTCTTGAAAATAACCTGTTTTAGAAGTATACTGTAAGACCAGGGGGCTTAAGCCCCTCAATTCAAATTTAATAATATTATTCAGCAAGTATCTCTCCTAGCTAATTTTTTTAAAATATTTTGTCGCGTAACGACTGGCGAGGTGCAGGGCTATTGTTATTTGAAGTTGGTACAATAGGTGGTTGCTAATTGTGTTAGTGCATTACGTTCATAAAACGATTAGATAGGAATCTGAGATTGCAAAATCTGAGAAAGGACAAAACCCTAAATTTCTCTCGGGTTATATGTTTAAATTGGTTGGCATGAATTTGCATTAAGGGGGTCCCCTCGTCGTCAATATTAATGTTATTGTTAATTATTACTGTCGTAAGCGAAAATACTAAAATAAAGTAAAACTAAAGAAACAATAGACTTTGTTGTCATTATTTTTATCATTGGTGGCGTTTCAATTGCCGGGCGGGCCCCCTGGCCCTCCTGGCTATATCAACCACTTTGTAAACAGACGGTAGGTTTACCCGTATGCTTATGGTTTAATGGTTGCAAGTTTGCAATCACACCAACTATGAAATTTAGCATAGCCAAACTGCCAAAAACCTTTTAAAAACATACCAAAAAAATCTTAAACGCAAAACGAAAAAAGCAACAACAAACAATTAAGCTCAATGGAGAAGAGAAAAGTAAATAAAAACTTTTGTTACGATGGAAAAGTTTTGTCACTTGGCAAATTGTCATTCTCAAAATAGAAATTAAACCTGTCAGCATCACTGCAGCTGCCAATTGCAATAAACATATTCTATGATCTGTTGATGCAATGCCTACACTGTTTGCGCAATGCTCATGCATGACCATATTACTTTACTAATTTGTCGCAGATGGTTAGCTGTTAAACGCTTTCACATATTTTTAGTTAACCCTATCCGTATATATCTTTTTGTAAATGCCATGTGCGAAATTTAGCATGGAATTGCTATGGAAGTATCGAAGATTGGCTTCCATTCCATTTTTGAAATCTTCCATTCCATTCCACTCTGGCATCTTCCATATTTCATACCAAAATTTCTCTTCCATTTCATTTTCCATTCCTTTCCATTCCATACCGTGCCCTGCTCACTGTTGCCAATTGCTCTGCTTATTCAACACCTTTGTACGGAATGTACAGCTTACGCCTACGTATATTTAATATAATATACAGTATGAAGAATTTATTTGTTCTGTTTCTTTGTACGTTTCAGCAGAAGTGCAACCAGAATTTTGGGAAGAGAGGAGTGCAAGAAACAAAAGTTAATTCATTAAGAACATTGTACTGAGAAAATTAATAATAAGCTATAGACAGTATACAGAGTCTTATAGGCACAATCAAACCTTTGATTAACAGCCTAAGGCATATTGTTTTGGAATCGACATTTGTCTTTTATTCCTCGTCAGTATAGCTAGGACTACAGGTATGAACATGAGCGTAGAAAGACAAAGAATCGCAAATTAACCAGATCATGACACAATTTTTTTTCTCCCAAAAATATAAAGTAATCACAATAATACAAGAGATTATTCTAATAGTTCAATGCAAAAAAATTTCGAATAGCATGCCTAAGACAGCTGTTTCGCCCAATCTCAGGGCTCATCAGTAAGGCCAGCAAGGCCAAAAGGACAAATATCACCAGTGAAAAAAATCTTCAAAACAAGCATATTTGCCAATTTATCAATCAATGAATAAATCTTTACCGAATACGTTTATAATACATAAATCTTTCCCCATCATTCAGTCAATTTTAGCCAAAATAGGTAAATCTTAGCTGAAAAATCCTTACCCAATAAAAATAGAGCTATGAATTAAATCTTTACCGAATGGAACTATTGCTATAGCCTAAATCAAATCTTTACCGACTAAAGTACAAATCTTATCTTACATATTGCAGAAGAACGACAGCATAGCTAACAAAAAAAAACAAAAAAACCTTAACTGAAAAATCTTTACCCAATGAAACTAAAGCTATTAATTAAATGTAGAGAGTTAGCTAGGAGAGTAGAGAGTTAGCTGGCCTATCGTTCTTCTGAGTGATGTAAGGTAAGATTTGTACTTTAGTCGGTAAAGGTTTGATTTATAGCAATAGTTTCATTCGGTAAACATTTAATTAATAGCTTTAGTTTCATTGGGTAAAGATTTTTCAGTTAAGGTTTATTTTTATTTTTTTGTTAGCTATGCTATCGTTCTTCTGCAATATGTACGATAAGATTTGTACTTTAGTCGGTAAAGATTTGATTTAGGCTATAGCAATAGTTCCATTCGGTAAAGATTTAATTCATAGCTCTATTTTTATTGGGTAAGGATTTTTCAGCTAAGATTTACCTATTTTGGCTAAAATTGACTGAATGATGGGGAAAGATTTATGTATTATAAACGTATTCGGTAAAGATTTATTCATTGATTGATAAATTGGCAAATATGCTTGTTTTGAAGATTTTTTTCACTGGTGATATTTGTCCTTTTGGCCTTGCTAGCCTTACTGATGAGCCCTGAGATTGGGCGAAACAGCTGTCTAAGGCATGCTATTCGAATTTATTTTGCATTGAACTATTAGAATAATCTCTTGTATTATTGTGATTACTTTATATTTTTGGGAGAAAAAAAATTGTGTCATGACCTGGTAAATTTGCGATTCTTTGCCTTTCTACGCTCATGTTCATATCTGTAGTCCTAGCTATACTGACGAGGAATAAAAGACAAATGTCGATTCCGAAACAGTATGCCTTAGGCTGTTAATCAAAGGTTTGATTGTGCCTATAAGACTCTGTATACTGTCTATAGCTTATTATTAAAAGTTAATTCCTTTTATTGGATGGCATGCTTAGCTAACCTGTGCAACTCAAATTTAACACAGACAGGGATCTGCGAGCCGGAACTACAGTTTCCGGAGTCCAAACAAGTCTTGGGCAGTATTTATGAATTTTCGGAAAAAAATAGTCATTTTTCGATTGCTTGAATCACGTTTTGCGAGTTAATAAAGCCATTTGAAAGGGCCACCGTAAATTATTAAGATTGGGAAACCAGATTTAAATTGCCAAGCCTCTTTAGTTCTTGCCATTACTACAAACAGGTCAAGTCCGAAACACGTCTAAACGCATTTTACAGTAGGTTAGATTTTCCAAATTAGTGACACTAGGATGTCTCTCCCTATTTTTTCTCTACGGCTCTCCATGATAAACTCTTTGTGAAGATCAGGCTGTATAAGAATAAAAATTTTAACAAACATCTTACACATTCAGTAAAAACAATTAGTACCATCTACAAATGGTTTCCCGTCACTCTTGCTCCTTTTCATAATAGCTTTTGCTTATAAATCATTTCAGCTACGACATATATTTAGGCTTTAAATTTAACTACGGTAACTTTTATAAAAAATGGATTAGTTTTAGCCAATATTTATCTGACGTAACATTTTTAATCCAAATATTATGTAAGGATAAAAAATTGTGATTTTTTTATTTACTGTAGTTCTAGCTGTGTTGCACAATAATAATTTCATTAAGTTGCAGTGTTCACACAAATGCACTACAGTATTTACAAGTTTAACGTTGTTGGATGACACGACAAACTGCTTTTTTAAGTACCTTTACATTTAATTTAGGCAATACTACGTTTGCAATCTCAATTTGTGAATAAATCGGATTAATTTGATTAAAATTTACAAAAGTTGTCTTGCACCAATAAACAAACAATGTACAACAAACAATATAGAAATAATCAATACTTCTAAATTTTGTAAACTTAAAAGTTTTTGATTAGCATTCTTCATTGTTTCCACTCACCTGCAATGAAAATATCCAAAAAAAAATCTTTCTGATTGCAATTTTCAGCTGCTATTACGACGTATACAATGCAATTTTTTTTTGCTTTCATATCAGTTTCCAGAGAGCAAATCCATGGTTTGATGCAATAAATGGATACATTAAACGTAATACGCCGTGGATTTAAAATCAAATGAAAGAAGTAATATTATTTTGGTCTTTACGGTACTTTACATCTCACTAATTCAGCAGGGGTAAATTGTAGTGCAGAGACTGCATGTTTGAATCCTGTGGGAGGATAACTTTTTCACAATGGTTTTTCAATCAGTCGTCGTTCTGGTAGATCGATTACTCTGCCTCGCTTAGTCAAAAAAATATAAAGCTTAGAATTTGCAATGATTAAATGTATAATTAGAATCACAAGAGACATGGAATGGAAAGATTGTAAAACTTTTGGGTCCCAGTAACAATGTAGACATTAAAAAATTTCCTTTCTGACCACCTTTTATTGATACACCATGGTTTAAAAATGAGTAAAAATCAATTTGGATGTTCAGCAGTTTGTTTCATAAATCGCAATTTACAAAGTTGAGTTTAAAATCAACCGATAAGAGTTACTCTATAGCCGAAGTTAAAGCGTAAGCTATATCATAAATCAGTGTAAGTCGAAATTTAAAACCGTACAGGTCTACAGCTGTTTCATCCTTATATCGGGATGATTCACCGGACTATCTGCTAAAAATAAAAACAAACTTCAAAATCCGAAACTAAAAATTAAAATAAAGTGAAAAATATGAAAGATCGTTCCAATGCTAACACCATGATCAACTCAGAGGTGGCCGAACAAAGGGAAATTCCGCATTGGTCATGCTGGCCCCGAAACCAAAACAATCTTTCAAATTTGTACACTTTAGTTTCGGGTTTAAAAATTTATTTTTGTTTTAGTCAGGCACACCTCCTGATGATCCTCAATACGCGTGAAACGGCCTGTAGGGTTTTAAAAATTTTAGTCTTTTAATTTGATCTTTACTGCTTCACAATTAGCAATTTACGTAGGATTGAATTGCAGTTTATACTTCACTTTTTTATCAGCAGATTTGGACAAAAAAGTTCAATTAGTCTTTTTGTGGCTATACTTTTTTCTATCAGAGCAATTTTATGAAAACACGAGGCTCATTTTTACTTTCAATTTAAGAACAAATTAAGAACAATGCCAGAATCAGTAATAAAAATGAAGAATAAACGAAAAAAAAATTTTTTTAAACCTAAAAAAAACTAAATTTTGTACTGATTTAAAGCGATAAAAAATTTATAGTGATTTTCAGGTAACTTATTTACGAGCAAAATGGCAACGATCGAATGCTGCTGCGCAATGCGCAGACAATTAAGAATTTTTTTGGCTAGTTTTTAAATATTAAAAAAAACTCGCTTTTTTACTTTGGCTATTTTACGATGCTGCAAAAGCAGCAAAAAGCATTCCTCAAGCAGACAGCGCTTTAGAAATTTAGCAATTTTATAAACTTGGTCACAAAAATTGACGTCAATGATTTCAAAATTTAAAAACAAGTGAGGCTGAAAATTGGCGAAACAGTACAGAACAGCCAGTCTCAACTCAAAATTTACTAGTTCGTATAAAAAAAAGTTTAATGCAACTCTGCGAGGCATGACATAAAACCTTTGCCACGCACAGAGCACACATTAGTTGTTAATTAAAGCACTTGTTATTTTGTGTGCTACTGTGAGGATAGCGCTAAATTTACGGAAGTTTCAAAACGTGAATAAATAATAGTAAGACTTTGTCAAAACACATGTAAGCCTGAGCATAAAATTTTGATAGCTGCTCAATAATTTAGAAAAATTCAGAAAAAAAAAGTAATTAGTACGGAAATTTTGGATGAAAGACAATTTTGGTGACTACAATTGACCTTAATCAAAATTGTGGTTTTGTTTTGACATATACAATACATACCAAAACATACTCCTTAGCACCCAAAACCAACATTAGAACACGTATGATGAACCAACAAGGTCCTGAAACAAATTTTGAATCAATTGACTTTAGCTAGTCTTAAATCGTATGATAAGAGCATTTACAGGAAAATATTTTTCGATGCATGTTTCAAAAATCTTTGGAATTAAAAGTTTTTGCAGCAGTACTCTGTGAGTCATAAATAGGTATGTTTTGACTTTTTGCTTTAATTTCCGTGTTTCAATGTGGGTTACTAATGATGATAACCACACACATTTTTGTTGAACATCTGAGTCATTCTAATTTATTCGGTAAATTGGATAATCATGAGCTAAACCATAACGATAGATTTACAGTGCTGAAGTAAGCAATGCAAGAAAGAACAGCAAGATTTGGGTCAGAATTAATAAAAAACGGGATAACTTTTTTTCAAATAGACTATTCCAAAAGTAATTTGCTTTAGGTGCCAACAGTTGGTTTTGTTTAGTCTCGTTTTTTGTTTTTTTTTCTTTAACAGTTGACTAGAAGCCTATATTTTAAAGACTAAGCAGCAATAATCAAAACAATTTTATGTCAATGAGATAAAATCTCTGCTCAGCCAAGCCTGATAGAACTGCAGATATTGTAGTATAAGCTAGCATTATAATTATTTAATTTGTTTTTTTGTACTAATTGTAAAATGTATTACTTTAATGGCAAATAAAATGACGCAAAACAATTTGTAAACAAAGTTTCTTGACTTCTTTATTAATCCTTACCAAATAGCAAGGCAAGAATATCAGGATCTGTCAATATTGAAAAAAAATATGCAAAATCAATGACAGCAAGTTTTGTTTAGTTTTCATTATTCAACAGTTCAAAATGCTAAAAAGTGCAAAAAACAAAATAAAACATTTTAATAAAAAAAGCTGCAAAAAGTAAAAGAAAATTGTATCTGAGTTTAATTAGTGAAAAAGATAGAAAAAAAAAATACATACATAATCGACTACTGCAGTTTTCTGCTGTTTTTCATCAGTAATGTGCAGCATAAGAACTATGCAAACTCGAAAAATTTGAGTAAGAGAACTCAAACTTACTAAAATAAGCTGACTTCGAACTTGAACTTGAATAAAAATTGATCGAGTTTGCAGTTATGGTGTACAATATTGCTGTGATATCCACGTTCTGCAAAAAAACGAAAGGTTTAGCTTTCATGGGAACAGCTTGGCGCAGCGCTCATCAGCATTGTTGTAGTTGCTCGTCAGTAACACTAATGAAAACAATCATTTTGCTGTAAAATTTGATATACTATGTGGTTAAGCTCGAATAAAAATCTCAGCCAATTTTTTTCGACTTCCAATCAGTGTATCTTTTAGTATCTTTTAATTTTTTGCCATAAAAACATTTTAGGAAAAATTCTTCACAACCACGCAACATTAAAATAATGAAATAGGGCTGAGGTTCAAATATTTTGGAGTTACAGTCAAGCATGACAGTACGATGGAACGCCTCAATTTTTGCTAAAAAATTACGGTACGCGCTTTTTTTGGAGGTGCATACGGTACTTTGGTAGGCTGGTTGAATGTGCGTACTAAACATAGCGTACCATGTTTAGAGACGTCATGTGAGTAGAACAGCTCCAACCTCGGCAAAACTGATGTTCATGAAACCTATTTAAGAAAATATACGTGGTTAAACCTTTTTTGAAGGGCGGAAAATGAGAACTTTGGAAAAACTTAAGCATATTTTTTTACCTACGTGCCGTAGCTCTAATGTGCGGCACATTTAGAGCGTACCATCCGACGAAAAATACGTAGGTACGGTACGTATGCAAAGTTTCTTTTTGCTACGGTACGTTGGTACGTTAGTAAATTTTTGAAATACGCTTTAGTAGTTTAGTGTTCAAGTTTTAAACTTACTGTACCATACTGCCATCCTTAATTACAGTCACACAAGTGACAAAAGTCAAGAACTAAGTAATCAATTTGGCAAGGCTATTGTTGCATGTTGAGTGCATCAGTAATTAGATCTTTTTGCTACTTGCGCGGTTGTCATGAAACTAAAAATTGAAAAAAGGCAATTGTTTCAAAACTATTGCTTGTTACGGCATTCTTGTCATCAACATTCTTGTCATTTTGAATAATTACCGAAAAATTAGGATTGCAAATGCTAGCGTCTACAACAGAACTGCCCAACCTTTTTACTTGTACGGGCCAAATTTACGGGAGAAAAATTATTGAGGGCCGCATGCATTTTTACCAAGATTAAACTCCAAATAATTGCAAGTTTTTTGTACAAAATCGGTGCTCACTTTGGCCAGTATTCGGGTATTTGTCCCCAAAGGTAAGTGAAGACCAAAAAAAAGGTCTTCGCCGCAAATCGGTGCTGATTTCAGTCAATATTACGGAAATCTGTCCCAAACACTTGGTGGAGGCCAAAAAAAAAGGTCTCCCGCAAATCCGAACTGATTTCGGGAAAACCAAACAGAAGAAGGTTTTGGTTTAGACCTTTTTATTTGCCAGAAAATGCAAAGTAAGCTTTTCCACGAGGAAATCAACCGCGCAAAAAGACCTTGCGGGCCACACAAAACAGCTTCGCGGGCCAAATGTGGCTCGCGGGCCACGGGTTGGGCAGCCCTGGTCTACAACTAGGTTTTACTAAGAACCATAAGGAGTTGCAATACATGACAAAACAATTATGTAGCAGTGAGATTCGAAAATCTCTAAGGATCTAGCGGTTACTTTATCCAATTGAAAGATGTCAGCTTAGATGATTTGGCTATGTAAGCAGAATGCCTCGGAAAAGACTTCTTAAACAAGCTTTACTTGCGGTACGTAGACGGGAAAAGCCGCAAGTTGGACTACTCCGATCTACTGTAGATTGATAGATTACGTTGAGCATCTTGGATAAAATCGCTTGAGCCTTTACCCAAGCAAAATAAAGGAAGTAATGAAAGGCCGTGAAATATGGGGGCTAAACCGCGTGCTTTGCCCTCACGGAAAAGTGGGCAATAGAGAAAGATATAAAGCACATTATAATGCATCATTTCTGGCTCATTCTTTGAATTGAGTCACTGTAACGCAGCTTTAAAGATGACTCTACGTTAAATATCTGTTTTTAGTTTTTGTACAACAGTCTTAACAACCGATTTTTCGTAAATATGTTGACGAACTTTAAGTCATACAAAGAAAAATAGCAAATTCGCAAAATAAAATATTTAAAACAAGTTTGTAAAATAAAATTATCAAGTGAAGCTGCATATTGCGCTCAGTCGCCAAGACAACGTTTTTTATTTACGAAGGCAGAAAAGTTTCCTATTTATCGCGGTTTCAACCTCCAACTTATGGTTAAGCTGTGACGTTTCCAAGACAAAATTTAATGCTTATTTATGTAAATTACAATATTTCATTATAAAAACGTTATAATGCCCAACCATAAGTAAAACATAAAAACGAAATAACATTTAATGGTAAGCTATAGACTAATAGTTCTCAACCTGTGGTACACGCCAAGGTCTGCCAGGTGGTACGTGAGTAATTTCCAGATAATTTTTTTACAAAAAGTTTAGATAGGGCAATTGGAAAAATTTTAGATCAGGGTCTCTTAAAAGCGTTGACACCAAATTGCGGAAAAGAACTTTTTTATTTTTTGGTCATCAATCGAATTCGGGGACAAAATTTTAATAGCTGCCGCAGTCTGGTTGCGTTTGATGTCACAAATTGGATCAAATTCGTTGTTATTCAAGAAGTGATACGCGTTGAGAACATGAAGTGTCTGAGAGGTATGAGGTCGTGAAAAGGTTGAGAACCGCTGCTATAAACAGCATCCAGAGTCTTGCAGGCACAATCAAACCTTGGATTATATAACGGCCTAACACTTACTGTTTCGAAAGCGACATTTGTCTTTTATTCCTCGTCTGTATAGCTAGGACTACAGGTATGAAAATGAACGTAAAAAAGTAAGGTATCGCAAATTAACCAGATCAGAGCACAATTTCTTCCACCGAAAATATTAACTAACTGCAATATTACATGACATAATTATAATAGTTTTCATCGCATGGTACGCTTTAAGCGTGACGAAGAATAAAAGACGAATGTCGATTCCGAAGCAGTAAGTCATAGGCTGTAAATAAAAAGGTTTGATTGTCCTGCAAAACCCTGGATACTGTCTATACTTGTCATTAATTTCCTCAGTACATTGTTCAAAATGACATTTATTACACTAATAGGTCTATTTTAAAGGTAGCTGTAGTCTATATTTTACACCAAAAATAATTTAATTACTCCACTTACATCGTTTAAAACGCAAAAATGAAAAACTTGATGTTGATGGTTATTGCAAGCGTTGTCATTCACGCGCATTCGCTTGATGATCAAACCCATCAAGTGACATTGTCATGTCCCGGCAGATCGGAAACCGGAAGGGGACCGGCTGGTGTTCCCGGAAAGCGAGGAAGCAAGGGGGAAACCGGAAGTAGAGGTAGTTAATGATGTTGTAGTGAAAACCAAGACATTAAAAGTGTAAACATATAGTTGCTTCATGTTTGAATTTTCAAGAACAATTCTTGCGTCAAAATTTAGCGGTGACTTTAAAACGCATATACAGAAAAATATTTCATTTCTTGATTTTCCTGCTAACGAACAAAAAATGATGATGACAATGAAAACCGTCAATATTGGTAATATTTTGCGATGATATTTAATCATCAACTATGAGCGTGACTTAATGACTTTAGTATTGCATTTTGCAACTTATTTTTTGTAATCTAAAGCTCAAAGTCTCAATTTTTTCTTTGAAAAAGTTGAGATTGATTTGTTAATCAATCACTCAATTCAAAAAACCCTTAAAACCTACAATAAGCGGTCATCGGTCAGTTGGTCGAGCGGTAACGCGTTCGCCTCTGAAGCAAAATATCAGAGGTTTTGAATTTTGAGCCGGTCAAATCGGAAATAGACAGCTCGCCACCGCTGCAACATTTTTCGCAAAGGAGCTGTGTTGTCCGGGCGTAATGATGCGGAGATGGGCCCCGCAAACTCGATACACGCTTCGCGATAATGCAGCAAGTATATTAAAAGATTTGATTGTATTTTAAGAAATTTACATCTCATTGAGTTATTTTGCTTCAGGGTCAAAAGGTGGCAAAGGTGAGCGGGGCCAAGCAGACGATACTAGAACTGAAATTGAACGATTAGAAGCAAATCTTGTGCAGCTACAAGAAAATATGACAAGACAAATGGGTGAGCGATTTAGTAACGAATATTTCCAAATTGCAATTGCACGATACTAACTTGAAAACGAATTTTTCTTGGGCAAAAGTTGAGTAAAAACGATTAAGTTCAAGATTAGACAATTAAAGCAAAAATTGGTTTATCACGAATTCGTACAAATTTGCAACATACCAAGGTAAAGAAATTTTAATCATTAAATTTGCCATATAAGTAAGTTGAACTGAAATGCTGAACTTTGCTAGATGAAACTTTTAAATCAAAAATTTTTTAGTTGACCAAGTCAAGTAATTTATTTCTTTGTCCTGTACCAGACTAAAATACCGCTTGTAAGATACTTCAAATCAACCAAGCAATTTTAAGTTTACATTATTTTAGATGAGCGACAAGCAATATCCTAACCAACGCAAGGCTAAACCGTTTTGCTTGTTTGGAGCTCATAAATTTTTGTTTGATTTCTCGCGATTTCTCCTGAAATCTTGCAGCAATTATTGTTAATGTAGCAATTTGTTATTGCTGAGCTTGCTCACAAAAAATTGTTAAAATTAGACAAAATAAACACTATAAGAAAATGATAAAATTTCAAGCTAGTATTAGTACTCACTTAAATACTCAGTTATTTGCTGAACGCTTTGTTTAGTATTACTTAACCATTTTTACATGGGTTATTTTTGACTAATGCGTTTTACACGTAGGGGAAGAGGAGGGAATGCCCCTTATCTAATACCTAAACCTAAAGTCATGGGTACACGAAATTTGGCGTGAGAGTTGGTGTTCAGTGATTTTTTTTCATAAAAATGAATTTTGATTACGTCTTAATAGTGACGTCTCGGCAATATTTTGTTAAGGTTGACGGCTCAAATTGTGTACATATTAAATCATAAAGTGCCTAAATCAAAGACGTTACGTCGCAGAAACGCCTTTTGACGTACATTAAGTAAAATTTGGCACAAATGTTTAAATTTTGGATTTTTTTAAATTTTGGATTTTTGAAATGTTTAAATTTTGGATAGCAATTTCATAACTCTCTCAAGTTAATTTGAAGCAATTTTTTTCAAGGATTTAGCGAAAAAAAAACAAGAGCAAAGCATTCCCCCTGCAAAATAGTGTTAACAGCTTTCAATTTGTAGTTGTAAATACAGTAATAACTTCTGCTATTCCAAACTCAAACTTTATTATGTACTGTAAGTGAAAATAATAAAAACGATACGTAATTGTGGACTTGTTTTTCAGAGGACATTCAGTTGCTAGCGACCAGAACAGCAGTTTTTTCAAGACGAAACTGTGATGACATTTACCACCAAGGTTTAAGCACTGACGGAGTATACGATGTTTTTACTGGCTCCAGATTCACACAAGTGTATTGTGAATTTGAACGAGAGAACTACAATTGGCTAGTAAGCTTTCCAATTTCCAGCATTTGTGATGTTGCATTAACTTAGTCAAGAAAAATATCAGACAATAAATTTTCCGCAACAACAACAAAATGCTTCGAAGAAAAAAACTTTTTTCAGCGCTTTCATTTTTCACTACTGTGAGGTAGCAGTTCACTCACATATCTGCTTTCCCATTAGGTGAGGGTTTTATCAGCTTCTGAATTCACGCAAAGCAGAGCCTAACCTGGTTGCCCACCCGAACATTCAAACCACAACCGGCGGCAATTTCTGCACTTGCCATCGTACCCTCTGCTCAAATTATTCTGATCAAAGTTTGAAAACCTGGTCACTAGAAAGAAAGTCATTTAGCCCAGTTAGGGGGAAGTAAGATGCACTGCCTCATGCAATAGTTTAACAGTTAATAATAATCCACTCAAACATCTGCCTTAGAGATTTTTGTTTTGCCATGAAAATAACCAGTTATAGGAGAGTATATACGGCCACGGAGCCCAGGTCCCCTCAATTCAAATTCAGTAATTTGTTCAATGAGCATTTCCCTTAACTTTTTTTTTCAAAAGTATTTTTTTGGGGTAGAAACTGGCGAGGTGGAGGTGAATTGTTATTGAAAAATGGCACAATAGATGGTTACGCCAACTAACCATGTTATTGGCGGGCCTGATTTACATTGCGGGGGGCCCCTGGTAGTTTAAGGATTTTTGCAACACCTTCTTGCTAATTGTAGGTGAAGACCGAGAAAAGTCATACCATCTGAGCGCGGGGCCCTTGGCACTGTGCCATATGGTAAATCCGCGCCTAGTTATTGCATTACGTTCATAAAAAAAAGGTTAGATGAAGGCCTGGGGTAGCAACCTAAAAGACAATAAACCTTAATTTCACTTGGGTAGTACATTTAAATTGGTTGGCAAAAATTGACTTTAGGGGGTCCTGGCTCCCTGGTTGTCAAAATGATAAGAACTGTAGTACGCGTGCACAGTTTACGCGAAGATGCTATGAAAAAAAAAACTGAAACTGAAGAAATATGGCTTTTTTGTCACATTTTTATCTCACTTGTGGCATTTCGATTGGGGGGGGGGGCACGAGCCCACTGGTCCCGCCCCCCACTGGCTATGCCTATGAGCACTAACTCTAAACCAAAAAATAGCCTAACATACAATTGCCCGGTGACGTCAGATGTGACTGTAATCGGTGGTAAGTAACTATTGTAACTTTAATGCGGTTTGTGATAATAGGATTTTGTGTGGGTTTCTGCTGTTTTGCCCTTGCGTGTATGTCAAAGTGACACTAATGGTTCTATTTTGTATCATCATGGTAAATATGTGATTTTATTGGTGAAAGTTAAAAGAGTGCTAAATCGCAGTTGTAACTTGAAGTAGTAATAACAATTTTTAATTGTTAAAACGTAATTTCTTTGCACAAATAATTGCGGTGTAATACCATAGTTTAGCTAAAACCATAATGATGCTGGAAGCGATATGAATTTAATAACATGCTTGACAATTGCTTACAAACGAAATTATGTCTTGCGAAAATAAAGTTAAACAAAGAGTGATATAAAGAACAAGGACAGAGAAAAATGGGGCTTTGATAAGTCTGGTATAGAAATATCAAACAAATCCACAGTGTTGGCATAAGCAAAACTTGAAGCTTCGTATGTAAGTGAACTGGTTGCAATGTTCTGAGAATCTTTTCATTGTAATTGTAATTGAAATTGTAATTGAATTACAATAAGTTGAAATTGAATAATTGCAATTGTAATTGAAATTGAAATTTCAGGCTGAAATTGAAATTTCAGGCTGTACTGTAATTGTAATTAAAGCAAAAACAAGTAATTTTTCCAGCCCTGGTAGGCGTAACCATTTATTGTTTCATTTTTAAATAACAACCGATCAGTGGTCGAGTTAATAGAGCGTCTGCTACTGAAGCGGTAGACTCGGGTTCGATTTCCAATCGGGTTAAACCATAGACTATAAAAATTTGCATTCACAGCTTCCCTGCTTGACGTTCAGCGATTAAAGGGCAGTGTGAAGCCTCCGCCGTGTGTGGTAGACAGGTGGGCAGGTGGTAGTTTGACTCGATGACCAACCAAAAGGTCCTTTAGCTGTCTCCTGGCCAAGGAACTTGGTGAATAAAATGTAACTACAATCACAATTACACTTCGCCAGTTCTTACGCGGCAAAATACTTTAGAAAAAAATCAATAGCTAGAAATAATTATTGAACTTGATTTGATGGGGGCTAGGACTCTAGTCGTACATGCTGTACTCCTACAACTGGTTGATTTTATTACAACGTAAAAATCTTTAAAGAAAATCTTAGAGTGGATTGTTATCTGCTGCTAAAATATTGATTATTATCTGCTGCTAAAATATTGCAGGAGGCAATGTATCTTGCTTTCCCTATCTGTGCCAAATCAGTTACAAAATTTAACTCCAAAATGCAAGATTTTAACCGTGTGTTGGACTTAAATTGTAAGTAAAAGGAGTATTGAACAATTTGGGCCTTTCAATTGGCTTTCAAATTTTAAAATATTCGTTCTTTCAAATGGCTTTAAACACGTGCAAATTGTGATTCACTGGTATTAAAATAACTATTTTTTCAAAAAAATTACAAAAGTTCGCCAGGGCTGTGGGAGCTTTGCTCCCAGACCCCCGTAGCCTACGTCAGCGGGGAGCTTTGCCCCCAGACTCTCGTCAATGATACGTTTGAGTTACACCAGTTTACTCACACGATTGCATCTCCTAATTTAGACAATTGCACGTAATGCTTTGAGTTTAAGTCCTCTCCCTATCACAAAATCCTGATTACGTGCTAAACACAGGCCAAGGCTTCTGAATCTTTTATTACAGTCCCGTATGCCAGTTGTGTTGGCACAGTTAACGACAGGTCCACAGATAGATGGCAATCTATGTGGAATAAACGGAAGACTACTTGAGGATGAAGGAGTCTGTAGGTTGGACGTCTTCATGACTAACAATACTTCTCCTTAACTTTAAGAGACCTGAATTAAATAAAGTAGTGCAAATTTTAATTGGGCACTGCAATCTACAGCGGCACAAAAAAAACTACAGGTAGTCCTGAGTCAATTTGGATATGGATTGAGGCAAATAGACAAAAATCAATTTTTTGCAATTTTTCATGTCATTAACCATCGCATTATTAAATGACGACTAAAGGCAAAATCAATGGAGCTCTCTAAAGTTAGGCCAATCGCATAAAACTAAGTTAGCGTTGACCCCATCCTTTTGGCCCTTCCATTTCAGAGATATTTTACTTCACGACGTCGGTGTCTTTAACGTTATAAATTTTAATAATTTTTATTGGCAGCTCTGCCGTTGATAAGCATCAACCTTGGTAACCAACGTTCAAGAACAAGCGAAAGTAAGGTATATAGAGTTATTGGAGTAGGCTGATAGGCCATTGTTTTTAACTTAGATGGAAAAGTTAATTTTAGGGTCACAAAATATCGTAAACAAATACAATAGACTTACTCAGGTATTGGTGGTCTTATCATTAGGTATGAGTTTGTACTGTGTAGCCTAGTAATACAAATCTTGTTGCTAGACTTGAAACTAGGCTAGGATTTAGATTGTAATGTTTCTGCCAACTTAGTTTTTACTGAAATTGCTAGGCTACCAAACAGTCTACTCTTTTACCAGCTCAGATCTGTTGGGCTGATAAGATCAAACTGATTAGTGCATAGCAAAGCAACTCAATGTGATAGCCAATCGGTGTTTTAGGTTCGAAATGGTAAGGCGTCGCTGGACGCTAATGCTTATCAACGACAACCTTAAAAATAAATGTTATTAAAATGTAACATAGGAGGCACTGACGTCGTAATTTAAGCAGAATATGTTTGCAACAGATGAGTCAAAAAGATTGAGTCAACGCCAATCTAGTCTAATACGATTAGCCTAACTTTAGATAACCCCATTGATTTTTGCTTTTAGTCCTCCTTTAACTTTTCAAACGAATTTTCTTTGTTTTTAGTAACCTAAACCGAATTAAAACTGAATATTTTTTGAAATATGAGCTGATTTTTAAGCTAATGGTGAAAATTAGAAGCCTCTATCTTTTTTAGTGTTTGAGATATCGACTCTTTTCGGAAATACTTCAGCAAAAGGAAACATTTGCTTATACCGGCCAGTTGGTCGAGCGGTAAAGCGTTCGTCTCTGGAGCAGGAGTTCTAAGGTTCAAATCTCGTGCCGGTCAAACCGGACACAGTGTTGCTTACGGTTTACCACCGCCGCAACATTTCTACCAAAGGAGCTGTTTTGGCGAGACGGAAATGTGCACAGCAAACTCGGTACATGCTTCGGCGTAGTTCAGCGAGTATAACAAAAATTTTGATTTGAAACATGTGCTCACATCTTATCACGTAATAAAGAATGCTTTTGCAATAGGAAATTGGTAAGTTTTTTACGCGCTTGAAAACCAAATGAAAATAATAATTGACCGAGTGATAAAATTGTCCAAATGTGACTGGATGGTATTTTTCGAGACAAATTCAAAAACTGAAATGAAACAAAATTTTAAATTGCAACTAAAACCAAAATGTAAATTCACAGTTTTCAGTTTTTAAACAATATAGCATGTTGCTGCAAATTCTTTCCAGGCATAAGTTTACGTAATTCCTGAGACTTGATTAATGTGGCCAGTTAGCGTGAACTTCAAGGCGATACCTCTGCTTGACAAGTCGTAAAACTTGGATGTGGATTGCATCAAAGAGACAGATCTCAATTTTTTGTGATTTTTTATGCCATCAACCATCGCATTATCAACTTTTTCAACCAGATTTTCTTTGTCTGTAATAAAAATAAACTGAATTAAAACTGAATATTTTTTGAGTGTGTGCTGATTTTTAAGCTAATGGTGAAGTATTAAAGTTTCTATTTTTTCTAGTTTTTGAGATATCTGACTTTTTTAAAAACCAATTTAGCAAAAAGGAAACATTTGTTCACATTTTACTACCTAATAAAGATTTTGCAATAGAAATTTATAATTTTTGAGGGAAAACAAGTTGATAAACCGCATGAACGAGTGATGAAATTGTCAAAATATGACTGGATAGTGTTGTAGGAAAAAATCAACAATCGAATTGAAGTGAAAGTTATGAATTCACTTTTATTGTAAAAAATATGTCGTTTTGTTGAACCCAAACGTCAAATAGTTCTGCTTCAATAATATCTCAATTGAGCAGCGTCCTGAGAAAAGTGGTGCGACTCAGCTGCTGGGCAATTATTGTAATTTTTAGAAAAAAATAGATATTTTAACGTCTTTTGTATCAAATTTCTAACCACTTTAAAGTCATTTAAAAAACTAAAATTGCTGAGATTTGAATATAATTAAAGGATTAAATTGCCCAGCTTCACCATGCTCCCCGTTTACTCACAGATCAAGTCCTAACATGCTTAAACGCTTACACTTTTTAGTTGAATTTTCTAAGTGACTTGGCTAAATGGAGAGGAGGGAAGAGCCCATTCGCCACACCCTCTCTATCCCAGTTGGTTTCGCCACTGACTCGTCAGCATAAACAGCGAAAGACCATGATTGTCACGTAAACCAGATTATAAAATCATTTCATGCCGACCCACTCTAGTAAAGATGAGCTTGAGACATCAAAATGCCAGAATTAACATATTCTAAAAGAAAGTAGAAAAGTTAACCAAACTACTTTGCTGCAAGGCAAGACATATATTTTTTGCGAAACACCGCGCAAATGTGCAGGCTAGGAGTGGTGGATGGTGGGAGGGGACGGACATCTTAGAGTTGACCCTTTAAATCTGGCCCTGGACTTGTTCTGTTTTTGATATTCGTTCTAGTCGCAGCTATAAAGCACTTTTTTGAATCAGTTAAATTTACATTCCATTATGCACGTTGTACTGTAAGTTGTTTTGATCCACTAAATTAAAAAAAAGCTTGAAAACATCATTTTTTTCCTTATAAACTTGTTCAAAGTTAAAATAGCCTCCATGATATATTGTATGTTGTATACTCATTAATCTCTTTGCAGAACTAATCTGCAAAATCTTGCAAAAAATACTACAAGAGTTTTTAGTTCTTTCAGCTAACATTCAGCGACTGGGGATTTTACTTAATCAGACCCCAACCGCTTGTTTTTTCTTCTTGATTTTAAGCCTCTGGCAGACCTCAACTATAGCCTTTGGTAATTTTTGTAGCTGGTTCCGTCTCCAGCTAGTGTGCTACCAGGATTTTGCTAAGAGTGGACATGAAAATCATTTAATAAGAAATATACTCAGGCTCATTAACGACAAAAACTTTGTAACTAAACTAGATGTCATTTTCCGGCGGAAAAATAATACGGAACTTCCGCCAGTTCCATTTCACCATCATTCTCCCCTTCATACTTTGAAGTTTATCGATATTTCTGTAAAACTCAATCGTATGCAATGCAATCAAACTGATTTTGCTTCATGAAAAAAACAAATGTGGATTTTAAATCATTTGTGGTTTGGGTAAAAGCGATGCCCGACTAAGTATTTCAACCCAGCTCAGTTCATTCACGACAATTTCAGACCCTGGCGCCTTTAATCATTATGCCAGCTCAGCATATGAGCCCAACTGACTAAAATCAATTGTTAAATTTAGCTTTTAAGAAGTGATTTTTGGGAGGTTCATTTGGGGTTGGTACCTCCAAACCATGTAAAACATTGTCTTTTAAATATGTACTGATGTTCAAAAAAACTAGCACCCTAGCTGAAGCCGTTCAAAATAATTGATTTTGTGTGGTCCATTTGGGAAGGTTCCGGAGGGGAGTACTCAAAACTGTATGTCAAACATTTTGTCTCTTAAATATCTTTTGATGTAAAAAATACTGGAGCCTTAGCCTAAGTTCAACAAATTGATTTTTTTTTGGGTTCACATGGGGATTTCTGGGAGTCTGGTACTCTGGTACCCCCATATTACTTCCAAAAAATTGGAGTTTTAGCTTAAGCCGTTCAACGCAATGACATTTGGGAGTTTTTGGGGAAGGGTACCCCCCAAACTATGTTCAAGTATTCGTCAGTTAAATAGCTACTACTGATATCAACAAAACTAGCACCCAAAGGTAAATCGTTAAAAGATTTAATTTTGGGGGGGATTTTTGTAGAGAATAAAACCGGATACCCTTTGGTCAAATCTAATGTCAAAACAAGCAATTTAAAAACAATTTTGTTTTAATAAAAAATTTGCTGAAATCAATGTGATTTTGGAATCAGAAAACCGATGGCCAACTAGATGATTGAACCCAGGTCTATTCAACCATAATACTTTCCTATGCTGGCGCCTTTAAGCACTAGGCCACAGTAGCACATGTGTATGCATGACGAAAATCAGTTATTAAAATCATGTAATAAACTTCGTTATTGTTTTTGGTGCGTCTGCCACAAACTACGCAATGTAGCAACTCCAAAAATGCAGCTGCACAACTTCATATATAGACATATCATATCTCCAAAGTTCAAGTTTCTAGCTTTGGTGGTTTTAGAGTTGTGTTAAATTTAGCTTTTAAAGTATGATTTTTTGGTACCCCCAGACTGTGTAAAAAAGTTTGTCTTTTAAATATCTACTGATATCCAAAAAAATGTAGCGTTCTAGTTCAAGCTGTTCAAAATAATTAAATTTCGGGATCCATTTGGGAAGATTTCGGAGGGGTGGTACCCCCGAACTATGTCAACATTTTTGTCGTTTAAATACCTACTAGTATCAAGAAGACTGAAGGCTTAGATTAACAGAGGTGAAGTCGAGGACGTAAGACTCGAGGCCGAGGCCAAGGACACAAAAAAATTCCGAGGCCAAGGCCAAGGACAGCCTTTCCAAAGACAGACACTCTCGAGGCCAAGGACAGGAATGCTCGAGGCCAAGGACCAAAGACACAGGCGCAAGTGTTCACAAAAAAAAATTTTTTTCAGGCGATCTCAAAAAAAAGGGCTTCAAAAACATTTTTGCTAGTGCTAGAGTTACGTAGCAGGGACTTTTACGTTTAAGCCTATGCCCATGATCTAGCAGTGTTGGTCCTTGGTGCTAATATGCTTTGGATCAGAGGTATGGCACAGAAAGCAATAAATGTTGCTGCAAACTGGGCTTCGGAATAAGAGCTACAGTTTAGCAGCAAGAAAACCGAACTTGTATTGTTCACTCACAAACGGAATCCAGATTTGGGTTCCTTGTCAATGAATGGTTCAAAACTTGAACTTTCCCAGGAAGCAAGGCTGTTAGGTGCTACTCTGAACAGTAAGCTAATTTGGAAACCTCATATTACCCGAATTACCCGCAAATCAACTACGGCATTAATGCAATGTAGACAAATTGTGGGTAAAACGTGGGGAATAAAACCATCTTTGTTGAAATGGATATGCACAGCTATGATACGTCCAATCATGTATTATGCGTGTGTGTCCTGGGCTGGCGGTCTCAACAAAATGTATTTAGCGATGAAACTCGCAAAGGTGCAGAGATTTGCTTGCCTGATGACCTCATCAGCTTTTCTTGGCACCCCTACTGGTGCTCTGGAAATATTGCTCAACATTACCCCCATTAAGGAATTCTTACTGGCTGTGGCAGAGCGAGGGTAATACAGAATCACTGTTGGTGGACTCTGGCAAGTCAACCGAGTTGGTTCCTTTAGAAAAACGAAATGCCATGGTGATGCTTGCAATGAGGCTAGAAAATTCTTATCGCTGCTGCAAATGCCAGCTGACCGAATAAAGAAAACTGAGGTATTCGAGAGAAATTTCGAATGTCAAATAATGGATAAAAAGAATGCTATCAGATCTGAAAGCGTTCTAAATCTGAACACTGTCAAGGTTTACACCGATGGCTTGAAACTAGATGGAAGATTAGGTGCGGGCTTTGATGCAGAATACCCAAACAACTCCCCAAAACAAGCATTTTTCTATCCTGGAATTTACAGTACTGTGTTTCAGGCAGAAGTCTTAGCTACTTGAGAAGTGGCAAAAAACCTGCTTTTGGAAAAAAATGCACAATCAAACTATTGTTGCGCTGGTTGAGAGTCAAGCAGCTATCAAAGCGCTCATAAACTGCACTGCAACATTAATTACAGTGTTCAACTGCTTTAGAAACCACAGTCAGTTAAGCATAGGAGGGCAAGTTAATGCAAAACGTTAGCTTCGTTAACCACTAGTCCATTAACAAACTTTACACCTCTGTTCACGTTAATCCGTTATTTTCAGCTTTAATTAACGGAAGTTAATAAAGTTCGTTAACTCGTTAATATTTTGCGTGTAATTTACATTTCTTTTTATTCACTTTCATTTAGAACACGTATTGACGCTGCTGAGCTGATTGTAAGAAAAATTTATTGCTGTGGTGGTCTTTTTGTGCTTTGGAAGTTACATTTTACGGTCTAATCTAATTTCAAGATGAAAATAAGTTCAAATGCACTAATGAAGCTGCGATCAAAAAATCTTTGGAAATTGCTAACAGCGATAATTAATAGACCGATGAGGCTGCAGCTGATTATTTCCACAAAAAAGAGCTCCTTTCTTCGCTTTCTTTTATAAAACTCGTGCTAGTACGCAACAAGTGTTACCAGTGCAAAAGTGGTTTGTACCGGTACGATAAATGAATGGTGCAAGATATTAACAATAAGAGCCTTAACAAAAGTTAACAGAACTTAACGAAGTTAATTTAGTCCGTTAACATAAAAAAAACTTTTTAACGAATTAACGAGTAAATGAAAAAGTTAGCTTCGTGATTAACGGATTAACGATTAACGGATTTGTGCCCACCTATGAAGTTAGGTAAACAAAACCTCGTCAGTATTGCCTGGATTCCTGGAAATGCAAGGGTACATGGTAACAAAGTGGCAGACTATCTAGCGAAATCAGGATCTAAATCAAAAACCCATGGTCCTGAACCTTTTATTACAGTCCCGTATGCCAGCTGTGTTAGCCTGGTTAAGGACTAGTCCACAGATAGATAGAAATTTATGTGGAATGAACGAAAGGGCTGCTTGAAGATAAAGGAGTTTTGTAGGTTGGACGTCTTCTCGACTAACAATACGTCTCCTCAACCTCAATTAAATAGAGTAGTGCAAGTTTTAACTGGGCATTGCAATCTACAGCGACGCAAGAAAACTACAGGTCGCGCTGAGTCCTCTTTGTGTCCAAAATGTAGCCTGGAGAATGAAACACCAAATCATCATGTTGGCAATTGCAAGCTTTACCAAGAAATTTGTGTAAAATATTTTGGAATTAAGAAAAACCACTGTTCACAATGTGGTAACGAAATGTAACGTTAATAAACTGCCCTCATACTTAAAGGAAGCTTGAAGGCTTTCTGAGTTCGACTAGTAACCAAACAAAACAACAATAGCATAGCAGCTACAGTAGCAATAGGCCCAAATGAGGCCTACGCAATGTATAGTTGGACTTTAACTAACGGTAGCAGATTCGCTTGCACCGTTGCCCATTAATAATAATAAAACATTTTTCAGGCGATCTCCAGTTGGAGAAAACAAAAAAAGTCTTCCCAAATTTTCCGCGAGGTTTCTGGCGTTTTCAACGGTGCAAAAAATAGTGCTGTTCTCAAGCTGAGGACAGGGCAATTTTCGAGGGCTTGAGGGTTCGAGGCCGAGGCCAAGGCCAAGGACTTGAGGGTTCGAGGCCAAGGACTTGAAAATGTGTCCTCGAGGACGTCCTCGAGGCCAAGGACGTCCTCAAGGACTCCACCTCTGTAGATTAAGTCGTTCAAAAATTGATTTTTGTCGGGTTTATTTGGGGATTTTCGGGGGGTGGCACTTTCAAAGTATGTCAAAATATTTGTCTCTTCAGTGTTTCATAATAACAAATAAAAGCTAGAACTCTAGCTCAAGCCGTTGAAAAACTTGATGTTTAGGGGGTCCGTTTGGGGGGTCGTCGTAGGGTGGTACCCCCAAACTCTGTCAAAATGTTTGCCTCTGAAATATGTACTGATATGAAAAACACAGGCATCGTAAATTTGGTCGTGCAAAAATTTGAATTTTGGGGTCCACTTTGGGTGGATTCCGAGGGGAAGTGGCACCCTTAAACTATGTCAAAATATTTGTCTTTACTGCATTTAGCTTTCGTGTATACTTGACTGCTAAGGATTTCCAATGATGTAATGCTACACAACGCACGTGATGTCATCGATTAAGCGATTTATCGCGCCTTTTCTACTGCATGCAAATTATCTGCAGCACAACTATTTCAAACTGTTTTCTCGAATTTTCGCGCTATAACTTCTTTGCTGAGCGTCAACCAAATTTGGTTGTAGTCGAGGAAGGACGTTAAATTTTTACACTCAGCCAGTCACAAATCTCAAGCTTATCCTGGGTGGGTCCCACCTTATTTGTATTTGGACTTTTGTCCCCTGAGCTGTTGCTCAAGTTTAAGAATAATTATTTTACTGGATTATTGTCCTCTTTCAAGTGTTTCTGTACTGTTTCCCGGGGCCCACTTCAGAGACTGCGTTCTTTGAAGACTTCGATTGGAGTTAAAGCTTACTGTCTGCCTGAAGACGAAACCATCGATGAGTTTAGTTATTTATTGCAATTATTCTGTTCAGTATTCTCAGTCTGATTCTCGATTCGTAATTATACCGTAGTTGTTACTTTCTATTTGGATATTTGGCGTACTGTATGTGTTGAAATTGTGTGAGTTATTTGGTGCAGCGCAGTAAAATTTACGTTCGTTTTTGATTCCGAATTTGCTGATTGGCGTACTTTCTACAGAAACCGTTGACAATAAATCAAGACAAGTTAACGCGTGTAGAGATGTAAGATACAGCAGACAGAAGAGATTTCGCGTCGTCTACAAAGTTTCGATGTTCTTCGATTAAGCAATACAGCGTTGGTGTATTAGTTTAGCAATTTCCCCTTGCAATTACATTATAAATAGGAAATTGCTAAACTAATACACCAACGCTATAAGCAAAACCTTCCGTACTGCTTCACAAAATTTTTCAAATCACTTTCTGCTGTACATGAGCGTTCAACTATAGATCATATAGTCAGAAAATAAACTTTATTTACCTAAATTTTCCACTTCACGATGTCAAAAAATCCTTTGAATATCATAGTGCTAAAATTTGGCATTCCATCCCAGTTGACCTTAGAAAGCAACCGTTCATTGAATTCAAAACTAATTTAAAAAATGTCTACTCGAAAGCTGTCCCTAAATGTAAAGTATCTCACAGATGGGCCCAAAATACAGCATGTTGGGTATATTTGCAAAATCTGCTTTAGTTTCTATTTTTTATTAATACAGTATGTCGCAATTACAGTTTCCGGGTGGCTGCTTGACTAGAAGACCTGAAATATTGGTCACTTCACAGTCTCCTGCCGAGATTATTTTGTGTGTTATTTTTGGTATTATGATTTATTTTACTCAGCGAATAAATTCTGTCTCTCTCTTTCTCTCCACAGGCCCAAAAAAGCACCGAAAGTTAAGTTATGTCTAAAAAATGTATACCTACAGGTTTTCCTCGTGTGGTGTCAAAACAACATCACTTTCTAATGATCAATCGTAACGCAATAGTGATAATTGTGTAGTACCAATCGTATGATGCTTGAACAAAATCATTATTCAGTGTCGCAATATCATTTTAATTTACGCTTTTTCAGAGCACTTAAACGGCTAAGAAATTGGCAAATGCGCATACCAAGCCTGAGCTCGAGATTTTGTCAATCCATAGTCCGAGCTAATCCCGAACCCACCCAAAAATCACGGTCCGACTTACAAGTCTGGCATGACCATCCCAATCGAACTATTACATTGCCAAAGTAGTACTTGTGAAAATAAACTGAAATAAATAGGAGATGGAAAGTGTAAAATATATTTTTACTGCTACGTCAGCCCAATGACTGAATTAAGATCACACTTTGACTGTAACTAGGTTAATTTAGCCTGCATTTTGAACGAACTAGAATTTTCTGCTTTGATATGAACACTGTTTTTGTGTTTATCATGTACCTTACTGCTTATCCGTAGTAAAGCATACCTCGTATTGTTGTCGATTGTCGGTACCAATCAGAAAAACCTACTTTTTTTTCTCGGCAGCGAACGAGCTTAAAACATTAAACTTGATAACTTTTGTTTGTTTAAGTATGGGGAGCTGTTTGGAAAAAAAACGATTTCGTACACTAAATGCTCAAATTTGACAATTTAATTTATATAGTCAATTTATATCATGAAGTGTAAATGCGGGTCAAGATTTTGCACCTACTTTTTCGTGCACTTTAGCGACCAAAATAGAAAATATAATTTACATTGTCAATTTATATCGTAAATGTAGAACCGTTTTTACGCTTTACGATATAAACTGATGATATGAATTATATCGTGAAATTGGGTCACTAAAGAAAAAATAAAAATAGTCACTAAAGTCACATAAAAATAGATGCAAAATTTTGGCCCGTTTTTACACTTTACGATACAAATTTATTACAAAATGATATAAATTATATCGTCAAATTTGGCCACTAAAGTGCAGGAAAAAGTAGAAGCTAATTTTAAATCTTTTTTTTTTCAAACGGCGCCCCATGTTTACGACAAATAAACTCTAAGTACATAATGACCAATGGCACAATCAGGGGACGAAGGGGGCTTTAGCTCCTCCTTTACCCAAGTCACTTAGACAACCTAATTCAAAAATGCATGCATTTTAATGTGTCTTGCACTTGATCTGTAAATAAGGGGGGAGGGACTTAAGGGACTAATGGCTGCGAATCTTATAATTAAGTTCTTTCTAAAAGCGTTTAAAATATGACTCAAATAACATTGAAATGTACGTTTGTTTATTTTTGAAAAATCGCAAAAGTTGTCCATCGGCCTTCTCTCTCTGACCCCCTTCTGTGTTACGATTGAGTTGCACTAGCTTGCTCAGTATGTTACCAATATTTTTCGACATTTTTGTGAAAATTTAACGTAGGTTTAAGTCTTCCCTGATCAGCGTAATGCTGGTTGAGCGCCTAAAATTGGCCTTTCCCGATCAAAAATCCTGGCTCATTTATGCCTTGATCAGTGATCAACTGATCACGGATTTAGTGAAATAGTTGCGGAGAATATAGCCTGACTTCAAACACGATTGAGCCAATGAAAAATGGAATCTTTGCAACGAAGCTCAGCATAAATTAGGAGATATTCAGCTGGTGTTAGTAGATCCTATTGGTGTAGATCGTATCCATCAAAAAACGCTAATAAAACATCACATTAAATCAGTGCAGTACAGGTATGTGCACTGTGCAGTTGTGCGTATAAATCATAGAATTGTTTTTTAGGTGTTTCAACGAAGAATAAACGGAGAAGTAGATTTCTTCTTAAACTGGGATTCCTACGTGCGTGGATTCGGCAATAAAGATGGGGAATTTTGGTTAGGTAATATTATAATGCAAAAAGCAAAAAACATTGAATTGAAATCAGGTGTGAATAAAACATAGTGTTGGACAATAATTAAAGTTGGATAAATATAATAACAAAAAAAAAATGTTGACTTGTTATTTTGAAATAATAATTTTTTCTACTGAATGCCTCAGCGTATAATTAATTTTATTTATGAAAGATCAGTCATTTTGGACCAAGTGACGAGCCCATTGCTTCTCCGACCGTTTGTTTTGTACATTGCGTCACGTAGCATTTGTTGGCACTCAACCAGTGTGCATTCATCGATTCTGATTAGTGGTTTAAAATGCTGACAATGGCTCGTTCTCAATTTCGCTGGAGTTCGCTGGAGTCTGTTGGAAGCCGCTTATATTTTACGAAAAAAAAAAAAACATAATTCGTGCAGGATATAAAGCAGTTTGCAACTGTTGTTGCATTTTTTATTTACCAAGTTGCCTTTGTCGGGAGACAGCAAAGGTACTTTTCGGTCTTCGAGTCAAGCTGCCGCCTGCCCAATCGTCTACCATGCACGGTGGAGGACTCACGCTGTCCCTTTTATTTCTGTAGGTCAAACAAGAAACCTGTAAATATTAATTTTCCGAGTCTAGGTTTGACCCGACCAAGATCGAATTCGAGTCTACCGTTTTAGTAGCAACGCTCTATCAACTCGACCACTAATCGGCAACATCAAACCGTGCAGTCACGATAATAAGTTACATTTCTCTTTACCGCTAAATGTGCAATGTTCCTAGAATGCATTCTCCTTACTGTAGATTGCAATTAGTGCATAATCCAAATAAAACGAAAATACAAATTTTTGCGGTGGTTTTTAAACATCCTGCTTACCACGTACGAAATCAGCAGACATAGACCACAACTGAATAAATTACCGAAAAAGCTTATTGTGAAAGCTTAGATTAAGTCAATTTACTGAAAGTCATATTCAAAACATCATTAAGGTAAGCATCCCTTTCAAAAAAAAATTTTTTTGTCCTAAGTGCTTAACATTAACTTAATTGATTTTAACCAAAAATAGGCAGCTTTACGTCAAGAGTTAAATTATCCCGAAACGTCAAAAACTGAATGTTTCTGGCTGTTTTCAGAAAGGATTAAAATCACATCCGTGTTTTTTCTTTCTCGCAACTTGAAGTAGATTCAGATTTTCTTCTGCATTCTTAAACCATTCATGCCTACCGTACCCTATTAGGGTATCATTCTAAAATTACATTATTTAATGATTCAACTCTTAAAAGTGCTACTTGTTGACAAAACAATAGAGTTTAAATAGCTGAATATTACTGCTTGCCTCGTGTTAGTTCGAAATTTTGATTAGTTTCAGTTTAAAGACAGTTAAGTTACAGGAGATGGAAAAATGAGTAGTAGCAATTCTCAAAAAATAGATAAGTAATTATTTGACTTAGATTTATATTAAAAACGTAATTTTTAGTTTGTTCGTGAAGAAAAATCGTTGGAGATACTGAAGTAACGATAAAATAGTAAAAATTGGTTTAGCGAAGTAAACATAGTAATACTGCTTTGATACCCTATTAGAGTATCGTAGGCACGAAAGCAATATGCTAACATTTTTAGCGTGGTACGTAATTTTGATAGTTGTTCTTACAGAAATGAGTTGATAAACTTAACTTGATTAATTTATAGGTGTCATGACTACATTAAGGATTGCTCCAATACCATATAATTGTGTGTTGTTGTGGAGGGTCTCGTAATGACGTCATAATCACATGGAGGCTAACATGAAATATAAGATTGTTTTTACCGAAATAGTTTGATAAAAATTTCCGGTGTCACAATTGGATTACAGAACGCTCCAATATCATAATTATGATGGGAGTGTAGGGGGTCACGATGATGACATAGTCGTATAGGATGGGGTTAATCAAAAACGTCATGATACATGTCATAAAAGGATGTATGTTTAAAAATTACTCAATAACTTATAAGGTATTGGAATACTTCTTAATGTATCATTATTAAAGAAAGATATTTGAAACCATTTTTGGAATTATTGCCTACAGTAATAGAGTCCAATTTCCATTATCAGATATTTCTAGATGCCTGTTGATCAAAGGTGTATCATCAATTACTGATGATTTTTCGGAATTCACTTAATTACTTATTCAGTTGTTTTTTTGTTTTTTTTTTGTTAAATTTTTAAAAAGACAATTATTTTTATCTCTGGTAGGTGACCATTTACATCCAAATGATTTGTTATCATTCGCATGATTATACGTTGCAAGCTTTCCGATTTTCTTTGCCATGATTATAAACTAAAACTACATTGATGTTTTTCACTTTCAGTACAAGTGCATGTAGTTTTAGCGAAAGAAATAATGACTTACAATCAAAGAACATTCCGAATTTTCTCAAAGGAGAAAAAATTGAGGCGAAATCTTATTATTTTAAGCCATTGACTGAGGCCAAAACTCCAGCTATCCAAAAATGTATAATTTCTCCATAATTGACGTTAAATGGAAAAAAAAAGTTTAAAAAATTAGGTATTTTATTGTGACGTCTTAATGTATCATTAATGTATTGTGACGTCTTAATGTATGACGTCACATTATGATTCTCATCACTGCCCCCCCCTCTTTATCAAAATTATTACATTAGTCATTACATTTTATGTGATTTTAGTTGTATTTTAAATATTTGAATTTTCTAATTGGTAAAGTTTATATAGTGCCATTAGTGCCTACGATATCTTAATAGGGTACCAACATACTTTTCAATAAACAAACAAAGATACAGAATATTTCGAATTTTTTTCATCTGTTATGTGTTCAGTAGGGCAGACTGAAATATTTTAGACAAAAAATATTCAAAAAGCAAAATTTGGGATTTAATGAGTTAAGTAAATATAGAAAATTCAGAACTTACATAGCAGATTTGGAACGTCAACCTTTTATCACAACTGTGAGGTAACACTTACTTCACACATCTGCTTTCCCATTGGCTAATGTTTCATAAGCATCTGATTTCACATAGCCTATCCTGGCAGCCCACCCGAACCTTCAAACGACACACGCGGGTAATTTCTGCACTTGCCATTATGTCCTCTTTTCAGATTAGTCTGATCAAAGTCTGAAAACAAGGTCACTGAAAGAGAATTTTTGGCCATTATCGCACTGGCACTCCACTTAACTCAACCGCATAGCGCTAGCTAGATCACTAAGCACTCACACCATATACAACATCACATCAGCAATTTGCTAATGTGATGTCGTATATATGGTGTCCGTGCTTAGTGATGCTAGCGCAATGCAGTTGAGCTAAGTGGAATGCTCAAAAATCTTTTTTCTGGTGAACTTGTCGTCCAACTTTGATCAGAGTAATCTGAGAAGAGGGTGCAATGGCAAGTGCAGAAATTGCCCGCGCGTGTGGTTTGAAGGTTCGGGTGGGCTGCCAGGATAGGTTATGTTTGAATTCAGATGCTTATGAAAACGCTAGTCTAATGGGAAAGCAGATATTTGAGGAAAGCACTACTTCAGAACAGTGAAAAAATATGAAAAACTTGTGGAGATTCTGTTGTTTTGTGAAAAAGTTGTTTCGCTCGGCTGGTTAGACTGAGAACAAACTGTCACACAAGCTGCTATTTTTCTTTAGATAATACAGCAATTCAAATATATACAGTTTTTCAACAAAATATTCTAATAAATCGTGTTTTTGACAATTCCGTTCCATCTTTTTTTGCAAATTCGTTTCTAAAATACCTGTGTTCCAAAGAACATTAACATTTTGTCTTGGTCTTGTGGAACATTTTGTTTGCAAATGATTTTTAGGTTTACAATCACTCCACGAAATCCTAAGTTTAGGATCTTATCGACTTCGAGTTGATTTGGAAGACTGGGAAGGAAACCAAGCCTATGCTGAATACGAGTAAGATTTTGATAAACAACACGTGCTTTTCGCTATTAAACAATCAATTAAATCTTATGGGATGCTTAAGCTGATTGATGATCAAACTATCATCAGATGAAGGAAGGTGGTAGGAGAGGGAGGGAGGGCATATAATACACTTTTAGGCAAAAATAGTTTGATAACTGGGTGTGCTTATTGTAAAAGCAATTGTACCAAAAATTAGAGTAATTCGCTAATTCACATGATACTCATTAAAAAAAACAAAGAAAAAAAACTATGTCAATTAAGGTAACTAACAAGCTAATAAGGAAATCACTAGAACAAAAAGAGAACAATTCCGACTTTTCGGCAATGCAAGATCAAAAAGCATTTTTGGTCTCATCGATTTTTTTGAGAACACGGTATCAGCCACATGTAGCAGCAAAGATTTTTATTTCCAAATGTATTTCGGCTAAAACGCATTATCAGTTTTATTTAAATTTCTATTGTTTAATATTTTTAAGCACTAAATTACTCCTTGTTCAAATAGTTCATTCAAATTTTCATTAGAAAAAAAAAGTGCATGATGATACTGATGATGTCGTTTATGCGAAATTATTTTCGAATAAAAATATTTGCTGCTACATACAACTGATTCCATGTTTTGAAAAAATCCGTGAGTAGTGCTTTAACTCTATTTTACACTGGGGGCATTTTTGCCCTTTTTTTGTTTTTTTGAGATAATACCTCAAAATTAAGATTTTTAGTTTAAATCAGGGTGTCGAACCGAACCTGAACCCGAATTGTAAACCCGAATGAACCGTTTCATTTTGGTGAACCCTAACCGAACCTGAACCAGCAAAATTCTACTTTAGTGAACCTGAACCAAACCTGAACCCTCAAAATTGTGCTCAAGTAAACCCAAACAGAACCTGAACCCCTAACAAAAGTAAGAACATATTTTTCCATATCCGGATGCCGCTGGCGCTGGTACACGCACAATAAAAGCAGTGGTGACAATCAACAGGATCAGCAATTTCTTTTTTTTTTTTTCTGGACGAAACGAGTAACAACGGTTAAATTTTAAGTCAATGAACCCGAAACGAACCTAAACCAGTAATATTTTACTTGAGTGAACCTGATCCAAACCTGAACCTCGAAAATGGTGCTCAAGTGAACCCAAACCAAACCTGAACCGCTAAAATATTTTGAGCAGGAGCTAAACCTGAACCCAAACCGTTATTTGAAACGGTTCGACACCCTGGTGTAAAAAAACTTTGACTTCAAGTCAAATTTCATCCCATATGTAATCTTTGAAATTTGAATATGCTAAGGCAAGAGTCGGCAACCTATAGGGCCCGCCGGCCGGATCCAGCCCGTCGAGGAAATTAAGCTGGCCCGCGGCTTCTTTGCAAATTTTGAGAATTTTGGGGCAAATGAAATTGCTGGAGCTGCAGAGCAGGAGCAGATAAGAGTTGAAAGCGAAACATTACTTCTTGATGCTTCTAAAAGTATTTTTATTAAAAACAATGAAGCCAAAAAAGATATTACGTATCAATGTTTTGCAGCACTTGGACCAGATCGATACTGAGCGCAAAATTGTGAGCGTACCAGCCTGCCTATCCTTATAGTTTATTTTAAACAAAATTCCGTACGACATTAGCGGCGTAGAAGCTGCAAGTTGGTTGAAATAAACTATGGATACACTCGTACGCATATACGATCAGTGGTATAACCAAAGAGGGCAAATCGGGCTTCAACCCACCTACTAGCTAAGTTATTAACATAATTTAACCCCGAAATGCAAGCGTTTAAAAATGTTTTGAGCTTGACCTGTAAGTAAAATGAACTGAAAGGACTGGGCAATAATATACTACAATATCTTCAACTGGCTTTTAAATTTTAGCCGTTTAGTTTTTCGAAATGGCTGATAAAAACGAACGAAAAGTGATTCACGGTTTTAAAAAGGCAAATTTTTTAAAAAATTACAAAAATCGCTTAGCAGCTGGGGTTTCGTCAACAAACCCTCATGGCCCTCGTCCATGATACGCTTAAGTTGAGCCATTTTGCTAAGCACCCCAAAGTGAAACATTTTGGAACAAAAAATATAAGTTTGTGTTCAAGCCGCCACTTCTTATAGCAAAATCCTGGTTGCGGCATGGTATCTCTATATGATTCTACGCACAACATAGACCTGAGCTTTTAAAAATTCCTATTAATTTTCTAAGCAATATTTTTGAAACAAAATCTACGTATTTTTGTAATTTCAGATCTGCGGTGGCTTGGGTCCCGCCCCCCAGATAATGCAAGTTGTGCGCGAGTATAATTATTCACCTTTATTAAAGACAAATCTGGCGATAGTTTCGCAATGTACGCTTTGTTAGCTTTATCAAATTTAACAACAGAGCATAGGCGTAGCCAGGATTTTTGATTGGGGGGGCCCAAATTACAAATTACATGCAATGACGTCATCAGAAATTTTCAAAAAAGGAACTTTCTGTGGGGCAAAGATATCGTAGAATGGAAGATTTAAAGCCGTAGCCTGTTGGCACTTAACTAGGAGGTTGGTTAAATACGTTTGGTAATGGGAGAGGGCGAAAACTAATAGTTAAAAATGCAAATGTCTAACTTAGGAGACGTGTTGAGTAAGCTAGTGCACTCAAACGTATCGCAGACGGGGATCTAGGGGGGGGGGGGGGGGAGCCCCCAGCTGCTGTGCAATTTTTGTAAGTTTTTGGAAAAAAAAGCTATTTTAATCCCATTGGATAACATTTTGCACGTGTTCAGAGCCATTTGAAAGAACTAGATTTTTAACACTTGAAAGCCAATCGAAAAAAATTAACTGTTTAATCTTCCTTTTACTTACAATTAAAGTCCAAAACACGTTTAAAACTTTGCATTACGGCGTAAAATTTTAATTGTAAGTGATTTGGTCCATGTAGGGGTAAGTAAGGCACTTTGCGTCCTGCAATATTTTAACAGTAAATAGTAATCCACTGGAAGATTTTTCTTCAAGATTTTTGTTTTGTCATGAAGTTAACCAGTTATAGGAGTACATGTACGGCCAAGGGGCCCAGGTCCCCTCGATTGAGATTCAATGATTTGTTCAATGAGCATTCTCTCTAGCTATTTTTTAAAAAGTATTTTGTGCGTAAAAACTGGCGAGGTGGAGGTGAATCGTTATTGAAAAATGGTACAATAGATGGTTACGCTTACTAAACATGTTATTCCTGGGCCAGACTTACATTTCGCGGGGCCCCTGGCACTTAGGGGATTTTTGCAACATCTTCCTGCCAAATATAAATTAAGACCAAAAAAGTCCTATCATCTAAGCGCTGGGCCCTGGCGCTGTGCCTGCCATATGGCAAACACGGCACTGGTTATTGCGTCACGTTCATAAAAAGTTTAGACGAGGGCCTGAGGTAGCAACCTTTAGGACAAAATCCTCGATTTCACCGAGGTTATACATTTAAACTGATAGGAAAAAAGTGAATTAAGGGGGTGCGCCGGGCCCCCTGGTCACCAATATTATTTATTGTTAATTACTGTTGTATGCGTGTACTGTTGTATTCAAAGATGCTAAAAGAAACTGAAAATGAAGAAACAAGGTTTTTTGACAAATTTTTGTGTTTGGTGGCATTTCAATTGAGGGGGCCCGGGCCCACTGGGCCAACTCCCCTGGCTACGCCTATGATTTTGAGATAAGATCGCGCCCTTAAGTTCTTTTATAAAAAAAACATTTAAAGCAAAATTCAAAACAAAAACTTTTTTCCAAAACGTGGAGGACTCGAGTCAAGTCACTTGACAGGTTTTTGAAACCTCCAGGAATTGCATGACATTATTATGACGTGGACAGGTGGTCGTCATTATTATTACTTGCTTTTGTACGCGTAAATCCTAAATTAAAGAAACTGCAATTCCGGACAAGGACAACTTACTGGCTATGCTCTCATTATATTCATGATTGGTAGTATTGCAGTTGGAGGTTTGCATTACCGCTTGTGTTATAGCATTAAGTTCGTTACGTCAAACGAGGGTCTGGGATTACAACTTTTAGCACAAAACTTTTAGATTTTTCACAGGTTTTACGTATATATTGTTAAAAATTTAAATTGCGGGGCCTCTGACCCGAAACCCTTGGTCGTCAATTAGGGGCCCCATGTCTCCCTGGTCGTCAGTTAGGGGCCCCTTGGTTGTCGGTTAGGGGCCCCGGGGTGTCCTGGTTGTTAGGTAGGGGCCCTGGGGCCTCCTGATCATTAGTTAGGGACCTCGGGGCTCCCTGGTTGTCGATTAGGGGCCCCCTGGTTGTTAGTTAGGGGCCCTGAGGGTCTCTGGTTGCCAATTAGGGGCCCCGTTTGTCAGTTAGGGGCCTCGGACCCTCTGGTCGTTAGTTAGGGGCTCTTGGGCTCCCTGGTCGTTAGTTAGGGGCCTGGGGCCCCATGGTTGTCAATTAGGGGCTCCTTGGTTGTTAGTTAGGGGCTCTGGGGGCACCTGGTGGTCAATTAGGGGCCCAAGGGCCTCTTATTTGTCAGTTCGAGGCTCCTCGTTTGTCAGTTAGGGGCCCCGGGGCTCCCTGGTTGTCGGTTAGGGGCCCCGGGGTCTCCTGGTCATTAGTTAAGGGCCCCAAGGCCCCCTGATTGTCGGTTAGGGGCCCCATGGTTGTCAGTTATGGGCCCCCTTGTTGTTAGCTAGAAGCCCCCTGTTTGTCAGTTAGAGGCCCCAGGGCCCCCTTTTTCAGTTAGAGGCCCCGAGACTCCCTGGTTGTCGGTTTGGCCCTGGGGCTCCCTGGTTGTCGGTTAGGGGCCCCCTGGTCGTTTGTTAGGGGCCCCCTGGTTGTTACTTAGGGGCCCCGGGGCTCCCTCGTCGTCCGTAACTGCAACTAAACATCGCTAAGCTACGTTGTCATAATTTTTTATCATTGGTGGTATTTCAATTGGGGGGGGGGGGGCCGGGCCCCCTGGGCCCCCCCTGGCTACGCCTATGCAACAGAGACAATGAATTCACATACAGATACATTACTTCGAATTGTTAAAAATACTAAAATGCCAAAATCATGAACACTTTTAAGGACCAAGTTGTCAGGTCAAATTTATTCCGCCCCCCCCCCCCTTCCGAGACCGTACTTAATTTGTTATCGGCCCGCCACTTCGAAAAGGTTGCAGAACTCTGAGCTAAGGTAACAGAAAATTTTCCAACTTCGAGGTTTTCCGAAGTCAGTTTCCGACATCTGAGCATTTTTCGGCCAATATTTAATTAACTTAAATGACGTCATACCACAGTTTTGTGACGTAATGTACCCTCTTATTCCTTGTCAGTGATATAATACGATACGAGTAGCAAAAAAATGTTGCGACACGTTACGATAAAGTTTGTTTTTTTTTAATTACAGTAGCATGAATTTCTCATCATCTTTTCAGCATACAGCAAGCATAATAACTATACAATAAATATAAATCGCATGTTTATTTAGATCATTTTCTATTGGAGATATCGCCAGCAACTATCGCTTGACTGTAAGTGGATACAATGGAAATGCAGGTAGTTTCACAATAATCAAGCTTCAAAACGACACAGATCAAAATAGTAGCAAACATGCAAACAATAGCATCGTTGAGAGTGGAAATGAGGTTGAGTCAAATTCTATTTATTTTGAATGATTGACCGTGAGCTGCTGTTAATTTAGATGTGGAAAACTCCTAGATTACTTTATTTGAACCATGATCATTGAGGCAGAGTTCTTGTACGTAAGCAAGCAAAGTTATTTTTGGTCTCAGCCACATACGATCAAAAAAATATAATAAAGCGTATATACACAATACGGTACGATCAAATTCACAAAATATACGAATAAATCGCATACAATCTCTGAGTTTAAGGAGGACCAAGCAACGTTGAGGTATACTAGTCAAGGCGCTCCTTGTCATCGTCATTTCCATTATGACCTAAAATCATTAACTTTTGAAATGATATCATTAATACTATAAGCTTTGCTCTTATGCAGTTACTCCACAGCAGAAAAAAAAAAAAAAACGAAAAAACAACAACCGAAAACAAAAAAAGATGATATTAACGAATTTTACACAGCAGTAAAAGAAATCAAGTGCTACATGACCCATTAATGCTCTCTAAAATATAATTTCCTGTTTTAAGTAAGTCCACTGAGTTGATAAAGTGCACCGTAGCTAATAACAGAGAGTGCCAGCTGCAATATTTTGACCAGTATGGCCAAAAACAATCTCAAGAAGGCTTCAAACTCGCTAAAATTGCACCAAAACCTTAATAGGCCTAATAAGGGCTAATAAACAACAGTAGCAGATTGCAGCTTGACTAGGATTCACTTCACTGAGTCAGTGTCTCGTAGCTAACACATTGTGGTAGCTTGACAAATCAATAGACTAGCCAAAGGTTTTGGTTCCAGTTACGCCATGCTGAAACGGCTTCAATCCGGACAGATTCACCTGCAAGTAACACTGTAGTGCAACAGTAAGCTTACATGGTGTGAAAGGTGAAATTTAGTTACAACTAAGCAGTTAAGACGGGAACTGCAGATTTTAAAGCTAACGTTTTTATATTCTTTAGAGACAGTAGACTTGTTTGTTAAGCGTAGTGTGTTGCGCTGAACTCAAGAGTCATGCCTATGCATGGAACTCGAAAACAGTCTGACAAAGTTGTAGGAAATGAAAAATTTACTCCGATTGATGCGTTTCCTCTTGGAAAATTGGCAACTTTGAAGAATGTTATAGACAGATGTTCATATCGCAAGAACTACCTTACTGATAAAACTCTAGCAATTGTTTCTGAAGAACTCTTTAACCTTTGGATTAAGAACAATGTGTAGCCAATTTCGATTGCCGGGATTAGGAGAAGATTGAAAACCGAAATAACTGAATTTAGCAGACTGTACAGATATGACAAAAGGAAACGGGAAGAAAAATATAACAGTAATGCTTACAATTTTCTTGAAAAAACTGAAATTCTCTTTTGTGTTTTCCAAAAAGACAAAAACCTGCAATCAGAGATGGAAAAGAAATGCCGTCTCAAAATTGCAGAAGCTGATTATCAGTATTATGAAGATCAACGAACAATCAGAACTGGTTACTGCACATTAGATCCAATGCCATCCACCTCAACTGATATTAGATTTCAGCCTCGCATTATCCAAGTCAAGAAAGCTAAATCTAATTATGAAGCAGAGAAGTATGCTCCTGGTACTAAACGAAGCTACGAAGCTTTACAAAACGATTCCAGCACAACTGATTCAGGTGGAGCTACAGACAATGAGGAATTTATTTCAGAGGGCAATTTCACACCTCAGAACAGAATGCCCCTTCCAACTCTTGCAATGGCTTGTGAAAGATTTTAAGTGAGCGATAGAACTGGTGCTGCTATTGCTTTTCCGGGGTTGGTTAATTATGGAATAATAACTGCTGATCAAAGAGAAAATGTAATTGATAAAAACAAATTAAGAGCAGCAATAATCAGACTTCGAAAAGAAACTAAAAAGGATGAGGAAAAACAATTTGAACAAGTTAAAGGAATTGGGTTTGATAGTCGTAAAGATGCCACTTTAACTGTTGAAGAAACAAACCATAAGCTCTACAAATCCGTAGTATTGGAAAATCATTATGTTGTTACTGGAGATCCAAATGATTTTTATCTCGACCATTTTACGCCTGCAACTGGTAGAGGCATCGATATAGCACATGGTGTTTAACAAGTCATCAAAGAATCAGACTTGGAATCTAAACTTTGTCTTGTAAAGGCTGATGTAATTAATACAAATACTGGTTGCAATAGAGGAGCAATTCGCTACCTGGAACTGTTTTTACAACGACCTCTTCAGCGGGACATATAAATGCTGCATTTAAATGAGTTACCACTGCGACACATTTTCACTGTTTTGGATGGAACAACATAAAGCCCACATAAGTTTTTTGGTTCCATAGGTTTAATGCTACATGGTGTAGTTACTCAATGGAAAGTGGCGAATTTCAAGCCGATTCCATGCTCATCATTTCCATTTTTGCCCAACGACGTTATTAATAATCTTTTTACTGACCAGTAAGTAGCTTACTATGGCTATCGCATGTGTTGGGTAATGTTAATAACGTCGTTGGGCAAAAATGGAAATGAAGTTGGCTTTGAAATGGAAATGAAGTTGGAAATGAACTTACTATGGCTATCGCATGTGTTGGGTATTATAAATGGCGAGGTGGATGAAGATTTGGCTCATCTTGAAACTGGGCCACTGAATCATTCATGTTGGCTCACGTTTGCGTGTCGAATATTGCGATTCTACGTCAGCCAATTTAACCCGACTAGAAATTTATGTTTGATTACTGAATTTGCGATCAAAGTATGCTTTCACAGCTGGTTTGATATAAAAGCTAATAAAAAGTTAACTGATGGATCAAAAAACTTGTACAACATGATTGTGAGGATAAACTGCCTACCAGATAAAAAAATCAAAGATATTTGCTACAATGTTCTCAACAACAACAGTTTTTTGCACATGGTGAAAATATTCTTGTTTTGATGTTGGGTGATTCAGATGAATTTGTGAGAAGAAAAGCGGTAAACATTATTATGAAATTGAGAGAAAATGGTGAGCAAGTTTCAGCAGGAGAGTCAACAGAAGAAGTTAACTATAATGTTGATGTCAGCGATGAGATAACTGAAAGTTTTTCAAACACAAGCCAGTACCCTTTAATGGACAAGTCGGTAAGAGTATTCAAAAAGCCTATTATAAATTTTAAAGCTTTATCTTATCATGAGATGACTCCATCATCGCAATGGAGAACCCAGCCTCCTGTTTTGAAAGAATATAACAACACCTTTATTAGATCTCTAGAAATACCATTGAGACTTGATTTTGAATGTCACAGCCAAAACATTGAGAGACATGTTAAACATGTAACTGAGGCAGCTGCTGCAGTATGTGGTCATGATCGAAGGGATGGAAATATAAGGAACAAGATTAATTCACGAAAGCTTATGAAAAATTTTGTATCTAAAAAATACTTTTATGCATCTGCATTTGAGTGATTTAGTGACTCGCATTGGAATGCTCAATTTCTTGTGTGTGGTTATATCATAGCTTATTATTAAGTCTGCTGCCAATTTCTTGCTAACTGCAACCAATCAGCACAGAGAATTCAGTGATCAAGAAACAGTCTGTGCGACTAATTAGGTTTGGGACAAAATCAGGAGCGCTGATTCCGGAAGAAGCAAACTGGCAAGTTGTTTAATGCAAAAAAAAAATGAATCAAAATGGTAAATATTTCAACTTGTGGTTGCCATTATTGCATCTTTTAGAGAAGAATTTCATAAAAATGCACTGAATTCCCTGTTTTGATATCTTTTGAAACATCTATTGTTGGTGCCTTGTTACTGTATTTTGGTAATACTAATAATGTAGTTTGTATATTAACAAAATGTATCTCAGCGTTTATAATAACAAATAAATTTTTAGAAAAATCATAAAATTTTGAGTGGCTGAACGCCCTCTAGCGGCCACAATTTTTTTTTGCCATTTCTGTAACATTTAGTCCAAAAGACAGTTACTGGCATAGGTACTTTTTTCAATTTAAAACAAAATGTATTTTTTGGCCAACCTTGTTACAGGAAAACTCGGCCACAGTCTTAAAACGTGCGCAATACCGACCGGATAGAGATGACTAGTCAAGCAAACCCAAGTTCACAATTTGAACAGTTCACAATTGACTAAGGTGCACAAATCACAATCACTTAAATCGACGTCTTTCGAATGACAGCTGACGCTCGACACTTTGACGCTTTGACGAGAGCTCTGACGTGAACTATGAACACGAAACTTTTGACCGTTTTCTAAAATAAACACAACACAATGCGATAGATAGCAGGCACAGATCGGTTTTTACAGCGTAAAACAATTAACATTCTTTATGAGAAAATTAACATTATTTCAGCTTCAGGCTTTTATGTATAGCATCATTAGAAAAGAGAAATATTTATCAAAGCAAAAAAACATATCCAAATTTGCAATATAACGTTCACAAATCATTCAAATATCGAAAATAAAATGCACAAAACTCATCAACTATTTGAAGACGGTAATGCACAAAATTTCGTATCAAAGCAAAAAATCGACAATCGAACTCTTAAGAATCGACAAACAAGAAATCGACAATCGAACAGTTAATTTATCTCAAATCTACACAGGGTGATTCAAAAGTCTCCATACACAGAAAATGTTGTTTTTATTTGTATAAAACAATTTCATTAAATGACAGACTCGATGTGGCCACCATTGTTTTGAATACCACTTCTTCTTTGATCTTCAACTTCTTCTTTGATCTTCAATTAGAAAATATAACTAAACAATAAATAATTTATGCCTTTGTATGGAGACTTTTGAATCACCCTGTATTTCAACGTTTTGAGTCAATTGAAATAATTTGGCATTTTTGCAAAGGCATTTATAGAAAAAAATTATAAAGAATAAAATAAAAACCACGTGGAAAATTTATGGGGAAAAAGGCTATTTTTCGTAAGCATTGTCCAAAACAAGTTTTGCTTTGCAAAAGTGCGTGAATTATTTATCGCCTCCGGCCGAACTAATCATATTGGAAAATACTAAGACGAATGCAAAAACAATAATCACCTTATCGCTACTTTTCCGTTAATACTAGTAAATTTGAAATACGCCTACAGGGATAATAACTTGTTTTTATCCCAATCCGCTAGGCACCATTAGGGGTTAAGAAAGAAAAAACTAAACATGACTAAGCAAAACAATTCGCCAAGTACGAAAGGCGAAAGTAAACATGACATCTTATCAGTGATCAATATTGGCCTGCCTTTTCTCATGTTACGAAAGGTTTTCTGTTCGAATACATAGTGGTTGGAATCGTGCAAGGCGAAAGGTTTTTGTTTGAATCCTAAGCAAGCTAACTTGCTGTAACACACCTTACTTAGCTAGCCTACTTAATAGTGTTAAAGGCCGATGTTAGACCTTAAAATACCTTTTTAGCAACGGCGTTAGACACTACCATGATATGTATGCACAAGCGCGGAGTCAGAAGGGGGCCCGTCCTTGGTCCTGAGCCTGTCAGTGGGGGGCCCATATAGAACTCGTGGAGTCAGCGGGGGCCATCCTTAGCTAGTTATCAGTGGCCCAATTTTAGCTAGTTCTCTCCCCACAAAAGAAGAACTATTTATTTGCAGAAAATCCTGTTTGAGTTAGAGCGTTTCTCCGATGCTATAATAATATCTGCGCGTTGCTTGCACAGCAGCGATCGCTGTTCACTTTTCTGTGTGATCTTGATGAGCCTCATGAAGTCCATGGGCCCCGGGGTTATTGTTCCCCCTCTCGGAGGCCCTGATGAGACCAAAGCATATTACAAATTAGCGCCGCCCATCTCCGCGTCATTGCAGATACACAGCTCTTTTAGAAGTGTCGTAGCGGTAACGAGCCGTTGGCAACACTGTATACGATTTGACCGGCCCAAGATTTGAATCTCCGACATCTTCTTCCAGAGACAAACGCGTTACCACTCGACCAACTTTAATTGTGTCTGGAAACAATGCCAACCGTGAAAAAGAGTATTGTTTTATACACAATGTTGCTTTTAGTCATTCACCACTACACTCTCTTTTGAAAATCTTAAAAAGGGCATTTTTGAAATATTTTATCGTTCAGACTTGCGTTGGTTTTCAATCCTGGTTGTCAAAACCTATACGAGACTGTATAACCGACTTTTTTACTTGTGCGAACGCGACAGGTTTAACGCGATACCTAATAATTGTAAAACCTGCGTTTGAAACTGGAGCCAAATTTATTTATAATAATTTATAAAACTTAACTTCCTACGTTCTTAGGTGATTCTTTGAATTACCACAATGGTCGTCCTTTCTCGACAAAGGATCGTGATAACGACGCGCACTCCGGCAACTGTGCTACAGAACACTTTGGTGGATGGTGGTACGGCATATGTCACCATTCAAATCTGAATGGAAGATACCGCAACGTAGGACCTGGTAATCCCACAGGTCTCAGTTGGAGAAATTGGAAAAATTCTCACTATTCAATGAAACACGCTTCAATGAAAATTCGCCCAAATTGAGATTGACATCAACGTAGTTTTGAATAACTTTTGTTTGCTTTTAACAGTACCATATTCATCGTATACTATAATATGTGGCAACTAATATCCATTTTACTATGCAATACTTTTTAAAAATTGTACTATAAAGAAAAAAACTAACAGTGCACCGGCTGCAATGTATTGTTCGGTTTTTACTAGTTAGTCGCCGGCGGTGTGCGCAAGAAACAAATAATGTAACTAAGTTTAATATGGTCTTTACATATTACAAAAATTTACTTCTATATTTAGGTGAAACTATTTAACACGAGCTATAATTTGGGACCATTGGTTTCATGTTTATCACAATAATCGATACATTAAATTTTTTATTCAAGTAGAATAAGAATACAGTTCTATTTGAACAAGAGATTTAATGTGCTTGATGGTTGTGATAAACATAAAACCAATGGTTGCGCGTGTTAGCTCATGTTGATTAATTTTACCTAGATAATACTCTGCTCTGGCATCGAGCATTATTTGTAAGTGCTGTGAAAATCACTTACTATAGAACTTTTTTATTTACATTTAACAATAACAATTCATGAATTTTTATTAGAGCCACGGTTTAGAATCATATCATAATTATTAAAAAAATTATTATTTTATTGTTTCACTTTTCTTTTTGGTATCTCCAACTGAAGAGTGCTCAATGATCAGAGATCAGAGCAAATTATAATTTTTTTCACAGTCAAATTTAGATACCCTTAACAGTCTGTTTCACCCATACGGGATCATCAGAAGAGAACTTCAAAACAACATACACAAAAACAAATTGATTAGTTACACTTGAAACATAGATTTGTTAGCGGTTATTAACAAAATAATACGTCTGCCTGGCATCAAAACGTTTGTCAACTAAGCTACAAGACCACTGTTATAAGATTTTTGAGTTAAACGGCGGACTACGTTGTGTTTACATAATAATACTTATGATGGGTTTGTCGTCGATTACGCTTCAAATTTGAGTGACTCATATTTGGGTAGCTTCCATTAGATTAAATTTGAAAGGTAGGGGTTAAAAAACTAAAGCGACTCATACAAAAAGTCAAAATAGCACTGCCAGTAGGTTTATAGTTTGTTCGAAAAAGTGGAATTTTGCAAGCGCATACAAGATTTGCTAGCGCATAACTAGTTTACATTTTTTAGCAAAAATTTGTTTTTGTGCTTGCATTTTGAAATTAACGAGGAGCGTTTGTTAAGTAGTGCTTTTGCTTTGATGATTTGCAGCTTTTCTGCCAAACAAAGGCTGCATATTTTTGCACTACAGCGGTATGGAGCAGCTTCTTTAATGACGCTCCATCGGATTTGGTAGCCGTGGACGTTGTTTTTGTGCTAACAAACTCGTTTGGATATTTCGGTACTTTTTTCTAGGCCCTGATGCAGAACAAAGAGCTGTGGTTGTTGAAGCGTTTTTTGAAAACAGTAGAGCACGAGCCGTAATAATCTTTCCTTTGTTTTCCAGACGAGATGGTGGCCTTCTAAACTTGGCAGCTTTTTAGGCAATTTCCGTTTAGCCGGCAATGGGGTTTGTTTCGAGAGTTGCAATTTTTTGCCGCTTTGGTTTCATCGGTTTTTGGTGGGTGTGCCACGTTAAAAATGTGTGTTTTGATTATACCTGCCATGCTTGGCATCCAGTTAGAGCTGACTTTCACGCAGTTACGATTGCAAATGGGATGCAGTTTCTGATTGCAAGGGGAAGTGCTCGTCTAATAGATTTAAAAATTTTCTCCCGATATTTGTGAATACATTATTACTTAAAGGGGGATGAAAACAAATAATGTTCCGTTTTCTGTGTCTTTTTCTGCTACTGTTTTCAGTTTGTAATTATAATTTTTGCTTGTATCCACTTTTTTCTAAAGCTTGTGCGTATGCAGGTTTCGCTCTGTCAAACTCTTCCTAGTTGCATGATATTACGAAACTCCCCTTTTTCGGACAAACTATAAACCTACTAGCATTGCTATTTTGACTTTTCGTTTGAGTCGTTTTAGTTTTTTAACCCCTACCTTTCAAATTTAATCTAATGGAAGCTACCCAAATATGAGTCACTCAAATTTGAAGCGTAATCGACGACAAACTCATCATAAGTATTATTATGTAAACACAACGTAGTCCGCCGTTTAACTCAAAAATCTTATAACAGTGGTCTTGTAGCTTAGTTGACAAACGTTTTGATGCCAGGCAGACGTATTATTTTGTTAATAACCGCTAACAAATTTATGTTTCAAGTGTAACTAATCGATTTGTTTTTGTGTATGTTGTTTTGAAGTTCTCTTCTGATGATCCCGTATGGGTGAAAAAGACTGTTAAGGGTATCTAAATTTGACTGTGAATAAAATTATATTATTGTTTGTATTTTTTGAATGACTTTTAGCCTTTTTTATTCATCAAGCGCAATTCAATGAATCGAGTCAAAATTAAGATTTTATTTGCAATTAAGAATCAAGAATATTCATGGCTTTGTTAGTAGAATCATACTTGTTTGCTGTGTCATTTATGTGAAATGAATTTAATTTGTGAAGTGGTTTAATCACAATAAGCGAAGACTTGACTCCAGAAACAAGCAAAATTTATTTTCCTTTTTTCATTGATGTCTTGAGACTCTAATAGAGTTGCTTTTTTAGTAATGAAATTCGACTCGATTTCTTTTCTCTTTTTTAAAAAATGACTCGATTGTGCAGGAGTCGTTTTGTTTAAAAGACTCGTCTCAAGTTAACGTACCAAAGTGACTAGACTAAAGCCACTAAACGAGAGGCTCGTTCTAACCCTGAAGAAAATAAACTGAGACTGTAATATAGTACCTCGTCTAATTCAAAGTTGGAAGTTGCACTTTGTGTAAGTGCTTGGAGAAAAGCTTTTTTAGCTATACAGGGTTTATTGAGAAGAATACAGTAAATCAAAGCATTACATGAAAAATGTATATATATAACAATCAATTTTTAAGCACCGCAACAAACACCAAGCCAGTATTCAGCAATATATCAATGCAAAATTCTTGAAAATCATGCAGTGACGGAAAAGAAATTGCTGATGTGGTTTCAGGAAATGATTATAGAGATGTCCCAGTAGGTGAACGCTGCTCTTGAGTTCGGCCTGAAAACCAACAGTCCAGCATCATGCAAAGCAACGAGCGTCGTTTTCGTTTTGTCTTTTCAATTGGCGCCAGCGCATACTCGCTCGATTCCGGATCACCGATTTAAATTTCAGCGGTTACTGGATGAAACGAAGAATTCGGTTGAAATCAAAATTGGTTTAGTGAAGTCCAAAGACCCCGCAAATTTGACATACGCATCTGTTGCGAACGTATATGCGACTGTTGTAAAATGTCTTTGCAAATTAGGTGCTTTGGAGCAAGCTATTTTTTCTAGGTTAAATTGTTTAGCATGCAACATGTTAATGGGTATTGAAAATCCGCTTTTTATTACTTATCCTTATAAACCTGTACGTCTGTATAGCATTTGCATCATTCTTTATATTCACACCTATAGCCATTTATTGAGTAACAAACGTACAATATAAAAAGTGTATTCTGGCATTTATAAGAAACAAAAGTATCTTTTTCTATCTAATAAATTCCGCAAGTCCTGCTGTATTATTAATTCTGTAAGACCCTAATCGCATGATCTGGGTTCAACCCCTATCCTCGTTACGTTGTTGCGTCCTTGGAAAAGATAATTCTTGCTGCTTAGTGGGTTAAAATAAGCAGCAAAATCAATGGGCAAGAATTCGAAGAAATCCACAAAGATGTTGGATCACTGGAAACTGCTAGGCGGGTACGGATTCCTTGAAGCACGAAATAATCATTGCCATGAAAAGTGTACGGATGTCCAACAGTTATCATCTGACGCTTTCCAATTGCAGGAGGATAAGTATGTACTAAAACAATAATATGTAGCAAAGACGGAGAGCAGAGTTAGGGGTCAGTCAACAATCTTTTGCATTGCTGGCCTATCAACTGATGTGTTATAATAATTCATGCAAATTCTTTTTAGTGACATACGGGTACCGTTACATATAATTATTCGCTAATAATTATAATTATTCAACCAAACACAGAACAAAATAAGGAGCGCTTTTTACTTTTAATTGCTGTTTGCCCAGGTTTTATCCAAGTTCAATAATTTTTAATTTATTTTGTTCCAACTTTGTTTCAGCATCCCTCAGCTTTTGTTCTGCTGTTAATTTCTTAGTCCTTATTTTGTGAAGCAATAATTCCGGCATTTAATTCCAACGCACTTTCAATTCTTCTATTTCCATTATCATCAGGAACTGGTAGTCGCGTAGAAACACTGCCTTCAACTAATTCTGAAATCACTGAGTGTGACTAATGAGAAGTTACAGCATTATGGTACAGAATAAATATTTTTAATGAGCGTAATCTAGAGAAACGTATAAAAAACTAGATCAGATATTGTCAACCAGAGTGCGATAGAGCCAAAAGTGCAATTAGAGGTAAAAAGTGTCCTGGCCCGAAATTTTTTAATAACCGCTCTTTCGCTTGGAAGCCCGGATGTGTTACATCATAATCAAACGCAAACGGATCAAAATCTTGCGGATTGGTGTTGGAACACAATGCAGTCATGCGGGACGAGAGACCTTTTTTTTTTTTTGGTCATCATCTTTAATCTAGGAGAAGAGTGAGAAAAACGTGAGCGAAGACTTGTTTGCTCTTCACCATAAATTAGGAAAAAAATGACCAAACCAACGTAAGCGAGGATATTTTTTTGGTCTTTACCCAAACTCCAGATGGTAAAATAGCTAACTCGGAGTAATGATCTTTTTTTGTCTTTGTTTTATCCCCTAACCCACAAGCCCAAGAATTTTTGCCAACCGCCTTTGGGGGAAGATGTTCTGTTTGAAGCAAGTTGTGTGCAATCTGAATCATTGCGTTTCTGTTCCGACACGATATATTATGTTTTCTAAATACTATCATATGTGTTTTTGCGCAATACTTAGTGTTTTCATTGCCACAATTTTGAAGCGGATTTGAGAATTAGTGATTGTCAGGGATGCATACATTTAGACAAAAGGTTAAGAATCACCGAGACTAACAAGCCAAAAATTCGTGATTCATAAGCTGCTAATATTCCAAAAACTTTTTAACGCTAATTGTTGCTCGGCGAGGAGACAATACTATAACTAAGCTATATAATAATGAAAAAACAAGTGGAAGTGAAGAAGTGTACTTAAATTTACCTGACATTTAGTTTTCCACAACTTTTCCTGAGCCTCGCCAACTGAATTTGACTATTTTCTAGATTTTTTTTCACATTTCTTTAATTTCTTTTCTAAATTACTTGTTTGACTCCTCTACTCACTAATCGCCTCTCTCGCCATTTCCTGTGAATTTACGTTCAGTTTTGCAAATTCATTTTCTATCGATTGACTTACGATTAGCTGCAAATATTTCTTAAAGCAAAATTTGTTAATTATGAAACCATCTCAAAATTCTACAGTCTACAAATTATTTGCAGTTCAAAGATGCGAAAAGTTGCAATAAAAGAAGCATTTTCTAGTAAATTTTTTCAAGAAGCCATCATTTTAATTGGCAGTTACCACTTTGAAAGTATCATTGGAGAAAATTATCCATAACTTTTATTAATTTATGTCAACAGCTATCAAAAAAAGTTGACTATTACAAGCTGCGATCCAAGACACAAAACTTTACTTGACCATTTTAGTCCGGTAGAAATAGCTTCTACCCGGAAAAAATTTATGATAAGCTGAAATTTGGCACGATGACTCAGGACCATGTGTACTGAGCCACAAAAAAATCCTCATGTTTTGGACCTGGGACTTCCCCCTTTTTGGTCTTGAAAGTCTGCCATCTAGTGTCAAAGAGTCTTTACAATCCAACAGCCAATCCAAAGCTGTAAAAGTGCCAAGTTTTAAATAAAAGTTGGTTTTCAAGTTCAGGTTTTAAAAAATTTACTTTGAAGTTGATGACTTCATTGCTGGTGACGTCATTGCCAAAGTATTGATGGCTCAAATTGGAAATGAGAGTTAAGTTTTGGGTTGGAAACCAAACACTGCTTAAATCATAGTGATGACGTCACAAACATTTTTGATGACGTCATCTGTCACGAGTTTTGATCGTAAATTTGAAAGAGTATTTGATCAAACGAAATATTGCAAAACTTTTTTTTATTACCTTTAAACTTGGGAGAATTATGCTGTGAATTCAGTCGAATGAAAGTCAAAAACTATGTTGCCAGTAAAAGTCTGATGTAGTAGGCACCTGCGCAGCCAGGGGGGGATTTGGGGGACCAGTCCCTCCCTTTTTTTAAAGTGCACAATCTCACAAAAATTATTTAAAAGGTAAAATGTCAAAAAACTGCATTGATTAAAAAACGCTCAACTCAAGTGTAATTCTACTCTGAGTTGCAAATAAACAACGTCAAAAGTTTTGCAGTGTTTTGAAATTTTTTCTGAGGTTATTAACTTCTCAACAAATTTCAGCCATTTATCTTGTATTGTTCATGAGATATTGGATTGAAAAAACGTTTGCAGCAAAAAAGGCGATGTGAATCATTTTTAACGTAGCAATGGAAATGAAAAGAGACTATCAAAAAATCAATTTTGGTCAAAATGAAAGTTATATTATCTTACGTCACATTAATATAACAATTGCGCATAAAAACTTGATTTTATTGAAACAAGTTAGCCACGTTGTCGTTTAGCGTCTCAGAGTAGAAACAAAACCCCGAAAGTGGGAATGCGTGCATAGTCAATGTTGATGTTTAATGAAAATGTAGGATCATTGCGTACCCCGTATTGCGCTGTCGTGGAAAGATAATTTCTCGTCAGCATACCGCATTGCATTTGCGGGAGAACGCTAATAAAGCAGCGCGATTTCGCACCAAAAAATACAATCCATTTGTTTCAAAACTCATGATTTTCCAAATTGGAACAAGTAGAATCAGATACCGGCAAGAATTTGGGGCGACCGAGATCTTACGCGTATCAGTACACGAATTAAATGTCACCGTAGTTGAATCGTATTTCGACCATAATAATTTTCGAGAATATTTTATTTGAAAACATTTGGAAAAAACACTAATCAAAGAAGGAAAGCAAATCTCTTCTAAGAGAATGACTCTCCGTTTATTTTAAGGAAGGCTTTATTTCACCGGAAATTTTTATTTAGTTTTTTATTCATTCTGACTCAAATCTAACCCAAACTCAAATGCTTGCTCTAAAATAGAAATGGCGCGGATAACAAAATATGCATCCGCATGCTGCGCTGCATCCGCAAACCTTGTCTGCATGCTGCACCGCATCGCATCCAAACACAATAAAGTTCACTCTGCACCGCGTCGCACCGCAAGTTAAATATCCTTTAAATTTCCACTAACATCAGAAAAAAATTAGCTCTCTAGCTTATGACATAAAAAAAATTGATTTTAGGGGTATTGTTTTGGAGAGTTTTCAAAAGGGTCGCTCTCTCAAACCATGTCAAAATATTGGTTTTTTAAACATCTGCCGATATAAAAAAAAGTAATGCCCTAGCTTGAGCCATTCAAAAAACTAATTTCTGGGGAGTCCATTTGGGGGCTCATGGGGGGGGTGGTACCTCCATACTATGTCAAACTATTTGTTGCTTAAATATCTACCAATATAAACAAAAAACTATCACCCTAGCTTGAGCGATTAAAAAATTTAGTTTTTTAGGCCCCCGTTTTGGGGGGGTTCTGGGGAGAAGCCTCAAAAAAATTTAGGAGACACAATTGCATTAGCAGCTCAACAAATTTACTCAAAAATTAGATATCGATGTTGTGTGGTTTAGGAGAAGAAGAGTGCACAAAATTTAGAAAGTAAAAAATGAAAAAAGAAAAAAAACTCAATGTGGCTAAAAGTTTAGGTAGAGATTACCTTACGACATATAACCATGTGAAATATTTTTTGCCGTACTTCTACCGTTTTTGAATAAGACCGCTTTTTACACCAAACTTTTGAAGTAGTTTTCGGGTCCAAAACCTGAAGTTCTTTGCCTTGAAATTTGGCACACACAAATAACTTATGAATCTCAAACTGCTGTCAAAATTTCATGTAGCTAGACTTAACCATTATCGAGTTATAAGTAAAAGTCTGAAACTTCGCACTCGTTAACTTTGAAAATGGCCGAGTAAAAACTAAAAAACATGCGACGTGAGATCAGTCGTTTCAATTATAGGCTTTCAGGTTTAATCTGCCTTGCGTGTGCTTTCTATCAGTTTTTCTGCACCATGTTTTGGCAATCAAAAACAATCTACCAGTCTACCTGATGATTCCATGCAACTTCTGTACTAATCCTGAACCAGTAGCTCAAATAATGAAAAATAAGGTATCGCGTGCTCTGCATGCTGTCACAAGCTACCGTACTACACTTGTATGAAACTACCCTATGTATTATACCTTTGCCGTTTACATGTGTGTTGGATTGTAGAATAAATTTTGCTACTACGTAGGCTATTCTGTCATTGGAAATTTGTGTAGCCTAGTCTTCGTACTCTAGGCCTACTACATACAGACATAGGTCTGCCAGATCTGAGATAGGCTCCAGACATAGAACCGAAAGCCTAATTCTTGATGCCATGACCTGTTGACGAATAGGCTACACTGAACTAACTCTGTCACTCTGAAATGCAAGCACTTGTGTAGTAGAAACTGTTGTCTAGCCTTGGGCTTGTAGCGATACCATAGGCTTACTGTGTACAGGGAGGGTGTGTTGCTAGGCTTTGTTTTGTGCCTCTACTCTGATGATTGTTTCCCACAAATCTGTTTCTTCTACATTTGTCTGCCTTTGTTTCATCTTCTCACCGACAGGGGTGTCGAAACCTAAAGGGGGGATGGGGATATATATCCCCCCCAATAATTTGACTGTATTTCCCCCAATAATTTGAGTATAGTCTGGATCTGCATTCCCCCAATAATTTGATTTTGGAGTGCATTTGAGCGCAGGTCTCCACTATAATTTGGGGAACAAAGTTTTCCTTCTTTTTGTGAAGACCTTATTTTTTGGTCTTCGCTTAATTTGCTCACCTGAAAAAAATCGTGGTCAAGGTTCATCCCCCCCAAAGTTGAAAATAGCGCAAAATTGAGGTAAAATTACAAGTAATCCCCCCCCAATGCTCAACAAAGATCGGCACCCCTGCTCACCCAACGTCCTAAACCTTTCCTAATCTAGCGTACCAATACCAAAATTATTTTGTTGGTGTCAAAAAAAAAACACGTTCAGCTGATCAAAACTAAGTTTCTTGTAGCCAAAAAAGCCGATTCTAGGATGCTCCGATTTCCTAAAAAATAAACTTGAACCGAAGGCACCTTTTCCTGTTTTAGTAACATGCATTGTCTTCAATTCATATAATAGCTACATCCAGACCATCTAGACTAACCATTGTTGTTCATTAAGAGAAAATCACCAACAATAATTGTAAAAATAGGTAAAAAAATTTTTGTACGCGGTGCTGCGCTGATGCTGTGACGTAATGCAGATTTTAGTTGCCACGCTGCGCGGCGCGGTGCACCAACAACAGCGCGCGGCCGCGTACGCTGCGCTGTTGCCATCTCTACTCTAAAACTATTCCCAAATCAAACCCTAACCTAAACCCAAACCCAAACCCTAACCCTAACCCTAACCCAAACCCTAACCCTAACCCTAACCCTAACCCTAACCCTAACCCAAACCCAAACCCAAACCCAAACCCTAACCCAAACCCTAACCCAAACCCTAACCCAAACCCTAACCCAAACTCTAACCCAAACCCTAACCCAAACCCTAATCCAAACCCTAACCCAAACCCTAACCCAAACCCAAACCCAAACCCTAACCCAAACCCTAACCCAAACCCTAACCCAAACCCAAACCCAAACCCTAACCCAAACCCCAACCCAAACCCTAACCCAAACCCCAACCCCAACCCCAACCCAAACCCAAACCCTAATCTTTACCCCTGAAAAAGCTAATAAAAAAAAGCGCGGATGAATATTTCTCATTTTCGTTTTATTCTCTTTAACTACAAAATTTTCGGTGAAATAGTCACTACCTTATTTTAAACGCCCAAATTGATTTTTTATTATACTGTATTAGGTCCGTTTTACCGATCACGCGTATTTATACGTATCAATATATGCATGCCATTTGATTGCATGCATTTTACGTGCATTTTTTTACGTTTGCATGGAATAATAAGATATCAGACATAGTTGGTCTAAACCGCTTTATGTAGGCCTACATTTAGACCAACAGCCTATAGTGAGCCCATTTATCTGAAAGATGAAGGAAACAAAATATTATTGCTCAAAAAGTTTTTGTTGATTACCAAACGCGAAACTACGATGTCAGCTTGATCCTTTAATTTTATTTTCAGTTGAAGTTGGGAAACGCGATCGGCTGGTTTGAATTAGTCTAACAAATTCAATCTGCACATTGCCAAATGTTCAAAACAGTAAATAGTACCCTAATTTATTTTTAGGAAACCTGTGTCGATCAATTTTTATGTCCGCATATTACAACGTATAGCTGTGTTGATTATGAACAATGATCTTGTTGTCCGTGAGAGCAATGAGTCCGGCGACGTAGCCCCAATTGTGTCGAAGTCTAAATTGAGCGCATTGATTGGTTGCGAGCAAAAAGTCGCGCAGACGCGATCTACGACATAAGGGCGCAGACAAAAGAGCGCAGGACATAAGGACGCAAACATAAGAGCGCAAACATAAGGGCACAGGGACATAAGGGTGCAGGGACATAAGGGAACAAGGACATAAGGGCGCAGAGACGTAAATCTGCAAGCTGTGCTAACATTTTCGTGTCTCGGAAATATCATTGATTAGGCTAATTAGTATTTTAGTTAATTTTTGAAAGTCAAGTTTTGAAAAAAAGTTTTTTTCAATTCGTTTCCTGTTTTTAATGTTCAGTTGTCGCAAAAAGCACACCCCTTAAACCAGTGGTTTTCAATCTGTGGGCCACAGAAGTATTTTGCAGTGGGCCACAGAGCATTTTGGTTCGAAAAAGTCGTAATTGCACGATGAGCTATTTATTGATTTGGTTTGAAAGCTTGCAGAAAGTTGCGGTAAATGGCGAGTTGACTGTTTTTTTGTTTTTTTTTTTGGAGGTCACTTGTTTACGGCCGGAAAAACCGTTTGAATTTTGGTGAAGACCTTTTTTTTTTGAGATTACCTGATTTTGACAGAAAAACCGCATCAATCTAATTCAAGACTGATGAAAATTTGGGTCAAGTTCGTTTACTGTTGTTTCAAGCTTTTTCAACATTTTATCTGCTTTACGTAAGTGACGAACGTCAGCGGTTGTTTTCAAACGCAATCATTTAACTGTTTTCAAACGCCTTCATTTAAGGATTGTAGTTAATTTGTTAAGCAAACAATAATAATTAGTCTTTTGTCCATCTGCAAAGCAAAATCAATTTTTTTATTTTCTCGCTCTACTAAGCCGAAAGCGTGTAAAGGAGTTAGTTAGTGGGGCTCATCTCCGTGTTATTGCGCCCGGCAACGCAGCTCTTTTCGAAGTAATGTCGCAGCGGTGGCGAGCCGTTGGCAACACTGTGTACGATTTGACCGGCCCAAGGTTTGAATCTCAGGCCTCCCACTTCAGAGACGAACAGCAAAAGCGTTTTCTAATCACATGCACATGTACTGATTGTAGTCGTTATACAGAATTTAGAAAAATCTATCGTTTTTTTTGTTTTAAAATTTTACTTCATACAATTTATTAGAAAAACTGACTGGTTTCGTGGGTGAAATACGCGGAGACGTGCGCTAAACACAAGAGAGCACAATGGCTCCACACATATTTGCTTTTTAATGAGTTTTGAAATACGAGATAGAAGCATTTTTGCAATAATAAGCTATAAATTTTATGTGGTTTTGATTTTATCGCAGAGGTTATTACTCTATAGAAACTTTTTTTCCAGTTCATGCAAAAAAATTACTCGTTTTATGGAAGATTAAAACTGATCCATTTTTAGAAGACAAATTATTATGAAGATTCAAGAATAAGTGTGACAAAAACGAATTTTGAATAGGCAGAATTCGAAATATTCTAAGTTACTTCCTCATCACAGTGAAGTAAATTACAGCATTTATTAAAAGCAAATAAAATCAAACAATATCGTGGCGAAAAATACAGAAAAGTCAACACAAAATCTACAATAACGGTATCTAGGGATTCATTTGATAGTTATGACTAATGCCTCTTAAGAATTCCTACATAGATTGTGGAGGAGCGTAAGGATCGTTTCCAATAAATTGATTTGTAAGAGTTAAACTTCTCTAGTCACATTCTTGATATTTTTTTTCACAAACTCCTTTACACGCTTTCGGCTTAGTAGAGCGAGAAAGTAAAAAAATTGATTTGCTTTGCAGCTGGACAAAAGACTAATTATTATTGTTTGCTTAACAAATTAACTACAATCCTTTAACGACGGCGTTTGAAAACAGTTAAATGATTGCGTTTGAAAACAACCGCTGACGTTCGTCAGTTACGTAAAGCAGATAAAATGATGAAAAAATAAACACCAGTTTAAGGGAGTGGTTCCAACCTTTTTCTAACCGTAGCCCATTTTCATTTTGAAAAATTTTCTATGGCTCTATTCTCAAAGTATTGCTCAATTGCAATTTTCCACTATTCTGAGCAGTAGCGTAGTCAGGATTTCGCAAAGGGAGGCTTTTTTGGAAGCTTGAAACATCAGTAAACGAACTTGATCCAAATTTTCATCAGTCTTAAATTAGATTGAGGCGGTTTTTCTGTCAAAATCAGGTGATCTCTAAAAAAAAAGGTCTTCATCAATATTCAAACGGTTTTTCTGCAAGCTTTCAAACCAAATTATTAAATAGTGCATCGTGCAATTACGACTTTTTCAAACGGTTTTTCTGTCAAAATCGGCGGTTTCATGCGGTTTTTCTGTCAAAATCAGGTAATCTCAAAAAAAAAGGTCTTCACCAAAATTCAAACGGTTTTTCCGGCCGTAAACAAGTGACCTCCAAAAAAAAAACAAAAAAACAGTCAACTCGCCATTTACCGCAACTTTCTGCAAGCTTTCAAACCAAATCAATAAATAGCTCATCGTGCAATTACGACTTTTTCGAACCAAAATGCTCTGTGGCCCACTGCAAAATACTTCTGTGGTCCACAGATTGAAAACCACTGGTTTAAGGGTTGTGCTTTTTGCGACAACTGAACATTAAAAACAGGAAACGAATTGAAAAAAACTTTTTTTCAAAACTTGACTTTCAAAAATTAACTTGGTCGAGCGGTAACGCGTTCGTCTCTGGAGCGGGAGGTCTGAGGTTCAAATCTCGGGCCGGTCAAATCAGACACAGTGTTGCCAACGGCTCGCCACCGTTGCGACATTTCTTCGAAAGGAGCTGTGTTGCCCGGGTGCAATGACGCGGAGATGGGCCCTGCCAACTCGTTACACGCTTTGGCGTATTACAGCGAGTATAATGAAAGATTTGATTTGAACTAAAATACTAATTAATCAATTTCATTTCGGAAGAACGAAAATGTTAGCACAGCTTGCAGATTTACGTCTCTGCGCCCTTATGTCTTTGTTTCCTTATGTCCCTGCACCCTTATGTCCCTGCGCCCTTATGTCTTCGCCCTTATGTCTTCGCCCTTATGTCTTCGCCCTTATGTCTTCGCCCTTATGTCCTGCGCCCTTATGTCCTGCGCCCTTTTGTCTGTGCCCTTTTGTCTGCGCCCTTATGTCGGGTTTCGCGCGCAGACGCCGTCCGCCAAATCCCTATCTACACTGCGCGTAAAATCGTGAGCGCAAAAGCTCGTCTTTAGTTTATTTTAAACCAAAATTGGGTAAGCTCGGCGTATCGCTTTACCAGTGTACAAGCAGCCAGTTGTTTTAAACAAACTAACAAGATGCCCGTACGTTCACGATTTTACGGGCGGGCCTAAAAATTTGCTCTGGAAGCATTTTATGCGCACTTTTTAGGGTGAACCAAATTTTGTTCGCGGGCATGCCATATAAATTAAAGATAAACCCATTTTATTTCGTTATGACCATTTTTCTGCGAACGCCGCGTTCAGACTCTCATTATTTGATTGAGACAAAGGTACAAAAAATTGCTCGGTCGCTATCGCGGTATTCTAGCTTTAATGCTAAGATCCCTATTTCTTACCGACGATAATAATAACAGTGAGTACAGCAATCAATTAAACGAAACTTTGTATTGGCAAACCACAATATAGCGCATTTTTTTGGTGTTTGAAGATAGAAAACAGTATGCTGTGACTGGAGTCAACTGTCAATTAACATAAATAATAATAGGGAGCACTTGATTTTTCAAAAACCAATCATTTTTGGGTGAAGGCGGGAGTTGTTCGTATGTTTTTGCGAATTGTGCATTTCATTTGTTCTTGATTTGTTACAATATACTGCGATAGACAGGTGGCAGCTTGACTCGAAGACCGAAAGGTCCCTTCGCTGTCTCTTGGCCAAAGCAACTTGATGAATAAGATGCAAGTATAATTGTTCAAAAATTGAAATATTATATGCAAGCTTGCTTGAATAATAACGGCAATCTGCGATTTTTTTTGTATGGCCTACGTGAAAAAACGCTCTTTTCTGTATCCGCTGTTGCATCGTTAAATTAAGTAAAATTGTAAAACTACTTTAATTGTTTAAGAACAATGTACTAAGAAAATTAATAATAAGCTATAGACAGTATACAGAGTCTTATAGGCAGGGGTGCCGAAATCCGGGGGGGGATGGGGGGATATATCTCCCTCAATAATTTGACTGCATCCCCCCCAATAGTTTGAGTATGGTCTACATCTGCATTCCCCCCAATTATTTGACTGTAGTGTGCAACTGAGCGTAGGTGTCCACTTGAATTCGGGGAAAAAAAGTGTTCCTTTTTTTTTTGCAGAAGACCTTTTTTTCCCTTTTTGAAGAAGACCTTTTTTTGGTCTTCATTTAATTTGCTCACCTGAACAAAATCGTTGTCGAGGTTCATCCCCCCAATGTTGAAAATAGCTCACAATTGGGATAAAATTGCAAAAAATCTCCCCCAATGCTCAACAAAGATCGGTACCCCTGCTTATAGGCACAATTAAATTTATGATTAACAGCCTATGACATACTGTTTCGGAATCGACATTCGTCTTTTATTCCTCGTCGGTATAGCTAAGACTACAGATATGAACATGAGCGTAGAAAGGCAAGGAATCGCAAATTTACCAGATCATAACACAATTTTTTTCCAAAAATATTAAATAATCACAATATTATAAGAGATGATTTTAATAGTTCAATTCAAAAATTTTTCAATAGCATGCCTTAGACAGCTGTTTCGCCCAATCTCAGGGCTCATCAAATAAGGCTAGCAAGGCCAAAAATCACCAGTGATAAAAACTTTATTACCTTAATTCTATTTTTTCATTTAGTTATTTTTTTATGCGTCTGCTGCATGAACGACGGCAGGACTTTAACCTGTTATCGCTTAACCTTTGTACAGTAGTTTAATACAATTTGCCTAAATAAAAACTATTCGATATGTATATACTTTAATCACAACAAAAAATTGTGTCCTTTCCCCAGATTTTATTTCTGGCTGCGCCGGTGGTGGTAGTCAAGCAGATAAAACTTACACTTCCCAATAAGGGATTAAAATAAAATAATGCATTTTGCAGTTACAGAAAGAAAGCCTGTAAATGTTTATCAACAAGTTCCATAGCGCAGTTAAAGTTAATCTCCAATTTTAGTTTACACTGCAAGGATTAGCAAAGATAAAAAAATTATTCAGGCGACAAATTGTCAAATATTAGCGTGGTTATTATAAATTAATTAAAAAAGTTTTGTTCGGATGTTATTCAAGAATCTTGGTTGATTAGAAAAGTTTTTGATCAGGTATTACTTTATATTAATCAGATACGTTTGTTCAAATGTTATTCTAATTGAATAGATAATTCTAGTTCAGATGCCAGGCCTATAAGAATAGATTTAGTACAACAGATTGTAGAAGTATGCTAACATAGTATTTTGTGTAAGATAATAATCAGAGCTGGGCAAGTCCGCAAGTTAGTCCGCAAATCCGCAATTGCGGACTAACGAAAAAAGTTGCGGACAAGCGGTTGCGGACTATTTTTAATTTTAGTCCGCAATTCCGCAAGTTTTATACAAATATTGAAATTTCTTACTATTTTCGTAAAATATTCATGTTTTCACCCAGTCAAACATGAGAAATCAATTTAATTTTTTTGAGTTCAAGTTCGGCAAAAATATCAAGTTATTCGAGTTCAGGCTGACATAAATACTAGGTCTGCTTTCCGACTTAATCGCTTTCTTTTTGTTGACATGCTGTTTTGTAACGTGAGAAGCGAATACATGCCGCGTTCTCATCTTTTATGCAAATAGTTGGTTGATTTTTTAGAACATTTTAGAAGCCCCTTTTGTGCTTGTTTTAAGAATCTTCTAGAACTGCCATTGTGGTAATTTTAACTGTATTGTCTTTAGACCTTTCATCTCATAATCTTTAAGTCTGCAACTAGTGCTCAAATTAGATAGTCTTCGACAGTACGAGTGATATGGTGTCTCAAATTTTCGTAGTTTAGTATATCAAGTTAGATGTGTAGTAAGTTGGTTGCTGATGTTTCTATTTCTTCAGTGAGACCTCGAAGCAGTTTTTTAGTAATATAGTCTAGTAAAGTCTAGCATAGTGTTAGTATAATCAATAGCGTAAATTTTGGTCTAGAAAATTTTAGTTAATTGATATTGATTTGGCTAGCTGATAATTGACTTCTTGTTTTGCCGTGCTTCTTTGGATAAATCAAATTTTTGTTTTTCCGTGAGGAATAACATTGCTATATTTATATCCAAAGTGCGGTATGACTGCAGAAATATGAAGGATACGGCGCGCGGCGAGACAAGCTATTACAAGCGGGTCTAACTTGATTCAAATTGGAGTCAACACTGTTTTCTCGAGTTCGGCAAAACAACCGACTTTTTTTGGGTTTAAGTTTGACTTTGCAGCCCCGGTTCAAACTATGGCTTTGTTGTTTTTTACCGTAAGTTTACAAAATTTGCCAATGAGATATCATTTTTTGTACTGGTAGCCGGTGCCGTCGCTACGGTGAGGCAAGGGGCGCCGTCCCCCCAAACGACTGCTTGTGCCCCCCCATTTTAGTTCATTCAAAATGCTTTTTTGGAGCATCGCGTAACGACAAGACAACAGGCAATAATGGACAAAGGAATAATAATTTTCAAACATAATTCTCGTTTGAAGTTTTCTCGATTGTTTGCAAAATTGCTGGCCACCAACTGCTGCACATAAATGTGACCCAATAATCCATCTTATTAACACGCCTTTACCGATGTGTCGTGGAATAGGGATGTATGCCTACAGAAGCGTTACCGGTATTTCGTTGGTGATAATAACCTGAAACAATACGTAAAAACATTTCTTTAAAAGACCTGCTGTTTTTTTTAGAGCACATTCAAGATTTATTTTAGTTCGCAATCAGTGGCGCAATTCGGGGGAAGAAGCTAAGGGATCATTAACCCTCTTTGACCAAGTCATTTAGAAAATATAACCAAAAAAAGAATAAGCGTTTAAACGTGTTTTGGACTTGACCTAAAGTATATGGGGACTCAAGAGGCTAGGCAATTTAAGTCATTCAATGACTTCTGAATTTTAGCAATTTACTGTAATTATTGATATGGTTTTAAAACGTGCGAAATTTGATTCAAATGGCGTTAAAATCGCTATTTTTGCAGCAAAATCGCGAAAATTACCCACCAGCTGAGCCCACTCTGTAACACGCTTGAGTAGCAACGGTTTGTTCAGCACGGGACCTAAATTAGACAATTTTTGTGCAAAAAACATTTACTTTTGCTTCAAGCACCCTCTCTTTTACTTAACAAAACCCTGGTTGCGCTTCTGGTTGCATTCACTCCTGCAGACAGATTTTTCAAGCGATTATACCGGCCGCATGCGAAACGAGCTAATAAACGTTGCCGGGCTTATATGTATCTTTTTTCAAAGTGAATACAAAATTGTAGCTTTAAAATATCAGTTTGTATGTGCAAAAGTTCAGTCCATTTTCGGCTGGGACCCTCTCACTTCCTTTGGTCTGGCGATGGCACTGCTGGTAGGGTGTGCTTATCTCATTCCTAGAGTATTTATTGAAACTAGGGACTAAAAATTTAGTAATGCGATTAAGGATATGAATGTTTTTTTGCCTTCTCCTGCCTTTGCCTTTTCCTGCCTCGAAAAAAATTGTTTTCTTAGAATATATTTTTGCAAGCGGAAATGCGGAGTGTGCTTTGCTATTTGATGGCTTCTCACTGTAATTCAATGGCTTTCAATCTCCAAATCCCTAGCTTTATTGTAGCATTTTTGAGGGTTCGCCGGAGGGTTGTGCATTATACTTCCACGCAGTTTAGGCATTTACTGTATAAGCAGAAGCGCAACCAGGAGGGCTGGGGGTTAAAAACCCTTAGCCAAGTCACTTAAAAACTTTAACCAAAATTACAAGCGTTTGAATCCTTTTTGAGTTGGACCTGAAAGTAAGAGGGGCTGGGCTATTCAATTCTTAAGTTTGCCATCCGAAAAAGCAGCTCAATAACTAGTCATGTTGCGGTACATTTACTACAATCAACGATTGTGAGTAATTTCTTTTATTGCATGGAATGTATTCACCATACGTTTGCTATACTTCCCACAAGTCACAACTTTTGACTTGTTTTTACCAATCAACTCTGAGCAGTTCAGTTCGGGACGTGGTTGATTGCAAAACTTTTTCACTCGGTTCATAAAAAGTTGCGGACTTGCGGTGCGGACTTCAAATATTACGAAGTTGCGGACTTGCGGTTGCGGACTTCAAGAATTACAAAGTTGCGGACTTGCGGTTGCGGACTTCAAGAATTAGGAAGTTGCGGACTTGCGGTTGCGGATTCAAGAATCTCGAAAAGTCGTTGCGGACTTGCGGTTGCGGACTAAGCTTTTAAACGTCCAATTGCGGACTTGCGGTTGCGGATTAAGAAAATTGAAATTCGGTTGCGGATTTGCGGACTGCGGACTTAAAAAAAAACCTGCGGTGCCCAGCAGTGATAATAATATTGTCATACATCGCATAACGGTAGAAATTTTGTTCCTATCGGATATATTATCGTGCTCGGGACATATTCGCATTAATTGACATTTAATTTAGCTAGTTATTCTTTTTAGAACCACTGCATATAGGCTAGGAGGACGATGCTAGTCCTCGGCTAAGGACTCGAAGACGCCTTAGAACCACAAAATGATGAGGATGATATTTTCAAAGTAGTGCAATGTTTCGTTTGGTCAAACACTCTTTTTCAAATTTAAGATCATAACTCTTGACAGATGACGTCATCAAAAAACGTTTGTGACGTCATCACTTTGATTTAAGTAATTTTTGATTTGGAGCTAAAAAGCTAACTCTGATTCACAATTTGAGTCCCCAATACAGAATATGTCATTTTTCCAAAACTTAAAATTTGGCAATGACGTCACCAAAAGCAACGTTATCAATTTTCAAATACATTTATCTATACCTGCACTTAAAAATCAATTACGATTCAAAATTTGGCTTTTCCATAACTTTTGGATAGGCTGTTGGGCAGTAAAGACTTTTTGACACTAGATGGCAGATTTTAAAGGCCGAAAAAGGGGGAAGTCCCATGTCCAAAACATGGGGATTTTTTTTGGTGGCTCAGGACATGGTCCTGAGTCATCGTGCCAAATTTCAGCTTATAATAAATTTTTTCCGGGTTTGCATGTATTTTGTCGTATTTCTACCGGACTATTTTTGTTAGCAGAGTCTAACTCGATAAATAAGCTGAGAATCTTTTAACAATAGCAGCACTGCTCACAGTTTGATAGAAGCACTAAATATCTTCTAAAAAGGCTATCGGATCACTTTTTTGTATTTGCCTATTTGGCATGCGAACAAGTTACAACATTCCAGTGTTGAGTGAAAAATCACAAGCATGGATGCAAGCACTATTTACTCCGGCAAAAGTTTTTTGTAAAATCACCAAGAATTTACCACAAACATAAAACATTTTTGTGAAGAAAAATGGTCTTGTTGATTGCTTTTTTCAACTTCACAACGCTTCTCCTTGTCGTTGCTACCGTTATTAGTAAGTACCCCTTCTTCAGCTATCCTTTCTCCTGTTTAAGTTCACCAAGTCTTTCTCCCACTTCTTCAGGACCTGGTCCTATAGCAACGGCACCTCACACCACTGTGAGAAATCACTAACTCACCTTTGTTTTTATCACTTGACATTTTGTATAATAACTGGCTGTATGAATTCTCAATTCTCATTATAATCTAAAAGCGATCTACATGTTTATTCATTATAAAAGATTTCCAAAATGTTCATACCACCTTGCACCTTGCCGCTTTGCTATTGTTTGTTTTAGAGTTACTTTTTTAAATTAAGTAGGGCACTAAATTACGTTACGCTAGATTTCTGGACAAGCTAATTTTGACGAACGTTGCCAACAACTCCCCATTTTTAACACTTCTGTAAGGAATGTAAGCCTTAATGTATCCAATACAAATACAGCATAAAGAATCAGTTTGTATTGCTTCTTTATGCGTTTCATCAGAAGTGCAACCAACATTTTGGTAAGAAAGAGGGGGAGTGTCAAAAAGAAAAGTTAATAATCCTTTTATAAAAAAAATGGGTTGACATGCTGAGTTAACTGCTGCACCTTAAGCTTTTCACAAACGAGACTCTAGGTGCCGGCACACAGTGCCGAAAGCCATGAGAGTCTTGAGTGATTTTTGCGATTTTTCGGGAAAAAATAGACATTTGAGCATTGTTTAAATCGCGTTTTGCAAACTTTTAGAGCCATATAAAAGAGTTACATTAATAATATTTGGAAACCAGGTGAAAGAATTAAATTGCCAAGCCTCTTCAGTCCTTACCATTACTTACTGGTCAAGTCCAAAACGCTCTTAAACGATTGTATGGTTTGGTTAAATTTTCTAAGGTACTGATACCTGGCTATAGCGGCACTCCATATGAGCTACTGCTTTCCATGATTACAGTAGATTACAGAACTCTTTCTACTACAGATTACAAAATAAACTATTTCTATATACAAGGTTATATCTGTTTTCAGTTTAATCCGCTTTCATGTTCGTCGCTCATTCTTGCGGTTGCTTTGTCGACCTTCCGGTTTCTAACCTAACAGTTCTCATAGGCTTAGCTCACCTAGATAGCTTGGTTAAATGCCGGAAGGCATGCGTGGCCACTGCAGGCTGGAGTGAAAGTATAAGATTATAATTTATTGTTTTACTGTACCTTTAAATTATTCCCTGAAGATCCTGTGATGGTGAAACAGACTGTAGGGTTTCCTATTTCATAGATTACTTCAATTTGTAGTAAATAGAGTCATATGAAGATCAGACTATTGAAAAATAAAAATTTTAACACATATCACAGTTTTTATGTAAAAACACGCAGAATTACCTAATACAAGGTTTTTAAAAAGCAGAAAGAAAACACTTTTGTATATGTCAGTTAAATTATTATTCAGCTAAATTAATCAACTTCCTATAAAAATTTAATCGTTTTTCGTGCATCTTCAGGCAAAATATCGCAATTAAATTCCTATAAAATGTTGAATAATTTATCTAAAATTTTTTTGTGACGTAACATTTTCAATAAAAATATGTATGGGGGTAAAACCTGTTAAGTTTTCTATTTTTTGATTAAAACACTACAAAAAAAATAGTGTAGAACATATTTATTGAAACGTTTTGGTTAATTTCTTTAAACCATTGTCAATCTTATTCAAAAGTGTCTATTTTTTTTTTTATCTAGCAGCATAGGCGTAGCCAAGAAGGGGCCAGGGAGCCCGCCCCCCCCCCCCCAATTGAAATGCCAACAATGATAAAAATGTGACAAATAGTCTATTGCTTCTTCAGTTTCTTTTAGCCTTTTTTGCGTACAATAGTACTAGTACACGCGTACAACAGTAATTATCAATAATATTGACAACCAGTGGGCCCGAGCCCCCTCAATTGAATTTTTGCCAGCCAATTTAAACGTATAATGCTGATGAAAACAAGTTTTTTTTCCCTAAAAGTTGCTGTTTCAGGACCTCATTTAATCTTTTTATGAACGTAATGCAATAACCAGGGCCGAATTTACCATATGGCACTGTACCAGGGGCCCCGCGTTCAGATGGTAAGACTTTTTTTTTTGCTTCACCTATAATTGACAAGAAGATGTTGCAAAAATCCCCAAGCGCCAGAGGCCTCGGGCAATAACATGTTACTAGGCGTAACCATGTACTGTACTATTTTTCAATAGGAGAAATTCAACTCCACCTCGCCAGTTTTTACGCGACAAAATACTTTTTAAAAATAAATTAGCTAGAGGAAATACTCATTGAACAAATTATTAAACATGAGTTAAGGGGGCCTGGACCCTTGGCCGTACATGTTAGTTTTAATTGCATATAATATTGATGTCAAAATATGTGTTTTCTAATAGGCTTGCTTGCAAGCTCTAATTTACTTATTCATCCCATTTCTGCCAGTTTATAAATAGTAGTTATCATTATATAAACTGCTTCATATTACTACTTAATTCATTAGTTTTTTGTTTTTGTATTAGTTGCATTAAACTGTTTTGAAGAAGTGAAAACGGTTCATAGTAGCCACATAACAGTTATGCATTTCATTAGATATATCTGTTATTGTAGTATACTGTTTTGCTAAGTTTGCTCTTTAACATGTTCTCTAAAACACTTTATTTTCTACTTTGGAAAATGATGCATTTTACTTAAGTGGCATTTTTTTTTCAACTCTATAGACTATACGACATTTCTTTGTTATTCTTCCTGGCAACAAAAAAGACATGCATTCTATACCTACAATTGTTTTTCGATGGTGAAAATTACATCTATTGTTTAATGAGCTAATTTAGCTCATTTACTTATTTTGTTTTAATTTTACTAATGTAGTATGCTTTTCAAATTTGCCCAAAATTTGCTGCTTTATGCAATGTGGTGTAGTTGTACTGAACTAATTTATATGCCAACTGTCAAAATAATGAGTCAGCTGATTCGCTCAAACAGTTTTTAACAAAAAATGTAAGTTTTGAAGTAAGTTAGGATAACATCTAAGATACAGTGTTTGTTCTCACAGTTAATTTTGCTTGTATATTTTACTGCTTTTAGTTTGACTCAATGTATTTTCTTTTTCTTTTTTTTTTCATAAATAAGGTACTTTTTTGGTTTAAATTACGTTGTATAACACAAACTAATTTTGATATTGCTGGTGTTGGATAATTAAATTTTCACTCTGGACATTGTTATTGACCAACCTATTGTGGATGCTACTAAATGAAGCTTTTGTCTCTTCCATACTAAACTAATTTTGGTCACATTGTTGGTGGAATGTATTTGGCACAATGGTATTATACATTATTAGTATGATGGACAATTGTTTTTTCTTTTCTTCTTTTTTTTTTTTGCTTTTTTTTACAGTGGCACAATTGTGCTGGACCGGAACGTTATTGTTATTATCATCATTATTATGTACTGCTACAACTGGTTATTTTCATGACAAAACAAACATCTCTAAGGAAAATCTTCAAGTGGATCATTATTTACTGCTAAAATATTGCAGGAGGCAAAGTATCTTACTTCTCCTACCTGGGCCAAGTCACTTACTAAATTTAGCCCCAAAATGAAAGATTTTAAACGTGTTTTGGACTTAAATTGTAAGTAAAAGGAGAATTGAACAATCTAATTTTGTCAATTGGCTTTCATATGTTAAAAACCTGGTTCTTTCAAGTGGCTCTTAACGCGAACAAAATGTGATCCAAAGGCATTTGAATAGCTTTTTTTTCCGAAAAATTAGTAAAAATTGTGCAGACCCCGGCCCATAGCTTCCGGCGGTAGAGGGCTCCGCCCCTAAGCCCCCGCTTATGATCCGTTTGAGTGGCACTAATTTATTCAACACCTCTCCGAATTTAGACGTTTTCACTTTTAAACTTTCGGTTTAAGCGCTTTCCCTTTAGCAAAACCCTTGTTAAGTACGAAACCAGGCCAAGGCTTCTGATCTTTCATTCTACGATATTTTTGATTCTTTGTCCCACAAAAAGCTCTACCTTCAAAAATTTCTGGTGACGTCATTATATATGGTTTGAGGTTTTGGCCCCTCCACCCAATCAATAATTCTGGCAACGCCTATGGTCAACAGTGTTGCACAATGTGATTAAGTTGCAGTCTTGCATTGTTGCACAATGTGATTTGAAAGACAAGACGAACAGTTTGTTTTAACTAGTTATTTATAAACATACCGGTATTTATGTTCAATTTAGGCTATACGATGTTTGCAATCTCAATTTTGAATACATCAAATTAATTTGACTAAAATGTATGAAAGTTGTCTCGCACCAATAAACAAAGTATTACAAACAATATAAGAATAATCGTTACTAATAAATTTGTTACTAATAAATCGTTACTAATACTGCCTGCAAAGACATGTTAGCCTATACCGGTACCAAAGACCTAAAAAACTTACGGCTTTGAAATTGCAACCTTATCGATTGGTCAATTGACCGGTACGGTCATTCTAAGTATAACAATTTTCCGGTACTCCTAGGGTTACCAATTGCTTCCGCTTCAGGCTCCTCTAAATACCATACGCTGCTTCCACATCCCTACAGTGAACATAGCTTAATTGTATGAAGCGGTCATAGAAGGATTGGAATCTGTTTTATGAAGTTGATACATAAATTTGGCTAATTCAAGTTTGTAGATGTAATTTAAGTTTAGTAAATTCCAAGTTTTGTTAGAGGTGTCATGAGAAGGCATGTGCTGTTGAACGTCATTTTGCGAATTAATATTGCTATTTAAACACAAACAGTACTGTATGATACAAATTTAAAAATTACGATTGTTTTACTCGAAAACACCATTTTAATATGCCTTAATCTTGTAACTTTGTTGTACTCTTTTTTGTCGTCATACACTGTTACTGCACACTACGATGTCTTTTAATCTATCATAAAACCATCAAGCAAAGAAAAATACTATCGTATACCTTAAAGTCGACAAAGGAATGCACAACATTGCACAAATAACCAAAAAGTTTAACCAATTTCCAAATGATGAATGCAGATAAACATTACGCTACTTATGCATATTTATTTTCCTTTCACCGGACAGCGTCAGATTACACATACCAGAGTTTTTACCTTTTTAATAGATCCAGTTTCTGCAACATTTGCATAGCACCACTATCGCATATTTACCTCCAAAGAAATCAAACGAAAAAAATTATCACACGCCTGAAGAGATTAATATTTGTTTCTTCAACTTCTTAAGCATCTTAGCGCATATCACAGCTTTTGCAGCGGTTGGATTTGCTGCTGTGGTTATGGCCAGAATCTCAGTTGCAGAATCGATAAGAAATACGAAAATTTTAAATTAGTTTTTGGCAAACTAAAGCTAAAACGTGTGATATTCTACATAACTGAAATTGACATGGTTTTGATGCAATCAATATCTTTAATCATTAAAAAAGCGTTAAACTTTCCTTAACCTAATGCTGAGCCATATATACCAATGCCTTTTTCAGAGATCGGAATTAGGATGGCAAAAGAATAAAAATTTCACAACGCCAAGCAAATTAGTCAGCATTACGATGGGAAAAATGTCAACGCCAAAGTGAGAGCATAGGCCGTACCTGAGACCAGTAGCGTAGCCAGGGGGGGGGGGGCGGGGGGGGGCTCGAGCCTCCCCCATTGGCTTGTGAAGTATGCAAAATCGCATACTTTTTGTGCTTTTGAGGCCGATTTTCTGTGAAAAATGGAAAATAGCCCTCCCCCCATTCGAAAACAGCCCCCCTCAAACGTCTGAATTTGCGAAATTGCACGAAATAGCAGCCTCAATTTTGGTGAAGACCTTTTTTTTTTTTTTTTTTGGAGATCACCTAATTTTGGGCGGAAAAAAGCTTTGAATTTCCGAGCTTTCCGAGACATTTTGCCTCAAGTTTCGGACAAACCGTCTGAAATTGATTCAAGATCAATGAAAATTCGAGTCAAGGTCGTTTGCACACTTCTCACTCTTTCAAAATAGCCCCCCCCCTTTTTCAAATCCTGGCTACGCGCCTGCCTGAGACCATAAAAGTTCTTCAATGTTTTTGAACTCAGTTTTGAGATTAAAATCAAAAGTCAAAAAAGGTACCGAATCTTTTTTTCACGAACCCAATTTTTGGCTTACATCACATCATATGACCTAAAAAAAGAAGCAATAAATATTTTTAGAATAGGCAACAGATTTTTAGAGTCAAAATGCCGATGTCGCTTTGTTGTATTATGCAAGGTCTTCAAGAGCTGCAATATCCTGGGTTTTGACAGACGAATAGCACTTAAATCGCAAACACTTCATCTCCGCGAACTCAAAGCGCATATTGTCTGTGGCCGTAGCGAAAGTCCCTATGTTCGTGGTCCTTGGTAATGAAACAGAAATTGTGCGTTTGCTTTCGGTCCATATTTTTGATCCAAGGATCGAACTAATAAATAATAAGTTCAAATCAAATCTTTCACTAAACTCGCTGTTTTACTCCGAATTGTGTAATAACGACTTTGCCTGGCCTGTTTTCGCGTGGTTGCGTTCGAGCATTGCGAGCAATACAGCTCCTATCGAAGAAAGGTCGCAACGGTCGCGAGCCTCAAACCTTCTGCTCCAGATACGAACGCACTACCACTCGATCAATCATAAACTAAAAGTATATTTAAATCAAGCGGTGGCTTATATAAAATGTTTCAACTAATTACTAATCCTTATAAGTACGAATTTTTTTGTCTGCTTCTTTTGCTAGGAGTTTTTATTCTTAAATATCCTCAGTTATTTCACTTTCAGTCAGTCTGGCCAATAAATAGAAGAGGACTTGGTTTTTATGATGTAAAAAAGATGACCAACGCGCCAAGGTGTACTGAAATTTGAACAACAAATACAATAGTTATAAAAGAGTTTCGCCGTTTTTACTACAGTATCTTCCCTATTCAAGCATTTAGCTCTCTACGCGCAGTCTTTTGGTTGTTTGATTTCTTACAACAAATTAATTACAATTCTATTTCAATAATGAAAATTAATTTTACATGCCGTTGTGTACAATATTATTCAAATAATTTAAAAAATTTGATTTCGAGACTAATTGTTTCGTAACCATCGTTTTTTTTTGTTTTTCTTTTGCAGAATAGCTTTGCCGTTGTGTACAATATTATTTATGAAAATTAATTTTACATGCTGTTGTGTACAATATTATTTAAATAATTTTAAAAATTTGATTTCGAGACTAATTGTTTCGTAACCATCGTTTTTTTTTTTGTTTTTCTTTTGCAGAATAGCTTTGCCTTCTTGTTTCATTTATTTCAAAACAAGAGCACAATATAAAAATATATTTCCATACTGTGACGAAAAGTAGTCAGAAAAATGACGTTGTCTTATATTTCATTTACTCACAAACAATTTGTAACAAAATAATTCAAAAAAAAACAAAAGGAAGTTACCCTATAAAGTAGGTTAGACGTAAGAAAACAAACGGTTTGATGGCACGTGAGCAAGCTAAAATATTGCAGTGTTTTTATTCTCATTTCTACACCCTATTAAGGCTAGACTTTTTGCCATTTTTGTTGTTGATAATTTTGATTGACATACGAAAACTTTTGTCCCAAAGATATTGCAAAGCTTAGCCTTCAAAGGACATGAAAAAGACGTATCAGTAATAGTATTGGTAATTTGTAAAAAGTGAGTTTATTTCAAGGAGGAGAGCGAAGCATTCAGCTAAAATCATTTGCCAGAGGTAAGGAAGCGTCGACAGTCTAGCTTCACCAAGTTTCAGCTTTCTATGTACTATCGTTTCTGAGAAATTTCATTGTAAAATTAAGAAGATTTCCCCAACAGTGCTGCGAGTTGAAAACTAATTTCTTAGGAATTGGAATATCCTACCTAACTTGAAAAGTATTTCTTTTGTAACACTAAATCTTGTTGAAGCCTTGCATTCAGATGCTTTCAAACCAGTGGTGAAAAATACTTTAAACACATGCCGACCAGTCGTCATGGATAAACATTGTTTTAGAAAAGATGAAAGTTAACTAGCAACCCTGTTGGGGAGATCGTCTAATTTTGAATCGATATACCTCAAAAACAATAAGTCTTAAAAAGCTTAAATTTGGTAAAGATATGTACGTAGATTAGTCTTCATCATTTGCTCATAACCCAACATGTTCAGACCGGAAGCAACCCAACGTGACGCGAAGCGCCTTCGCCCATCTCCGCAAATGGTCGACAATATTTGCAATGACGTCAGCGACAAGTGCGCGTTACATTGCGAAGGTGCAAATCAATGTAGAAGGCATGTAGCTGATCAGAGTAGTTTGAATAACTGAAATTAGTCAAAGTAGTGGTAGGTATCAGCCTGTTACAGAAAGTGCTCAATAACTGGTTCAAAGCTAGAGCTTGATTACAGTACACATATACCACTCTAAAATATTAAAAACTATCTAAAACCCGACAGACTGTTTCACCTATAAAAGGATCATCAGGGGTCTAAAAATAAAAACATACACTGTGATAAAAACTGATACTGATAAAAGTCATAAATACTGTATAACGCTGTACTGCTGAACTCTGGTAAAATACAGTGATGCTAAGTCAAGTGAGCAAAAATTACGCGCGCGAGGTCAAGGTGAAAAAACAATAGACTGCGAGATGGTGAGAACAAATAAGTGTCGGAGTATGAGGTGTGAGTTCGGTACCCGTTGTAGAAGAATTGCAAATATAGAACTTATTTATGGGATAGGTTTAAACTGTTTCAATTTGTTTTTGTGACGGCACTTGTTAACCAATTCAGTTCTTTTATTAAGGGTAGTACTTCTGTTTGCGGTCAAAATGTAATATTTTTCTGCAAGACAAAGATTGCATTGTCGACTTCCATGGTGGTATGGTTTGGCCTTACAGATGATTTTCCATGAGATGGTTGGGTTCAAACCAGAGTCCTTGCATGCCCAGATGTATTTCGAAAGTTCAGTCGCCTTGCTCTTCTCCCGGTGTCAGAACGACTGCACGTGATTGTAGTAGCGTGCTTTGAATTCGGTCTCGCACAGACCAAAGTAGTCCATGGTTTTGCCGCTACATTCTACGCTGGCTTTGTAGACAATACATTTCTCACGGCATCTACTGGACATCGGGCACTGTGTCTTATTTCTGCAGTTACAAGGCAAAGCTTTCGGTTTCCTATCAGGTTCATGAAGTAGTTTCTTATTGTGGGCTGAGATAATGGTGGCCATGTTTGGGGTACAACTGTAACTTAGCTTGATGACATTTTTATTGCAAATTTTGTGAAGCCTATGTTCAGGGGGAAAGTGCTTTTTCAACAAATGGAAGAAACTCTTTCCAATGTTAGTTTTTGCTTGGTTATTATATGGTGGGTTAAACCATATAATGTTGCGTTTTCTGTTGCGTTTCCTTTCTCTGCCGAGTGCTGGTTGTTGTTGAAATGAAAGCTTGACATTGTAGCCACTCTTTTGCAAGGCTTGTTCATATGTAGGTGTAGCTCTATGGAATTCGCTTTCATCGTAAGAGATTTGGGAAATTCTTTTCTTAATCATCAGGGGTAGATGTTTGGTGATTGTAGGAGGGTGGTTGGACCGGATATTGATATATAGGGGATTGTCATTGGGCTTTCTGAAAGGGGAAAATTTTCCGGTGTTTAAGTTGAGAACCACATCAAGAAAATCGGTTTGTATTAGATTGGTATCGGCAATGACTTTCAGGTTGTGTTGCTGGAAAATCTTTTCCACTTGTTTGCGTGTTTTGTCTGCTTCAGGACCAGATGCATTACGGATGATGGCGAGTTCGTCGTCCCGGTATAATCCGACAGCTTCTTTACCGAGCAAGAGTGACAAGTGGTGGAGTAGGAATAGTCCAACTAATTCACACACCTCGGCGCCGTCATAGGCGCCCATGGTCACATCAAATCGACTATCGTCTTTTTTTGACCACGCGTCACCATCGCAGAATAGTAGCGATCTTCGGCAGTGCATGATGATTTTGACAGTATCATCATCAATATTTACAAATTGGCGGGCGTGATTGATAGCATCTGCGAAGAGCTTTACTGAGATTGAAGGGTAAAAATTTTCTATATCAAACTTGAGGAATTTGCAGTTTTCTTTGTCTGATATGGAGGTAAACCACGACAACGTGTCTGCAGTATTACGCCATTGATTGAGACTTGATTTTCTTCGTAGCTTTGTATTAATTAAGTCCAGATGGTGCTTGCTAACCTTACCGATGGCTGGTTTTGCAGGATTGATGAGCCTACATTTTGGATGACTCAAAAAGTTTTCTTTATGATCTTTCAGTGTGATGAAAGCTTGGTTCGGGGGGAAGCATTCGATCCTCTCGTCTAACTTTAAGTCTTGGGCAATGGCTTTGGCTTCTGTGTTGATTTGACCCAAAGTGGATGTCTCTGCCTTTTGGTAGGTGCTGGTGACGTTGTCTGTTAGAAGCTTTTTGTAGTTGTTCACCGCAAGCTCGTACATGTTGGTGGTCTTATCTGCCGGTACAAAAATGTTGCGAGATTTCTTGATTTTATCGACATCTTTAGCCAACTGCAATTGGAAAGCATTGCGTGTGGGTCTGAACTTAACGGACTTAACCATAGAGTAAAGGTCTTCTTCGAAAGCGTTAAGAGCTTCGTGTTGGGGGGGTGTGCATGCAGTCGTTCAGACACCGGGAGAAGAGCAAGGCGACTGAACTTTCGAAATACATCTGGGCATGCAAGGACTCTGGTTTGAACCCAACCATCTCATGGAAAATCATCTGTAAGGCCAAACCATACCACCATGGAAGTCGACAATGCAATCTTTGTCTTGCAGAAAAATATTACATTTTGACCGCAAACAGAAGTACTACCCTTAATAAAAGAACTGAATTGGTTAACAAGTGCCGTCACAAAAACAAATTGAAACAGTTTAAACCTATCCCATAAATAAGTTCTATATTTGCAATTCTTCTACAACGGGTACCGAACTCACACCTCATACTCCGACACTTATTTGTTCTCACCATCTCGCAGTCTATTGTTTTTTCACCTTGACCTCGCGCGCGTAATTTTTGCTCACTTGACTTAGCATCACTGTATTTTACCAGAGTTCAGCAGTACAGCGTTATACAGTATTTATGACTTTTATCAGTATCAGTTTTTATCACAGTGTATGTTTTTATTTTTAGACCCCTGATGATCCTTTTATAGGTGAAACAGTCTGTCGGGTTTTAGATAGTTTTTAATATTTTAGAGTGGTATATGTGTACTGTAACTGAAATTAGTTGTAGAAACTTTTTTGTTTCAGATTGTGTAATCCTTTACTCTAAACACGAAAAAAAATGAAAAAAAATAACTTTGCTTGTAATTCTCCTTGCAAGTAAGTTTCAAAGTAGAATTACTGTAGCGGTTCATAAAATACGGAAAGCTTGTAAAGAACTTTATTTCTTAGACACTGGTGATGTGCCCCCCTTAAGGGGTGCGACTGATTCACAAGTGGGGTGGACCAGGCGCATCGATTTCTCGAAATCTTTAGGGGGTCCAATTTAATAATCAGAACTTTTTTTGCGAAATCTCGCGAATTTTGTTTGCATTGTTTGTACATCGTAGACTTTATTTGTATTGTTTTTACCTTGTAATAGCACATTTGATGCATTTGTTTTGGTGTTATGCCGTTTAGGAAATGAGCGTATGGTTTCTTGAAAGAAAAATGAAAAAAAAACAAACTTAGAGCGACCAAAAGTGTGTTAGTGGGCATGAAAGGATATCTTGAGATGTACAACTGTGTGAAAAATATTTTGCGGTATTTTTTGAATGCAACTCTTTCACTCCAAACTTTTGAGGATTTTTTTTGTCCCAAATTCAAATTCCACGACTTTGAAAACTTTAGAATCGTTCCGCCAAGCCTGTTCCTCCTACCATAAGGATGTCACTTATAGGCGTAGCCAAGCCGAGGGGGCTGGGCCCTCCCAATTAAAATGCCCTCAACGATAAAAATATTAAAACAAAGCCTACAGTTTCTTCAGTTTCAGATTTAGGTAGCATTTCTCCGTTTAACAGTGCACGTGTTTAACAGTAATATTATAAACAATATTAACATGGACAACTATAGGGACCCGGGCCCTTCAATTCAAAAAATTGGCCAACCATTTAAGTGCATAGCCCGGCATAAAACAAGAGTTTTGCTTAAAAATTGCAACCTCAGGCACTTTTCCATTAATTTATGAACGTAATACCATAACTTTGACCGGATTTACCAAATAGTACAGTGCCAGGGGGCCCTGCGCTTAAATGGTTGGTTTAAAAGTGTTTTATCTTCACCTATGTTTAACTAAAAATTGCAGCGAAAATCCGCAAAGTACCAGGGGCCGGGGGCAACGTCACTCCCGCCTGGGCAAAAATATGATTAGTTATAGGCTTTACCAATAACCATCTATTGTACCAATTAACTTTCAATACCAATTCACCTTCACCTTGCGAGTTTTTGCGCGACAAAACGCTTTGGAAACAAAAATTAGCTCACGAAAATGGTCATTGAACAAATTATTGAATTTAAATTAGGGGGCCTGGGCTCTTAGGTCGTTACATGTGCTCCTACAACTGGTTATTTTTTGACAAAGCAAAAATCGCTTTAGGCAAATCATTGTGTGGATTATTATCTACTGCTAATATATTGCCGGAGGCAATGTACATTACTTTCGCCTACCTGGGCCAAATCACATGCAAAATTTAACACTAAATGCAAGATATAAAACGTGTTTTGGACTTAAATTGTACGTAAAAAGAGAAATGAACAATTTTATTTTTCAATTAGCATTTAAAATGTTAAAATCTAGCTCTTTCAAATTACCTTAAAAACGCGCGAAATGTTATCCAATTGCATTAAAATAGGTATTTTTATCAAAAGATTCCGAAAAAAACGCACAGCGGCTGGGGCCCCCGTCTGTGATACCTTTGAGTTACACCACTTAGCTCATTCTGTTTCCCAATTCAAACATTTTTTCTTTTTAACATTTACTTCAAGTTTTCACTTCTCAGCAAAATCCTGGCTGCGTGCCAAACCAAGCCACGGCTTTTAATCTTCCATTTTAAAACATCTTTGTCCCGTAAAAAGTTTCTTATTTTGAAAATGCTTGATGACATCATTGCATGTAATTTGACCCCCCCAATTAAAAATCCTGGCTCGCATATGATGACACCGTCCATTAAGTCCCCGCCCAGATAGCACCATTTCAAGAGACGCCAGTGCCTTTTTGTGTTTGTTAGCGTGGCGACTTCCATGCTTCCACAGCTGAACTAAATAATCAACCTGGCTAACTTGTGCTAAGGGTCTTTATTACAAAATCTGCGAAAAAACAGTTCTTGCTCACGAATTCTGGGGTGATAACCAGTATCTTGGAAGTCTCATGCCTCGAACTGCACTCCAGTGGCACCAAGCCAGTTACTTTCTTTGGGGAACAATCCTCGCTTGGCGGGCACAATTCTCGTTTGGGGGGGCACAAGCATTGATTTGGGGGAGCACGGCCCCGGAATGCCCTCCGTGGCGTCTGGTCTGCAGCAAGTTTACAGCAATTTATCGCACTGTAACTATCGCATTTTCGTTAAAGAGACACTGAGCGAAATCGGTTTCATTGAGGAATGAGAACTACTTGATGTAATAATACCAAGGTGTCCCAAACTTTTTTTCTCAATTTCCTGTATTTGCAAAAATACGATTTATTTCGTTTGACTTATTGGCAGCCTTGCATTTCGCAATTTTGTAACATTGCAAAAGGCATAATTTTGCTAAAATTCTCGCTACCTAAGAAACGCGACTATCAACTAGTAGCAGTGAGTAGCCCAGCTATCACCAAATCTGAAAACTTTGTTATTGTCACTGGAACATGTAAACCTAGGCTACCAGCACTGATCTACAATACGCCTTTGATGATGCCACAAAATTGCGAAAAGCGGTGTTGCCAATGGTATGTAATCAAACAAATTAAAACGTATTTTCGCATTGTGGAAAGTTTGGGAAAGGGTTTAAGGCACCTCTGTATTACCTCAGGTAGTTCTCGTTTATTCAATAAAACCGATTTCGAACAGTATCTCTTGACGATAACGAAGAACACCTGCATCAAAATCAACTGTCTAGAGTGTATATTCATTTTATACAAGTACGAAGAGAGTGTCAGAAATCGACTGTCAAGTAGCAGTAGTACTGACTACCTATTTTAATAAAGAAATGATTAGTCTTGTTCTATGTGGAGTTTTAGTTGCTAGCATTTATCTCAAAACGATGACAACTGATAAACTTCACCAACGTATTGACTATATTAGTGCATGTTAATTTACACACAGAGTTTAATTTAGCCCGCTACCAGATCACTTTAATCGTTAGTTTTTGGTTCAGAAAAAAAGGACCATGTTCGATAAAACTCGCTTATAAGCTCATCTAATAGTCTCAATCGCTGTACGGCCTGCCGTTTCGAGTTTTTTACTTGATTAGCAACGATCAGAGAGCATCCTGGTTAGCTGAAAGACAGATTCTTAAAGCCTGCACAAAAGTTATCGCTTGTGGTAACATTCGTACCCAGCGAGAGTGCTCGACCTGAACAAATCTATACAAGAGCAGACTGAAAATAACTAGTAAAGACTCCAAACGGTAACGTGTGAAAATTTAAATCGAAAAAAGTCTTGGAAGGAGTTTATTAGCAGTAGCGGCAGAAAATTTGCTAAAAAATATGCTAAAAATTGCCGCTTTTTCACTAAAAAAACAGCTTCGCTACCGCTTTTCGCTGGTGACAAAAAAAAGCAGCGGCGCTGCCGCTGCCGCTACCGAAAAAGTAGCGGTACTAGTAGCGCCGCTGTCCATCACTGCTGGCAGACACACCGTCACAATAATGAGTTCGTGACATACACAAATAAAAATTGTGCTACGTATTAGCTAGGTGGCTAGATGATACACATACTGGTATTGTGATTATTATTGTAAAATCTTGGCATAGCGCTGTGATTTGCAGTTTTTAAGATTTTGAGCAAGAAAAGTTTGTCAAGACAGAAATGGTATTTTGTTAGTATCCATGATAAATAGTAAAAATGCTTATTTTTATTGGGGGCCACCTTACTGTTTGGACCCTCCAATGCATATCTTTTGGGAGTCCGGACACCCCGACCCCCCCGGAAATTTATGCGCCTGGGTTGGACTTGCTGATGCTTTAACTTTTAGACTCGAGGAAGATTAGCATAGGAAAATACAGAATGATCGCTTAGTTTTTGTGCGACACTGCACTTAGCTACGCTTGTGACAAAACAACATGTTCGGCCGGAAGAATGGGTCAAATTTAGTGTTAATGAGCTGAATTACACTTGACATTTAAACAACGTTCGTGACAAAAAAATAAGTTTGGAAATAAGATGTTGAATTGTTGGTGTTAATAAGCTTACAGCCAGGTTGCTTCACTTCGTCAACACTGCGTGAAAATGGCCAGGCTTTAAGTGATGGGTTAAATCAGTTCGTATTGTAAATAAGTTTACCAACCTCAGATCTGTTTGAGAGAAAAATCCTGTTCTGCAGACCACTTGAAACGACCACTGAGATGTATTTAAACTAGTTGATGCATACTTTCAAAAAAAAAATTAAAACTTTTTAGAGTCTGCTCTGATCGTACTCCAGCTACTGCATAATGTATATGCTTGAGCAGAGCCTGCGAGGGGGTACATTGTACCCGGGCCCGGGCCAAGGGGGCCCGGAAGAGTTCAGGTTTTCACGTTAAGTTTTCATATCGCACCATAACACCGCAATCAAACTTGCCTACAGCAAAAATATCAATCAGCCTATTCAGTACTGGAAATTGGTCACTATTTTTGCTACACAGCCTTTAGGACATCCAATAGTGGCCGATTTGATTTTTAAAAAAGAGGAAAAAGTATCAAAAGCCATACACTTGCACCGAAATTAACTTTTCGTTACATTTCTCTGACTTGAGAGCCCTAATTCTACGGTATAACAATGTACGAGGGCCCACATTTCCAGAGATCCAAAAGCATTTCAACCTCAGAGAGCGGAGTCAAAGTTGACACACTATACTGCTATCATCAAATAACTCACTCTATCTGTATGAGTTTAATAGGCATTTGGGTTTGTGAAGTCTATGATTGCAGATGACTTCTTAAAACTTTTATCAGTAACATATTTGCATTAGCGGTATTAAAGTCATTATATTGTATAACATTGTGTCAATGTCATCATTCCCCACTTCACATAATTTCTTTCATTTTCTGCTTGTCAATTTAAACAAGTTTGGTGCTGGGATATTGATCAAATGCTGTATTTTACCCTCGAGAAACATAAAAAGTGCTAAAGCTTCCGGGCCCTGCCCCGGACCCCGCTGGGGGAGCTCACAGCGTTCCCCCAGACCCCCTAGCTGGATTTAAACCAATTTTATGTCTAGTTGTGTTTCCATAGGTCCTAACTGAATGCGAATATCGTTATCCCCTCACTTTTAAATGAGGATCTACACCCATCGGACAAAAAATGATTTAACTGCATGGACCTCGACAAAGACTAAATGAGATTTGGGGGCCCAGTATCGACCTTCGTACCCCCTAGAAAATTTTCTCTCTGAGGCCATGTGCTTGAGATGTAAGAGTGGATTTATAACCAGGATGAGGTAGAAGTCGAAATTTCGTAACCCACTGAAATGAGAAGCCGATCTGTGATGTGCGTTTTCAAATCTTAAATTAAGTTGCCAATAACCTAAACCAGCTGCATCTTTCGCACTGAGCAGGATAACGTCAAAAAATCATTGTCTTATTTTCCGTTTGTTTAGTTTTGAAGCTGGGTGGGGCGTGAGCCTGATTGAGTAGTGCAAAAGCCAGAGCGACTCAAAAGTGAAAAAGTTTTAAGAACCTATGTCCTTAATTATGTGCTAATGTTTCAAATTAAACCTAAACTTTACGAAGCCGAAAAGCGCTGATTCGCACTGTTAGTCTTTGCCAAATCTACTATAAACTCTGCTAATGCTCACATTTTTTCAATATCTTTATTTATTGAAAATACAAAACTACAGAACTGACGTCACCCAATTGCGTCAACAATATTCAGGACGTAGCCCAAGCTTGCTTTCAAAATATAACTAAATGCATGAATGGAGTGGAGTTGCAAAGTACGCTGATATTCTCAACAACGTCGGTTATGATGACGTCATCAGGTAACGTCTACAGTGGTTGTTAGCTTTTTCGTAACTAAGAAAAATACGATTGTTAAATTCTGACTACGTCATGGAACTGATGCGTAAGTGCTATACTCGTTGATGTTTACTGGAAAGCAACATCAGCAATGACGGAAGATATCGACTCAGAAAGTTGGTCATAATTCTTCAATTTTCCTTGACTAGAATCTAGCAAAGGGACCTTTCTGATTTTTGAGTCAAGCAGCCTCCTGCCCATCTGTCTACTACACACAGAGGAGGCTTCACGCTGTCCCTTTCTACTGTTTAGCTGAACGTCAAGCACGAAACAGTGAAAACCATTTTTTAGTCCTCGGTTTGACCCTAGCGGTAATGGAATCCCAGTCTACCGTTTTGGTAGTAGATGCTCTATCTACTCGACCACCAATCGGTTAATCGTACTATATAATGGATTCGTGTCTGACGCGTGCCGAATTAACGAATCATCATTTCACAACATGTGTCTATCGAATCAATCAACTCAAAACTCCCATGGTCTCCAGCGGCAGGAAGCTCCACCACTAGATACCTTTTTAAATGCGCTAGGGCTACACCAGTTTCTTTACCATGCAGCCTAAATCTGACATTTTCCCAACAAAAATATTAATAACTTTTGCTTAAAGGCCCCCCTCCCCCACACTGCATTGCAATTTTCAAAAGCCGTCAGACTGTCTCGCATTTTGACATCTCTTTCTACTAGTTTTATCTACTTTTTTTCTTCTACTTTTTTGTTTATTTCATCGTCAGTAAGTGAAACAAATTTACTGGAGTTTTGTTTTTACTTTTCATTATGCTCTGAATCTATCTTACGCTGTATTGATTTATTATGCCTTAGGTTTAGACGATTTTTTTTCTTTTTTTTTCGTATTTTTTTTATGTCTTGCTCTTGCGTAATTGACAATATTTGCAGGATTGCTTCAAATCATGAATAGACTTCAAATCGATTTTGTAATATTACGGTAGATTAATGATGAGAAACTGCAGACTCGACAATCATGCCAGCAGTTTCTTTAAACTGACATTTGTTTTGGTGTTAAGCAACTTCTCGTAGAAAAAACGCTTTTAAATTTTCATTTACATCTAATTCGATATTTTTTACTTCTTTTTCTATAATGAAAAATTTATCGTTGTTATCTGTAAGGAAGAACATATTCTTAAGTTTTACGTGTTACTTTGCTACTCTTTTTACTGTACTTTATAAATGTTACTTTTAGAATTGCTCTGCACGTGCTCAGGTTTCGGAAAGTAACTTCGACAAATCTCAAAATTATAAAGCTTCCCCTAATTTTAACAACTTCAAATTTTTAGAAGTTATTTTTTAATAAATTTAACTCAAAATCAAGTTTATTTGAAACAAAAAGCTTGTTTTCTAATGGGATTTATCAGGTAAAAAACAAGAGGAGAACATTTTTGTCCTCCGTGTAAAATATACGGTTAACGATTTTCAACTTTTAGTTGTACCGAAAAATAATAACTTTGCTGTTCCAAACTCAACCTTCAAACGAGTAAAAATGATAAAAACAATGCATAATTATGGACTTGCTTTCCAGAAGACATTAAGTTGCTAGCGACCAGAACTGCAGCTTTTGCAATGCGAAATTGCGATGACGTTTATCAAGATGGCTTACGCACTGACGGGGTATACAATGTTTATACTGGCTCTAAATTCGCACAAGTGTATTGTGAATTTGAACGAGAAAACTACAATAATTGGCTGGTAAGCTTTCCTATTTCCAGTAAATGCTGCACTGTAGTTCGTCATATTGCATTAACTTTGTCAACAAAAACATCAGTCAATAAATTTTCCGCAGCTAAATTGATTTAAAAATGTTTGAAAGAAAAAATTAAGTTTCAAACTTTTTTTCATCTAACCCCTCCTTTTTTGCGTGATACTCATGGCTTTAGTTTTCAACTATTCCAGATGTTTGGGCAATTTTCGAGCAACCATTTGGCGGTATTCTCATCCAGTGATATCAACCCATCTGCTGTTGGTGGGGAAAAAAAGACTGTGATAAAAATTGCAATCTGGAGTGAGCTGCTTTACAATGTATTTGCCAGCTAAAGTTGTTGCCAGTCCCATTATTTTATGCATCAAACTTCATTATCGTCTTATGTCAATATTACAGTACTGGTCCAACATCGAAAAAAGGGTGAAATATTGAAGTATTTTAAGTTTAAGTCTCTATTCGTGTGCCTTGAATTCATACTGAAGCATAGGCGAGGCTTGCGCTTCTGTAACAAACAATTTTCTTCACCTGACTCATCCTTTGCTCAAGGACGTATAGTTGGGGAAATGGCTACGGGGTCGACGACTCAGGTTTTCTAACAAGCAAACTAGTCAACTACTGCAGTACAGGCCCGAAGCCAAAAAATGATTTGAAGTTAAAACTAGGTCCGAAAAAGCCCCAAAAGTTAAGTTTTGTCAAAGAATGTGACTCTACGGTTTTTGCTCGTATCAAGTTAAAATACAACTACTTATTGCTGATCAACTGTAACGCAGTAGTGATAATTGCGCAGTAACAATCGTATGATACTTGAACAAAATCATTATTTAATGTTGCAAAGTCATTTTAATTTACGCTTTTACATAGCACCTAATAGGCTAAAACAACTAAAATAAATATGAAATGGAAAGTGCAAAATATAAATTTACAGCTACGTCAGCTTGACGACTGAATTAAGTTCATACTTTAACTATGAAGTTGGTTTGGCTTGCATTTTAAACGAACTAAAGTTTTTTGCAATGATGTGAGCGCTGTTTTGTGTTTTTCATGTACTGCATGTCCATATTATATTGTTGTCAAATCTACATTTGTCGAAATTGTATTTGTTTAACTTGGTCAAAATTGTATTTGTTTAACTTAGTCTATTTTAAATTTGTTTAACTTTAAAATGCATGCATTTAAAAGTGAGTTGGACTTGATTTGTAAATAAGGGGGGGGGGGGGGGGGGAGGGAGGGTAAGGTGAGGGGCTGGGCAAATTCATCCTTCCAATTGGCTCGGAATCTCAGTAATTAAGTTCTTTACAAAAACGTTTGAAATAAGATTCAAATGCTGGCTTTATGGCAGTTTGATTTTTTGGAAAATCGCAAAAATTGTCCATCACCCTTCTCTCTCTGAATCAGATCTTTGCCGCGAGTGAGTTGCAGCAGTTGGCTTAGCATGTTGCCAAGGACATTTTTTGAGATTTTCAAAAAAAATTAATGTTTGGTTCAAGATTCCCCTTAGCGTAATCCTGGTTGCGTGCCTAAAATTAAACTTTCCGTTGAAAAATCCTGGCTAATCTATGCCCTTGATCATGGGTTTAGTAAAATAATTGCGGAGAATATAGCCAGACGCCAAACATAATTGAGCTAATGGAGTCTTTGCAACAAAGCTCACCATAAATTGGGAGGTACTCAGTTGATGTTGTTAGATCTTATTGATATAAATCCTATTCAACCAAAAACTCCAATAAAAAATCATATTAAATCAAAGCATTATACTAGTATGTGCAGTTGCTGTGCGCATGACCTAAGAAATTTTTTTCAGGTTTTTCATCGAAGAATAAACGGTGAAGCGGATTTCTTCTTAAACTGGGATTTCTACGAGCGTGGATTCGGCAATAAAACTGGGGAATTTTGGTTAGGTATTATTAAAAGTAGAAGCAAATAATTTTTTTTTTACAATCAGTTGTTAAATAAATAGTGCGGGACAATTATAGTCGTATTAAATTGAATAACAAAAAATGTTGACTTGTAATTTTGAAACGATAATTAGCTATATAGAATGCAAAGCTCATAACTTCGTCTATGATAGATCAGTCTCACATTTACTTTGAAGGGAGCTGTGTTGCCCGGGCGCAATGATGCGGAGATGGGCCCCGCCAACTCGTTACACGCTTCGGCGTAATGCAAATTGTATAACGAAAAATTTGATTTCATAGATAAATCTCAGATTAGCTTGCCGATTTTCTATCTTCTTCCTTTCTAGTGCGTTTATGGCCAGAAGGTGTTTTTGATATTTCCTGGTCAAGAAAACCTGGCAAAATAAAGATGTTTCATAAACTATTAAGTTATTTATCAAAAAATCAACATCGCAAAAATCTCCAAAAAGTAAACTTTTTTGATTAATTTATTGACTTAAGTCTTAATATTAGCTTAATTTACTTTAACCAAAATAACCAAAAATAAAATACTAGAATGCGTCAAGAGTTAAATATCCTCCGAGGCGTCAGAAAATGAATGTCTCTGGCTGTTTTCTGGCTCGAATTTGAATCCCATCGGTAGTTCTTTTTCTGGCTATTTGAGGTAGACTCCTGATAAGACAAGTTGCCTTCTGTATTTTTAAGTAAATATAGAAGACTTGTAAAGATGTTATCGTCTTGCAAAAATATTTTCTCGATTTAATGGTTACATTGGGAAGAAAGCTGTCACACGAGTTGCTATATTTTATTTAAAGTAATAACTCAAATACATATTTGTAACAAAGTACAATCATTTCCAAATTACCATTTTTTATTGGTAAATAAATGTCGATGATGACTGAAGTGATAATTTGAAATGTGTTTAATGAATTGTATTTTGCCAGTTTGTTTTTCAGTAAATTTGTTCCTAAAATATCAATATGTGCCAAACAACATTAACATTCATTCTTGGTCTTGTGCCTCATTTTGTTTGCAGTTGATTTTTAGGTTTACAATCACTTCACGAAATCACAAATTCAGGATCTTATCGACTTCGGGTTGATTTGGAAGACTGGGAAGGAAACCAAGCCTATGCTGAATACGAGTAAGATTTTGATAAACAAACGTGCTTTTTGTTATTAAACAATCAATTATATCGTAGTTGTCGCTTCAGCTGATTGGCAATCAAACCATCATCAGTAGGGTTGCCAACTTTGCGTTTAACCTTTCCGGGACACCTTAATGCGTAGAATTTGAAAACTGATGCAACAGAAGCTTCCGACGCACGAATGACGATCAAAAGCAACAGTGCGTGCTGCGCGTCGTAGAGTGATGATCGAGCAGCGTTATTAAAACTCCCCGCCTCTAAATAATTTTATCATAATCAAAGAAACGTGTAAAATAGTGAATCTTTGAAGCACAAATGCAAAAAACACTAAAACAGAAAAAATGTACACCATTTGTTCTAACTCTAACAAAAACTAAGGGGCGGTATACTGCTCAACTTTTGTTGCACTCAAAGCAATGCGTTAACTTTGTTATTATCTCTACGATGCGTAGAGCTACTAGAGCGCGACAAAAAAACTGAGCAGTATGCCGCCAAAAAAGTTGCAAGAACTCTAACAAAAAATCAGTCCTGGCATTTAAATTTGTATTTTTTGTGATTTCGCCGCTTTAAGAAGATCTAAACGTCTGAATTTGCGAAATTGGACGAAATTTCAGGCCCAATTTTGGCGAAGACCTTTTTTTTGGAGATCACCTAATTCTGGGCGGAAAAAACCTTTGAATCACTCTGAATTTTGGCGAAGACCTTTATAAGAAGACCTTGGCGAAGACCTTTTTTTTTTTAACTTTGGGCGGAAAAAACCTTTGAATTTCGGATTTCGGCCGAAAAATCGCTCTGAATTTTGGCGAAGACCTTTTTTTTTTTGGAGATCGCCTAACTTTGGGCGGAAAAAACCTTTGAATTTCCGAGCTTTCCGAGACATTTCGTCTGAATTTTTGGACAAACCGTCTGAAACTGATTCAAGATCAATGAAAATTCGAGTCAAGGTCGTTTGCACACTTCTCACTCTTTCAAAATAGCCCCTCCCCCTTTTCCAAATCCTAGCAACGAACTTTATTAGTTATATGTTAGGGTTGCCGTACGTCAGAAATTTTCATGACATGTCCGTAATTTTAGTGGAAAAATTTGTAGCAGCACTATTCACGCTTGTGATTGTAGGCCTATATAGCTCTTCATTGTAATTGTTTTACTCTTGTGATGTCATAGTACCGTTACTCGGTATCTTACCTGACATGTTTTTAACCTTCATTAACTTCAGTCTTAGAGTAGTAAACTTACTGATCGAGTGAAAAGCAAGTTTCTACAAATTAGAGTCAGGGAAAAAAGCTGAAAAGTGTCTAAATGTCAGGAATTTTGACCTTCGAAATGAAATTTGCTCTCGGAAATGTGATCTCCAAAAATAAGATCTTCACCGCGTATTCGGAGTAAAATCGGGGCGGTGCAATAGCACCTAAAATTTAGTCTCGGAAAAGTGTTTTCGAAAAAAAGGTCTTCACCCGTTTTGTGGACTAAAGGCTATAGCATTTTGATCGATGTGAAGGTTAGGGATTCTGTCAACTCGAATACGGTAAATCTATTGCTATACCAATAATCTATGCCAATAAGAACTGCAGCAATAATTGCAAAATTTTAGATTTTCATATAGAACTGTAGTGTAGAATATAAAAATGTCTTTCAAAGATAAACCAAAGGCTGCTAAGTTTCGAAAGATTGAAAGCGTTTTCAACAAACCTGCAGTAGAAGCTACAAATGCTAGCAATTCCAGATCAGCAGCAGCCAACGTGGAAAGCGCAGCGATAATAGAACGAGCCTTGCAAGTGCGGGATCAAACGAGCGCTGAAAGCGAACAAAATGATTTGGGTGAGGAAAAAAATGAGGCCGAGGATCATGATACTCAAGAAAACCAAACTGATGTTGAAGAAGATGAAAGTGAAGATGCTAACTGCGCAAGAGAAAGTGATTTCTCTCAGTCTAGTTTTTCAATGTATCGGGGATTCAGGGTGAATATTGGATCAATAGTGCTGAAAGCAGGAGGTAGTAGAGTATAGTCAACATACACGAAGAAACTTCCTGGTTCAAGAAAAAGACTAATGGCAAAATGTCTGCTATGCAACGAGTTTAATGATGTGTCGGTGCAAAATTCTGGAAGAAAGAAAGTGCCCATTGCTGATGGCATTCGATGCGATAGCAAAGAAAAGCTGCAATATATTGTTGACCATTTGCTTGGACCAGTGCATCAAGGTGTGTTACAGCACAAAAACTTGTTAACGTTATGGAACCAACGGGACAGCCAACACCCTTTGATTAAAACCATAAAAGATCACGATCCTGAAGTCATAAGAACACTCACTGATTTAGCTGTTTGTGTTCATAACGACAGTAAGTTGTTTACTCCTGCTGCTTGGTCATGGCCATCCCGATCTCTGGCTAATTTACACGCAGAGTAGCAGTGGAAGATCTACGAGGAAAGGGATGCAAATTTTTGCAAATTTCAGCCATCATCCAAACAATTGCACTACAGAGATCCAATGCACTATGCAGAGATGTTGCATATAGAGGGCAAAACAGAGAGAAAAAAACTGCAAGATGAATTACAAGAGTGCCTTAAATTTTCTGTACAGATTGATGGCTCGGTTGACTCACAACAACAAGACAAAAAGTATGTTTTTGTCAAATATAACAGCCCAAAGTCCCCGTTGGAGCTAAAAACACGTCTCTTAACAATAAAGGAACCAGAACGTCGTGGGGCGGAAGGCCTAATCGAGTCAGTTCTATCCTCGCTCGAAGGATTAAATGAAGATATTATTGAATCAAAATTTGCTGGAGTAACCACTGACGGAGAAACTGCAAACACCGGAAGTACATCAGGATTGTGGGTAAGAATAGAACGTTATGTTGGTCACCAAACATTCAATATCTGGTGTTCTTGTCATCGATCTGATTTGGCCATGGAAGACTTGTTCCACTGCGTCCCGGAGTTAGAGCAGTGGCAATCTAACTTGATTGGTTTCGCTACGTTTTACCGTGTGTCAGGATTACGCACCAAAGAACTGAGAAATATCATGCCGGAAATGGTTGCTTTCCCGAGACATCATGATGTACGATTTGCACAGCATCTAGTTCAACTTGCTCTTGCAGCACTAAAGAACATGCCCGGATGCCGCCAACATTGGCAAAAGATCGTGGATGCACCGAGTGGAGTGTATGACAAAAAAGAGAAGGCAAAGTGCGCAGGATTCGCAAAAACATGGAGCCCATTGGGTATGCAAGAATGGTTAACTGCGTTTATGGTGGACATCTGCTCAATATTTCGATATATCGAAAAGGCAACCCAAAAGCCCGATGCAATCATTCCCGATGTTCTGCGATACAAAGAAATTGCGTTGCAAAAACTTGGTCTGCTCAAAGAAACTCCATATCTAGGTAGGCCTGTGCGCTGTTTTTACTTATGCACATTACTTTCTCGTGTAAGCCTAACAATTTGTAACGTAATGCAATGCATTAATCAACCATTTGAAAATTCATATCGTTCTTGTGCAGTTGTTAAGGTAAAAATATAATGCATGCAGCGCAAACTTCATTTTGTAATAATTTGCTTGCTTAGCTTTTTTTTTAAATAGGCCCATACATAAATGCCTGAAGTCACAATTAGGAAAAAAACAAATTTGCTACAACCTAGGAATATTTTTAAAACGCTGAAAGAGTACGGTAATACTGTACTTCACCTTACCTAAAGTCCCAGTAATTAATTTGTATGCACCGTTTTGATATTTTAGGTGGTCAAGAGCAATCTTTGCTTTGCTCTGAAAGAAATGAAACCAATGTTGCCGTGGAATCAAGCGTGGGAGATCGGTCTATAGCGCATTTCTATGTCACAACTTTTCGGCGTAGCAGAGATGCCATCAGAAACGAAATTGTGCAAGCTTCAGAAAATTTTTTGCTGGTGATCATGTACGAGTGTACTTAAGTGAATCTCTTGGTCTATGATTTCGACAAATGATAAGGTTTTAAAACAGTGACCTTGCACTTGTCAGTGGTCGCAGCAAACGATATCGAGCTTATTTCAGCAGCAAACTATGGGGACGTTTCTCCAGTCCGAATCCGATTTCAACGAACATAATCCTTAGAAGTTTGGTATTGGGAGCCTAAGCATACCACTATTCCAACAGCAACTGGGTGTCCCATAGAACCTCTGTTATGAGAAATTGTAGCTGCTGATTATTGTAAGTCGCATTATTAAATTAAATAAGAAATTATATAAACATGCCTAGGCATATTTTTGTATTTTGTGGTAGACAAGGTTAAACGATGAACAGAATAGCATCGTCCAGGCAATCGAACAAATAACCAATGCAGAATCAGCCGGAGCTTTCATCAACACCTGCCAACCATATTTTGCTTCGACCGCTATCAACGATCAAGGTCAATTCATCGACACTACGCTAGAAACTTTTGATGAAATGAAGCCGCCGAACGAAATAGCCAAAAACGATTATGGAGTACGGCTATACTTCATGCTAAGAAAAAGCAAACCTCCAGTTACAGATTTTTCGTCCACCTTTTGCGTGGTGTGTCCCCATAGTATGACGGTAGAAAGGTGCGTTTCCACATACAATCTTCTTCACGCTAAGCACCGCCAAAGTGCTTCTGAAGATACCCTAATAGATAGGCTCCTCATTTATTGGAACGGAGTAGCTACGGCCGATTACGAGCCAAGACCTGTCGTCATGCAGTTTCTATTGAAAGAACGAAGAAAGAAGTTTCCACACATCGAAACTTACAGCAAGCGACAGTTTATCCAAAGGTTTTTTGAATAAAAGCTAAAAATGAACAACCCAAAAAGCAAAAAAAGAATATGTTATTTTTATAATGAGATAGTCTCAATATTTCCTTATTTCGTTGTTTCTTCAACTTTTGTTTGTTTGTAGCTAATTGTGGAACTTTTTATACCCAGTGTTCTGCAGTACACTAATACGGTAATACGCACCGTCAACACTTTTCTCAATTAAAAATTACAGTCTAATCGCGAAGAACTCTGAAAGGGGGGTCTGGGGCAAAGCCCCCCAGACGTTAGGTTACCTTTAGGAATTTGCCCCCCCTAACGCAAAAGCTTAAAAGAGGCACTGCACCATGTGCAAAACATAGTCGTCAAACCTATATGTAAACGAGGCTTCTGAGTTCAAGGAGCATCGAACAATTGTGAGGTATAATAATCAAGGCGCTCCTTGTCATCGTCATTTCCGTTACGATCTAGAAGCATTAATTTTTAAACTAATTTTATTAATAATCTAAGCTGTATATTTGTGCAGTTAACGCACCGCAGGCAAGGGAAAAAAAAAACTAACAGGAAATAATCAAAAACATGCTTTAACCACACATGAATAGTTAAAAAAAGGACACACACACGTCAAAATTCTCATCGTTGAAATAGAATTAAATTAATTTGATTACAACAGAAAAATTAAAGTCAATATTTTGATATAAATTTTTTTCTTTAAAACACTTTTTGAACGAGTTAAACGTTTTTTGTTTAATGTCTTCATCAATTTCATTCCAAAGTTTGGCGTCTCAAAATTCTAATTTTTTCCCCCTGCATGAAGTTTTAGAAGCTCGAGGTAAAAAATTGTTAAATTTAGTAAGTTTTGTTGTTTAATAAAAATGTTTAATTCAATTTTATTACATCGTAGTTGAAACAAAAGTGGCAATTCAGTGTTATAAATTTCATTCATAGACTTAGCAAGTTCCAAATTTAAAATGTCATTTAACTACAGAAAGTTTATATTTTTATACAAATGAGTAACATGTGTTACGTCATAGCATTAAATCCTGATTTGCTGTATTGCATTTTCGAGTTTTTGATTTGTTTGCCTTCACGCGACGAGCGCGGTTTGCAGGGCATTTTTGCAGCTGTTGTAATTTAGCTCAAAACTTGTTACAAGTCGCTAAAATTTTGTACGTGGTTGAATTTGCATATAATTAAGCTTGTTTCTGCTTTATGCACGACGCATGAAGAAAGCAAGCTTTGCGATTCTTGATTGTGATGGTAAGCGTTCTTCAAATCATTCTTCTTTTTTAAGACCTGATGGTCAGACGCTTAAAATAACGTTACTTATGTTTGATACATTTTGTTAACGTGCATTTTTTGGTTAAGCCAGCGGGGCTTTACTGGTTATTCTTTCTTTAGCTCGCCGATTTTTAAATTTATTTTGAAACCGTGCTGCGGCGTGGTATAGTTATTTATTTGTCTCATTTTTTTTTTGTTTTTTGAATGAAGAAGAACTGGATCCATGGCAGCACGCGTCCTGTAAGAACCCCAGGAAAGCTTAGTCTTTTTTTTTGGAGTTAGTTACAACATGAGAAAAACGGGCCGACTTATACTGGCCCTAAACCGAAAATATAAGCCCGAATCCGGCTCAAACCGGATAAGCGAGTAAGCCAAAACCAGCCCGAAAAGGCCAAAAGCTAAAACACAAGGCAAGTAGGAAAGTACGTAGATATTTACGTAATCCAAATTAAGCTCGACATTTTGTCGATCTTAAGCTTGATTTCATTCCGAGCATGACCGGAAAAAGCCCGGTCTGACATACAACTCTGCATCAAGCAAATATGCACAATAGATATATATCCAGTTCGTTTTTGTAAGCATTATGATTAAGAATAAAGATTATTATCTCATGCAAATGTTAAAAAATTAGCTTAGATTCAAATGAAATCTTTCATTATCCTCGTTGTATTACGTCGCAGCGTTTAACTAATTGGCGGAATCCGTATCCGCGTCATTGCGCAAGCAGGATGCACAGCTCCTTTCGAAGAAATGTGGCAACGGTGGCGAGCTGTTGACAACACTGTAAACGATTTTACTGGCCCGAAATTTAAACCTCAAACATCTCGCTCCAGAGACCAAAGCGTTACCGCTCGACCAACTCTAATTGAGTCTGGAAATAAGGCCAACCGTAGAAAAGTGCTTTAGTGTTCTACACAACGTCGCTTTTAGTCATTCACTGCAACACTTCTTTAAATGCGCTCAAGTTTGAAAACCCCAAAACGGGCATTTTTGAATATGTTTCATCATTCAAACCTGCGTTGGTTTTCAAAACCTACATGAGACTGTGTAAACAACTTTTTGACATGTGAGAACGCGATTAGTTTGACACCATACCAAATGGTTACGTATAAAGCCTGCATTTGTAAAAATAAATGGTCATAAAGCCTGCATTTGTAAAAATTCATGCAGACAATATAAAACTAAATTTCCCGCACTTTTTAGGTAATTCTTTGCATCTTCACAGTAATCACCCTTTCTCGACAAAAAATCGTGATAATGACGCGCACGACAGCAGCAACTGTGCAATTAGATACTTCGGTGCATGGTGGTACACCGAGTGTCACTATTCAAATCTGAATGGAAGATACCGCAACGTAGGACCTGTTGATGCGACGGGTCTAAGTTGGTTCCATTGGAAAAATTCTTACTATTCAATGAAACATGCTTCAATGAAAATTCGTCCAAATTAATTTATTTCAAAGTAGTCTCTTATGGCTTAATAAAGTTCCTTTGCAAAAATCGTATCATATAGAAAAACTAACATTGTTCCTGCTACATTGCATTACTCGTTATTTGCTATTTACTTGACGACAAATGTAACCAAGTTTAATCAGTGTCTTTGTATATTACCAACGTTGATCTTTTTTTTATTTACATTTGCCACAACAATTTGTGATTTTCTATCTGAGCCACGGTTCAGAATCATAACATTATTATTCAAAAAAATGTTACCATACTTTATTGTTTCTATTTTTATATGACTGTATTAGAGCGTTTTTCATTTATCAAGCGCAACTCAATGAATCGAGTCATATTTACATTTTATTTACAATAAAGAATCAAGAGTATTCATGTCTTTGTTTGTAAAATACGTGTTTATAGTGTCATTCGTTTGAAATTAACTTAATTTTGCAAAGTGGTTTAATTACAATGAGCGGATTTCCGACTCGGGAATTAAGTGAAATTTTTTTTCGTTTTTTTTTTTTGTTATTCATCACTTGACACTCAAACAGAGTTGCTTTTTGCTACATCAGAAGAAAAAGGTTGTAAGCGAAAAAACCCTAAACTGAGAAAAACATCTTTTAATGTTCACGCCTAAAAAAGAATTAAAAGTTGTCAATATTCAAATTTCGGTTTTCAATATATGGTTGTACATCATAGCCATGTGTTCAACGTAAAATACTTCCAGTCCAATTACGACTCCATTTTCGGTACAAAGTTAGGTTTGCTAAAGTCACTTTCCGAAATTTGAGCATTTTTTGCCCATTATTTAACTTGAATGAGGCTACAAGAGGTTATTGTGAAGTAACCCTTCTGACTTAGGTATTTTATGATTCAGCATCAAAAAACAAACCTATTTGCAATGCCTATGAAGTCATTGAAAAATTATGGTTCTGACGTTACTATGATGACGTCATTAAAGGCAAAAACTTTTTCCTGAAGAATTGTGGCGAATAACATCAACCCGCATGCCAGTTATGGTATTCCCATAACTTTTGATTTAGAAGTTATAGGGGTAACTTTTCCCCCGTCCCCTTGTAAAATGCGTTGGACAAATACCAGAGGTGGAGTCGAGAACACAACTTTCAAGGCCAAGGACTGAAAAAAAATCCGAGACTAAGACCAAGGACCGACTTTTCGAGGACAAACCCTCTCGAGGCCAAGGACCGAGGACACAGTTTTTCTAACCAGAAAGTTTTTAGACTTTTCCTAATTTTTAAACGCGAAAGTGCTTAAGGTATTGCATTTCGCTAAGTTTTTGATAATCATTCAACATTAATAGTTTTTTATAGTAATAATGAATGCATTTTGAAGTTTTACACGTTAGCAGCTGATGTTGATTGCGTACCATAGCGGTATCGTGGTAACGAAACAAGACCATAACCCATGAATGGAAATATAGCTAAATTATAAACGTAGAAATGGTCAATTTTAAGGCCTTAATTTTATCAGTTAGGGTCCTGGTGTAAACGTCCACTGATTATGGATCCCCACTTTTTTAGTAGTTCTTAAACGCAAACCATGTTGTTTGGTTTAACCATTTCTTTTCAAAGAATTTTTAAAAATCATTGTCTTAAAAATAATTGCAAGATACTGTGAAATTTTGTTTTCAAAGTGAATTGAGGTACCGCACCGGGTATATTTATAAGCTCCAAAGTTTTTGGCATTGAAAAAATACGGAGTTCTGGGGCGAGGACAAAGTCCCCATGCCCCCGTTAAATAAGTTTATTGAATTTTTTTGGAAAAAATAGCAATTTTTGTGACTTTAAAAAAGATTAACATTCAGATTTTTAAAGCAATTTGAAAAGAAAATACCGTAACTGCTAAGTTAGAAAAACTTTAGTTTTCGCACAATTTTCCAAGTCTAATTTTAAGCCTGTCTTTCCTTTACATTTCAGTGTATTTTGTCTTTTTCTGATCTAATGCCTATCAATGAATGAGTGCGAAGGTTTCGGCCGCCAAAAGACACTTTGTTGAATTTTACATAAGGTGTTTGATTCAAAAAAGCTGAGGATCTCAGCAGGGTCGTATTAAGGAGGAAGGCATTGAAGACATTTGCCCCGGGCCCCCCTGAAACGGTCCGCAATTGTCGAAATGAAAAAAAAACATTAATTTTTTTTTTCTAAAAATGCCCAATTTTCTGCGGAAGCTTCCCTCTTTATCTCAATGACGTGAAGTAAAAAGTTAGGTATATTTAACGTCACACGTACTTTAATTTCTAGATAATTTTCATGGAGCGTTTTTTGTCATCCAATAGTTAGTTGTTTGAGATTCTCAGCAGCGATTTCCCACACACAAATTGTTCAGTGGATGTGGTTTTGCCCCCAGACCCCTAGCCAGTGACTCGGGTTATTTTTTTGTTAACTCAAAACAAATTCTTTGCGCTGGCGCATTTTCAGAACACGTTAATGTACTTAAGATATACGTTTTGTTAGTTACAATGAGATATACTATAGTATTTACTGTTGTATAATATCAAAATGTCCAACCTGGTAATACTGTATTACATTTCATTATCACACACTGCACACATACTTTCTTCTGAATTCACGCGTAGAATAGACTGGATCAGGTTTTTGCACTAGCAACTCAAAATTATAATTTCGGAAAAGGTTGACTTTATGTACGAAACAGTAGCAATACAGTGCAGCAACCATAAACCATAAGAATTGCTAATTTTGTCCTTTCAGTTGTTGTAAATTCGAATCTCCTGTTTATATTGAAATTAGCGTTGCAGCTGGAGAGTGTGCAGTACTGCTAATGTTTTATCTTTTTATGAGATTTGTTTATTAGCTGATTAGGATTTATTAAAGTTATAATTGCCATTTCAGATATATTTAAAGAGAGCCAATTGCAGTGCCGAAAACTTTCGCTAAGTAATTTTTTTTGTTGAAAATAATGTAAATGCATGTAACAAGCCTATAAATGCACCAGATCTTGTGGTTGTTGAGTATTGCTACTGTTCGGTACAACTCAAAATTGTGTTTGGACTCTCGGATTCCTTGTAATGGTTCTGGATATTTCAGTTCTTTGCAGTTTGTACCGCCTACACCGGAAGTGTTAGCAAAAATAAAAACATCAATTTTCCACATTGCTTTTTGGCCCCTTGTCTACCGATTAGAGCTTTCACACTATGCCATTAAAAATAAGTTTTAGAATGACTCGGCTTAATTGGCAATCACATTGTATTATTTTTCAAATAAGGAAAAGAAACAACGAATTTACTGACTTGCAATTGTATTGTCTTTTGTTTGGTTATTTTCCTTTTTAACCATCAAAAAACAATGTTGTCCTCTGGCCGAGGACAGGACATTTTCAAGGACTTGCAGACTTTGTGGCCTAGGACAAGAACTTGAGCGTCGAGGCCAAGGTCAAGGACTTCAAAATGTGTCCTCGAGGCCAAGGACGTCCTCGAAGACTCTACCTCTGTCAAATACTCCGTGTAAAATAGGGATAGCTTGCTCAACCAGCAAGTCCGGCTGCAATACTTGAAGCTTCAGCTTGCAGTAAACATCATTAGGTACAAATGTAATGCAGTTGAAATCTAGGTATTTAAAATAAGTGAATTTTCTGAAGTTCTTCTGGTGCTGTTAGCTAGTTTCGAAAAATCACTCTGGTGCTTCTCAAAAGACTAACTTTATTGCTAACGCTTCGCTAGTTACGATCGGTTAGCTTCATAAGAATCGAATGTCTATCTATCAAAGCGAGCCTATAACACCAGCAGAACTTTAGAAATTTCACTTTATTATGTAAGTAGTAGGCAAACATCTACATGGCAACCATGGCCTCCCAAAAACGGTGATTGGTGACGACGAAAAGAGATGAACTACGGCATACACAGTAAATCAATAAGGGTTCGTAAACGATAGCAGTGCCTACAATAATCTAGGCGTAGCCTACCTACAGAAAGTACAAACAGTGATTACCTCAGCTAGAACAAAAATGACTTTTTGCCTTGTGTGTACAAAAGGTACTTTTTGCTTTTACCTTGTCCGTGTACGTGCACTGTTTTATGCTCTGCTCCTAACTTTACACAATCAGCTAACGATGTAGCCATGTACGCTTAAAGTTTCCTGAGCATTTTTCATACATTGTGCTAGTTACTTACGACTTATGATTGCTTTGGATTGCATCACAATTTGCTTTAATCTACCAGCAAATTTCAGTAACAACTTTTCTCCGTTAAAGCAACTGCGCTAACAACCTTTCGCCGCTAACGTGTTTGCAACCTTTGCAGTTACATCCTTTTTGTATTGCTTATAATTCAACACCAGTAGGGCCTACGCGATGCACTTACAACTTACAATTTTTCCTGTGAATTTTTTGAAATTAGGACTAAATAAAAATACACCGAACTCAAATTCTAAAAAATGTCAGTTACGACCTTTTTCTTTTGAGGTAGCTTTTTTTAGCAGTAAGAATCGACTCGATACCTTTTCTCTTTTTCAGAAAATGGCTAGATTAGACTCGAGTCGCTGTTTTTTGAAAGACTAGTCGCGAGTTAACGTACCTAAGTGATTCGACTCAAGTCACTGGAGGAGAAGCTCGTTCTAACCCTGAAAAAAATAAACTGAGACTGTAATAGTTCCTCGCCTCAATCAATTTTCGAAGTTTATGCACTTAAACGAGGACTAGAGGCAAAATGAATGGGTTATTTAAAGCTAGGCAAATCGTATTAGACTAGATTGACGTTGACTCCATCCTTCTGGACTCAGCCGTTCTAGAGATAATTTTTCTTCAAACATGACGTCTGCGCCTCTAATTTATAAATTTTAATAATTTTTATTGGCAACCCTGACGTTGATAGGCTTAGCGTCGTTAGCAACGCCTTTCTAGTTCTAATCTAAAGCAACGCCTTTATTAGGATACTTCGTTGAGTCGTTTCACTGTCCACTAATCACTTTGATCTTGTCAGCACAATAGATCTAGGCTGCTATAAAGAGCAGACTGATTGGTAACCTAGCGATCTCAGTAAAAATCAATCTATCAAAAACGTTTCAGTCTAAATTGTCAACGGTGGAGTCCTCGAGGACGTTCTCGAGGACGTTCTCGAGGACACATTTTGAAGTTGTTGGCCTTGCCCTCGACGCTCAACTTCCAGGCCTTGGCCTCAAACCTTGCAAGTCTTCGAAAATGTCCTGTCCTCGGCTTGAGGAGAGCATTGCTTTTTGATCGGTTGAAAAGGAAAATAATTAAACTTAAAAATTTCTTGAACTTCTTACGTAAACAAAACCAGGATTTTGATTGGGGCGGGGGAGGGGCAAACCGCAAATCACATGCAATATGGCGTCAACAGAAATTTTCAAAAAGTGGGACTTTTATGGGCAAAAATATCTTAGAATGAAAGATCACAAACCTGTGCCGTAAGCAAAATGTTGCTCAAGGCGCAGGAATGTGAAAGCGGAAGCAAAGAAAGCGGCTGATTTTCGTGGAAAGAAAGCTGAAAGCGGTAAAAGGTTACCGCTTCCACTTTAGCCATTCACATCGAACGTCAAAACTTGAATGTGGTGCAATCTTTTAAAAAATATACGACAAATAGTGAATGTTAGATCGATTATCATTTGCTACGAAACATTTTTAAAAGCCTGCATTTACTTAGATCCGGCAAGCAGCCTCCATCCTGTCAACTCAAAGATGAACCATGTACAGCTAACCAACTCTTTTTTGAACTTATAAGGGTTCAAAAATTCTCTTATTTTATTCTTAAATTTAAAGATTTTCCTCAAAATTACTTTTAAATGGGGTTTTGCCCATTTTTGGGGGCCATACTTGTATAAAACAGCCTTCATCAACATAAAGAATGTTTCCAGTTCCAGCATTTTAATTTCTTACTCGGCGATAATATATTCTTGAAAAGCAAACAGACTAGAGCTGCATTATAAAGTCTCTCAAGCTAAGATTAATATTGTATGACTTTTAAACATGATGTTATAATGCTTGTCTTAATTATTGTTAAGTACCGTTTGCTATAAGAATTATTCTGCTGTGGTACTGTGTATAACCGCATAATTCTTGCAATGTTTTTTTTTTGCTGTCCTAAAAGTACATCAAAATTTTGAGCCAGCAACGTGCACAAACAAGTTATTAAAAAAAAGTACTGCAAATGAGGAAGCTTTGCCCCGGGACTACCTAATTATAACCAAGTAAAGGTTTGACCTTGAGAGCGCAGATGCAGTTGAAATAAATTATTATCCCGAGAGCTTGGAAATCCGTCTCCAGACCCCAAATCATTGCTCACTTTTTTAAACTTCGGGGTAAACGTTCAAAGAAATTCGCATCAGCTGAAACATAACGACCATGTGATTAATTGTACTTTTTGCTTCAGGGGCGCTCCAAATCAGAATTTCTGACCACAACCATACGTAGATCCTTGCGATGACAAACCACTGAATACCATTACATAAATTAGTTTTAAATGATGTTTTTTAAGAAGATGATAAAAAGCTGTTTTATTTTGACTTATCTGAAAACAAATTTTTGCAAAAAACTTAAAGATCAAAAAACTTTAAGCAAAAATTACGTCATCAAGTGGTGGAAGCGGAAGCACTAAGGGTGGAAGCGGAAGCGATTCAAAAATTGCTGCTTCCACATCTCTGAAAAGGGGGAGGCTTTGAACCCAAAGTTAATGTTTTCAAAATATGTGTTTAACTGGTGAGGCGTGGTGAAGAAGCTTATGCAACTCAAACGTATCGCAGGCGGGGGGGTCTCGGGACGGGGCCTCCAGTCGCCAAAGGCTATGGGCGATTTTCGGAAGTTTTTTTAGCGCCATTTACGTCACACTTTGCACGTTTTTATAGCCATTTAATATGAATAAATTTTTAAGATTTGAAAGTTAATTCAAAAAATTAAGTTGTTTAGTCCTTCTTTTACTTAAAATTCACGCTTAAAACATAGCATTTTTGTGATAAATTTTGTAATTGACTTGGTCCAGTGAAGGAAAGCAAGGTACATTGCCTTCTGCAATATTAATAGTAGTAGGTCACAATTCACTCGAAGATTTGCCTGGAAGATCTTTGTTTTGTCATAAAAATAACCAGTTTTAGGATTACATGTACGACTAGGGGGCAGGGGGTCCTTAATTCAAATTCAATAATAATTGGTTAATTAACTTTTGCTCGAGATTTTTTTAAACATATTTTGTCTCGTAAAAACTGGCGTGGTAGAGATGGAAATGTTATTTAAAGTTGGCATAATAGATGGTTGCTAATCATGTTATTACATTAAATTTATAAAAAGGTTCGATAAAGGCCACAGGTTGCAACTTTAAGGACAAAAACCTTGAATTTCTCCCTAGGGATGCATTTAAATCGATTGATAAATATTTGATTGAGGCTTTCGCGAAATCGAGCAAAAGATGTGCAGGATTTTATTGTATATTAAACATGTTTTTAGCCAGAGCTCCAAATGCGATGTTGGTTTATTTTAGGGTGTAATTTGTCCTTTCATAAAAGTAAAAGCTATGCGAAAGCGAACTATATATCGCAATGATCATTTTTTGAAAAACGTATGAACATCTCTATATTTTGAACTATTTTGCAGCATTGTGTCTGTGTGTAACACCATCTTGTACGTAACGCAATACTGTGTTGCTTGTTTTGCAAAGGGATTAAATAAATGTAAACAAAAAAACAAATTATTGTAATGTAACTGCGTAAATAAGGTCGATTGTGCAATTAGAACGCAGACTATTGGCTCACTAAAGCAAAATGTGTACTCGTTAATGCCCAGCGCAACATAAATGGCACTAGGGCGTCCCAAAAAAATAAAAGTTTTGAAAGTTTGTGCTCCGTCAGCAATTTTGGATCACATCACTGAAAAAACTTCCCCCAAAAAATTTCAACCCAATCAGATAACGTTTAAAGGCAGCACCACCCCCCTTTTTAATAACGCTTACTCCAAAATTTAATAATCGGTTATTTTGGCCAATTTTTTAGATAAATATGTAATGTCACCATTTATTTTTAATGAATTTTGATCAGAAATTCGATTATATAGTGAAATAAACTCTAATGTTAAATTTTATTTTACCCGATTTTCTTAGATAGAGCAGAAAGGTCCTAAAATAGGGCAAACATGTCCTATTTTGGCATATTTTTGCTGCTCAGCTGAAACTGCAGCCAAATTTATTGAAAGAAGTACATTATGCATTGGTTGCGCATGCCAATTTCCAGAAAAATAGTTGTGCTAGAATTAACAATAAAAAACGAAATCATGCACTATCAGTAGTGCATTTCAAACACATCACAAATAACCCAGTAAGCCCAGCAAAGTAGAATAATATCTTCAGTATTAAATTCACAAACATTCTAGTACTCAGGATATTAATATTATGAGCAATTGAGCATTATGATCAGTGTACACTTAATTGCAGTGAACGCTTTTGTTTGAAGGCGAAGCTCGCTGCAATGCGATGTTCACAGCTACTTTGAAATACCATCAACCAGGTTCCGGATAGAACAGAAACAAGACAAAAAAGTTCAGAACAAGCTACTTTCAGAATAATCATGCTCCTACGGTTTGCGTTCGATTGCTTACTTTTGGCTGCGAGCTGATTTGATAAAATCACGTTTGCTCGCAAGTTGCTAACTATTCAATCGATAGCAATGTAGGCTACGCTAGATAGATCCTGATAAGGTAAACCTTAACCTGTAGAAAATTATCTTAACCAAAAAGTTTGACGTCTCCTTCGTGGTCGACTCCTGGGAAATCATTACGACTTCCACTGGCAGTTTGGTGGCTAAATCAACCACCAACTCTGCAGCCGCAAAGCAGCTCTAGTCATAAGATGCACAGAGATGGATAGCGCAGCCCTCAGCTTCTCGAATCAAAGGTATTCCCCAGCTGGACAAGACTCTTGGCCGAACTGGACAAACCTTAAGGGCTTGCACAGTGGCAGAGGGTTTCTAGGGAAAAGACGACTTTTTACTTTTTCTTTTTAAAGTACCACATGTGAAACGTTGTTTATTTCCTAAAAACCCTCTGCCACTGTGCAAGCCATTAAGGTTTGTCCAGTTCGGCCAAGAGTCTTGTCCAGCTGGGGAATACCTTTGATTAGAGAAGCTGAGGACTGCCGATGAGAGCTAAAAGCTTGAAACAGCGCTGTCCAGCTCTGTGCATCTTATGACTCGAGCTGCTTTGCGGCTGCAGGGTTGATGGTTGGTCTAGCCACCTAACTGCCAGTGGAAGTCGTTATGATTTCCAATGAGTCGACCGTGAAGGACGTCAAACTTTTCGGTCATGATTTCTGTGGTCACACAGAGGGGAACCCTTGTAGTAGGGATAGCCTATGGCTGTCCTTACTACACGGTTCCAGCGATTTTTTACTTGTTTTTTTTGTTTTTTTTGAAGTACCACAAGTAAAAAATCGTTTATTCCCTACAAAGCCTCTGCCACTGTGCAAGCCCTTACGGTATGTCCAGTTCGGCCAAAATTCTTGTCCAGCTGGGGAATATCTTTGATTAGAGAAGCTGAGGGCTGCCGATGATAGCTAAAAGCTCGAAACAGCGATGTCCAGCTTTGTGTAACTTATCTTCAATCAATTGCCAATTTAGTTTTCTTTTTCGTAATAATTGTAAGTATTTTAGTATTTGATTAGCTTGACTGTACGACGCCACAGAGCAGCCAAATATACATAACTTACAAACTTAAGCATTTGAGAATAACATGAGTAAAGATAAAAATCAGCACTAGAACTTTTGCAAAGAGCAGAGCATATGCCAGTATCACGAAAACATATAGCAAAAATCATAATGAGCCGGCATGTTATCAAAGCATTCATCAAATGCCTTACACAACCTGGTTTTCTTTTTCGTATGAATAATCATACCTACTTTCTGATATTTTTAAAATTTAAGAATTGATTTGTTGCCTTTCATTTTCTTTTATTTTAACACGAACACAAAATAATGCTGGATATCATTTAATAAAATTATGTTATGATTTCTGAAAATTACCTCCAAGCTTACGTTTGACTTTGAGCATGACAGCTGACAGGCTAAGTTCATGGAGGGAAAGCATTCAGCATTCAACAAGTGAATCTATTGGCTTCATACTTATAAGCACTTATACTGTAAATGTTCAACCAGTTGCTTAATTTTGCTAATTACAGTAAACCAGCCATAGAGTGTATTTTAAATTCTTAAATGTTGATATATGACCATTCCTAAATGCCATTACTGCATTTTGTTACTGGTAGTATGTTTCCGTAGGCCTACGGATAATGCAGCTAAATCTGTCTGAGATAAAAATGCTTCCTTAGCACAGCAAGATTAGATGTGATAGATTTGCACTTCAATATGGTTCAACACTAACCATGCCTAATCAACAGTTACTGAATTTGACAAGCTATTTCATTAATTTATTTTTTAAATCTACTAAAATCAAACTTGCAAAATGATTGCAGTTTTGGTCATGGATTGAACAGGCCATACGATAGGACCGTAAGTTCGCAGTGAGATGCTTTAATTGTTCGAACGGGACTCAGACATAGGCGTAGTCAGGATTTTTGATTGGGGGGGAGGCCAAACCACAAATCACATGCAATGACGTCATCAGAAATTTTCAAAAAAGGAACTTTTTTGGAGGCAAAGATATCGTAGAATGGAAGATCTGAAGCCGTAGCCTGATGACACTTAACCAGGATTTTGGTAAAGGTAGAGGGCGAAAACTAATAGTTAAAATGAGTAAATGTCTAACTTAGGAGACGTGTTGAGTAAGCTAGTGCAATCAAACGTATCACAGACAGGGGTCTGGGGACGGAGCCCCCAGCCACCGGTGGCTATGGGGGTCTGGGGGCAAAGCCCCCCGACGCTGGGCGATTTTTGTGTTTTTGCAAAAAAAAGCTATTTAAATCCCATTGGATCACATTTCGCACGAGTTCAGAGCCATTTCAAAGAACTAGATTTTTAACATTTGAAAGCCAATCGAAAAAATTTAGATGTTCAATCCTCCTTTTGCAATTAAATCCCAAAACACGTTTAAAATTTTGCATTATGGTGTAAAATTTTAATTGTAAGTGATTTGGTCTATAGGGGAAAGTAAGGCACAATACCTCCTGCAATACTTTAGCAGTAAATAATAATCCTCTCGAAGATTTTCCTTAGAGATTTTTGCTTAGTCATGAAGTGTACTAGTCATAGGAGTACATGTACGGCCAAAGGGCCCAGGCCCCTTCAATTGAAATTCAGTAGTTTGTTTAATGAACATTTTCCCTAGCTATTTTTTAAAAGTATTTTTTGCGTAAAAACTGGAAAGGTGGAAGCAAATAGTTATTGAAAAATGGTACAATAGATGGTTACGCTTACTAAACATGTTATTCCCGGGCCGGATTTACATTGCGCAGGGCCCCTGGCACTAAGGGGATTTTTGCGACATCTTCCTGCCAAATATAAATGAAGACCAAAAAAAGTCCTACTATCAGAGGGCAGGGCTCTGGCACTGAGCCATATGGCAAATACGGCGCTGGTTATTGCATAGTGCTCATAAAAAGTTTAGATGAGGGTCTGAGGTAGCAACTTTTAGGACAAAAACTTTTGATTTCACCCTGGTCATGCGTTTAAATTGGTAGGAAAAAATTGAATTAAGGGGGTGCGCCGGGTCTCCGGGTTGTCAATATTACTGTATTTATTGTTAATTACAGTTGGACGCTTGTACTGATGTACGCTAAGATGCTAAAAGAAACTGAAAATGAAGAAAAAAGGCTTTTTTGACAAATTTTTGTCATTGGTGGCAGTTTGATTAAGGGGGCCCGGGTCCTTTCGGCCATCCCCTGGCTACGGCAATGATTTTGAGACAAGATCGCTCCCCTAATAAGTTTTTGGTGAGTTCGTGCGCAAACGAGTCCCAAAACCAACGTAATTGTTTATTATCCTCACACGTAATAATTCAATTAACTTTTAACACAGCGAAGCAGCGGTATATATGCAGTAAGCAAGCAAAGAAAAGTGAAAACAAAAACAACATTAATTAAATTCCTTTTGTCTCACAATATCCGTTCATTACGCAATACCACCCACAGCAATGAGCGATATGTGCCAATAACCGGATACCGCAGACAAAATTACACAAAGACAAAATATATTAATTCACTCGGTCACCACAGACCTTCCCCTCAGAATGATGGGTATGATGGACGACAAAGCCCCCAAAGGCTGTCCAGCATACCCATCAGTCGACAAAAAGAAATGTGGATTCGAGTCAATTCCAAGGACATGACAAAAAAAGACACGTAAACTCTTCCAGAACTGCAACATAGAAAACCGATAATGGGTTAAAAAAGGAATAAGCAGAAACACCAAAACTAGGGATAAAATGTTTAACGCGTTAAAATCTGAAATATGACAGTAGAAATGCTACTTTCTACGTCCATGCGACCAAAAATAAGTGACTTGGTCATTCCTAGCAGGATGACATAGCGCATTTTAGCGCGGAAAATGCAAACAACACAATATACAGGGCTTTTCTCTTGCCCTTTAACATAATATATAATCATCGAGTCTTTGCTCGGAATTAAATAGTATCAAAAATGCAAAAACAGCAATATAAAATAAAGATTCAGTAACTCTGCTGGTCGCACGAGATATATTTCGTTGAGTCATGGCATCCTTTAAACTTCTTCTACTCGATACAGAATTAGAGTAGCCATAACATTGATTATAACGCGAAAAAAAATTCAGCTGATACAGAGGTAAGAGGAAAATATGCAAATGCATGTCATACATCGGAAAGGTCAATTATCGGACACCCATTATCAGTACAACTACGTTTACATTTCTAGCACTGCTTAACTGCGGTAGATAAGGAGTCAGGAATGAAAACATACGTGACGCATTACAATTCAAAAATCATTTAAGCTTTATGCCAAAATTCAACAACATTGAAGTTATTTTTAATCGCCTTTTACGATTCGCCATAACTTGGCTGCTTCACTATTCTAAAACCAGTGAGGCACGGCAGAATACATTGTTTTAAAGTGGGGATTATTGCGATAGAGAGCTAGTTTTGGGGATTATTGCGTCTTGTAGGTTGGAGGTACTTGGGGTTGAGGTGGTCATAGGTTTTAGTTTTGATGGTTTTTGTTTCGTGGAACGTTTTCTCAAATTATACGGTATTATTGGTAATTTGTGCATTACCGGGTGAGCGGGTTTTGAAAAGTTTACACATAAATAAGCAAAACAATTTACAGGTAAATATGCGAAAAAAATTTTTACAGGTGAATAAGCAAAACTTTTACTAGTAAATATGCGAGAAAAAATGAATTAAAAGTCTGTACCGTTTTTGTTTTTTTTTGTCAGAAGTTTCTTCTTCAGGTTTCTTCAGGTTTCCGGTTTCCGTTTCTGGCCACTCGAACAACGCTTCTTCGAATAGCTGGGCAGTTTTGAACAACGCATGAATAGTTTTGAAAAGTTGTTGTCCTGTTTTGGAACTCTTCTGGAACTCTTCACTCGAATTCTTTAGCGAACTCTTTTCGAGAGGTTGAGCAATTATCAGCTTAATATTACTGTTTCACTTCTCGCTTTTTTTTTTTTTGAATGTTCTGAAAGCTTCTTGCTGAAGCTTTGGTTCAGCGCAGACTCACTCGGGGCACCAATTTAGTGAGCGCCCCTTCGGGCGCTCCTCACACGTAATAATTCAATTAACTTTTAACACAGCGAAGCAGCGGTATATATACAGCAAGCAAACAAAGAAAAGCGAAAACAAAAACAACATTAATTAAATTCCTTTTGTCTCACAATATCCGTTCATTACGCAATACCACCCAGAGCAATGAGCGATATGTGCCAATAACCGGATACCGCAGACAAAATTACACAAAGACAAAATATATTAATTCACTCGGTCACCACAAGTTCTTTCATAAAAACAACATTTAAATCAAAATTAAAATAAATTTTTTTCCAAAACGTGGAGGACTCGAGTCAAGTCACTTCACAGTTTTTTGAAACGTCCAAGAATTGCATGACATTATTATGATGTGGACATGTGGTCGTCATTATTATTGCTTACTTTTGTATGCTTTAATCCTAAATTAAAGAAACTGCAATTCCAGACAAGGACAACATACTGGCTATGCTCTCATAATATTTTTCATTGGTAGTATTTCAATTGGGGGGTTTGCATTACCGCCTGTGTTATAGCATTAAGTTCATAATAACGTTAAACGAAGGCCTGGGGTGGAAACTTTTAGGTCAAAACTCTTAGATTTCTCACAGGTTTTGCATATAAAATTTTAAAAAATTTGCATTAAGGGTCCTGGCCCGGAAGCCTTGGTTGTCAGTCAGGGGTCCTGGGGCTCCCTGGTTGCCAGTTAGAAACCCCGGGGCCTCTTGATTGTCGGTTAGGAGCCCTGGGCCCTATGGTTGTTATTTAGGGGCCCTGGGGCCCCCTGGTCGTGAGTTAGGAGCCCCGGGCCCCCTGGTTGTCAGTTAGAGACTCCAGGGGCCCCTGGTTGTTGGTTAGGGGCTACGGGGCCTCCTGGTTGTCGGTCAGGGGCCCGGGGCCCCTGGTTGTTGGTTATGGGCTCTGGGGCCCCATGGATGTTAGTTAGGGGCCTGGGGATCCTTGGTCGTGAGTTAGGGGCCCCGGAGGCCCCCTGGTCGTCAGTTAGGGACTCCAGGGCCCCTGGTTGCTGGTTAGGGGCCCCAGGGCCCCCTGGTTGCTGGTTAGAGGCCTGGGGCCCCCTTGTTGTCGGTTAGGGGCCCCGGGGCCCCTGGTAATCAGTTAGTAGCCCCAAGGTCCTCTGTTCGTCAGTTAGGGGCCCCCATGTTGTTGGTTGGGGGCCCGGAGCCCCCTAGGTGCCAGTTAGGGGGCCCCCTGGTTGTTGGTTACAGGCCCCTTGTTTGTTAGTTAGGGGCCCCTTGGTTGTCGGTTAGGGGCCCGGGGACCCCCTGGTCGTCAGTTATGGGCCCCCTGGTTTTCACTTAGGGGTCCTGGGGCCCCTTGGTTGTCGGTTAAGAGCCCCAGGGCCCACTAGTTGTCAGTAAGGGCCCCCTGGTTGTTAGTTAGGGGCCCCAGGACTCCCTTGTTGTCATTAATATTATTGTTAATTACTGTTATGTGCGTGATTACTGAAAAAAAAACTGCTACTAAACATTGCTAGGCTTTGTTGTCATAATTTTTTGTCGCTAGTGGTATTTTGATTGGGGGGGGCCGGGCCCCCTGCCCCCCCCCCCTGGCTACGCCTATGGACTCAGAGCTATTCAAACAGGGCTCAACATATTTCGTACATAATTAAGAAGACAAAAAAGTAAAAAATAAAACTGTTCTCGGCAAAAATTTGGGCCAATTTTCAAACATGAGGTAGAGATTAAAAAAGCTAATCCAAGACCAAAGTATAGGATATACAGGGTGGCCGAAAAGTCCCAGGACACTATACATGTATTTTTAATAAAACACAGTATTTTTTAATGAAATATATTTTAAATATATTTTAAGTATTTTTTAATGAAACACACAGAAACGTATATATTCAACAAAAAAGAGAACTTTATTAGAAACAAAGCAGAAAAGAACTAGAGTAATTTAGTGGTCTAGGGGATCAGTATGTTGGCCCTCATTGTTCTTGCACAGTTCCATTCGCCTCCATGTTCTTTGTGCCATTTTTTGGAGAGAATTCCTGGATACGCTAGCAAAAACTGCAATAATCGCATGCTTTAGCTGATCAATGGTATCGTATCTAATACCAGAAACTTGACCTTTAATAAAACCCCATAATGAGTTGTCTGGAGTGGTCAAGTCGGGGCTTCGTGGTGGCCAAGCAAAAGAATTTGATCCGCGGCCAATCCATCGATCAGGAAACTCTGCATTTAGCAGCGCTCTCACAGGAAGTGCAAAATGTGCAGGTGCACCATCTTGCTGTAGCCATACACGATCCTTAATACCAAGTTCTATTAACTTGGGAATGAACCACTTTCTAATCATATTGGCATATGATTCCTGGTTGACATTGCCATCAAAGAAATAAGGACCAATCAAATGTTCAGATGCCACTGCAGCCCAAATCATGACATGTGGAGGATTATTTTCAACTTCTTCCTTGTAAAAGGGGTTTTCTTTAGCCCAGAAATATATGTTTCGACTTTTAGAAGATTTATAAATAGAGTGTCCTGGGACTTTTCGGCCACCCAGTACAGTATTTTGGTTCTAAGATAATCGGAGACGTTATTTATAGCTAATATGGCGTGCCACTAGACAGCACCACTATCATGTGAAACTTTTCCAGACAGAGCTCAAGTTTTCCTGCTTGGACCTCTCCTCTATGTACGGACTTGTGATAGGAGTGATCTAGGGAACATTGCAATTGAGTGAATTGTTAGCAACTTGCGTACAAACAGTAGCGTACGCAGGATTTTCGAAAGGGGGGGGGGGGGGGGGGGGATGGCCAGGAAATTCAGGAAATTTGAGAATAATGAAGACCAAAATGAAAATTTTTCCACCCAGAATCAGTCCGTTTTCCTGCCCAAAATCAGGTGAAGATAAAAAAAAAAAGGTTTTCACTCAAATTTAGTCCGTTTTTTTGGCCCAAAATTAGGTAAGGTCAAACAAAAGAGTCTTCGCCCACCGTTTGTCTGCTCAAACTATCTACCCAAGTTACAAAGGGAAGGTATGCCGCAATTTTGAATAATATACTATGCTAATTATACTATCCTGGCGACCCAAAGGGGGGCGGGCCATGGCACCATGGCTGCCCCCCTTAACACGCCCCTGCGTGCAAACGTGATTTTATCAAATCAGCTCGCAGCCAAAAGTAAGCAATCGAATGCAAACCGTAGGAGCATGATTATTCTGAAAGTAGCTTGTTCTGAACTTTTTTGTCTTGTTTCTGTTCTATCCGGAACCTGGTTGATGGTATTTCAAAGTAGCTGTGAACATCGCATTGCAGCGAGCTTCGCCTTCAAACAAAAGCGTTCACTGCAATTAAGTGTACACTGATCATAGTGCTCAATTGCTCATAATATTAATATCCTGAGTACTAGAATGTTTGTGAATTTAATACTGAAGATATTATTCTACTTTGCTGGGCTTACTGGGTTATTTGTGATGTGTTTGAAATGTACTACTGACAGTGCATGATTTCGTTTTTTATTGTTAATTCTAGCACAACTATTTTTCTGGAAATTGGCATGCGCAACCAATGCAAATGAACTTCAGGTGCCAGAAACTCGCAATGGGGGGGGGCTGTTGTGGGGGTCTGGGGGCGGAGCCCCTAGCGCTCAAAATTTTTTCATTTCTTGCAAAAATAACTTAATTTTAGAGCTATTTTAATAAAAAATAATGCTTTTAAAACGTGGCATAAAAATGGCAGCGCAACATGATTCAACTGGTTGCATTAATGGGCTATATGGGAAGTGGCTAATGGTAACATTGCAGTTCTCTTGTTTACTTGCTGGTAAATCATAAAATCTAAATATTCAATAAAACTCACACGGAGTAATCTATTTCGTCTATATTTTATAAAAAGGATAATTGGGGAGGGGGGCTAATGGAAAGATATTTGAGAGAAGTGATTGGTAATTAACGAACACTGAATAGCCCTCCTCCCCTTATTCCTAAGTTTATGATATATATTTTGATAAAACCTATGTTTGGCGTTTTTACACTAGCGATCAAATTTGATTGTTTGTTTTTGGGCATTTTTTAAAGTTTTCATTGATTTGTGACTCTAATTTTTGACAATTAGCCCCCCCTGAATATATGCTTCAAAAGATGCTTTAAATCACTTTTTAGTCAATTCCAGCGCAAAAACAGTCTCAAAAGAGCTAAAACCGTGGTATTTTTCTTATTCTGCATTTTGGTTGACAGGCCAATGGGGGGGGCTACAGCCCCCCCGCCCCCCCCCCCCCTGGCTACGCTACTGAATCTGTCCCGACTCTTGTAGCTCTAAAGCAGTCGATCTGTTTATCAAACGCTCGGCTCTCAACCACTAAAATAATTCCTCGTGTAGAGATCCGACAGAATAATTTGTCAATCAACCGCGTTACAAAACATCTCTTGGAGTTTTGTGGAAATGGTAGTTGATTCACATCCCTGTGAAGATTTTGTCCAACTTTGCGAAAAAAGTAGATCGAGCATTTAAGATATTGGTGTTTACAAAGTCAAAGGAGATACATAGTAATGACGTACATGTTAAGCAAATGATGCTCAATGCGATTCATGTTACACTACGTACTTTTTCTGCGAGTATAACTACATTAACTAAGTTGTCTTTGAAGCTTAATTATTTATTACCTGGTTCTATTCGTTAGTTCAATTCTCAGCGCACTATAAAATCAATTCTTAGTTTTACTGTTAACTGTTGAAGCAAAATTTATTTTACTGCGCATTGATGTAACTACTCAGGCCCAGTGCCACGGGACATAGGCGCAGCCAGAGGGGGGAGGGCAGGGAGCCCGGGCCCCCTCCAATTGAAATGCGACCAATGATAAAAATGTGACAAAAAAGCCTATTGTTTCGTCAGTTTCAGTCTTTTTTAGCATTTTTCACGTACAACAGTACACGCGTACAACAGTAATTACCTATAGTACTGACGACCAGGGGGCGCGGGCCCCCTCAATTCAATTTTTGCCTACCAATTAAAATGTATAATCCAGCTGAAATTAAGGGTTTTTATTTTAAAAGTCGCTACCTCGGGCTCTCATCTAACCTTTTTAAAAACGTAATGCAATAACCAGGGCGTGATTTACCAAATGGCACAGTGCCAGGGGCCTTGCGCTCAGATGGTAGGACTTTATTTTTGGTCTACACTTATACGTGGCAGGAAAATGTTGCGAAAATCTCCAAAGATCCAGGAGCATCGAGCAATGTAAATCCGGCCCGGACAATAACATGGTAAGTAGGCGTAACCTCAAATTGTACGGTTTTCAATAGCGATTCACCTCCACCTCGCTAGTTTTTAAGCGAAAACTATTTTGAAAAAATATAGCTTGGAGAAATGCTCATTGAATAAATTATTAAATTTTAATTGAGGGGCCTGGGGCCTCTTGACCGTACATGTATTCCTACAACTGGTTATTTTCATGTCAAAACAAAAATCTCTGAGGAAAATCTTCGACTGGATTATTATTAACTACTAAAATACCTGCAAAGTTTAACACCGAAATGCAAAATTATATAGATTGGCACAAGTCAGTTAATCGTTAATCCGTTAATAACGAAGCTAACTTTTTCATTGCCTCGTTGATCCGTTAAAAAGTTTTTCATGTTAACGGACAAAATTAACTTTCGTTAAGGTTTTTATCGTTAATATCATTGTACCAGAACAAACGAGTTTGCACTGGTAACACTTGTAGCGCATTAGCAGCTAGCACGAGTTTTATAGAAGAAAGCGAAGAAAGGAGCTATCTTTTGAGGCAAATAATAAGCTGCAGCTTCATAGGTGTATTAATTATCGCTATTCGCAATTTCCAAAGATTTTCTGATCGCAGCTTCTTTAGTGCATTTGAACTTATTTCTATCTTGAAATTGTATTAGACTGTAAAATATAACTTCCAAAACACAAAAAGATCACCATAGCAATAAATATTTCCTTACAATCAGCTCAACAACGTTAAAACGTGTTCTTATAGAAGCCAGTGAACAAAAAGAAATGTAAATTACACGCAAAATATTAACGAAATTAACGGAATTTATTAACTTCCGTTAATTAAAGCAGAAAATAACGGATTAACATTAACGGAGATGTGAAGTTTGTTAACGGACTAGTGGTTAAGGAAGCTAACGTTTTGCATTAACTTGCTCACCTGTGCAAAGTTATAAACGTATTTTTGACCAAATTATAAGCAAAAGGAGGATGGAAACAATTTAATTTTTTCAATTGGCTTTCAAATGTTAAAAATCTAGTTTTTTCAAATGGTTCTGAGCACATGCGAAATGTGATCCAATGGCATTTAATATCGCTTTTTTTTCCAAAAAATTACCAAAAAAACACCCAGCGGCTGGGGGCTCCGCCCCCAGACTCCCGCCTACAATACGTTTGAGCTAAACTAGTTTACTTACACACGTCTCCCAATTTAAATATTTTTATTCTTAGCTTTTGATTTAAGCCCTCTCCCTTTAGAAAACTCTTGGTTAAGTGCCAAACCAGGCCACGGCTTCTGATCTTCCGTTCTACGATATTTTTGTCCCAAAAAAGTTCCGTTTTTGAAAATTTCGGATCACGTCATTGCATGTGATTTTTGGTTTGCCCCTGCAACCGAAAATCCTGATTACGCCTATGCACGGGGGAAGGTTGCTTTTGGGCCGTGCCCTCCAAATCACTGCTTGTGCCCTCCAAGAGTGAGTAAACTTTTGTACAAGCACAAGAGGGCCAGCAAACTTTTGCCCCAAAACAGGTCACCACAAACGCTTTTTTTCTACGAAACAGCAAGACAGATCGAGAGAACGTGATCAATCAGCTTAAGATCTTCCGATGAAGACCTTTAGTTTTTTGGTGTTCACCTCCAAATTTGAGGGCAAAATCCATACCAAAGGAGGATAACATAGAATTTCGAGCAAAATATTCACCAGATTGCTGCAGCATTCCGAATGCGTATGGTCTCGGCTGCGTAAATGTTCCCTGTAAAGTTTTTGTGCCCCCCCAAAAGACTCTGGCTCCGGGCCTGTTACCATACTGTTTTACTTGCAGAGCACAAACTATACTGTGGTCTGTGACCAGATAGCTAATTAACAAATCATCTTCATTTGTTTTACTAAATGCCAGCATTTTGAGGAAATATCGGGGAAAACCGTTTTCGCGATCTGCAAGTTTTTTGGCAATTTATTCGAACTGTAATTATCGCATTTTCGTTACAGATAGTGTTCGAAATCGGCTTTATTGAAATCGGTTTTATCGGTTCAAGTTGGCTCGCTACTGACAACATTATTCGTTCAATTTTGGTTCAGAAAAAATAGGACCACGTACGATAAAACTCCTTTATACATATACAAGCAATGACAAAACGTCAGAAAGGTCTTGTATGTTCTACTAAACTAAAATAACGTGGTAACAAGAGCAGAGTGAAAACAAGCGGAGAGTAAAGAATCCAAACGGTAACGTGTGAAAATGTAGATCAAAAAAGTCTTGGACGGAGTTTATTAGCAGTAGCGGCAGCGGCAGAATATATGCTTAAAATAGGGCGCTGAAACGCTGCCGCTTTTTCGGCTGAAAAAACAGCGGCCCTACCGCTTGTCGCTAGGAACGAAAAAAAGCAGCGGCGCTGCCCCTATCGAAAAAGTAGCGGCGCTAGTAGCGCCGTTGGTGAATAGCGCCGCTGAGCCCATCACTGGTACTACTACATGACATCAAACGTCTATAAAGTTCCAAGCTGCAGTTATATTACTACTGTATTCCGATAACTATCAGGCAAGTGTAGAAGATTGTAACTAAAGCCGGACGAAGCCCGAAAGCACTTGCACAAAACTTTAAACGCCAACTACGTATGATGCAATAGAAAGGACAGGAACAAGCGCAAAGTATTGCAAAACAACAGGTCATAGCGAGAAGGTTTACTATGGAAGCTATTCCACCATCACCTTTAACCTTATTTGTAACGGATGGCTGGGGCAAATTTGCCCCCCCTCAGTTATTTTAATATAGCTCCTAAACGAAAACGAAGTTTTGCTTTAAAGCACCCTGACTTTGAATCAAATTTAATAACACACATTTTCAGAAAGTTTGGGGTCAGCCGGAAAACCGGAAGTGACGTCATTTTTGCCTCTGTCAGAGGCACCTAAGGAGTTTCATACAGTTTTGAGCACAATGCATGCTTATCAGTTCGCAAATTCTATTCGTTGTACTGCGTAATCATTATCAATGCTGATCTTCAGCTGGGATAAAATATTCTATTTACTGATAAATGTAATGCATCATCATTACGTCATTGATGATGTCATAAATCAAAAATATTTCTTTTTCTGCTGTTTCTTGAAATAAACTGTGTTGGCATAAGAAAAATATTCATTTTCATCAGCTGTTGAATGATATAATGAAAATAATATTAATAGTATTTTAAAATTTTGTGATTTATCCTATATCTCAGCTACAAAACATTACAAATAATAATCAACACAATATATTAAAGATGACGTTATCATGCATGTGACGTCATCATCATCTGTGGTGACTTTATCAGAGATGTCTTTGAAATAACAAAAGTCCAAACTGAAGATAATATTTCGCAGCATTTAGGCAAATTTGCATGCTGTTAAGAATTTACTGGTTTTGATGACATCATCATCGTTTTCATGATGTCACAACCTCAAAATATTTATTTTTAGAAATTTAACAAAAATAGCTTCAGCAAGCAAAAAATCTTACTTCTATCACTTACCAATCGGTTTTTAGGTAAGGGGGCAAATTTGCCCCCCCCTCCGGTGCAAATATGGTGTAAAAATAGCCCGGTAGATATAGGGTTAAGGCAAGATACTATAATCATGCCCACTTGTTTTGAGATCATTGGAAGCACAATGCTACCGACCTCGCAAAGGCAGTGTGAGAATGCAAGAATAACAACAAAACACCATAAATTTCATGATATACTCGTAAAACGTGAAATATTATACTTGAGTTGGGCTAAAAGGTACCAGCTCTGCCAGAATGAAAAACTATTCTGATGGCAGAACAAAACAACCTGCTAAGCAAAAGAACGGAAATTGTATCGAAGTGTCTCCACAGCAATAAACACAAACTCAGAAACTTAAAAGCATCTTCAGCAATTTACGACGCTTTACAATCAGTAGCGAAGCTAGGGGGGCGGGGGGGCTCGAGTCTCCCCCAATGGCCTGAAAAGTATGCAAACAAGCGTGTTTTTAGCACTTTTGAGGCTGATTTTTGGTCTAAAAACGAAAATAGCCTCCCCAAAGGCAATTGGGGTGAGACTAGGTGAAGAAGCTGAGATGATGTGGACCAAAAGAAGTGGGTCTCAGTCTGCTTGAAGACCTTTTTTTTTGAGATCACCAGAGTTTCACAGGAAAACCCGTCTCAATTTGAGTAAATATCAATGATTAAAGTCAGGGCCAAGATCGTTTGCTTTGCTTTTTGTCTCCAATCCCCCCCCCCCCGATCCAAATTCCTAGCTACGCTACTGTTTGCAATTAGACAATCTAATTGTCATAAGTCTAATTACTATCTCACATACTTTCGGTTACTGATTTTAAAATTTCTTGGCAACAATGATATTACACAATATGGTATTTGCGTTGTTTACATTTCAGCGTTACACTTCCACCTCGATTCGAACCAATGATCTGTTGTTTTGCGATACCTTTGGACTATAGTTCATAGGGCTATAGTTCATAGGCCTAGGGCCCCGGGCCCCCCCAATTAAAATACCACTAATGATAAAAAATTATGACAACATAGCCTAGCGATGTTTAGTTGCAGTTTTTTTTCAATAATTACGCATATAACAGTAATTAACAATAATATTACTGACGACAAGGGAGCCCCGGGGCCTCCAACTAACAACCAGGGGGCCCCTAACTAACGACTAAGGGGACCAGGAACCCTTAACTGACAACCAGTGGGCCCCAGGGCCCCTAACTAACTAACAAACGGGGAACCCAGGGGCCTCTAACCAACAACCAAAGGGCCCCAGAACCCTAAATAACAACCAGGCGAGCCCGGGACGCTGGGGATCCTAATTGACAACCAGGGGGCTCCGGGGCCCCTAATTAACAACCAGGGGGCTCCGGGGCTCCTAACCGACAACCAAAAAGCCCGGGACCTTGGGGATCCTAATTGACAACCAGGGGGCTCCGGGGCTCCTAACCGACAACCAAAGAGCCCCGCGACCCTGGGGATCCTAATTGACGACCAGAGGGCTCCGGGGCCCCTAATTAACAACCAGGGGGCTCAGGGGCTCCTAACTGACAACCAGGGGGCCCCGAAACCCCTAAATGACCACCAGGAGACTCCAGGGCCTTAACTGACGACCAGGAGCTCTGGCGCCCCTAATTAACAACCAGGGGCCCCCGGAAACCCTAACTAATAACCAGGGGGCCCCGGAAACCTAATTGACCACCAGGAGACCCTGGGGCCCCGGAAACCTAATTGACCACCAGGAGACCCTGGGGCTCCGGAAACCTAATTGACCACCAGGAGACCCTGGGGCCCCTAACTGACAACCAGAGGGCTCTGGGGCCCCTAATTAACAACCAGGGGCTCCCGGGAACCCTAACCGACAACCAGGTGGCCCGGGGCCCCTAAATAGCAACAAGGGGGCCTCGAAGCTCCCAACTGACAACCACGAAGGCCCACAGCCCCTAACTGACGACCAGGGGCCCCCAGGGTCTCTAATTAACAAATAGGGAGCCCAGGGCCCTTAACCGACAACCAAGGAGCCATAAAGCCTCTAACTGATAACCAGGGAGCCCCAGGGCCCTTGGTTGATGACCAAGGGTCCAGGGCCAGGGGCCCCTTAATTCAAAGTTTTAACAATTTATATGCAAAACCTGAGAGAAATCTAAGAGTTTTGTCCTAAAAGTTGCAACCTCAGGCCCCCGTTTAACGTTATTATGAACTTAATGCTATAGCACAGGCGGTAATGCAAGCCCCCAATCGAAATACTACCAATGATAAATATAATGAGAGCATAGCCAGTATGTTGTCCTTGTCTGGAATTGCAGTTTCTTTAATTTAGGATTCACGCGTACAAAAGTATGTAATAATAATTACGACCACGTGTCCACGTCATTATAATGTCATGCAATTCTTGGACGTTTCAAAAAACTGCCAAATGACTTGACTCGAGTCCTCCACGTTTTGAAAAAAAATTTTAATTTTGCTTTAAATGTTTTTTTTTTTATGAAAGAATTTAAGTGTGCAATCTTATCTCCAAATCATAGGCGTAGCCAGGGGGTGGCCCAGGAGACCCGGGTCCCCTCAATCAAAATGCCACCAATGACAAAAGTTTGACAAAGAAGCCTTGTTTCTTGTTTTTCAGTTTCTTTTAGCATCTTTGTGTGCAACAGTTCACGCGTACAACAGCATTAACAATAAATAATATTGACGACCTGGGGGCCCGGAACACCCCCTTAATTCAATTTTTTTCCAACCAATTTAAACGCATGACCAGGGTGAAATCGAGGGTTTTCGTCCTAAAAGTTGCTATTTCAGGCCCTTATCTAAACTTTTTATGAACGTAATGCAATAACCAGCGCCGTATTTGCCATATGGCTCAGTGCCAGGACCCCACCCTCAAATAATAGAACTTTTTTTGTCTTCAATTATATTTGGCAGGAAGATGCCGCAAAAATCCCTTAAGTATCAGGAGCCCCGTGCAATGTAAATCTGGCCCGGAAATAACGTGTTTAGTAAGCGTAACCATCTGTTGTACCATTTTTCAATAACGATTCACCTTCACCTCGCCAGTTTTTACGCACAAAATACCAAAAAAAAAGCTAGGGAAAATGCTCATTGAACAAATTATTGAATTTGAATTGAGGGTACCTGGGCTCCCTCGCCGTACTTGTACTCCTATAACTGGTTAACTTTATGAAAAAACAAAAATCGCTAACGAAAATCTTTGATTGGATTATTATTTACTGCTAAAATATTGCAGGAGGCAATGTTCCTTACTTACCCTACATGGACCAAATCACTTACCGTTAAAATTTTACACCATAATGCAAGATTTTAAACGTGTTTGGGGATTTAATTGCTAGTAAAAGGAGGATTGAACGATTAAATTTTTTCGATTGGCTTTGAAACTTTAAAAATCTAGTTCTTTCAAATGGTTGTGAACACGTGTAAAATGTGATCTAATGGCATTAAAAAAGCTTTTTTTTTCCAAAAACGTACAAAAGTCGCCCAGCGGCTGAGGACTTTGTCGCCAGACCCCCATAGCACCGGCGGCTGGGGGCTCCACCCCCAGACCCCCGTCTGTGATACGTTTGAGCATAGACTCTTTATTAGTAGACTAGAAATTGACAGTTTTGTCTTTTTTTCTTCACGGTTCACTGACTCGATATTGCTATCAAAGTCTCAGTTTCTTTCTGCTTTGGTTGCACCATAGACTCTTTACAATCAGTCATACGCTATCTTAAGTAGCAAAAGGTTTAAAGACTATAGACTCGATTAGGTTAAAGTTGTGCCTTATAGACTTTATACAAACGATATACGGTAGGCTAGGTTGAAATACACTTTGATGCAAATAGTGGTAGAGCAGATCGAACGCGAGAAGCGTGATGCTAGCGATTTAGTGGTAGGCCTATCCTTTTTCAATCATAGCAGCTCCATGCAAGCAAGAGATAAAAATATTAAACAACAACAAAAGAATAAAAACACTTAGATCTTAGAAAGACGTAAGGTGCTGTAAATCGCAGCAAAGTTTTGCAACCCACGACCCACTGCAATGACCCCTGAGTTAGGTTTCTGCGTCTCGGCTAAAACGTCTATACTCTAAAAACAAACTATGATGACCCTTGAAAAGCTTCAAGTTTAGAATCTCGGAACCTCTACTAATATTCTACAGACCTTATACAAGAAAGGGGAAGCCTATTATAGTCTACAACATAAATCTTTGGTGTTTTGTAAATGTTTTAAACAGATCCTTAACTTACGGTAAAAAATATCCATCCAATTTTGCCACCTCTAGTTTTGGTTGCATAAGATTCAACTCCATTTATAAGAGAATTACAGTACTTTTTCTAAAACTGAATAAATCTTTCTGAAATGGGAACGTCCTTGAGTAATTGTTTTCATATTACTGTATACTTCGGTAAATGGCAAATACGAATACGTTGAGCCCCGGTGAATCAGTGCTGGGCACCGCAAGTTTTTTTTTAAGTCCGCAGTCCGCAAATCCGCAACTGAATTTCAATTTTCTTAATCTGCAACCGCAAGTCCGCAATTGGACGTTTAAAAGCTTAGTCCGCAACCGCAATTCCGCAACGACTTTTCAGAATTCTTGAATCCGCAACCGCAAGTCCGCAACGACTTTTCAGGATTCTTGAATCCGCAACCGCAAGTCCGCAACTTCGTAATTCTTGAAGTTCGCAACCGCAAGTCCGCAACTTCATAATATTTGAAGTCCGCACCGCAACTCCGCAACTTTTTATAAACCGAGTGAAAGAGTTTTGCAATCAACCTCGTCCCGAAGTGAACTGCTCAGAGTTGATTGACAAAAATAAGTCAAAAGTTGTGACATGTGGGAAGTATACCAAACGTATGGTGAATACGTACATTCCACGCAATAGAAGAAATTACTCACAATCGTTGATTGTAGTAAATGTACCAAAGCACGACTTGTTATTGAGCTGTTTTTTCGGATGGCAAACTTAAGAATAGCCCAGCCCCTCTTACTTTCAGGTCCAACTCAAAACAGATTCACACGCTTGTAATTTTGATTTAAAGTTTTTAAGTGACTTGACCAAGGGTTTGTAGCCCCCAGCCCTCCTGGTTGCGCTTCTGCTTATACAGTAGGTGCCTAAACTGCGTGGAAGCATAATGCACAACCCACCGGCGAACCCTTAAAAATGCTATTATGAAGCTAGGGATTTGGAGAGTAAAAGCTATTAGATTACAGTGAGAAGCCATCAAATAGCAAAGCACAATCCGCATTTCCGCTTGCAACAATGTATTCTAAGAAAACAATTTTTTTTCGAGGCAGGAAAAGGCAAAGGCAGTAGAAGGCAAAAAAACATTCATATCACTAATCGTAGTACTAAATTTTTAGTCCCTAGTTTCAATAAATACTCTAGGAACGAGATAAACACACGCTACCAGCAGTGCCGTCGCCAGACCAAACGAAGTGAGAGGGCCCTAGTCGAAGATGGGGGGGGCACTATAAAATGGACTGAACTTTTGCACATAAAAACTGATATTTTAAAGCTACAATTTTGTATTCATCTTTGGAAAAAGATACTTATAAGCCCGGCAGCGTTTATTAACTCGTTTCGCATGCGGCCGGTATAATCGCTTGAAAAATATGTCTACAGGAGTGAATGCGACCAGAAGCGCAACCAGGGTTTTGGTAGGAGAGAGGGGGCTTGAACCAAAAGTAAATGTTTTCTGCACAAAAATTGTCTAATTTAGGTCCCGTGCTGAACAAACCGTTGCTACTCAGCTGCTGGGTGATTTTGGCGATTTTGCTGCAAAAATAGCGATTTTAACGCCATTTGAATCAAATTTCGCACGTTTTAAAACCATATCAATAATTACAGTAAATTGCTAAAATTCAGAAGTCACTGAACGATTTAAATTGTCTAGCCTCTTGAACCCCCATATACATTAGGTCAAGTCCAAAACACGTTTAAACGCTTATTCTTTTTTTGGTTATATTTTCTAAATGACTTGGTTAAAGGGGTTGATGACCCCCTAGCCCTTTCCCCCTAATTGTGCTGCTGACTGCGAGCTAAAATAAATCTTGAGTGTGCTCTAAAAAAAACAGCTGGTCTTTTAAAGAAATGTTTTCACGTATTGTTTCAGGTCATAATCACTAACGAAATACCGGTAATGCTTCTGTAGGCATACATCCCTATTCCGCGACATATCCGTAAAGGCGTGTTAATAAGACGGATTATTGTGTCACATTTATGTAAAGCAGTTGGTGGCCAGCAATTTTGCAAACAATCGAGAAAACTTCAAACGAGAATCATGTTTGAAAATTATTATTCCTTTTTCCATTATTGCCTGTTGTCTTGTCGTTACGCGATGCTCCAAAAAGCATTCTGAATGAACCAAAATGGAGGGGTACAAGCAGTCGATAGAGTGGTACTGCGCCCCAGGCCCCACCGTAACGACGGCACTGGCTACCAGTACAAAAAATGATACCCCACTGGCAAATTTTGTGAACTCACAGTAAAAAACAACAAAGCCATACTTTGAACCAGGGCTGCAAATTCGAACTTAAACCCCCCAAAAAAAGTCGGTTGTTTTGCCAAATTCGAGAAAACAGTGTTGACTCCAATTTGAATCAGGTTAGACCCTTTTGTAAAAGCCTGTCTTGCGGCGCGCCGTATCGTTCATATTTCTGCAGTCATGCCACACTTTGGATATAAATATAACAATGTTATTCCGCACAGAACACCAAAAATTTGATTCATCCAAAGGAGCACGGCAAAACAAGAAGTCAATTATCAGCTAGCCAAATCAATATCAATTAACTAAAATTTACTAGACCAAAATTTACGCTATTGATTATACTCACACTATGCTAGACTTTACTAGACTATACGAGTACTATTAAAAAGCTGCTTCGAGGTTGCACTATAGAAATAGAAACAACAGCAACCAACTTACTACACAGCTAACTTGATACACTAAACTACGAAAATTTGAAACACCATATCACTCGTACTGACGAAGACTATCTAATTTGAGCACTAGTTGCAGACTTAAAGATTAGGAGATGAAAGGTCTAAAGACAATACAGTTAAAATTACCACAAAGACAGTTCTAGAAGATTCTTAAAACAAGCACAAAAGGGGCTTCTAAAATGTTCTAAAAAATCAACCAACTATTTGCATAAAAGATGAGAACGCGGGATGTATTCGTTTCTCACGTTACCAAACAGCATGTCGACAAAAAGAAAGCGATTAAGTCGAAAAGCAGACTTAGTATTTATGTCAGCCTGAACTCGAAAAACTTGATATTTTTGCCGAACTTGAACTCGAAAAAATCAAATTGATTGCTCATGTTTGACTGGGTAAAAACATGAATATTTTACGAAAATAGTAAGAAATTTCAATATTTGTATAAAACTTACGGACTAAAATCAAAAATAGTCCGCAACCGCAAGTCCGTAAGTAAACTGCCAAAGTCCGCAAGTCCGCATGTCCGCAACTTTTTTCGTTAGTCCGCAATTGCGGATTTGCGGACTAACTTGCGGACTTGCCCAGCTCTGCGGTGAATAACCCGTCTGGCTACGGCCCTGATTATATTCTAACTTGCTATGGTCAAGTTTCGAGTTTATGTGGAGGCAAAATGCTGCAAGTGCATGTACACTGAGATGTACAGATAGGGGGGATATTGTGCCATGGCCCCCCATTTTTGGGCCATGGCACAATTCAAAAAATGTGTGAAAAGAACTAAAATCGCGTAAATACATTACCATAAATCATGCACGGATTGCACGTGGAAATGGCTAACGCTTTACCTGGCATGTTAGCATTATTTTAACCAGCTCGAAGGTAAGAGTGTGCAGATATCAATTTTTTTGCTCATGCCAATATATTTCTGCTTTAAAAAGTTTTTCGACTTTTTTTTTGTTGCGCATATTTATCCTTCTGTCACCAGATAGCGTCTGACTCTAAATATTGGACGATCCACGCACTTTTCATTGCAATGACTACTTTGTGCTTGGAGGAATCCGCACCTGCTTATAGGAGTTTCCAGAGATCCAATGTTCCAGTGAATTTCTTCGAATTCTTGTCCCCTGAATTTACTGCTTGTTTGCAGACACCAGCAGAGATAATCATCGTAAAGCGTCTTATCCAAAGACACAACAACCTGACCAGGGTTTGGGTTGAACCCAGATCATACGATCAGAGTCATTGTAAAAACGACGGCTTTATTACCATCTCGGCCTCGCTGTCGACTTTACCCAACTCAAGTTCACCACACTTTAAACTGCAACAAAAAAGGCATAGCACTATTTCTCTATTAATTAATGATCGAACTAGACAATGGCTTGTTAAAAAGTAGAATTTCAAGCAGCTGGTGGAGGCACGTCATATTCAGATGTTTCGCGGCCAATGCCAATAAGTTAGCGTGTTTCAAAAAAACCTGTCACTAATAGCAACAAAATTTTTGCTTTCTTTCTTGGCCTTGCGAATAATATATGTGGAAAAGGATGGCTAAGCATATTATTTAGCTTGTGCCCTTCAGTTGTTTTTATACTTATTTTGCGTATGTTTTGCACTGTTCAAAGCATACCTTTTAATCCGAAATTTAATCTAAAAAAGATCTTAACGCTGAGTTATTTGTGTAAAACTACGCAAAAATCTCTGAGCGCAGGGAGTTTCGCCCCTCTTATTATCTCCGGCGGCCGGGGAGTTTGACCCAGACCCCAAACTGATGATGCCAATTTTAAGTTTGACTCATGAACACGCCTTTGGAAAGTCTTGCCTAAGCCTCCGCCACTGTGCATATATGACAATTAAAAATTTCCAGGCGGGCTGAGCTCTGCCTTGCCCCGTCTAGCTATTGCTCCGAGTCAATTTTTTTCTACTGCGCTATCAGCAAGTCCTTATGAGCATACTTTTACACATTTTGATACCGTTGAAAACAGAAAAAAAAAATACGTATTTTGTCGAACTTGAAACTCATTTGGATTTCGATTTTCCAGTTACCTTGTAAAAGAGGTTCTTTCATAGTACATATATCCAGAGGTAGTCAGAAACGAAGTTGTTTTATTTGGTGATTTTACCGAGATTTTACTACGACCTGACGTAAAAAAAGTTATTCTCATTCTATCGGGCAAAGCAGCTTATTGAAAATATGTTCGTATAGGTCTCGAAAGTGAAATTTGTAGGCTTACTATAGATAAAATCTTGAGATATGGCGAGTTAATTCCAAAATTTGTTTTTGGTGGGTACAAGCATTAGCAGTTGAGGCAGTATTATACTTTGAAACTACTTTCATTATAGAGAATTAATTTGGACTACCTTCACCTTTTTTTGTGCTATCTTTTTTTGCATCTATCTTTTTTTGTGCTGATTTATTAATTCAACTGGAAACTTCTTTTGGCTTTTTTTAGGCAGCTGATCTAGCTTCATGGCTTCAGTTGTAAGCTTTGAATTGCCTAAGTTTTCTTATGCTTCTGCTTGTACTGTGCATTTGAACTTACAGCGAAAAACCTTATAGTGTCAAATAATTCACGCGTGGCCAAAAAAACTTCGCAGCGAGAGGAGCCTTTTTCTCTTCAATTCTCTTCGTTTTTTCTTCGCGCGTCAGTTTCTAGTCTACTAATAAAGAGTCTATGGTTTGAGTACATTAGCTTACTCAACGCTTTTCCAAAGTTAGAAATTTGCACTTTTTAACTATTAGTTTTCGCCCTCTCCCTTTATCAACTGGCTACTGGTTAAGTACCAACTGGCTACGGCTTCAGATCTTCCATTGTACGATATCTTTGCCCCACAAAAAGTTTTTTTTTGAAAATTTCAGATGACGTCATGCCATGTGATTTGTGGTTTGGGTCCCCCCCCAATCAAAAATCCTGGCTACGCTTATGCAATAGTTGCTGTTCTTTCTATAGTATCATACTTAGTTAGCGGTTAAAGTATTGTGCAAGCGCTTTCTGGCTTCGTACGGCTTCGGTTGCAGTCTTCTACCCTTGCCTGATAGTTATCGGACTCGAGACTTTCGCTAGTAGTATAAGTGCAGCATTAACCTCTAGCCGTCTGATGTCATAATGTTGCCCGTGATAGCTTGTATTTATGTAACGGTCATTGATTAAAGTGCAGCCAATCCCATATGCTGCGCGTATCCTCTTCTAGGATGCCTTAGTTTGTTATTTTGTTCCTCTATTCCAGTGCCCTACCCCATAGGTAACTGCCTGGCGATAATTGGCGCGTATGCTTTTTGGAGCTGGGTTTCTACAGTAGTTATTGCCAAGGCCCCACCGGTTCGACCGCGTTCTGGAAGTTGTAGGAATTCGCTAGTTGGTTAACTTTTACTAATTCATTAATCTCCAAACTCTACTTAAAGTTTACTGCTTAGATCTGCTGTTACCCTCTTAAAGAGCTCAACAGCAAAACAGCGTGTTGTGGGCATTATTTTAACGATTTTGTAAGTGTTTTTATTATTATCACAATCATAGCTATATAAAGTATACGGCAAATCTACTGTTAAGAGCAAACGAAAAGCTAAAAGAAACTGCATTAATGTCAATTAATTTGGACGAATTTTCATTGAAGCGTGTTTCATTGAATAGTGTTCATTTTTCCAGGTTCTCCAGTCGAGTCCACTCGCATCGCCAGGTCCCACGTTACGGTATCGTCCATTCAGATTTGAGTGGTGACTAGCGATGTACCACCATGCACCAAAGTATCTTTATTTATACCTCAACATCTCAAAATTTCTACAGTAACTTTTGAAGCACAAAATTACTTATATTTATTTTTATCATTTCTATTGCAAGCTTTTCTTATTTGGTTTATCTTCTCTCTTTATCAAAGTGAATGCAGTGCCAAAAATCACAAAAAATCCTTACATCTTTAATAACATATCTTCGAATTTACTTACATTCGCAATTGGATTTACCAATCTTATGGAAAAAATTGATGCTAAAGCAAAGTATGAGTCAGAGTTGCGAGTTGGGGGAAAAATTTTTGTCTAATATTTGTTCGAAAAATGTTGATTACAGTATCTTTTTCAACATAAAACAATGGCAACACTGAAGACTAGGTGAATTTACTAACTCTAAACTTTATGCATAGAGCTGGACAGCGCTGTTTCGAGCTTTTAGCTCTCATCGGCAGCCCTCAGCTTCTCTAACAAATTTATTCCCCAGCTGGACAACTTGTCGGTTTTAAACTTTATACCGAAAAAATGACAGAAAGGGAATAGAATATGCTAAACTATTTTTGAAAAATATCCTGGGACTCCACGTTTTCGGGGTAAAAATCTTTCCTTCAAGACCTTTTTTTTTCAAAGACCATTTTTATTCATTTTCCTGTATTTTTCACAAGTGTCAGCAAAAGTCTCACGCTCTTAAAATTTGGTATTAGCAGTTAGTATATCACTCACTGCCGTGCTTCAAACTTGTGCAAAATTTTTTGTGGTATGTTTTTCGTTCACACAATCGTCTCACTATTGGATTACACGATTTAGTCGATAGAAGAGGTAATAGAGCTGTCACGAATTATAATTTTGAATGCCTGAGATATAGTTATTTGCAGTGTTTTAACATGTACGTGACTGATTTACTACTTTTGCCGCTTTTTTTGATTTAGAATATTCGAGATATTCGAAATGATTCCTTTTTAGTATATTCTACTATCTTCTGAAATTATCGATTGTTTGGGTTGTTTACATGTCTTAATTTCTATATTTAGACTTAAAATTGTGACGTCATAATTATGCCAAAATTTGTTTAAGGTAAGCTTGTGTATTTTTTCTATTGTGACGTATCATGGATTGTTCTGGGATATTTGATAGCTTTTGCCGTAGTATAAATTGGCAGGTCGTTTTTCATTCAATGATTCTAATATTCTAAGAATGGGTGATTTTTAGATATTAGTTTTGTAGGCAGTTTTGCCGAGTTTGTGTATCTGTGGTTGGCTTGTGTAGCCGTATAGTTGGCCATCTGAATAGGGCAATCGCAAGAGTGTGTAAAGTAGTGACCTGAACCTGGTCGGTCGCGGTTAAGTCTTTTACGATCTGAATCTGGTCGATCGTAATAAGTTTTAGTGGAGCGATTTTGCTCAGTGAGAGTAGTTTGTGTTTCAATCTTAAATAGAAGTTTTAATTTAAGATTGGTGTGCTGCTTTCTGAGATTCAAGCTAAAGGAACTATCAACTGCCATTTTCGATTTGTCAATTAACATCACAGTTGTTCTCTAGTTTCAGCCGACGGGGCCAATTCTAGAGATTAGTGGTTGTACTCTCGCCAAGTATCAACGATCGCGACAAGAGCATTTGCTACTATTTTTAAAGCAATTAATCTGGTTAAAATTCTGAGTATACATTAGCAAGGTATAAGAATAATTTGACTTTTGGTTTTCGAAAATACGCATATTTCAATTGAAATTCTTTATACTGTTATTAATGTTGTTTTGTGAAGTAAGACATAATTTAGAAATCATCTTTATTTTTGTCTTGTGTTGTGCTTTTTTTACGTTAAAAAAGGTTATAAAGCGTAAATATTCAATACTATAAAGAGGCAAAAATATAATATACTATAGTCCAGTGAGTAAAATTTCGAGTTGTAGTTTCGAAAGGTTGCATGTTTGATGTCCAAGCTTTGCTGTGTGTGGTCATGTCCTTGACAAAACACCAGCAGTCTAAACGTTGTGATGACTCTGTCTGACCAAAAACTTTTGCAAACAAAAATTAAAAAAAAGATGCAAATTTGTTACACTTTTTGGTTACTTGTGCCGTCAATTCAATAACAAATGATACAATGCAACAGGTGCAATTTAGTTTTTCTTTGGAATATTGTTTTTTACAAAGTAACTTGTCCATGTCGGTTATAATCTACTGCATAATAAAACAGAGATATCGTTTGCACAATAAAGTACTTTGAATATAATATTGTTAAGAGCAAACAAAAAGCCATAAGAAACCACTTTGATGTGAATTAATTTGGACGAATTTTCATTGAAACGTGTTTCATTGAATAGTGGGCATTTTTCCACCTGCTCCAATCGAGACCACTCGCATCGCCAGGCCCCACATTGCGGTATCTTCCATTCAGATTTGAATGGTGACAAGCGGCGTACCACCATGCACCAAAGTACTGAGTTGCACAGTTGCCTGTGTGCGGGTCGTTATCGCGATCCTTTGTCGTGAAAGGACGACCATTGTGAAGACCCAAAGAATCACCTAAGAAACATAGGCTGTTAAGCAGAACTCAGTGCTAATAGATTAGGCTGAGGCTGTATTTAGATAGATTTTACAGCCGCTTGTTGGTATCGTTACTGGTTGTCAAACCTGTCGCATTCACACTTGCTTACAAAAAACGGTTTTGACAGCTAACTGGACCCGAAAGCAAAATCTGAAGGATAAAAAGATATTTCAAGCCGATTTCAACCTTTTTTGAGGTATTTCGATTTGAAATGTATTAACCCTATTCGACCCAGGGGGGGTCGATTAGCTCCCCCCCCCTTCACTTATTTTGAAATTTTGCTTTGAAGCAGTCAAGCCACAATAATCAAATTTCTTGACTTTTCCCAAAATTTACTGCTTCAACTTTCATTTGTAAAACCATTGTCGTATGACAACTAGATTCGGAGTTATTAAACGTTTCTCAAGGTCGACCCTGCGTTTCTGGCAAAATTTTCGAAAAATTAATTTAATCCTGTTAGTCCCAATTGTTCTGTCGTAATTAATAATTTTACGCTTTTTTGAACGTAAATCCAGTGACCACTTGAACGGCTTTTGTTTTTATCGATGTTCTAAAAGAGCTGTGACAATAGATTTTCATTTACTAGTTTGCCTGGGGCATTATAATTTTCATTGTGATTTCAAAAGCTCGCAGCTGAATTTCTGTGATAATTTTGTATAGTTTTACCGAATTTCAAACTAAGCTTTATTTTTAGCATTTTGCTAATAAGTAAGAATTGCGATTTAGCAAAATAAACGTATTTATTGATAAAAGAATTAGAGGCCAACATAAGCGCAAATCCTTTTGCTTTTTGCCTGTATTTTTTTTCACGTTGCTGATATACGAGTTGTACAGTAGTCAAAAGTGTCCATAAGTTATCAAGTGTGTGGCATGTAGCATGAATTTCGGTAGTCTTTATGTTGGAAATTTGTTTTTGGTGACTAAAAAAAAGAAAAATGACGCAAATTTTAAATAAATTTTTAGTTTCTGCTAAGTGGCAGTATCAGAAAAAGATGTTCATTTCATTTTTCACAAAAACATACGCATAATTTTGACTGCCTAAAGTTTTTTCATGAAGTTCAAGTGATAACATCCAAAACAAAAATTTGCCCGAGTGTCTTTGCGCGTGACGTAGCAGCACACTGATAACTTCATTGTGCGCATACGCTTTGTTTTCACCAAATTGCAACATTTCATACGAGTATGCCTTTGCGATATTCAATAGCATTGCAAGAAGTAGAGAGTTTTTGATAATACTTGTTTCGGAATCATTATTTTCAATTTTTACCTTTTTTGTTATTCAAGGTTATTATTACTAAAATCTTTGTCTAAAAAATGCTTTTCGAAGCAATACCCAATAACTAGTGTAAAATGTTACCAATTTTTTATAAAATTCCCACCAAACTAAACAATAATTATTGAGTATGTACAATGTACGTTGTAAAATGTGCTATTTCATGTGGTATATTCTACTTGCTACCGCATTTATTTTCGTATTAGATGCTACTACAGGCCTACAGCATGGCATACTGTTGCAGATATTACTGAGTTTCACATTGATTTTTCATTTGTGGTGTATAATGATTGGTGGCAACCGTGGCATGCTGAATTTGAAAAATTTATGTTGTTTCGTTACTTTTCAATTTTCGGTTTTATGTGTGTACATTCACAAGCAACAAAAAATATGTTTGTAGAGACAAAATATAAAAACGGAAAGCAAATTCTCTACAAGCAGACTTTGCATGTAACAATCCGATTAGCTGACCGTTTAGTAAATGAATTTATTCTGATTTTTTTTGTGATCATAAATAAGATATCTAAATTCACTGATTTCGTTAGCAAATTTTTTAATGTTTCTAATTTGCTGCAACTGTCTAACGGCTTTATCGCATACAAACAATATTGTTGGTTCTGGATGTGAAAACCAGGGGCGTATTTAGAGGGGACATGGTGCCATGGTCACTCCCTTTGGGTCGTCAGTGTAGTATAATTAGCATAGAATAGTATGCAGAAATTTCGTCATGCCCCCCTATTAGTAATTTGAGCAGAAAGTTCGAGCACAAAAACGGACAAAATCTGACTAATAACCTTTTTTTTCTATCTTCACCTAATTTTGGGCAGGAAAACGGACTGATTCTGAGTGGAGAAATTTTTCTTTTGGTCTTCATTATTCTCAAATTTCCTGGCATCCCCCCTTTGAAAATTCTGTACACGCTAGTGGTGAGGACAATAGAAGTAGAATGGCATTGAAGATTTTGATCAAAGATGAGAACTGGCAAATAAATTTCTAGCCTTGGGATTATACTATCTTTTTTAATGTTTTTTCTAAACTTATTCAGCACTAATCCCAGTAACAACCAAACTTTACAACAATTTGTTATAAGCCATCTCTGAAATAAAGTCTGAAAGATTATCAAGACAAAATCGTTACGTTTGAGAATTAGACATTCTTTGTAGAATGATACAAATAGTGATAAAAAAAATGGTATTTCGATCAGTACAACCATTAATTGTAATGACAATGTTGGAAACAATTGTAATTTTTGCTTTTTAGTTCTGAAATCATTTGTGATAATACACTAGAAGGTAAGCCATTTGGGTTTTATATAAGATTTTGGAAAATCTTATGACGAGCAATGATCAACTTAATTTAGGTTTTCTTATATAAACGTCATAAAAACTACAAAATTTTTGAATTTTTGAGAAAAAATTACTCTCCAATATTAGACAACGTAATCTTTCACAACGTAAGCAATAAAAAAAAATTATTCGGACGCCAAAACCTATTACAGTACTCCAAATTATCCAAACTATTATTCTAAAAATTAACCAAGAATCCGACTACCAAGTTAGACCAATTTCTTCTTTTTTCTTGTAATTCAAAAGTCCGTGAAAAATCGTACAAAAAATAGTTTGAAAAAATCAACATTTACTACACTCCGTGCGACACATTTTGAAAGTTTTTTTCGTAAGTTCGAAGTAACTGCATTTTTATTTACCAAGTTGTATACAGACAGCGAAAAAATCGTACTTTTTTTCAGAAAAGGCTGTCGTTTGCCCACCTGTCTACCACACGCGGTGAAAGCTTCACACTGCCCACTTTATTGCTAATATTTAGCCGGGAAGCTGGATGTAAATACAAACTTTTTTCAAATTTTGGTTTGACCAGAGCGGTAATCGAACCCAAATCTACTGTATCAGTAGCAGACGCTTATCAACTCGACTAATGATAAAAATGTTGTTATAAAAAAATTTTATAACCGTGTTGTTATATACAGAATGCTATGCTGCACTTTTGATTAGGTTTAGCATTGCCAGGTATACCATTATGAGAATGAAACCCATAGTACAAGTTTTCTAAGTGAAAACTCTTACTATATTATATTAGACTGCGAATCTTCAGCTTACCAAAAATTACATCTAAATTCAACCAATTTTATTGACGTTTGTTACAGCTATGTTATATACATTTACACACAAAATGTAAATGAGAAAAATTAGAGGTTTGATGCTTGTTCTTTTATAAACTTTTGTACAAAAAATACCATATTTTGTAGTGTTTAGCAAAAGGAACTACAAGAGTAACAAATATTCAGCTTGCAATTAATCCAGCAACAAACTAATGTTTTAGATATTTTAGCACAATAGAAATAATCTTTTAATTTAATCCGTAATTATCTCGGAGTTACTGAATAAAACTCCAGCTGCGATGCCGCGTCACGGCAATAATCAAACGCTTATTAACATTGTGCAGATAAAAAGCGAACCGATCTCTTCTGATAGTCCTTGACTTATGTTCAAATTAATTGAAGATCAAGGTTGCAAACATAAGGACAAAAAGTTTGGACTTTTTGTCAGAAAATTGTGCTTCTCGAGAAGCAAAAACGGATTTTTTATCTTTTGTAGTTCGGGAGTTATTAACGTTTGAATTTGTTGTGTCGAATCGATCCCCCCTGGGCCATTAATCAAAAAATTTTGCCTGGTCCGAATAGGGTTAAAAAAAGATCAAAAGAGACGTTGCAGGTTTAACTACACAGCAGAGCTTATTTTCAGATTTAATTTGCTGTAATTGCTTAGATTAAAATGTTTATATCGTCGATGCTTTTCGTCTGACACTTGCCAAGAAGAGTTGTCAGAACAAACAGCGCACGAAATAGAGCGGCTTTCTATAGGAAAAAGCTGAGCTGTGATAGGCTGGAAAAAGACAAATGAGCAAGCGTCATTAGTGCACAATCTTGACTAATAAATAGCCGCTCCTTTTTTTGCGCTCTCTGTTCTGACGACTCTTCTTTATAAGTGTCAGACAAAAAGCTTCGAATATATGAACATATTAATCGAAGCAATTCTCAAGTTCTATGCCACCACTCAACTTTTCAATTATTATAATGCTTGTAGTAGGAATTGCTTTTAACCAAAATGATCATTAGGTAAATCTAATTTAAAAGACATCTGCTTATGTGCTTAATGTTCTTATTTCAATTAAAGCAGGCAATATTTTTGTAGTACTAGATTAAAGGTAGGTCTAAGTAGGTATGGGCGCACTTTGACCATGTCGTATATGTAACACTATTTCACACTTCACACTTACTGTATTTATGTGTAAACTATTTGATAAGTGTAGTAACCATGCAAACAAACATCGCTTGCTGTCTTCAATATTTTCTGCATGTTTTAAAGTTTTGCGCTGTGGCGCTACTTTTTTTTTATTTACTCTACTATGCTTCTGTTGTTATCAACTCATTATCCATTCGTTGTTATTGTGGTGGTCAAGAATGAAATAAATGAATGAACAAAAAAATTTCAGTTTTTTGTGATAAATTCTTTTAGAAGAAAGAGTTTTACTTTAAATCAATTTGACTTTTAGTCAAATTTTTTTACAAATAGCCTATTAAAATTTTAGTATCCTGAGATAAGGGAAAGTTTTACAATTTGGCGTTATCCAAAGTCACTTTCCAACAACTGAACTTTTTTTGGCTTCTATTTAACTTAAATGCGCCACAAGACGTTTTTGTGATGTAACCACTTTGACTTAAGTATATTATGATTCGGCTAAAAAAATTTTATGTGCAAAAGTGTAACCGCCTATGATGTTATTTTTGCAAAATATGCCCGTGACTTTATTATGATGATGCTAAGTTTGGTGTTTATGTGACTTCCAGTTTAGGAGTTAAATAGCGGACATTTTTGCCCTACCCGTGTAAAATTCGTCGACTAATGTAAAACAGAGTTACAGGATTTGATCTGACCACATAAATCCAAACTCAATGACCTCAATTTTTGCTTATTTTATTAATATTTTGATCGGTGAAAATTTTAACTTGTTATACGTACTATATTGTAAAATTACCTGCATTTCCACTGTATCCACTCACAGTCAAGCGAAAATTGTTAGAAGCATCTCCAACAGAAAATGATCTACATAAACATGCGGCTTATTGTTATTATGTAGCTGAAAAATTATTAGAGATCCTTGGCAATTTTAAGAGATAACTTACTGTGAAGTATACAGCGTTTTGGCTATTCATTATTAGAGTAGATATAGTATGACATAAATGCTGTTGAAAATAGCATTGCGAATCGAAAACTTCTCTGACACTTTTGCTAGCGTCAAAAAGAATTTTCCGAATACAGACCAAAGTGACTGATGATTGATGAATATAAAATAGTATACCATACTTTTACTAGTATATTGTTATACTTGAAAAAACGTCACTTCAAAATCAAAATGTCTTAGTTTTTGGAAAAAAATGATTAGCTTTACAAGATAATTAAAATTAGTATATACCGGTAATCAAATATTACTACTCATTTTTTTGTAGTTATTAGAATCTAAGAAAGTCTATTATGCATTGATATTATCTTTACCGATGTACGTATCTGCCTTTTGCATTCTTCCGGATGATATTATAGAGATGCATTAGTGTTTTGTCGGAACATATTATAAAATTATGAAAATTGCTTTCAAGAATTTTTAAGTCCTTAATTCAAATCTTAATCGTTTTTTTTTACAATTTACATTTTCAATTTATGTCCAATCGGATTACTCTGAAGACAGTTATATTAGTTTATTTTTCATGATTATCATGTGACTTAGTAAATTATTCTAATTTCGGGTAGAATTACTATAAGTTAAGCAAACCCAATTATCTCAGCCACATAGCGGTGTATATACGGTATCATATGTATACTCCCCAAACTTTTTGTGGTGGTGATGATTCAATTACAAACAAAATCAAGCGACGACCAGGACTTTTTTGATATTTGCCAAAAAGCCTTTTCTACGTCAAAAACTTACTCATATTCAGCATAGACGCGGTTTCCTTCCCAATCTTCCAAATCTACTCGTAGTCTGTAGGATGTAGAACTTGTGATTTCATGAAGTGATTGCAAACCTGGAAAAAAATCAATCCCAAACAAAATGCAACACAAGCCTAACAAAGATTGATAATATCTTTTGGAGTACATTGTACTGTAGGAAAAGATTTATCAAGAAAAATAGAGCCAAAACGATCAAATAGATTTTGATAATAATATAATTTTGATGTTTTGACGTTTGCAGGCCAGAGTTTTAATGCTTAATCGTTTTGCGTGCTTCTGGCCTAAATGCTACCAGCGCAGAAGCCTATAGGGAAGAGCCACAAGAACGGTGACTACTTAAAACAAGTGATACGAAAAAGTTATCCTCCCGCAGGATTCGAATCTGCAGCCTTCCCGCAGGATTCGAATCTGCAGCCTTTGGATTACCGCTCTTTAATTTTTACAAGCTTCGCTGCAGTCTCTCGGTTATCCAAAGGCTGCGGGTTGGAATGCTGTGGGAGGATAACTTTTTTGCATTGCTTGTTTTAAATAGTAGCCGTTCTGGAGGTTTTTCCCTAGGCTTCGGCGCTGGTAGCCTATAAGCCAGAAGCACGCAAACCGATTAAGCAAATAGATTTTATTCGAAAAGTTTCGTATAATCATTCAAACCATTGTCAATATTTATTTACTAAAAGAAACAGATAAATTTGAAAAAGTTTGTATTTAATTAAGATAAGTTTTTTGCTTCCTATTTCAAATACAAATAGCAGCTCTTGTAACACGTGACCACCTGGATCTTACACAGTATTATTTTGTTGGATCCTTTAGTTAGATTCTCAGTTTTTAACCAGCCAAGGGCGAAGATCCTTTACACGCGATAACATTTTTTAATCATTCAAAAAGATTAACCTTCATATGCGAAATTGGCCTCGAGTTGGCGAAAAAATATCTACGGATGGAATTCAAATCTGTGCCCAAAAACAGCCAAGAGCATGCATTTTCCTAGCGAATCGAGATTTAGTTTATGACGCAATATTGTCAATTTTCGGTTAAAATCTAGTTAATGTCAAGACCTAAGGTAATAAAATATAAAGCTAACATAATTTTTATTTTTTTAGGGGAGAGATATTTGCCATACAATGACTTTTTTTAGCAATTAAACAAATATTATTTTGTAATGCAGGATTATTTTGTTAACCAAGTTATCTTCTACCAGCAGTCACCATAGAAATGTTATCGTCTTCGAGCAACCAAAAGGAAAAAAGATGGATAATGGTACCCTTTGGTGCGGTCAGACTGATCTTGTATGAATAAAATTATATGAAAGCGTGTGCACTCCATACAGCTAATTATTGCTTCAAAATGACATTTCATATTATACTTACTGTATGTTGTTCGATATTATAAAACTATAATTGGGCCCATACTATTTATTTAGCAACTGATCTTAATACAATTTTCTGTTTCTGTTTGCACTATAATATTACCTAACCAAAATTCCCCATTTTTATTTCCAAATCCACGTTCGTAGGAATCCCAATTCAAGAAGAAATCTACTTCTCCGTTTATTCTTCGTTGAAAAACCTAAAACAAAATACTGTTTAAAAAAGATTTCACGAGCACATGAGGTATCCACACAATATGAAGTTTCATTGGAGTTTTGGGTTAAACGAAGTCGGAAATAAGATACAAACACTCTCTGAGTACCTTCAAGTCTCTCAAGTTGAGCTTCGCTGTAAAGACAACGTTGTTTTAGTAACCAAAAGTGTCTGGAATTAAGACGTCTTCAATGCAACTACTTCACTAGAGCACGGATGACTCATGTAACAAAAATTGTTGAGACAGAAATACATTAATCCATGCTAACGCTTCAAGTTGGACTTACAACAAATTAAACTTACAAACGTGATTTATAATTTGTATTTGTCATTGAAATGGTTTTGAAATGCAAAAATAAACGTCTATCAATCTATTTATGTTGTACCGTTGACTGGCTTTGGCTCATGCCCATTGAGCAGTGACAATTTATCTTTTGATTTACATCTATTTATCTAACTGTCTGTTTATTTGTCTTCGGTATCTATTTATCTATCTATCTACCTATCTATACCTATCTACCTATCTATACCTATCTACCTATCTATACCTATCTACCTATCTATACCTATCTACCTATCTATACCTATCTACCTATCTATACCTATCTACCTATCTATACCTATCTACCTATCTATACCTATCTATACCTATCTACCTATCTATACCTATCTACCTATCTATACCTATCTACCTATCTATACCTATCTACCTATCTATACCTATCTACCTATCTACCTATCTATACCTATCTACCTATCTATACCTATCTACCTATCTATACCTATCTACCTATCTATACCTATCTATATTTATCTACCTATCCATACCTATCTACCTATCCATACCTATCTACCTATCCATACCTATCTACCTATCCATACCTATCTACCTATCCATACCTATCTACCTATCCATACCTATCTACCTATCCATACCTATCTACCTATCCATACCTATCTATACCTATCTATATCTATCTATACCTATCTCCCTATCTATATCTATATCTATACCTATATCTATATCTATATCTACCTATCTACAGTACCTATCTACCTATCTACCTATCTACCTATCTACCTATCTACCTATCTACCTATCTACCTATCTACCTATCTACCTATCTACCTATCTACCTATCTACCTATCTACCTATCTACCTATCTACCTATCTACCTATCTACCTATCTACCTATCTACCTATCTACCTATCTACCTATCTACCTATCTACCTATCTACCTATCTACCTATCTACCTATCTACCTATCTACCTATCTACCTATCTACCTATCTATACCTATCTATACCTATCTACCTATTTACTTATCTATCTATCTATATCTTTTTATCTATTTATCTTGAACTACTGTAAAAACACTCCAAGACTGTACTCTTTCATTTTCGATGAATACCATTGAACTGACATCCAACCATTTGAAGTCAATGCATAAACGAAACAAGCAGTAATTTTATCCGGAAAATTTTGAGCAAATATTAAGCAGCACACTTCAGCTTGCAAATTTCCAAACTGTCCTATGTTATTTCTCACGAAGAAAAGATGGGTGATATAACTGGATGAGAGCATCACCAAATGGCAGCTCAAAATTTGCCCGGCCGCTTTTTAACAAAGTGTACCCTTATACTTGCAATCTATTACTTTTTTCTCAGTAACTTGAGTTAAATACGACACTTTGACAATTCGACATGGTCGGCTCTGTGGTGTAATAGTTTAGGCGAGCGCCTGACAACGCTCGCGCTTGGGTTCAATTTGTGCTGCGCTCTTTCATCCTTTATTGTCAGAATCTTGCATTAGAGTTAGGCTTTGAGCAGCAATGCCAGCCTGAGAAATTGTAAATCAAATAGCGAAAAAGGGTACACTTCAAAATTATGAAGCTCGGACATCTCGGATAGTCGAAAATTGAAACCCTAACTTTTCAGCTGTTGAAAAAAGAAAGCTTCTTCTTTTCTTCCTTTTTCTTCTTCCATCTTCATAGCCCGCTTTTCCGTCAAGGTTGCGGAGGCAGCAGTTCGAGATTAAGCCGCCACACTTCGCGGTCTTCCACCACATTCATCATTTTGCTCAGGTGAAGTCCTAAGAGATTCCATCCAAAATCTTGAACGTAATTGGTCCATCTAGTTCCAGTTCGTGCAACTGGTCTTGTCCCATTTCCTTTGGCAAGTAAAGCTTGTTCGAGTAGTTTTTCTTGAGGCATTCTGCTTACATGGCCAAACCATTTTAGCTGAGATCTTTCAATTCGGAGAAGTAACGGCTTGATGTTAAGAAATTTTCGAATATCAGAGCTACGCATCTTGTTAAATAGTGTAACTCGTTCGATTCTTCGTAAAACCCTCATTTTGGACGCTTGCACTTGTGATCGCACTCTTTCGGTCATAACCAAGACTTACGAACATAGGTGAAAATGAGGACAAAAACTACTTTTAATTGAGAGCTTTGCATTTTTCGGCAATTCTCGTTTCGTGACAACCGAATAGTGCAAAGCTCGCATTATTGCACTAGCCTTGTCTGGTATCCAGTTCTTTGTCTTGCCTTTCGTCACTCGTAAATGCAACCCCAAGATACTTGTACTTTTCTACCTGCTTCAGTGTCGCTCCATTCACTTGTAACACGCACTGATCAGGGTTTCTTATGGAGCGCCGTTTGTGTACCCTAATTTGTGCAATGTATTTTTGCATACTTAATTAAGTAGTCATTTTAATCAAATATGCAAAAATAAATATACAAAAAAACAAGTGCAAAATAAAGCCGCAAAAGTTTTTGAATATTTATTACACCATAATTTGCACGGCGTTTTTTTGCATATTAATTTAAATAGTCATTTTAATTAAATATACAAAAATATATACAAACGGCGCTCCGTAGAATAAACGGTTGCAAAAGTAAATAGACAAAAAATTGTTAAACAAAATTTTTTAGCAAAATCATTTTTTACATCAAAATTTTTTGCATTATATTTGTTTGTGTCACAAATATTTGTACATTTATTGTTGATAGCAAAGAAACAACTCACGCCAAAATAAATGTGCAAAATTTTGTTACGCAAAAACATGTTGATGGAAAACTTCTTGTCGGAAAAAAAACGCGTGCAAAAATAAATCGTCAAAAATATTTGACTATTTAGTTCATGTCCATAATGATAAAGAGTTGAAATTTTGCGGGCGGGAAGGTACGGGTAAATGAACCTTCATTTCCCAGCCCAAGGAGAGGTCTCATAAGCGGGCTAGTACCTTACTATAGGCTGCCGTATAGCTCGAAGCTTTCGTCTTGAAATTCCAGTTTTGTACCTTGCCGGTACCTTCCCGCCCACGTAATCCCAACTATTTATCATTATGGACACGAACTAAATAGTCAAATCTTTTGACGATTTATTTTTGCACGCGTTTTTTTGCGGCAAGAAATTTTGCATCAACATGTTTTGCGTCACAAAATTTTGCACATTTATTTCGGCATGTGTTGTTTCTTTGCTATCAACAAGAAATGTACAAATATTTGTGATACAAACAAATATAATGCAAAAAGTTTTGATGTAAAAAATGATGTTGCAAAAATTTTTGTGTCAAAATTTTTGCAAAAAAATTTTGTGTAACAGTTTTTTGTCTACTTATTTTTGCAACCGTTTATTCTGCAGCATATATTTTTGTATATTCAAATTAAAATGACTATTTAATTAAATATGCAAAAAAATGTTGCGCAAAATGTGGTGTAATAACTGTTTAAAAATTTTTGCACATGTTTTTTTTATATTTATTTTTGTACTTTTATTTAAAATGATTATTTAATTAAAAATGCAAAAAAACATTACACAAATTAGGGTACACAAAAGGCGCCCCATAGTTTCTTGAAAGATGAAGAGCCTCAGTTTTGGTCGTGCTTATTTTTATTCCAGCTGTGTTGCATGCATCTGCAAAACTGTTTAATGTGCGCTGGAGGCCAGATTCTGTAGAAAAAAAACAGAGCCAAATCATCAGCGTATTACAGACGACTGATTTTGCAATTTCCAGTTGTGGCACACTCATCAGCTTGATTGCATTTGTCGATACAATTTATGTAAACAATGAAAAGGGTATAGGTAACAAAACGCACCGTTTATGGAGTCCAACGTCCATATGAAATGTCTTTGATCGCTTGCCATTTATCCAAATACAAATCTCCGCTTGGCATTAATAACGCGAAACAACTGACCATCAACGTCATACTGCAGCAAAACCTTCCAAAGTTTATCCCGAGAAACTTGGACATATGTTTTTTCAAGATCGACAAAGCATGCAAAGAGATCTTTGCCATACACCCAAGATTTCTCGAAGATTTGCTTCAGAGTGATTTGGTCCGTGGTGCTACGATTGGCCGCACAAAAACCGCATTGGCCATCCGCCAGTTTATATTTCATTATTTCTCGACATTTTCTTTCAAGGTATTTGGCATATACTTTTCTTGGCAAACTAAGGACTGATTTTCTGCTGCAGTTCAAACATTGCTTGCAATCTCCTTTCTGAATATCCAAAAAATCACACCTGTTTGCCAATCTCTGGGACTTTTGCCAAACTTCCTCGTTCAAAAAAGAAAGCTTACCAGCCAATTGTAGTTTCCCCGTTGAAATTCACAATACACTTGCGTCAATCTAGAGCCAGTAAAAACATCGTATACTCCGTCCGCGCGTAAACCATGGTGGTAAATGTCATCACAGTTTCGTCTTGACAAAGCTGCTGTTCTGGTCGCTAGCAGCTTAATGTCCTCTGAAAAGCATGTTTATTATTTCGTTTTATGATTATTGTTTTTTCACAATTCTTTACAAGTGTTTGCTTTTTCGATTATTTTTAAAACTTTAAGTGAAGGGTTGAGTTTAAAACAGCAAAATTATCATTTACAACTACATGTTGCAACTTGCAAGTCGTTAAGTAAGATTGAAAAAGTTTTAAGGGAAAAACTGGGTATGTAAAGTGGGGCTCTAATTTACTGTAATAGCTTCTAACTTATCCTAGCTTGCAATTTTATTTTTCGCAAGCAGTTCGTTTAATTTTAACAACCATTTGCTAATAATCAGCAGTGATGAACTGCTATATTACATTAGGTGAAGCGTCCTGCTACGATTATGGGAAAACAATAACGCAACATCTAAAACAGGGGTGAACAATTTTTTCACTACTGCCGGCCGCAAAACATTCTATAAATGCACTAACGGCCGCAACTAGTAAAGGTCATTTTTTTTACGAATTTACGTTTCAAGCCTTACAATTTAACTACACATGCTAAACATTTGAAAAAGTCAAATTTTCAAGTTCGGAGAATTTATTCAATCATAACTCACAAAAATGGTAGAACTGAAACAAAATGGTAAAAATATATAAACTTATTAGAAAATGCTAGATCCAAAAGAAATATGCTAGATTGTAATTTCGAAAAAAATATGCCAAAAAATGCTATACAGAGGTTATTGCTGTTATTTTGATACCCGAAACCAGACCATAAGAAACAGGAACAGGGTGAACTAAGAACTGCACTGATTGCTGATTAGCAAAAGCAGTGTTTCTTAACCATTGGAGCTCGCATCCCTTAAAATTTTGTAAAGTGTTTTCGTACCTCTTGACTTTTTTTGCAAAATCTTTTCGAATCCATTAAGGTCAAAAAAAGTTTTAACCGTGGTTTGGAAAAAAACTTGTTCACGAATTTGATAGAAGACCAAAAAAAAGAAAAAAAGTCTTGACCTCAATTTGTTACGAGTGTACGCACTCCTCATGGTACAGGCAGACAGTGTGTTCCCGCCCCAAAAGGTGACTTCGAGGTCCGTGGATTCAGCGGACCACCGGAGCGCTGAATTCGGATCGCGGACCACAATTCAGCGCTCCGGCGGTACAATTTTTAAAAAAGATTTCACAATAACCTTTATTCCCGCCGCCAAATAGTTCTAAATATTCTTGAATTATTCCCTAAGTCAACAATATTTACCTTATTTATAGGCAAAAGGAACAATCACAAAAAATCTAAGAAAAACCAACTCGTATGTAAAAATCGTATCATTGTGAAGGCACACTAAAAATTTGCACACGGCATTAAACTAGCGTAATTGTTTAACTAAACAACAAAGATGAAGTTTCGGAAATTTGCTACTTGAATTGACTCTGAGGTTGAAAAGTTCCACAACTACCGTATATAGGAACTTTCTGAAAAGGACTCGGCTTAGCCAAGCGCAAGCGGTGAATATTTACGCATTGGAAAATAAACAGCACTGGCATACTATCGTTTTAATTAACTGTACAGTTAGCAAATCGTAACTGTTATTTTTCAACAGTTACGTATAGCAAAGCATTTCAATCAATGCACGGTCGCCACAACGTGCATTTTACAATACAATTTCACGGCCGCAAAAAAGTTTTTTTACGTCCGCAGGTTGTGTACCCCTGATCTAAAACATATCTTTACCACCAAATTTTAACTTTCTACGATCCATCGTTTTTAAGATATTTCATTTCACAAAGTTGAGGGGATCCTCGAATTTGTTGCCAGTTAATCAAATTTCTTAGTCATTGAGATATCCTACATTATTTGTAAGAGTATTTTGTTGCATTTCTAATTCATGATCAGAGGTGGACAAAGTAGTCGAAAAATCTACTTAAGTAGAAGTATTGTTACTTACTCAAAAATGCCTTTCAAGTAAAAATAGAAGTATGGCGAAGCATTTCCACTTAAGTAAAAGTAGGAAAGTAGTCAAAATTAATTCTACTTAAGTAATGAAAGTAGAAAGTAATTTCGAATTTCACGTGTTTGTTTATTCTTCGAAGGTTTGCTGTTGTGACGCTTACGATCAGTGTTCAAGCAAAGCCATACTTACGGTAGCATGTCAAAACATCAAAGTTTTATTATTCTCTTGAAATTACACCGAAGCGTGTTACGAATACGATTTAGTAGGGACTCTGGGCTCATCTCCGCGCCTGGACAACACAGCTTGAGAAGAAATGTCGCAGCGATGGCGAGTCGTTAGCAACACTGTTCGTTAACCGGCTAGGGAATTGAACCCCAGACGGGCCGCAGCAAACGCAACGCCGTTAATCGCTAATCTTTTTCGTATGAACCAGGAGTAATGCGCATGTCTATGTTTGTCTACTGTACCATGCTAATCAGGGTTCGGTATGTTTTTTTTTTAGTGAGACTGAGTCAACATCTGGTATTTGATGCAACGCAAAAACACACTACCCTAGATGACCTGTAAATGAATCGGCGTAACTATTCAATAAGTTTTGTAGTACTGTACAGTAAAACAAACTCGATACGTACTTCTTGTACACGTTGTGAGGTGGAATAATGTTTACTTCGTTATTGTACACATTGTGAGGTGGAATAATGGCTAGGTGTTTACTTCTACTTTACATAAAAGTCATTACTACTCAAGTAGCGTTACTTCAAGAGGATTTTACTTGAAGTAAAAGTAGAAGTATCAGAAATGAAAAATACTTAAGTAAGTCGCTCGTTACCGAAAATACTACTTAAGTAGTCTACTTAAGTAGAACTACTTCGTTACTGGCCACCTCTGTTCATGATGAAACCTTGCATTCAATCGCTTTCAAACAAATTGTGTCAAACTTCTAATGCCAAAACTATCTTTGATATTATTTTAGAAAAGATGAAATTTTAACTGGCAACACTGTGAGGGACACTTCATAAACTTTGAAATGAAACACTTCAGAAATAATAGGTCGTAGATAGCAGAAATTTGGTGAAAATATGGTTTGGATTATTCTTTATTTTTTTTCATAATCCTAGCGCAGAGGTAACCAAACTACGGCCTCGGGCTGCATCCAGCCCGCGAAGTAATTTTATACGGCTCGCCACATGTTGCGAAAATAAAGCTGAACTACAACTGTTACGCAAAAAGGTTACCAAATTTTTTATAAAATATTGACGGTGTTGTTGAATCTTTTATTACCTGTACCAATATTGTATACTCTTTAAATTACTACTAAAAAGCAAAATAGATTCTGAGTGACGAATGTTTAATCAAAAAATGGAAAAGAGAGTATTTTTTGTGAAAGTCAATAATGGTATAGCTAGTTGCCTGATACCCAAAAAAGTGTTGCTGTTTTGAAAGAGTATAACCTTCATCAGCATTATGACACCAAACGCCTAAAATATCCGAATTGTCCGATGTGATGTATTAGCTGTTTCTTCAGCTTTGTTTTCTTTTTGTTTTATAGAAATTTCCATGTTGAAATTGATCGTTCTTAGTTCGTTGTTGATTTGTTGTTTAATGAATTTCTACATTTTTTCAGCAAGGCAACCTTACAAGTTTAAACGGGCATTCAGGTCGAAAATATTTTGCTCGATTTTCTTTCAAAAAAAAAAGTCAAATCTGAAGACTAACTTCACCAAAATTGAGCTTTTGCGACCGTCCGTTCCTGAAATATTGTAGATTTGATTTTCCCTCAGAAAGGATTTTTCTACTTAGAAATTTTTCCTAGGTTGTCAATTAGAAACAAAAAAGTCAAATAGTTACTGCATGTTGATGATTTTCAAGAAATATAAGCTAGCTTTTCAAAACTTAATCTTCTGTCACAACAATGACAAAATGGCAACATCTAGGTAAAAGGAAAATTAGCAATTTTGAACTGTAATATTTAGAAAACGGCAGGTAAATAATGTTCAAATTTGGTGTAAATGTATTTTTGGCTTATCTCAACATTTACGGTAGGTCAACAGTGAAAAACTTGACTTGACTGCAATTTTAATGTTCGCCACGTACAGTATTACGGGTAGCTTTTGGAGTTGTTTTTTTATAGCACTAGGCCACTCTGCAGGTTGGGCCAAAGGGTATAAAAGTGTTTTTTCAAGAACAAGATGCATTCATTGTAAGTGCACCACAGTAGAAATTACGGTATTCCAGCAACCTATTGATTTCTATCACAATTTTGCTATACCATCGCTGACTTTGCTAATTGTTTTGCTCAGTACTTAAACTGTAAAATTTTGCATGGAAGGGCGCTTTCTCAGCCTTGACCATACGCATTCGCAATGCGACCGCAGTTAGTCGCAACTTTAGCTGACCTCCGCGAATCAGATTGAAGATTAAAAAAAAAGGCCTTCACCGCAATTTGGCACTATCTTCGGCCGGAATTGGAGATTTATTATTGCAAACAGCCACTTTTTTTGTCTAATTGTCCTCACGCTTACTCTGAGTGCAGTGCGCTGAAGTCTCGTCAGGGGGTTGCTGAAATTTCGATGGGCGGACGCTAAATCTCAATGGGGGACGCGTTCTTTACAATTTAACATATGTCTCTTACATAACAGCATACGTCCCCTACAATTTAAGTGCTGGTTGTGCTCAATTCGAGTCAATGAAATTTTAAGTACTTGAATATCTTTTCTCAATTCGCACCCGGCCCGCAGGCGCTAATCTTGCAGTAATCCGGCCCTTTGCGAAAAATTTTGGCGGTCCCTGCCCAGCAAAGTGTTTCAACTACTTTAAAATTACTTCCGACAAGATTTCTTGAGAAATTGGAAGACACCGCAGATAATTTTTTTTTATGATTCCTAATGAGTAAAATGATTATAACGGTTCCGTCTGGCTGCGTTGATTATGGTATCTGAATATTACTGATATTAAAAATGATATACACTTGAATTTGTTTGGTTTATTTATAGGCAGTGTAACTACCGGTATTTTAATCTGACACAGGCCGAGAAAATAAATCAATTTCAAACACACCAGCAATTTCAGCTTTAATCCTGCGTGTAGTAATCTTAGCCTTAGAATTTTTATCAAGCAAAATTTGGCGTTTCAGTATACTTACGTGAAATGACAAATTGAATTATTTATTCCTTTGCTTCGCTCGTATTTTACGATACTGTATGTACCAATTCGAGATAAAACATTTTAAGTGGTTTAACTTGTCTAATCTTGAACTCAAGATAATCTCTCGACCATTGCTCTAGAAATCTATTAACTAGACGTGCTAAGTAATTCAAAATACTCATTATGAAGTCACTCACCCATTTGTCTTGTCATATTTTCTTGTAACTGCACAAGATTTGCTTCTAATCGTTCAATTTCAGTTCTAGTATCGTCTGCTTGACCCCGCTCGCCTTTGTCACCTTTTGACCCTGAAGCAAAATATTCAATTCAATACAATTGGCATTTATTTTTGTTTAAAAAGATATTCGACAAAATAAATAACTCAATAAGTTATGTAAAAAACATAACTTCTTAAAATATGAAACAATTACGGTTTATAATAATTTCAAAGGGTTTCAAAATTAGACTATTAGCTCAAAAAATGACCTTAAAATATTTAAGCGTGAATTTACTGTAAGTTAGAAAAATAGTTAGAAAATTTAAGCATTCAGATACAAAATCAAATTACGTAATACAACCTTGAAGCCATACAAAACCGTGTATATTTTCAATAATTTTCGGTATTACCATATGCCATCCAGCTTTTCGGTATTACCATTTGTTACGTTAGTAGGCAAATCAACAAAAATTATATATTTTCTTGCTATTGGCATTTTTTAAGTCAAACGTTAATAATCCCAACCACGAAATTAATTTTGACTCACCCAAAATTTTGGACAGAAGTAATCACGTGACTAAATTACGCATCAAAGAAACCTTACATATTTCCAAAACAGAATCGCAACTGAATGTCGACAATCAATCTTTGCCCCTGTATCTTTTCAATGCTTAATTGTTTTAAATTGTTGTTTAAAAATGACGTCGCTATATTTGGCTGTGTTTTCTTGTGTGTTTAAACCTATGACCTGTCGCTCTTTTATTCAATAATGACAAATCTTAAGCCATGCCGTGGCTACCTGCATTAATGGGTGGCTATTGTATATAAATTCGTGCTTCTTACTTTGCAAATTCATTCTACTGATAATGCTTTAAGTTAAAGCGAAACACGTCTAATAAATTGTTAAGCTTAGTTCTATATTGGCAATCGTTTTTGTTCTTAAATCAAACGTTAAACTTTCTAAAAATTTCTGAAATATACAAATATGAAGTTGCCAAATTGATATTTTACCATCATCATTAACGTTCCCCTCCTTTATTGTCAAACCTTTTTACTAAAACTAGCCAAGTTTCTCAAAAATCGACACGATTATCAAAACCTACCAATAATCCTACTTTACACATTCCTGTTTACAAAAAACAATCAGACTTCAGGAAAGCATTACGTATCAATAAGGTGTTAAAATTTGAAACAAAATTTCAGCAAGCATTAAAATCAAACAATCTTTTAAAAGCTTTAATGTATGATATAAAAATCATCTATTGAGTATGTACTAGAACGTATTGCAGAGACTTGAATATACGTTTAGGTCAAATTCGTCATTGGTGTTGCAGTTTGGGTGAAATTCGTCACATGCTTTACGACAACGATATGTTTTTATTAATTAACAACAGTTCAATTGGTAATCAGGGTGACTACAGACTTTGAAGACCGAGAGATCAACTCACCGTCTACCTTGCCAAATCAATTCCGTAATTTTAATTGTTTACATTAAGTAAATTTTGTGGCTAAATAAAATAAGCTTAAACTTTACCAAATATCTTTACAAAAATATCTTTATTTTTACCATATATCTTTGTCAAGACATTATCTTTACCAAATTGCAGCTTTTTACGACTTATTCTTTCCGAGATATTTCATTTTAAAGTTTGGGAGATCGCCCAAACATTATTGCCAATTTAAATCAAATTTTTATGAATATTCTACTTAACTTGTAAAAGTATTCCTGTTGTAACCCTAGCTCATGCTGAAACCTTGCATGCAGGTGCTTTCAAACCAGTTTTGTTAGATGTCTTTAATATAATATCAAATTTTAATTGGCAACACTGCTGCGTAGATCTAATATTTTGAAATAAAATATCTCAGAAATAATAAATTGTAGTATATGCTGAATTTTGGGAAGATATGTTTCAAATAATTCCAAATATTTTGCACGTAACTCTAACTGGATGCTTCACCTCCTTTGATTACGGATATACGTTTACAATTTTTCGTGCAATTAGGATTAACTATAATTTAGCAAGATACTATTTTAGAAGAAAACTTTTACGTAGTTTATTATTCATTCTGACCCAAATTTAACCAAACTCAAATCTTTACTCTAGAACTAACCCCTATCCTAACCCTAACCCTAACCTAAACCCTAACCTTAACTCCAATCTCGACCCAAAAAAATAAATGAAAATGTGCGAACAAATATTCCTCATTCTTGTTGTATTTTTATTTAAAGTTAAAAAATTTTGGTGAAATAGTCACTTCCAACTCCCAATAAAGCTTATTGCAGTACAGTATTATTACTACCTACCGGTACTTCCGGTTTCTCCCTTGCTCCCACGCTTTCCGGGAACACCAGCCGGTCCCCTTCCAGTTTCCGGTCTGCTGGGACATGACAATGTCACTTGATGATCATCGAACGAATGCGCGTGAATGACAACACTTGCAATAATCAACAACACCAAGTTTTTCATTTTGCTTTTTAGTCAGTGGCTAGCAATAAAGTAGTTGCAATAAAAAGTTTCTATTTGTTTTTCTGTCAATGGTAAAAGTACATTTTTTTGTTGAAGCAATATATTGTACTTATATTTAACCATTTAATTTTATTTGCAGTCAAATTTAGAAACCCTTAAAAGTCGAGTGGTAACGTGTTTGCCACTTGAGCGGGAGATCTGATTTTCAAGTCTCGGGCCGGTCAAATCGGAAACAGTATTGGCAAAGGCTCGCCATCGCTGCGACGACACCATATTCACCAAAATTGAGCTTTCTATGACCTTCTCCTAAGAAAGGTTTTCCCCCCTAGAAATTTTCCATGGTTGCCTAGTAAAACGAAATTTCAAAAAGTCACTGCGTGTACCTAATTCTCAATAAGCGTTTTGCGGCAAAATTGCTGTCAAGACGCAGTAAAATGTTAGAATTGTAAAACAGCTGCTTTTCAAGTAAATGTAAGCCAGTTTTCTAAAAGCTAATCTTCTGTCACAATACTTACAAAACGGCAACACTGAAGCAAGAGGAAAATTGTTAAATTTGACCTGCAATATCTTCATAACGGCACGATGTAGAAAGTTCAAATTTGGTGAGAATGCATTTTAGGCTTGCCCCAGCATTTTGGTTGACAATGAAAAACTTGAATTTAATGCCTTTTTAAATAAACCTTTAATTAATCTATACTTCCGTATATTATACTGCATTTTCATAATGTTTCATTTATGGCCAAGCTTTATGACGTTTATAAGACATAATTTAAATTTACAAACAAAAAAATTTGTCCAAATAAAAACATCAAAAACTCAATCATAAGTGTCAGTTATCATCATATTATCTTGTGGTACTAAAACTTCACCCATAGAACGGCCATAGGGTTTTCTTCTAATACATCGTGATCGGAGCAATGTGGTCCAAGGTGACACTTCTGAAGGATGCTTCATCGTTTGTAAATTATCGCGTGGGTGGTCACTAGTAGTGCTGAACTGCTGATAACCCATTTCGAAAAATTGTCTTTTGTTTTCCTTACTCTTTTGCCCAGGCTCGATTGAGAGCTACAAGCTATAAGTGGCAGTATAGGGAAAAGGGAAAAGCAATGAAATTTCTCTTTGTTTACCACAAGTGGTTGCATATTAAAGGCAATGCTGCAATGCAGTCTAACAGTAAACTTTTGGTTGACTAACTCCGTAATTATCTTACTGTACTTGACTGTACTGTTAGTTTTGCTTCAGCGTATGACTGCTGAATAAAATGGAATTTAATTTTGCAAAATTGCTACTTTTTGTTTGATGGCTCAAGATTGTTCTACGCATTCTACAAAAATTCCATTGTGAATAACTGTACTTCCGTCATTGGCAACATTTATAATTTTTAAATTTTAAGTCTTTGAGATAATGCAGTTTTTATGCGCTTTTGTTGTCAATTACAGCGTTATAAATACTTTGTAAAAGTTTGCCATGAAATTTTAGGCATATTTTTATCTGTTATGTCATAAGGAAAAAATCAGCATTCTTTCCTTTTGCCAAATTAAAAAACGCTTTTTACATTAATGGATTAATTAAAACCCGTTTTTTTAAGTTGAAAAAAATGTGTTTCTTTTTTCCAAATTAAAAAAAGCTTTTTAGATCAATTAAAGCCTAAATTAAAAACCGTTTTTATAAGTTTAATGAGATATGCTTCCTTTTGCCAAACCAAAAAACGCTTTTTGGATTAATTAAAACATTGTTTAAATTGCCAAGAAATCTTCACTTATCAAAATTTAACGGCGTAAAATCTTTTCAAAGTTAAAATCAGAAAATCAGGCCTAATTTGAATGATCTTGCGTTGTGTGGAAGTTATTTGGTGTCTAATTAATTACCTATCCTGCTTAGTTAAAAGAAAAAAAATACAAAAAACAATCGGTGATAGATTTCATTTCACAGTTGTTTCGGTTTTTCATTACATTTTGGAGTTTTCAACTATAATGCCCGACACTATGTAACGGTGTTGGCGTAAAAAACACGTACATTTTGCAGATACCCAGTAGTATTTTATCAAAGTGAACACAGCAGAACACAATTTATGCTAAGAAAAACCTGCGAACATTTTTAGAGCGCACTGTTTTAACCCTATTTGTCAGAGGTGGAGGCATCGAGTACGTCCTTGGCTTCGAGAACGTCCTCGAGGACACATTTTGAAGTCCTTGGCCTCGAAGCCTCAAGTCCTCCAAAATTGGCCTGTTCTCGGGTCGAGGACAGCACTATTTTTTGAATGGTTAAAATTTTGTACATCGGCTGAAAAATTCTTTTCTAGACCTTTTTTTGTGGAGATAACTTGAAAAAAATTTTTGAAGACTTTTCTTTTTTTTGGATCGCCTGAAAAAATTATGAAGACCTTTTTTTTTCGGTGAACACTTGCGGCTGTGTCGTTGGTTCTTGGCCTTGGCCTCGAGCATTCCTGTCTTTGGCCTTGAGAGTGTCTGTCCTCGGAAAGCCTGTCCTTGGCCTTGGATTTATTTTGTGTCCTTGGCCTTGGCCTCGATCTTTGTGTCCTCGACTCCACCTCTTCTATTTGTATCGGAGGGAAGGAGGGGAGCAAATTTGCTCCCCCACCCTCTTGGTTATTTTAACCCATTAATGCCCAGCGTATGATTTATCATACAGCTTGGTGGTCTTTTTTAAAGATGTATATAAAAAAACTGGAAAGCATTTCAGATTTGGATTTCTCTTCGTTGGTGTAGGTGTTCATTAAGTCTAATATGAAAGAGGAAGGCAAGTTTCTGGTTCAAGTCAAGTTCATAAAATGAGGATGTTTTTTAGAGTAATTTTTTTTACGACCAATTTTTATGGGTGTCTAAGAATTTCTGTGGTTTAATCCAAGATAATGTTTTTAGTGTTACAATTTTGTTAGATCAGTTGTTAGCAGAGACTTCAGTCAAGATGTTGTAATGCAAATTTCATCAATATTTAGTGAGAATGTGGAGCTGTTTATGTTTGTTTTATTGCGTATGATAAATCATACGCTGGGAATTAGTATGTACGCAGCTGTGAAAAGCACCCTGCCATTATGCATATGTTAATTTTTGAAATAGACTGCATAAGAGAGAATTAACCTTTGTTTGAGTTCATTGTGAATGTTTATGCTAATATGCTTTGCGTTATCTCTCTTGTAGCACTATGTTCATGATCATCTGAGATTTAATTTTTAAAGTACAGTAATACCCCAGAAAGAATGATTGCTTGAGCTTGTGCCTACTTTGTAGAACAGAAGAGACAAATTTGTCAATCTACTATCCATGGTATTATGTCAATTATTTTGTGAAACAATACTAACTATTATCACACAAAACAGCAAGAAAAGTCTATGTCTTTGCATTATAATATAACCTTCAAACAGAAAATTATTCCTCTTTTTCAGACATTTTATAAAAATTCTTACTGTCTAGATAAGCATTGCTAAATTTCTAAAACTTGTATATTCCCTGCTTATAATGTCTAAAAGAAAGTTGTTATCTGTCGAGAAAGATACTGAAGAACTTTTCAACATCTTATTTTCTGATCAAAACACTACTGCGATAGCAGCAGAAGTGGAAGATGCTGAAGAATTGCAGTTTGTGCTGCAGCCTCCCTTAGATGGTCAAGATTCTGACAGAGATGATGCACCAAGTGATGGAGAAGAAGCATCAGCAAACATTAAAGACATCGGACGAGGAGTTTTGTCTCAGAGAGGGGAAGTTAGAATTGTGAGTAGAGGTGAAAAAAAAGATCTGAATGTTGAATCTATTACCTCCGACGAGCCAACTACTAGCAACAAAAAGCAACGAAAAACACAGAAAAAAACACGAAAATGGATATCGAAGAAATTAGAAAGTTCACGCGTAGATTCTTCATGCGATGATAACAGTGAAGTACCAGCTATTGTCAAGACCATACTGGATCAAAACCTGAAACCAGTTGACTTGTTCAAGCTGTGTTTTGATGATGAAATTATGAATCATATTTGCAATGAGAGTGGGAAATATGCTTTTCAAAAAGGTGATTCTCAATTTACAGTCTCTGTAGAGGAGCTGTATAGATACTTTGCTATCCTTTTACTGTCTGGGTACAACAAAATGCCGTTTAGAAGAATGTACTGGGAAACGAGACCTGATGCAAACAACTTCTTAGTTAGCCAGTCAATGAGCAGGAACAGATTTGAGAAAATTCACCAGTTTTTACACTTCAATGATAACATGAAGATGGATGGGAGCGATAGGGTTTTTAAAATGAGACCATTGCTCAATCATTTGAATTCTTGTTTTTTTCGTTTCTTCCAGCCTCTCACCAAGACCTATTCACTTGATGAAGCAATGGAACCATATTATGGCCACCATTCTATGCAGCAGTTCATAAGAGGAAAGCCAATTAGATATGGGTTCAAGTTATGGTGCTTGACAAGTCCTCAAGGGTATCTGGTAAAGTTTTTTCCATACACTGGCAGTGACAAAATACTTGGCAAACCTGTGGGTGTCAGTGTAACAGAAAAACTATGCATTGGATTTATTCCACAGGGTTCTTGTATCTACATGGACAATTATTTCACTTTTTTATCTTTGATGGATACTCTCACCCAGGAAAATTTGTTTGCCATTGGAACCATTAGGAGTGATCGCGTTGAGAAGGCTCCATTACAGGACCTGAGAAAATCTTCTCGTGGGTCTTTTTGCTCTCTACAAGAGAGCCAAGGTAACATACTGTTAGTCAGATGGAATGACAACAGTCAAGTTACTCTTATCACCAACTTGCGTACTGATGACGTGTTTCAAGTGGGCTCATGCAAGAGGTGGAAACGATCGGAGAGGAAGCAAGTAACTGTGCCTCAACCCCATGTGGTAAAGCTTTACAATAAAAACATGGGTGGGGTAGATCTTTTCGACAAGCTGAGAGGGCATTACAGAATCCGAATTCGCTCCAGAAAGTGGTATTGGCCTTTATTCAGATTTTGCCTAAATGGAAGCGTCATCAACTTGTGGTTGCTATATAGAAACGTAGAAACCAAAATGTCACTACTTGAATTCACCAGGCAGATTGTCATTTCATTACTAGCTTCACCGAACATGGAGAAACGAAGAGGAGTAGCACCAAAAACAAAAAAACAAGTACTAGATGCCACAAGATTAGACGGAAAAGAACATTTTGTTGACAAAATTACAACTCAAAGACGGTGTGCTTCCTGTGGCAAATGTGCCAAATTTATCTGCATCAAATGTAATGTTGCTCTTCATCCAGCTGGGTGCTTTGTTAAATTTCACCAGTAGCCAAGAGGCCTAGGTCTGCAGTAATATCTATAGCAAATTACTGTTTATTAGTGTTCTAATGGCTGATTTCTGGCTCCTTGGCATTTCGATGAGTGGTAGTGCTTCTTATGTTTTTTGATAACAGTTGAAGTAAAAGCTACCAAAATCGATCACTGTTTGCTTTTTGCCAAGATAAGAATATTTTTGCATTGATCCAATGTTGTGTGGCAATAATTAAACGCGCGTGTTTTATTATTGCCTTTGCTTTTTCATGAAGCAGATAGTCAAATTAGGCTACTAGATATTTCGGGTTGTTTGTTTTTTTAAATTTTTTTTGCACTGAGACAACGTGTAAATATAAACCGCGCTGTACCTGACGGCTTTGTCTATTTCCGGTGCTCTGTGCAACCATGTAACCGGAGTTTGAAACTAGCCGGTCTATTGCTTGCTATGATGCATTCAAATTTTGTAGTTTTCTATTTATGAATAAAGATTGCAGAGGCCAGTCGGAATCGAACTCCCAATTGCTTGGTCTAGGCTTGCCTACCAGATGCGCTTACTGTTAACCTACGGCTGTTGCTGCAAGCAACTTCTGTAGATATGGTTGCAATATCTTTGGATTTAGCTGTAAATTGCAAAGTATAACCCAAGAAAAACCAAGTGGAGTAAAAACAGGAAAAAGTACACACAAGTGCCCAACGTATGATTAATCATACGCTTAAAAAAAGTAACTTTCAATTAGTCAAATTAAAAAAAAATTACTAAAATATGTTCAGAATATCAGTTCAATGAATTATACCAAAAATAACAAAAAAATATGACCATTTCGAATTTCGGGCATTAATGGGTTAATACAGCTTCTAAACTAAACAAAAGTTTTGCTTTGATGCACCCTTAATTTGAATCAAATTAAAAAAAAACATTTTCAGAAAGTTTGTGGTGAGCTGGATCACCGGATGTGACGTCATTTTTGCCTTTGTCAGAGGCACCTAAAGATTTTTATACAGTTTTGAGCACAAGGCATGCTTATCAGTGCGCTTATTCTATTCATTGTACTGCGCATTTATTATCGATGCTAATCTTTTGCTGGAATAAAATATTTTATTTACTGATAAATGCATTTCATTTTCATTATGTCAATGATGCGTCATAATTCAAAATTATTGCTTTTTCTGCTGTTTCTCAAAATAAACTGCGTTTGCATAAAAAAATATTCATTTTCATCAACAGTTGAATGATATAATGAAAACAGTACTGCAGTATTCAGAAATTTTGTGAATTATAGTATATCTCAGCCACAAAAAATTACAAATAATAATCAACTCAATATATTAAAGATGACGTCATTATGCATGTGACGTCATTACCTGCAGTGACTTTATCAGAGATGTCTTTGAAATAACAAAAGTCCAAACTGAAAATATTATTTCGCAACATTTAGACAAATTTCCATGCTTTTATAAGGATTTACTGGTTTTGATGACGTCATCATTGTTTTTGTAAGCCACAACCTCAAAAGATTTATTTTTAAAAATTAAAAACAAAGCTTCAACAAGCAAAAAATTTTACTTCTATCACTTACCAGACAGTTTTTAGATAGGGGGGCAAATTTACCCCCCTCCAATACAGATAGGGTGTAAAAATAGCCCGGCAAATATAGGGTTAAACCACAGCTTGAATAATTTGAAAATGTAACCCGCAGTTTTATCAAAATAATCACCTTGTTGGCTTGAAAATCTAAAAGTTTTTACGGAGCTTCTTTCCAACACATTTACAATGTTAGAAAGTAAAAAATTCTTAATGCACACTACCGTCGACATTTTTAGGTGTTATAATATATGTTTTGCTATCAGTATTTGACTGATCTTTGAAATTTTGCGTACACCTCACACATACTGTAGACCTGCTGGGATTAAACCCTCAATTATCAGAAGTTATGAATTTGGAACAGAATGGCCGCCCATAGCCTCTAGCATCACTGATTTTTCAAAAAAAAAAATCGGAAATAGAAGACATTAAGTCACATTCTGGATCTGCCTTTGGTTGTCAATAAAAAATGACTACCAATGGAATTTGGACCCATCCGAAACAACCAAAGACGTACACTGGTTTTGAAGTCGCGGCAGTCCTTCAACGTAGGACAGGTGTTATACCACTCTGCCGCCGTAGCTCTGCGTTAAAACCAGCATGTTGCTAACATATAAGAAAATGTTAAACTGCTTACTGCCACAGCGTCATTTTGACTGACATCTGCGAGCTTATCTTACGTTTTTTTCACTGTGATTTCAACAAAAACACGTGTTTCTTAAATCGGTATTATCCAACGTGGTGAAAAAATGTTGATAAATATTCTACTTTTAGCTTTTTAAACGCTGTGGATTAATTGACCAAATTTTCAGAATTGGCAGTTACCGGACCATTTACTATGCACCGTTTTTTACAGCTTTAGCCAGACCAATTTCTTGTTTTCAGTATGCTGTATTATAAGATTACGGCTTGGTCTTATGCTGTGCGTAAAATAGTGAATGTACGACGTAATCGTATAGTTTGTTCCAACCAACTGGCAGCTATACGCTGGTGAGGCGGTACGTCTGGCGCATTAAATTTCTGTTTAAAATAACCAGAGAATTAATTCGTACGCTCACTATTTTATGCCAAGTTTGGACATTATACCGAGCAGAATAATCAAGCTAAAACTGAGTTTAAAATTAAGTTTATTTTTCAAAAAAATTGCAAGTATTTCCAGGATGTGGGGTGTTTGGTTTCATTGCTATACATTCGTATCTTGTTGCTTTGGTTTGCTAGAAGCAGAGTCCTCAGATTCCGACGATTGAAGGCGGAGCTCTTAGACCCCAGTGCTGGCACAATTAGATACTTAGCACAATTGTTTTTGTCATCACAAAATTTGCTCCCGAACCCCTTGTTCCCATCCTTGAGAAAACCGCAGGCTACTTACTTCTAATTTATTTTAATTTTAATCATCAAGTACAAATTGATTGAAGGCATAAATATACACAAAGCAATGCTAAAGTAGAGTTTGTATGGAATACTCGTTGCTAATAATGATCACTTGCTGTAGTGAATCAACGGATAAAAATGTTATTAAATACCAATATTTGATGATTTTGCACCTTATTAATGCATTAATATCGTTGCACTTCTTTCTTTTAATTTCAATATTGCGTATGAGCAATATGGGCTTCAATCCTAGTACCAATACGTATAAAAGTGTTCGTTCGTTACAGTATTTTACCAAAATTAATTTATGTGTTAAGTGTTGTATGTCAAAAACCACTCAAGAAGAAAAATAAGAACTGTCGTAACTCCATGATTCCATCATAAAATTTAGAAAGTTTACCCCTAAATTTGATCAGATTTGTCTTAAATTTTAATCGAGACTTTTCTAGCATAGTGGTCAACCCCAAATCAACAACAGAAGTATTTTTGTTAAGAATTGCTCTAGTTGGTAAAAAACAAAACTTAAAATGCGTCTTTCTCAAAATTATGATTTCGGACATACGACAGTTTCGCAAATTAGCAGCGATTCGAAGTTGTTTAAATCAATTGATTTATTTTCTTGACTTGTGTCAGATTAAAGTACCGAAAGTACCAGTGATTACACTGCCAGTAAATGCACCAAACAAATTCAAGTTTGTATTATTTTTCAATTTATGTAATAATCAGAAACCATAATCAACGCAGCAAGACGGAACCTTTTTAATCGTTTTATTCGTTAGAGCTCATAAAAAAATATTATCTGCGGTGTTTTTAGATTTTTCAAGAAATTGTAAGAAGTGATTTTAAAGGGGTTGAAATATTCAGCTAGGGTTAAGCACGTAAATAAAGAATAAGCTAAAACATATCTTCAGCAAATTTCAGCTATTTACAACCAAGTTTCTGAGATATTTCATTTTAAAACGTAGGAAATCTCGCCAATAGTGTTGCCAGTTAAAGTTTCATCTTTTCTAAAATAATGCCAAAAGAATTTTTAAAATTTAAGCCCGCATTACAGGGATGTCCCTTGTTTGCATTGAAAACGAGTTATTTTTAAGAGGCGCTACCGAACGAAATGCTTGTTAATGGCAAGAGGTTATTTTTGCACGTGCATGAGAATAAGGTTTGCAAGCTCGGTAACGTAATGCTCGCTCGCTAAGTTGCTCGAAGCAAAATGCAGCTCGAGTAAAAAAACGCCACATTTTCCTCGCCAACTTAAAGATTTAGAACCGCTCTTAAAGCGTGCGAGAAATTTTTTGTTTAGAAATTTGAAGGCGAAATGTTGAAAACTTTAACCCTAGAAGACCAAAGCGGTCAATTGACCCTTTTTGCTTCGTTTTTTCTAAACTAAACAAAACGTGCTTGACATAGCAGGCTGAGATTTTTTGACTTTTATTTATTTTGGTTATTACACAATTAAGTAACAAAAAAATTTGATAAAAAATTCGTGCAAATTTTTCCGTTTATACGCTAAAGCCCAAAGGGGTCAATTGACTCCATAGCCACTTGTTTGTATAAAGCTTCCAGAACATACCGCAGTTCTACTCCAGTTTGACGCATTCTTTGCAGATTGGTGTTGAACATACGCCACAAGCATAGTGAGAACATTGTCCAGACTAGTGACCAATAAACACAGTAACCATAAGCGTTTTCTGAATTTTATACGATCGGAGTTTTTTGAGCTCGCTTTCTAATCACTTTGCAAAAAGCGCTTTTAATACGATATCATTCAGCATTTCTAAATTATTATACACAAAAGACTGCTATTTCTTGCTAACTGCTATGTGGCATTATTTAGCCAAAAATTTGTTTATCGTTTTGTGATGAGCTTCTGGTACCATATCCAGCAGTCAATTGCAAAATCTATTGTGCAGCAGACATTGCTTACTGTATGGTAAAAGAAATGTAAACAAAATAAAACATTGCTTGTTCTAATAGGCATAGTAGGGTAAGGGCTTTATTATACCATGCTAGGCTCCGCCTACCTTGCCTACTGTACTTGTATACCATATCTACTAAGCTTTCTTTGTCTACCATGCCTACCAAGCCTACTATGTGTACTATGTCTACTGTGGTTACTAAGCCTATTATGCAGGCCTGGCGCCACAAGGGGCATTTTGGGGTCGTGTTCCCAAATCATTACTTGTACCCCCAAGCGAAAAATGTGCCCCCCTCCGAGCGAGGTTTGTGCCCCAAAGGAAAGTAGCAGGCCCAGTGCCATGGGCTAAAATTTCGAGGCTGTGTCCCCTCCAAAAGTGAGTAAAGTTTCTTGCTAGGACAAAAGGCAGGTCAAATCTAGTGAACGCCATGTGTAGTCTAAGATTTTGCTACGAAGACATTTTTTTCTGTTTTTGTTTTGGTCTTTAATCCCGAATTTGAGGGCAAGAACCGAGTTCCACACCAAAGGTCTCTATCGTGCACCTCTGCCCTCTCCCCCTCCTCCCAGGCGAAAGAAGAGCCCCGCCTGGCGAAAACTGTGCCCCGAAGGAAAGAAACCGACCCGGAGCCACGGAGAGAAGGGTAGGGTTTGCGATGAAGACTTTTTTCTTTTTTTGGCCATTAACCCCGACTTTGAGGGCAAAATTACTTTGCGGCTTTCCAAAAATGGTTTTTGTCCCAAACGTGCGTAACACTGGCACCGGGCCTTCTACCGGTGCTATGCTCACTAAGCCTACTAAGTCTACTCAGCCTAAAAAGCTTCCTGTGCCTATTATGCCTAGCTTGCTTTCTTTGCACGTTATGCCTTTAGACCTTGCCTGCTATGCCTAAAGACTTTGCCTGCACAGGCGCGTAGCCAGAAATTCGCAATGAGGGGGGCTGTTTGGGGGGTCTGGGGGCGAAGCCCCCAGCCGCCGGAGGCACGGGGGTCTGGGGGCGGAGCCCCAGCGCTCGAAAATTTTGAATTTTTTTGCAAAAATAACTTAATTTTAGGGCTATTTTGATTAAAAAATAATGCTTTTGAAACGTGGCTTAGAAATTGGCAGTGCAAACAAGATTAAACTGCTGGCATAAATGGGCTATTTGGGAGGTGGCTAATGGTAAAATGTTAGTTCTCTTGTTTAGATGCTGGTAAATTATAAAATCGAGTACTTCAATAAAACTCACACGGAGTAATCTATTTCGTATACAGTTTATAGAGAAAAATAATTGGGGGGGACTAATGAAAAGAGATTTGAGAGAAATGATTGGTAATTAGCAAATACTGAATAGCCCCCCCCCCCCTATTCCTTAGTTTATAGTATATTTGTTGATGACACCTATGTTCAGCATTTTTACACTTGCGATCAAATTTGATTGCTTATTTCTTACCATTTATCAAAGGCTTCATTTATTTGTTGCTTTAATTTTTTGCCAAATTAGCCCCCCCCTGGACATATGTTTCAAAAGATGTTTTAAATTACTATCCAGTCCACTCCAGTGCATAAAACAGTCTCAAACTGCTAAAAATGTAGTGTTTTTCCCACTCTGCTTTTTGGTCGACATGTCAATGGGATGGCTATAGCCCCCCCGCCACCCCTGGCTACGCTACTGGCTAAAAACGTGGTATTTTCCTAATTCTGCATTTTGGTCGGCAGTTCATTAGCCCCCCCCCCCCTAAATAAACGTTTCAAACTATGCTTCAAAGCATTTTTTAGTTTAATCCGGTGCAAAAGACAGTCTTAGAAATGCTAAAAACGTGGTATTTTCCCTATTCTGCATTTTGGTCGGCAGTCTATTAGCCCCCCCCCCCCCTAAATAAACATTTCAAACTATGCTTTAAAGCATTTTTTAGTCTAATTCAGTGCAAAAGAGAGTCTTAGAAGTGCTAAAAACATGATATTTTCCTTGTTCTGCATTTTGGTCGGCAGTTCATCAGCCCCCCCTTAAATAAATGTTTCAAAATAGTCTAATCCAGTGCAAAAGACAGTCTTAAAATGCTAAAAACGTGGTATTTTCCCTATTCAGCATTTTGGTCGGCAGTCTATTAGCTCCCCCCCCCAACCCCCCCCAAATAAACGTTTCAAACTATGCTTTAAATCATTTTTTAGTCTGATCCAGTGCAAAAGAGAGTCTTAGAAGTGCTAAAAACGTGGTATTTTCCTTATTCTGCATTTTGGTCGGCAGGCCAATGGGGGGGGGCTATAGCCCCCCCCCCGCCCCCCCCTGGCTACGCTACTGTGCCTGCATGCCTATATTACAAACAAAGAACAACCCTTGAATTACAGCTTTGTTGTGCGACTTTAGACATGCAGAAGAGTGAAAAGAGCGTTAATTAAATAAAGTTTGAATTCGTTTGTTGCCAACTGATTTCAGAAAAAAACATAAACTAGGTTATTCCATCAGCGAAATGTCCAAGAATTGGTTGATTCCTTAGGGGTTTCTTGAAGAAATTGACTTTGACGTCAATTGACTCCTTTGGGCTTTCTTGAAGAAAATAAATCTGGGCTTTCTAGGGCTAACTAAAGCAAATTTTTGCTGAAAGTTAATTAAAATGGTTACCATGTCGACTATTAGACTGCAAAGAAGAAACCTAATTGCATTGAGAACCATTTCATGTATCGACTGATAAAGAAAAATTGATATTGAGTATTGTCAGTTGACAAATATAGGAAGACAGTCTTTTTTTATTTGAACAGAAGACTCATTTTTGCTTGAAATTAAAAAACAAAAAATTAAAAACAATGGCAGCCTTAGCAGGAAAAATAAATTTAGAACAAACTAAAGAAAATAAAAGTCTACTGAAAAATAAATTTAAAACCAACTAAAATAAATTTAGAAAATAAATTTAGAACAAACTAAAGAAAACTAAAGGTTGAAAGAATGTCCACTGCATAAACAGCACGGGTGCAATATCATTTACGATATGTGACGCGATGTCTTGTGTTCAGCCTATTAAAAATATTGTATTCGCACTGGGTGAATCGTTTGTCTCTGTCCTTTAACTCACCGACCCCTTTGTCCACTTGGTCCCCTTGCCCATTTTATTTAATTATTTTTTCATCCCTGTCTATTAGTCCACTTGGTCCCGTGTCCAAAGTTTTTTTTTTTTTTCGGGTTACCATGGACACAATTGCGATTATGTTTCACAATCATATTTTGATTTTAACTTTATGGGCTAGTTTACTCAGATTTTAAATTTCGGTTTGCAGGTCAGCGTAGTTTAGCTTTTGAATTTCGGTTTGAACGTCAGCTCTGCCGATGAGCGTTGGTATTACGCGAAACTCAAGTCCAGAAAAAAAAATAGGTCAGTCTTTTTAGCAGCTGAAGTTACGAGATGAAGACGACAGCCTATATACCGATAGCTTGGTTATTCAAATTTACCGGTTGAGTTAGCCTAACTCAGGGATCAAAATTCTTTGCATTATTTCGACTCCTCGTCATACTGATGATGAATTCAGTTGACTTCGAAACACGGGAATGCTCCCGGGATAGGGGGCTCCGCCTCACCTGCGTCACTAGGGGTTGAAATGATTACCCATTTCGACGCGGAGGCAGCATTAAGGTGTTGTCAAATGAAGTAGGATTATAAGACGTGATGTCTCTGTGAACTATTAAATTAGTTCTGCCTATTTCACTTTAGGAATAATTTAACTTGTTAAAGAAAATAAATTTCAAAGCAATAAAAGAAGTTAAATTTTGTACTGATTCAAAACGATAAAACTTTAGAAATTTTCTTGTATTTGCAAGCAAAATTGCAACTACTGTATTCTGAAATAATATTGTTATAGAGCTGTTGCTTTGCGCAAACAACTGAGAAATTTTTTGGCAGTTGGCACCATATGACAGAGGGCCCCATAGGCGTAGTCCGGAGCCAGGGGGGCCGCTACCTCAATTGAAATGTCACCTATGAAAAAAATGTAACAAAAAAGTCTATTGTTTTTCTGTTTCAGGTTCATTTAGTATTTTTTGCTTACAACGGTAATTAAGAACAAAATTGACGATCATACAGGGGCCCCGAGCCCCCCTCAATTCAATTTTTGCCAACCAATTTAAATGTATAACCCCGGAGAAATTGAGAGTTTTTGTCCTAAAAGTGGCTATCTCAGGCCCTCTTCTAACCTTTGTATGAACGTAATGCAACAGCCAGGGCCGGGCTTACCAAAATATGGCGTAGTATCTTCAAGGGGCCCAGCGCTCAGATGGTGAGACTTTTTTGGTCATCACCTATATTTGGAAGACAGATGTTGAGAAAATATACGAAAAGTGCCAAGTGCCGTGCGCAACGTAAACGCGGCCCGGGCGATAGCATGGTTATTGGCTAGTAGGCGTAACTAACTATTGTACCATTTTAAATAACAATCCATCTACTCCTCTACAGTTTTTCGCGGCAAAATAATTTTGAAAAAAAATCAGCTGAGGGAAATGCTCCTTATACTGATTACTGAATTTGAAATAAGGGGGCTTTGGCCCCCTGATCATACATGTGCTCCTACAACTGTTTATTTTTATCACAAAAAAATCTTGAAGGAAAATTTTTGAATGAATTATTATTTACTGCTAAAGTATTGCACGAGGCAATGTACCTTGCTTTACCTACCCAGGCCAAATCATTTACTAAGTTTAACCCCAAAATGCAAGATTTTAAGGGTGTTTTGGACTCAAATTGTAAGTAAAAGAAGAATTGAACAATTCGAGTTTTTCATTTGACTTTCAAATGTTAAAAACCTAGTTAAATGTTCTTTAAAATTGTTCTAAACACGTGCGAATTGCGATCTATTGGCATTAAAACAGCTAATTTTTTCAAAAAAAAATTATAAAAAAAATCGCTCAGCCGCTGGGGGCTTAACCCCCAGACCCCCATAGCCTCCAGCGTCTGGGGGCTCCACCCAGACTTTTTGATGTCTGGCTCCGCCCAGATTTTTTGACGTCATCAGTTTCTGATGACGTCATTGCATGTGATTTGTGGTTTTGCCCCCCCCAATCAAAAATCTTGGCTACGCCTATGTTTCACGATGCTGCAAAAACAACAAACAAACCTTTACTCAAGCAGGCGTGGATTTAGATTTAAACAGTTTTATAAACACAGAGGCAAAAATTGACATTGATGCTCTCAAAATTTAAGAAATAATCAGTGTTGGGCATTAACTCGTTAATTCGTTTATAAATACGCTTGAACGAATTATCTTGTAGTAGTGGTCTGACATGTGTTTATTATAGGTACTAACGCAAGTTACGTAACTTCTTGCTAAGAAATACGAGCGTGCATTTTTAACGCATGTTGGCGAAACTGTTGAAAAATAGCTTTTTGTCGACAGAGTTTTTCGTTTGCCAGCACTTTTTAGCGAGCAAAAATGTAGCCTCGGTAATACGTTCTGAAATGTGGGCCCATGAATGCAAAGTTTTAACATGAATTAGTGTTGCAACAGAATATTTTTACAAGTTATGTAGAATATCCCAATGCCAAGAAAGTTTGATTAACTTGCATCAAAGTTGGGCAGATCTCCTTATCTTTGAAAGAAAATATCTCATAAGCGATGGATCATAGAAGCTCAAATTTGGTGGTGAAAATATGTTTTAGATGGTGCTTTATTTTTTGCACAAAAGCTGAATGCTTCATCCCGTCTAATGTAGCAGTTAATCATTGCTGATCATTAGCAAAAGTTGTTAAAATTTAACAACTTAAATACTGCTATCGAAAAATAATAGCAAAAACTTTTTACAGAGGCAGAATGATGTTTAAATGTGGTTAAAAAGGAAACAGTTAAAAACTACATTAAATTTTCAAAAATTGTATTGAATAAAAACAAAAAAATTTTTTTTTTGTAAAAGAGTTTTGCAAAAAAAAAACTATTACTTTCCGTTGCGTGGTTACTGAGTGACATCATTTGAAACATCCCCGATCCATCCAAAAAAAAAACGTCGCTCGTAACTACTAAAATGCTCGTCACTAACTACATGGGCTACGTGGGTCACAGGCGTTAGGCAAAACTCGCCAAAACGCGGTATTCACATGCCAATTTCTGGTTCAGCTAGCGCCGTTGCAGGCTTGGCCTAAAATTTAGAAGTTTATTCATCAAACTATTTGACTATAACCAAAAAAACAATGAAAAGGTGCTGTAGAAAATGTTGTTTTGTATAGTCAACGGGTCTGGCATAGGTCTGGCATAGGTGGCATCATTGGTGGCATTTCAATTGGGAGGGGGGCGATCCTTTTCACCCCCCTCCACTTTTGGTTACACCTATGACGAAGTAGTAGGTTCATAAAAACTTTGTCATGGGAAATTACATTCGTCTCTTGCTTTCAAAGCTTTTATTGGATTTACAGAAGGGGTCTTTTTTCGATGAAACGTTTCTCTTTAAAATATTTCTAAGAAATCTTATACTTGCTTTAGGCATTAAACGCGTTACTCGCAACAGTCCGACTTTTTTACCGTAATTCAAAAACAAGAAACAACAAAAACTATTAATTACAACTGTTTTGCTAGTCCGGGAAAACTTGAAAGATATTGCAAACAGGAGTGACAGCATTGGTATAGCCATAGTATGCTGTGGTAGGCCTATAGCTCTCATAGGTAAATCTTGGATGGCTCAATTTCTTTAAACAAAAAACAAGACAATTTTTTAGCGTGCTCCATTCATTAGAGAGTAATGCTGATTGCTCCAGGAACACAAAATATGTATCGAAGCTTGTAAAGCATTTCCTTGATGAGCCATTAGAAAAAAACAGTGACTCCGAACTCCAAAGTCGTTCGCTTACCACCACATGATGACTTTATTAGTGGAACTTTTAACATCCCGGTTCCTTTAAGTGCGGATGTGAGAGTATTGTTAGCAGAGCTGGGCACCCCGCACTTGAAAAGTAGCGGCGCTGCCGCTGTTAGGCAAAAAAAGCAGCGGCGCTGCCGTTTATCACTACTCAAATAAAAAAGTAGCGCCGATGCCGCCACTTGCATGCAAAACAGCGGCGGCTGCCGCTTGGTGCTGCCGTTACTTTAAAAAAAAGAGATAAAAGCGATGGCATTCCAATACGGTACCTAATGGTGAAATTTCAACTTTATTAACGAAAGTAAATTATTCAAGCTTTTAAAATACCGGTACAGGTTAAAATCTGCATTAACAGGCTTAAATGGTAAACAAGCAAGTAAAAGTTTAACGCAAAAGTAGATCGAGCGTTTAAGATATTGGTGTTTTGTGAAGTCGAAGGAGATACGTAGTAATGACGTACATGTTAAGCAAATAATGCTCAATGCGATTCATGTTACACTACGTACTTTTTCTGCGAGTATAACTGCATAACTAAGTTGTCTTTGAAGCTTATTTATTACCTGGTTCTATTCGTTTGTTCAATTCTCAGCGCACTATAAAATCAATTCTTAGTTTTATGTTAAATGTTGTAGCAAAATTTATTTTACTGCGCATTGATGTAACTACTCAGGCCCAGCGCCACGGGACATAGGTGCAGCCAGAGGGGGGAGGGCAGGGAGCCCGGGCCCCCTCCAATTGAAATGCGACCAATGATAAAAATGGGACAAAAAAGCCTATTGTTTCGTCAGTTTCAATATTTTTCAGCATTTTTCACGTACAACAGTACACGCGAACAGAAGTAATTAACAATAATACTGACGACCAGGGGGCGCGGGCCCCCTCAATTCAATTTTTGCCAATCAATCAAATTGAATGATCTGGCAGAAATTAAGGGTTTTTATCTTAAAGTCGCTACCTCGGGCTCTCATCTAACCTTTTTAAAAACGTAATGCAATAACCAGGGCGTGATTTACCATATGGCACAGTACCAAAGGCCTTACGCTCAGATGGTAGGACTTTATTTTTGGTCTACACCTTTTCTGCGAAAATCTCCAACGTGCCAGGGGCTCCGCGCAATGTAAATCCTGCCCGGGCAATAACATGGCACTTAGGCGTAACCATCTATTGTACGGTTTTTAATAACAATTCACGTCCACCTCGCTAGTTTTTACGAGAAAAAATATTTTTGAAAAAAAAAAAGCTAGGAGAAATGCTCTTTGAATAAATTATTGAATTGGAATGGAGGAGCCTGGGGCCTCTTGACCGTACATGTACTCTTAAAACTGATTATTTTCACGTCAAAACAAAAACGTATTTTCGACCAAATTATAAGTAAAAGGAGTATTACAAGATTTGCATAGGCTAGGAAAAACTTTTGGTGGATAATCGGTACCGGCAAAGTCCAAAGCATAACAATTTTGTTAAGTCATAGAGCTCAGTCAATTTCTTGACCGAACTACCACCAAGCAAAACAGTCGTGCGAAAAAAAAAAAAAAATCTTCTCTGTAGCAAAATGAAATTTGAGAGTAAAATAACCCTCCATGCAATGCTCAGGATAGCGCTATTTCGGTCAATACCAAACCTCGTCAGCTGAGCTGGCATGAATCGAAATGAGTAAAAAACAAAAAAGGAGTATTTGAAAGGAGTATTGAAGCAATTTAATTTTTTTCAATCGGCTTTCAAATGTTAAAAATCTAGTTCTTTCAAATGGTTTTGAAAACATGCGAAATGTGATCCATTGACATTAAATAAGCTTTTTTTTCCAAAAAATTGCAAAAAAATTGCCATGCAGCTGGGGCTTTGGCCCCAAACCTCCATCTGCGATACGTTTGAGTAAACTAGTTTGCTTACACACGTCTCCCAATTTACATATTTAATTTTTAACTTTTGGTTTGAGCGCTCTCCCTTTTGAAAACTCTTCGTTAAGTGCCAAACCAGGCCACGGCTTCAGGTCATACATTCTACGATATTTTTGTCCCAAAAAAAGTTCCTCTTTCGAAAATTTCTGATGACGTCATTGCATGTCATTTTTAGTTTGGCCCTCCCCCCAATCAAAAATCCTGGCTACGCCTATGCACGGGGAGCTTTTTGGGCCGTGCCCCCCCCCAAATCACTGCTTGTGCCTCTTTAGCGAGAGTAAACTTTCGTAACAGTACAAGAGGACCAGCAAACTTTTGTCCAAAAACAGGTCACCACAAACGCTTTTTTCTATGAAACAGCAAGACAGATCGAGTGAAAGTGATCAAGTAGTCTAGGATTTTGCGATGTAGACCTTTGTTATTTTTTTGGTCTTCACCTTCAAATTAGAGGGCAAAATTCATACCAAAGGAGGATAACACAGGATTTGGAGCAAAATATTCACCAGATTGCTGAGGCAATTTAAAAGCATCTGGTCTCGACTGCGTAAGCGTCCCCCCAAAAGTTTTTTTGCCCCCCCTCGAAACCCGCTACTTTGACTCCGGGCCTGTTGCTATACTGTTCTACTTGCAGTCAAGGATGGCAGTACGGTACGGGACGGTACAGTACGCCTCGATTTTTGCTAAGAAGTACGGTATACTGGTACGGTACGCCAAATTTATAATGGTACGGGTACGGTACGTTGGTACGGTACGCTTCAAAACTTAAAGTGAAGTACGGTACGCTGGTACGGTACGGTTCAAGATGCGAGGTACGTTGTACGCAAATTCTGAACGTACCGTACCGTCCTGCCATCCTTGCTTGCAGAGCACGAACGGTACTTTGGTCTGCTACCAGATAGCCTACAAATTATCTTCATTATTTTGTTTTACTAAATGCAAGCATTTTGAGGAAATATCGCGGAAAACCGTCTTTGCTATTTGCAAGTTTTTAGCAATTTATTGAACTGTGATGATCGCATTTTCGATAAAGAGATGCTGCTCGAAATCGCCTTTATTGAAATCGGTTTTATCCGTTCAAATTGGCCCCCTGCTAGCAACATCATTCGTTCAATTTTTGTTCAGAAAAAATAGAACCACGTACGATAAAACTCGCCTACACATATGCGAGCTACGACAAAACGTCACAAAGGTAACCTTGTACGTTCTACTAAACTAAAATCACGTGGTAACAAGAGCTGAGTGAAAACAAACTGATAGGAAAGACTCCAAGCGGTAACGTGTGAAAATATGAATCAAAAAAGTCTTGCAAGGAGTTTATTAAGAGTAGCGGCAGAATATTTGCTTAAAAAACAGCGCTGAAGCGCTGCCGTTTTTTCGGTTAAAAAAACAGCGGCGTTGCCGCTTGTTACTGATGACAAAAAAAAGCAGCGGCGCTACCGCTACCAAAAAGTAGCGGCGCTGTGCCCATCACTAGTTGTTCGTTAGGTATAAAGATGTTGTTCGCCCAAAGAGGTTAAGTGATGCACATTTTCAAATGCTTGTGTTTTTTAACGCAAATCAATAATCTTTTGCTTACTAATTTGGTAGTGTGCATAATTTGCTTTGAATATCAGTTTTGTACTGTAGCCTAACGCAGTTTGAGCAGTGAGTCAATTAGAATTATACTTTTCAAAACGTCAGACTTGCGCTTGCGGTGCAATTATTTTTTGGGGGCTTGCGGAAACGCTTGCAGAGCAAGATTTTCAGAGTAGTTGCGCGTGTGCTTGCGGAGCAACTTTTATGACTTGCGCTGCCCACCTCTGCATAGGTTTTAGGTTAGGCTAGAGCTAAAAGACCTGTACACTTCTTGAAGAAAGTAACTCATAACCTTCTTGTTTGTTGCGTCTGTTTCCCATTTTCAACAGCAACATCATTAATATATGAATTGGTGGCTATCCTACTAGACCCTATGAAGAATCAAATCCACAACCTCTGGACTGCTGTCCAAGTACCGTGACCAAGTACCGACAACTGCTGTCCAAGCCAACTTCGCAAGCAACTAACAGTGACACTGCCTATAGTATTTCAGAAATTAGCCTATGTCATCATCATGTGAACCTAAACTGATTGAAAAGTTATAAAGTACCGATACAGGTACCGACTACCGTTATCGTCGGTACTTTTTTCAAAAAGTATCTAATATCGTACCGTCGGTACATTTTTGGAGAAGTATTTGTACCTTTATCGTCGGTACTTTAAAAGTACCGAGTGCACACCTATGTCAAGATGTCCATGCAGACCCGGCGCCACGGGGGGCATACCGGGGCCGTGCCCCCCCAACTGAGTGCTTGTGCTTCCCCAAACGAAAATTGTGCCCCCCCAAGCGAGGACTGTGCTCCGAAGAAATTCACAGGGTTGGGGCTTCTGGAGCGCAAATCGAGGTCCATATTAGTGTTTTTGGTGGACTGACACCAGATTTTGTGACGTTTTTGGGATGAAGACCTTTTGTTTTTTTTTGGAGATCACCTGTTTTTGGCCGGAAAAAACGCTTGAATTTGCGATTTCGGCCGGAAAATCCCTTTGACTCTCTGCTCCTCACCTTGTTCAATTTCTCGTGCCCCTGTGCCCCTCTCGACTTCACACAAAATAAACTTCTCGTGCCCCCCCCAAAAATTTATTTATGCTTCCCCCAGTCACGCTATCCTGACGCCGGGCCTGTGTCCATGGCCAATATCCAATGTCTTTATACACGTTGGTTTTTCTTTTTGCTGTTGATGAATGAGTAAGAAATACTTCAAGTTTTTTGTGAACAATGTTGTCCTCTTCTAACTCTTCGACGTTGTACATTGTAGACTTTAACTCAAAGCAGTATGAAGTCTTTTTGTCTTGCATAGTCTCCTAACTTCGATTCTGTAAAAAATTGAGATCTTTTATCTTCAGGAAAGTTTTCGTTGCACTTAAATCTGCACTTTTCACAGTTTGCTTGTTGAGTAGCTCTTAAAGCTTGAATGTCACCACTTAAAGTAGTATATTCCTGTCCAGATAAACGCAAAACTTTTCGCTTATTCTGCTTCCATTCTTGTAGATTTGATTTTCTCTTTCTAGTCCCGATACCGTTGTTTTCATTGTTGCTATCAGATTCGTTATCTTGGCTTAGGCTTAGTGCTGGAGAAGTACTTTCACCTGCTTCTTGACAAAGATATTGCTATGCTTCTTCCTCATCATTGGAGCAACTGAAGCTCGTGTCGCATCTTCCTTTGTTTTTACATGGCCGTTTTCAATCTAACGGATGCAAAGTTTCAGACATTTGCTAATGCTCGAGAACGGTTAGGTCTAGCTACATGAAATTTTGACAGCAGTTTGAGATTAATGAGATGTATGTTGTACAAAATTTTGACGCAATTAGGTTTTAGGATCTGATAATCGCCCCAAAAGTTTAGCGCAAAAAGCGGTCACGTGCAAAAACGCTTTTACGTACGGCAAAAAAAATTTCACGTGATTATATGTCTTAAGGTAGAATATCGTTGTTTTTTACGATAAATATAGCGTATCACGTACGAGACTAAGCTACACCACGATCTCAATAGACGCAGAGTGTTACGGAAAATTGCTTGTTTGAAGCAATAGTGCACCGCAAAAGTTATTTGTGTGGCCAGCAAACGTTTTATCACATTGAAAACACCTGCTTACCTTTACATATTGTGTTGTACCCAGCAGTGGCGCAACCAGAGGTGGTTTTGCAGCCCTCTTTATAGCCAAGTCACTTACAAAACTAACCCAAGCATACAAGCTTATGAACGTGCGTTGTATTTGACCCGTAATTAAGGATAAAAAGATAAGAAGGGAATTAATGATTTAGGCAGTGACGCTTTCACCAAAAATTTTAAGTGAAAAACAACAAAGAAAAGATATTAAATATTTATGCGCACATTTTTCATTTTAACGGTTAGGATTAGGGGATGAGTTCAGCAGAGTTTTTTGGCGCGCGATAGGCGACTGCAAACAATGGCAAAAATGTCACAAAAGCTAAACTTTAAGATTGTTTAAACAACCCTTTACTTGCCTGCGACCGCAACCATTTTTTCCCAAAAATTGGCGACACAACATTTTCTCAAAAGTTTTTGGACTTTGCCAGCGACTGTTGCTGAGGCGACAATTTAAAATTTTAAGTGAAACCAGTAATTTCTCTGACATTATATCCTGGAAAGGTGATGTCAATTATTTATGGCAATGCAAAATGATCAGGCAATTTTTTTTTAATTTTGAATGAAACTCGGGTAATTTTCCTAATATTTTTGTTGAAAGGTGATGTTAATTATACTATTTATGACAATGCGAAATGGTCAGGCAATTTATCCAAAAAGCAATTGCTGCAAGAACCGATTATTATATCTCTTGGTATTCAAATGCAGGTATTACAGAATTACAGTGGTTGGTATTTCATAAAAAACTTCAGAAAGTTTTTGAATGAGGGTATACAGTAAAGTAAAAAACAACTAAATTAAAAGAAGATATGCTCGACTTAACAACCTTTCTCTGTACACATTTCTAGATATCCAACTGCTCGTGTAAAACAATCAAGTATCAAATATCTTGGTGTAAAATTTGGAATGAGATACCATCGGATATCAAAATTTAAATCGAAAACTTTATTTTGAAATTATTCTAGAAATTACTTTTTGAATACATTATAATTAATTTTTTATAAGAAATTATACTTATACTGCTACTGTCCCTCTGCAATCTTCTGAAATGCAGTAACAGTAAAATAACGCGCCCTTAAAAATTCTTAGTTTATATTAGGGTCGATGCTCAACTAAATCAAACAAGATCTTTCATTATACTCGCTGTGTACGTCGAAGTGAGTAACGAGTTTGCGGCATCCATTTCCACGTCATTTCGCCCGGGGAACACAGCTCAGTTTGAAGAAATGTTGCAACGGTGGCGAGCCGTTGGCAAGACTGTGTCCGATTTGACCGGTCCGAAGTTTGATTCTCAGACCTACCGTAGCAGAGAAAAACGCGTTACCGCTTGACCAACGAAGACCAAAAAGTCTATTCGTAGTCTCTCTTTACCTTATTATTTACACTCTTTTGTTGAGAACCAATAAATTTTGGCTTAAGCTAAGCTGTTTTTAAAATTTTACTATACTTCAGCCTCATTTGTTCTTAACTGGAAAGTACTGTATAGGAAGATCCATTTTGTTGATTGCCAAAGCTGCAAAAACAAAACAGGTCTGTACATTGGCTATAGTTGCTAAAACCTGTTTTTTAGTTATGTTTAAGTTCAGAATAACAGAAACAGATTTTTTGAATTTCAAATTAGATCATCTCTTTAATCATTTCTTGCATGCTGTGTTCTGCATTTTGCATATTTTTGTTTCTAAATTTTAAGCAAAAATGAGCCTCGTGTCTGTATAAACTTGTTCTTATAAACCTAAAAGAATGGAGTTGATCATGAGACTTCTACTTCGTTTAATCATTTATCAAAGAGTCGAACTGTGTTTGCAAATAAACGATGTGTATGCTATGACACAGTATAGCAGGGTGGGCCGTAAATAACGCACCAAAGCATATTAAACAATATTGATAATTGAAATTAAATTTAACAGATACCCAAAGAAAAGATATTTACATTATTTCGAGAGAATTGATTAAAATTTTTGCGATTGCAACAAAAATACTTTGGAAAAAACATTCGTCATCGAATGGTACTTCTTGCACTAATTTGATGAAGAAACCTCGCTCTGTCTTTCCTTCGGTTACTGGGCGACCAACGAGCTTCTGTTTACGCCCTCATCTCTTTTTGGTTTCCAGATATACCCCAACAGCGCTTGCAAGATCGATCTTCATCAATCATATTTGCTGCGCTAGAGTTGCAGACATGATCGATGGCGTAGGATGTCATCGATGACGGAGAGTGAAATCGCGCGATTGTCTCGCGTGCAATTATACGTACATACAGTACGCAGCAGCGATTTTTGTGGAGCCAAAAAGACGTAGAATATACTGTATGCTTCTTTTAACACCAAATAAGCTTTCAAAGTCCTCACAATCCAGATATGAATACCCACAATAATTTTTAAGAACTTTTTGCAATTAAATGTTATATTCAATGAACCTTTAATTAAAAACTATCTAAAAGTAATAGAAATTCTTTGGATTTGGCTAATCCTGCTCTAAAGTCTCCCTAAACTTAAAAATTTGGACAGAAACACAAACTGAATCACGTACAGTAAAAAAAATTGAATTAATGTTAATGCTAAAAATTATTAGAGTAAAAATTGGCCGAAAAAAAATCATTTGTTTGAAAATAATTGCACTTTAATGAAAGCATTTAAATGATATAGTGTGTTGAATTCGGGTAGAAAATTCTGCATGCTGTTTCGACTGAGCTATCAATCAAGTCGCTAGGTTGAGTATGTTATCAAGAAGCGACTTTTTTGTCAAAGTTTTTAATTTTGGGACTTCATTTTGGGACGTCAAGTGATATCGATTTTGAAAGTATTTTACTCACCGTACTTTCAAGATTAACAAACCTTTCAACCTTATCATTTGGTAAGAAAAAATTTCCTGAAAAGAAGCCAAAAATGAACCACCCATGTCTGTCATGACAGCCTGCCTATACACACAAAATGCAACAGCAGCAACCTCGTACAGCTGCTTTCGTCAGCAAGGCCAACTACGTTGGCTTGTCAACTCGCAAATGACAGCTGATATTCCTCAAAACAGCAGCTGTACTAGGCTGCTATATTTTGTGAACAGGCTATCATGACAGACACGTAGTATAACGCATAAAGGTAGTGTTACAGCACAATCGTTTTTAGTTGGATTCGAACGTAGGTTTTTATGTTCTGTTGTTAACACGTTCATTTACCTAATTTGCATATTACTTTGTGTTGCGCGTCTTTCATAATTTGCACGGAAGAAACTTTGCAACGTTGCCTGAAAGACGCGCCGTTTTGCCTTTTTGTTGATCATTTTTTTGAAGCAATGTTTTATTTCTAGCACAGCAGTTAAGTCAGTCTTATATTTTAACAGTAGCGTCAAGAGGTTTTTTATTTTGTTGGTGTAAAATTCAGTTTTTCAGTTTAAGTGTTTTCCGCCCAGCCGGGCAATCCTCGATAAATTTTTGCTGGACTGGTCTTTTTTATTTGCCTTTTTTACTAATACAAGTTTATTTTGGAATCTCCTTTGTTAGCCTCTTGGACGCAAGACCAGACAGTGAAGACCTAGGCATTCCGCCTAGGACACAGCCTTCAATCTATAACAGGTAGTTCATTTATTTTTTCTCATTATTTTCAGACAACGTTTTTTGCCAAAATGCAAATTTGAACCTAGTTGTAGTAAAATTAGAGCAAGTAGTTTATTGCCTTTTTTTAAATTCATTAATTTTTTGTTTTCAGGAGGGGAAATACTTTAGTACTCTGATTTGTGCATTGTATAATCTCAGCTAAACCAATCAAGCAAAATCGATCAGACCGAGGGAATAAAAAAAAAATTCAAAATTTCTGAAACCTACAAAAATATTTTCAAAAATCGTCTGCAGATAATACTTGCAAATATAGGGAAAATTTTATTATACAGCAAATTTATGCAAACAAAAAGTTTTTGCAATTACAAACAAATCTTCGCGATTTTACTGCAAGTTCAACACAAAATTCATGAAGATACGCGGGTGCATAAATAGGCCAAATAAGGCACATGTTCAATATTTAAAAAGAAAAACGCCCCCCAAATCATAAAAGCAAAACAGTGGGGGTAAAATTGTTAGAGCGCTGTACAATCGTATCCTTAGTCTAATTTAACCAACTGCAGATTGCATGCTGGTGAACCTGGTGGCATGTATTAGCGCCGGTGACACGCATCAGCGCCCATTATATGACACTATTGTAATAAGCAAACAAAGCAAAAGCAAATTTATTCGAGGCAGTATGAAATTTCAAGGCATTGCGGTTGCATGACTATTAAAATGTTGAATTAAATATTTCATTGTACTTGCTGTATTACGCCATAGTGTGTAACGAGTTTGCGGGGCTCATATCTGCATTATTGCACCCAGGCAATACAGCTTCTTTCAAAGAAATGTTGCAGCGGTGGCAAGTCATTGGCAACACTGTGTCCGAATTGACCGACCCAAGATTTGAACCTCAAATCTTCCACTCCAGAGGCAAATGCGTTACCGCTCGACCGACTGGCCGGTATTATTAAAATGCGGTGTTTTTAATTGTTTTATTAGCCCACTTCGGAAAAACGTGCTTTTGAACGCGATCTGAAAAAAAAATGCTCCAAATTTTTCACAACTTAAACAAAAACTTGCTTAAACCAAATTGCTAAGTGTTAAAGATAGTAGCCGAAATGATGCGAAACCAGCAAATTCTTGAGCAAAGAAAAAAAAAATCTATTCCGAACGAGTGTGTTAGCAAAATTAAAATAAGGTTTAAACCTTAAATATGTTTTCAGTTTATAAAAATCTATAGGTAGTTTATACTGGGATTTTGATATTGCACCGGTACATTAAAATCAGAGAAAAAAAGTTAAAGATTGCGAAAAGTTTTTACGAGTTGGTAAGGTTACGCAATGATTATGAACTGATTATCCTCTGCAAATTATCGGACACAGCCAGGGGCGTATTTTGGGGGGGGTATTGTGCCATGCCCCCCCCTTTGGGTCGCCAGGATTGCAAAATTGCATAGAAAAGTAAGCAAAATTGAGACATTGCCCCCCTCTTTGCAAGTTGGGCATAAGGTTTGATCACACAAAGGGTATGTTCTGTGCGTTTCTTGTAGGCTTTGGGCTTCAAATCGGACTAAATTTGACTGAAGACCTTTTTTTGCTCTTCACCTAATTTTGGGCGGAAAATCGAATCAAATTTGAGTGGAACAATTTCTGACTCAGATCTTTGCTCTTCTCAAATTTTCTCCCCCCCCCCACCCTTTACCTTTTTTTAAATCCTGCGTATGCTGCTGGACACAGCAGAGCAAATTGGCTTTTTGGTCAGCGACTAACTCGTGAGAAAATGTAACCAAGTAAACATCGAAATGCTGGTGAAGTTAACTGAGTTGAAGATTTTGTAAAGTTTTCAAAATTTTTAAAATTTGTTTTTACCAACATAATTTAAGGTAGAATTTCTAAACTTCAAACAAAGTAATTCGATAACATTTTGAAAAAACGCAAAAAAAATCAGCAAATATTGAAACTTTATATACTAACTTACGAACAACATCATTCAAACACATTACGTAAAATAAAATAAATTTTTTTGCGTCGAAGACACAACTAAAAAATTTACTTCATCTTTGATAGAACTTACAGTAAATATTTCATCAACAAGTGTTTTAGCTTTAAAAGTTTTTAAACAAATTATCCTAAATATATTCTAATAGTGATGGCGAAATGTCTACCCTATTAAACTCAAGATGAAATTGAAAAATATAATTCAATGTTTTAAAATTTTTTACCAAATATAAGCTTTTGCTTTTATTTTTTGTATCAATCAGTTTGTTTTGTTTTGCATCTCACGCTACAATGCAACTACACACCACACACATGCTTCAGTCTTTGACAAATGTGACGACAAAGATTGACAAACTTATCTAAAAGTGAGGAGAAAAGTATTGGATTCATAGCGCTGTTGATTGGGAGCAGCACAACAGCGCTAATCTGATAGGCGATGTCCGAGAATTCAACTCCGAGTCTCGCAAACGCCATGACGCAGATGGGAATCCAACAGCAAAAGTTGGTTGCAATAATGCGAGCAATGCGTTTCTGCATTGTAGTGGCTTGGTTGTTGGGTCGGCTGATTCCCAAATTAGCAGAAGATGAAGTGGAATGTTTGTAAATAATGAAATACGAAGCAGCAATGAAAATAAAACTGACGAAGTTGAGAGTAATTATTGCAACAATGAATTCCCAAGAACTTTCGCCATAAGCAACATAAAACCTGGGCATGCACACACTGGTTTGACCATAATAGCCAAAAAGTTTCACAGACCCGTCATTGGGAAAACTTCCAGCTACAAACGTCTGGACTGATTGAAATTTATCTTTATTAAATTGAATGGTTTTGTTGCTTAATGCTGAAAGCCTGCAAGCAAATTGCTCTAGGTTAGTTCTATACCACGTGCCATTTTGGAATGCACTAGAATACGAGAAGCTATGAAGAAAATATTGATATGTTTGGGATAACATTGGAACAATGCCGAGAAAGAAAGAAAACAGCCAGGCTGCGATGATCAGAGCTGGGCAAGTCCGCAAGTTAGTCCGCAAGTCCGCAAATCCGCAATTGCGGACTAACGAAAAAAGTTGCGGACATGCGGACTTGCGGACTTTGGCAGTTTAAATTGCGGACTTGCGGTTGCGGACTATTTTTAATTTTAGTCCGCAATTCCGCAAGTTTTATACAAATATTGAAATTTCTTGCGGTTTTCGTAAAATATTCATGTTTTACCCAGTCAAACATGAGAAATCAATTTAATTTTTTCGAGTTCAAGTTCGGCAAAAATATCAAGTTTTTCGAGTTTAGGCTGACATAAATACTAAGTCTGCTTTTCGACTTAATCGCTTTCTTTTTGTTGGCATGATGTTTGGTAACGTGAGAAACGAATACACGCCGCGTTTTCATCTTTTATGCAAATAGTTGGTTGATTTTTTAGAACATTTTAGAAGCCCCTTTTGTGCTTGTTTTAAGAATCTTCTAGAACTGTCTTTGTGGTAATTTTAACTGTATTGTCTTTAGACCTTTAATCTCATAATCTTTAAGTCCGCAATTAGTACTCAAATTAGATAGTCTTCGACAGTACGAGTGATATGGTGTTTCAAATTTTCGTAAGTTAGCTGTGTAGTAAGTTGGTTGCTGATGGTTCTATTTCTATAGTGAGACCTCAAAGCAGTTTTTTAATAGCATAGTCTAGTCAAGTCTAGCATAGTGTTAGTATAATCAATAGCGTAAATTTTGGTCCAGTAAATTTTAGTTAATTGATATTGATTTGGTTAGCTGATAATTGACTTCTTGTTTTGCCGTGCTCCTTTGGATGAATCAAATTTTTGGTGTTCTGTGAGGAATAGCATTGTTATATTTATATCCAAAGTGCGGTATGACTGCAGAAATATGAAGGATACGGCGCTCGGCGAGACAGGTTATTAGAAAAGGTTCTAACCTGATTCAAATTGGAGTCAACACTGTTTTCTCGAGTTCGGCAAAACAACCGACTTTTTTTGGGTTTAAGTTCGAATTTGCAGCCCTGGTTCAAAGTATGGCTTTGTTGTTTTTTACCGTGAGTTCCCAAAATTAGCCTCTGGAGTATCATTTTTTTGTACTGGTAGCCAGTGCCGTCGCTACGGTGGGGCCAGGGGCGCCGTCCCCCCCTAACTACTTCTTGTGCCCCCCCATTTTGATTCATTCAGAATGCTTTTTTGGAGCATCGCGTAACGACAAGACAACAGGCAATAAAGAAAAAGGAATAATAATTTTCAAACATGATTTTCGTTTGAAGTTTTCTTGATTGTTTGCAAAATTGCTGGCCACCAACTGCTTTACATAAATGTGACCCAATAATCCGTCTCATTAACACGCCTGACGGATGTGTCGCGGAATAGGGATGTATGCTTACAGAAGCGTTACCGGTATTTCGTTAGTGATAATGACCTGAAACAATACGTGAAAACATTTTTTTAAAAGACCAGCTGTTTGTTTTTAGAGCACACTCAAGATTTATTTTAGTTCGCAGTCAGTGGCACAATTAGGGGGAAAAGGCTAAGGGGTCATCATGCCCTTTAACCAAGTCATTTAGAAAATATAACCAAAAAAAGAATAAGCGTTTAAACGTGTTTTGGACTTGACCTAATGTGTATGGGGGCTCAAGAGGCTTGACAATTTAAATCGTTCAATGACTTCTGAATTTTAGCAATTTCCTATGATTATTGAAATGGTTTTAAAACGTGCGAATTGTGATTAAAATGGCGTTAAAATCGCTATTTTTGCAGCAAAATCGCAAAAATCACCCAGCAGCTGAGCCCCCTCTGTAACATGCTTGAGTAGCAACGGCTTGTTCAGCACGGGATCTAAATTAGACAATTTTTGTGCAAAAAACATTTACTTTTGGTTCAAGCCTCCTCTCTCTTAACAAAACCCTGGTTGCGCTTCTGGTCGCATTCACTCCTGTAGACATAATTTTCAAGCGATTATACTGGCCGCATGCGAAACGAGCTAATAAACGCTGCCGGGCTTTGTATCTTTTTCCAAAAAAGAATACAAAATTGTAGCTTTAAAATATCAGTTTTTATGTGCAAAAGTTCAGTCCATTTTATAGTGCCCCCCCCAATTTTCGGCTAGGGCTCTCTCACTTCGTGTGGTCTGGCGACGGCACTGCTTGTAGCGTGTGCTTATTTATCTCATTCCTAGAGTATTTATTGAAACTAGGGACTAAAAATTTAGTAATACGATTAGTGATATGAATGCTTTTTTGCCTTCTACTGCCTTTGCCTTTTCCTGCCTCGAAAAAAATTGTTTTCTTAGAATATATTGTTGCAAGTGGAAATGCGGATCGTGCTTTGCTATTTGATGGCTTCTCACTGTAATCCAATGCCTTTTAATTTCCAAATCCCTAGCTTCATTGCCACATTGTTAAGGGTTCGTCGGTGGGTTGTGCATTATGCTTCCACGCAGTTTAGGCTCCTACTGTATAAGCAGAAGCGCAACCAGGAGGGCTGGGGGCTAAAAACCCTTAGCCAAGTCACTTAAAAACTTTAAACCAAAATTACAAGCGTTTGAATCTGTTTTGAGTTGGACCTGAAAGTAAGAGGGGCTGGGCTATTCTTAAGTTTGCCATCCGAAAAAGCAGCTCAATAACAAGTCATGCTGTGGTACATTTACTACAATCAACGATTGTGAGTAATTTCTTTTATTGCGTGGAATGTATTCACCATACGTTTTCTATACTTCTCACATGTCACAACTTATGACTTATTTTTGCTAATCAACTCTGAGCAGTCCACTTCGGGACGTGGTTAATTGCAGAACTCGGTTCATAAAAAGTTGCGGACTTGCGGTGCGGACTTCAAATATTACGAAGTTGCGGACTTGCGGTTGCGGTCTTCAAGAATTACAAAGTTGCGGACTTGCGGTTGCGGACTTCAAGAATTAGGAAGTTGCGGACTTGCGGTTGCGGATTCAAGAATCCTGAAAAGTCGTTGCGGACTTGCGGTTGCGGACTAAGCTTTTAAACGTCCATTTGCGGACTTGCGGTTGCGGATTAGGAAAATTGAAATTCGGTTGCGGATTTGCGGACTGCGGACTTAAAAAAAAACTTGCGGTGCCCAGCACTGGCGATGATGCAAATTTTCCAAAGATGCAACGAAGCAGTCAACGATTTTACTGCTTGAGTGATGTTTTTCAACCTAAAACCTGTTAGAACAACCATAAGAAAGCAAGACGTTTCACTCGAAATAACCGCCAGACTTCCAATAATCGAGCACTTTAAACTCGACCTCCATTCACGATCCACTTCACCGTAGAATCCAGAAAATGATACATCATAAGAAGCAATTGTGATTAAATAGATTCCCATTATGAAATCGGCGATTGAGATGTTGAGTACAATGAAACGTTGAAATTTGGTATTGTCGAGTGCTTGCTTTGTTTTAAGAATATAAATTGTTGTGATGATGACGTAAGAATTTCCAACCATAACCAAAATTCCCATTATCCAGAATGCAAATTTTATGCCCAGATTTTCTATCATTTCGGTGTCAGAAGAAAAAACACTAGAAATTTTTGTAGCAGTTGGGCAATTTTTTTCATCGGAGTTATCATGGCAATCTGGTTTTCCATCACAAACTTGCAAAACGTCAATGCTAACTTTGCCCGTGGCATTGCATTTGAAACGTTTCGGACAAAACATTTCATCGAATCCTCTAGGACAGTCAGACCTGTTGATGTACTGCCAAGCTGGATCTTCAACTCCGTCACAATAACGATCGCCCATAGGAAAGTAGGAGTGGCAAGAGTCGTTGCAAAATAACGGTCGGCTGGAACATTTACAATCGTCACTAAAATCTCTACACTCTGGTCTACCATCACACGCGATTGCAAAAACAGAATCATTAAACTTTGTTCTGCATTGAACAAAACCACTCTTAGATGCCTCTGTGATAGCAAAGGCATTATCTTTTAGAAAACTGTGCCTCTGTTTTCGATTTTCAATATCAAAGCAGTGAAAATTTTTGTCTTCAAGCAAATTCGTGCACATTTCAGTATCAAAATACGCGTCACACAGACATTCATCAGACATATCATAACAATCGCCAACGCCGTCGCATACTTGGTCATCTAATATTAGTAAGTGATTGTCAAAACATTCAAAAAATTGTTCAATAGGACGGTAATCGGCATTGCTATCACAGTGCGCAAAACCATCGTACAAATTGCTTTGAGGCAAAACACATTTATCGCATTTAAAACCAGGTTTATTCGTGAACTCATCACTGCCATCAAAACAATCTACAATTCCGTCACAAAATTGAGTAAGAAAAATAGTACGATTATCAGAGCATTGAAAAACTCCCTGGCAGAGATCCTGATCACAGTATGAAGTACAAAGCACATGCGACTCATAACAGTTATCATCAACACAGGTAAAGAAATCAGTGCGGTAACAAGTAGAATTATCGCAGTTGGGAAACCCGATATCATTGCATTCTGATACATTGTGTAATCTGTGTATGTAAATTCTACTTTTATTCCTGATTAGTATCCTTTCTTCCGGACAACGTATTAATCCATCCACAAGTTCAGCTTTGTTTTTGCATCCGTCCACTGTAGCGCATGTTCCCTTTGGGATGCAGTTGCATGTGAACTCGTCATCCTCGCATTCGCAGCCGATTTCATCAGATGCATCGGTGCAGTAAACAATTCGATCACATCTCTCTGCAAATTGATACTGTTGTTGAAATGAGTAATTCAATTATCAAATTTTCAATTTTCTGTTGCTTTTAGTTTCCAAAACTACTCTAATCATTTATAAACTTTATTCAACTTTCGCAAAATATTTACGGTATTAATTTCTAATGTCGAAAAACTTGCTTTATATTCTTGTATTATTTTAGAAGTTAAGTTTTTTTGAAAACGCCAAAGTTGCAAACAAACAAACAACATAAGGTTAGAGTCCGCCATATACAGGTGAAACAACACAACCAGTTTTGTCTACAAAAATCATTAGGAGTTTTTGAAACTTTGTACCATTGTATATTTCATTTTTACTCCCAAAATTCCAAGTTCAAATAACAAGAAAACAAAAAATAGCAAGACTTAAATGTTTCGAGTGACTGCGAGTATTTCCTTCCAAACGACTCCCAAAATATGGTATTTTTCACTGACTAAACTTCACCAGTGAAAGATTCAATTTATCATCATACCTCATAGTCATGTTGGTTTGTTCCCCTTTATCAAATGCTATTTTGAATCGGTTGAAATCAAACTTTACTTTGTAAATATTCAAGTTAGAAAACAGTCTTAGAAAGATGACAAACTTTCGGAATGTCGCGATGTTCTTTTCCTCAAACGTATCTCAATAAATTCAAAATTTTAACCGCTTGAACTAACCAAAATTTTTTTCAAAATAAGCAGATATCGAAAAACGGTAAAGCAAGATCAAATTGAGAATTTTATTCTTAAATTTGTGAGGAATCAACTTCTGCATTATTTTTTAAATTACTTCCAAATCAAATCTTCTGCAAAGTGCTTGGTTTAATCAGCCATATTTTGCAGCAACAGACCAAATTTTTAAAGAAAACCTTATTAAATTCCAAAAGCAAAATCCTAAAACTTTTTGCCTTCTGAAACGTGATAATAACCAAAAAACACTTTTATAAAGACTCATCGTGATCAATTTAATTCCAAGTTGCTCCGGATTAACATAATATGTAGATTAATTAGCATCTCGAAGTTGTTTTTTTGAAAAATATATTATCAATGCAAGCATTTGCAGCTTTAAGGCTAACGATTTAAAGACTGAATGGAAATCATAACAATAATATACCGATTCATATTTTCCGCAGTGGCTGAAGTGTTCGAAGCTACAGTATTTAACTATTCTAGCTGAATGTTATTGGTATTGAAATTAAATAATCACGAAAGCATTGTAATGTTGATTGCATGATAAGATAGTGTTACGCATCGAATGATGAGATTTCGTGTCGTGACAGTTTTGCGGTGGCTATTTTGTGTAGGCAATTTTAGTTTTCTTTATTTCTTCGCGTTGGGTAATGCTGTATAGATATGCATGAAACCAAATGATGTTCACAATAGTGAGTTGATTATTTTGTATTGATCCTATGGCAAGATAATTCACAATATCAATGTTGTCTCAAATCTTGTTTTCTCATCTACGCTTGAAAGGACGATTATGATTTTGTGACTATACACAATGCAGTGTAATCAATGAGGAGGAAAATTATGATTGCTAATTCTTACACATCTACGAATATTGCATAATTTAGACAGTGTAACTTTCTGCATTAAAATTTAATTAATTTATGGTTAATTTAACAAAAAAATTGCAACTAAGCAAAATAAATATTGAAAAGTGCAAAGCGCAACTTCTGCTACCTCCGCTATATTGCAAGATTGCAGTACGCTTTTCAATTTCAATTTTATGTAATTGCAAAAGTTGCGTTGTGGACTAATATCTTTAAAATTCAATGCGGATTAATCTAACTGCGGTTTCATCTTCTTTTGCAGTTAAAGCGTAATTTTATTTTTTTACTTAGTTTTGGTTTTATTTTCAGCAAAATAATCTTTTGGTCAGTATAATTCTCTTCGTTTTTGTCTGAAACAAAAACAACAAAGCAAAGTTAAACCACTGGTGTTTTAAAATGATCAGTATTTTATTGCTGAAGTTAAATTGCGGCTCGACCTTACAGCGAAACCCCATTTCGCAACTGCAGCGATTCCTTGAGTAATTAAAAACCGAAATTGCACATCTTGCTTCGCGCTTTCGATAGTAGTAAGTGCTATTAGTACGACTAAAAAACAAAACACGGTTTTTGTAGCAACTATAATTTGAAGCAAGTAAAACAGCAAATATAATTGCAGCTTGCTCTAAGACGTCATTAGCGGATCTGAAATTTTGACTATACTTAAATAAAGTTAATTTTTTGTTTGTGTTTGCGGGTAAAAAGTTACTGTCAAACTTTTGCACGGTGTTTTATACGTTTTTCCACAGTTGCAGTTCGTTTATAAGCAAGCACAGTTTGACATGGTGTTTTTTATGCAACCAGAGGTGGGCATTTGCGCCGCAATAATTGCGGCGCAAACTTGCAGCACAACTATTTTACTTGCGATAGCGCTTGCGCCGCAATTATTTTTAAACGCTTGCGCCGCGAGTATTTTTTGCAAATTTGCGCGCAATTGAAATACTGTAAATCAGGTAAGATTGTTTCTCAATCAAATGTGATTAAAGTTAACAAAAGAGCATTTACGAGGTACAAAGGCATAGCCAGGATTTTTGATTGGGGAGAAGGGCCAGACTGCAAATCACACGCGATGACGTTACCAAAATTTAAAAAAAAATGGATTTTTTATTGGACAAAGACATCATAAAATAGAGAATCAGAAGTCGAGGCCTGGATTGGCATGCAACCTGGATTTTGCTAAAGGGAAAAGACTTGAACCAAAAGTTAAAAAATTTCCACAATTGTCCAAGTTGGGAGACAGGGTGAGCAAAGTTTGTTTAACCCAAACGTATCACAGACTGGGGTATGGGGGGCCGGCCGCTGGGCAATTCTTTGTAATTTTATGAGGAAAAAATAGCTATTTTAATATCATTTGGATCATATTTCGCACGTTTTTATAGCCATTTAAAATAACCAAATTTTTAAGATTTAAAAGCGAATTGAAAAAATCAAACTGATGAGTCTTCTCTCTACTTACAGATCAAGCCCAAAACACATTTAAAATCATGAATTTGGGGGTTAAATTTTGTAAGTGACTTGGCCCAGGTGGAAAAAGCAACGTACGTTGCCTCCTGCAATATTTTAGCAGTAAACAATCACTCGAGTATTTGCTTTGGAGATTTTTGTTTTGTCATGAAAATAACCCGGTTTAGGAGTACATGTTTGACTAGTAAGCCCAGGCCCTCACAATTCAAATTCAATAATTTATTCAATCAGCATTTTGCTTAGCTAATTTTCTTTTTTTGTCAAAAGTATTTGTCGCATAAAAACTAACGAGGTGGATTGTGATTTGAAATTGGGGCAATAAATAGTTGGTAACTAAGTGGTCATGTTATTACATTTAGTTCACAAAATGATGAAATAAGTGTCTAACGTTGCAACTCTCAGGACAAAAACCTTGAATTTCTCCCTGGTTGTACATTTAAATTGAATGGCAAAAATTTGATATGAAGAGGCCCAAGCCACCTGGCCTTCAATACTAATATTAGTCTGTTGTACTCGTATACTGTTGTACACGCGAAAATGCTAAAGGAAACTGAAAAAACATAAGACTTTGTTATTAATATTTTTATCATTGGTGGCATTTCAATTAGGAAGGGGGCGGGTTTTTTGCCACTCCCCTCTTTGGTTACGTCTATGACGAGGTAGTAGGTTCATAAAAAACCTTAATGGGAAATACTGTTTATCTAATGCTTGCAAAACTTCTGTTGGATTTACAACAGGGGTCTTCTTTTCGCTAAAATGTTTCTCTTTAAAATATTTTTTGCCGATTTTTCAAAACAAAAATTCAATTGAGTAATTTAGACAATGGTTGTAAAATCAAAATTTTAAACAGAAAAATTATTTTGTAATTGTCTTTCTAGAAATACGCTACTTGTTTCTAAAAAATCTTATACTTGCTTCAGGCATTAAACGTGTTACTCGCAACAGTCCGACTTTTTTACCGTAATTTAAAAACAAGAAACAACAAAAACTATTGTAATTACAACTGTTCTGCTAGTCCGGGAAAACTTGAAAGATATTGCAAACAGGAGTGGCAGCATTGTTATAGTCACAGTATACTGTGGTAAAGCTCTTATAAGTAAGTCTTGGATGGTTCAATTTCTTTAAACAAAAAACAAGATGATTTTTTTAGCGTGCTTCATTCGTTAGAGAGTGATGCTAATTGCTCCAGGAGCACAAAATATGTACCAAAGCTTGTAAAGCATTTCCTTGACGAGCCATTAGAAAAAAAAAAAAACAGTGACTCCAAAGTCTTTGCTTACCACCACATGATGACTTATTGGAGGAATTTTGTAACATTCCGGTTCCTTTAAGTGCGGGTGTTGAGAGTATTGTTCGTTAGGTATAAAGATGTTGTTTGCCCAAAGAGGTTCAGGCCGTTCAGCGATGCACATTTTCAAATGCTTGTGTTTTTGAAAAAAATTAATAATCTTTTGTGTATTAATTTGGTAGCGTGAATAATTTGTTGTGAATATTGGTTTTGTACTGTAGTCTAGCGCAGTTTGAGCAGTGAGTCAATTAGAATTATACTTTTCAAAACGTCCCAGTTGCGCTTGCGGCGCAATTATTTTTTTAGGCTTGTGGAAATGCTTGCAGCGCAAAAATTTCAGAGTAGTTGCACGTGCGCTAGCGGCGCAACTTTTATGACTTGCGCTGCCCACCTTTGTATGTAACCTACAATCGTAGCACAGTGTATCAGTATAGTGTTTCAGCATTTGCAGCTTGCAACTCATACCCCAGTTTCAGCGACTGAATTAATATTTATTGATTTTACAGATGCAGTTTGTTGTTAGTTTTAATAGTAGCTGAAGATGGATACGCAGCCGAAATCGATTTTTATTAAATCGCTTCTCGAGCGGAAGGTGTTCAAATTTCCTGTCGTTAATTTGTGCACTGTGTTGCCAACGGCTTGCCACCGTTGCGACTTTTTTTTGAAAAAAAAAGGAGCATTGATGTGAAAATGGGCTAAGCACACTTTGGCATAACACAGCCAGTATAACAAAATATTTCATTTGATTGATAATTCCGAAAATCTTTCTGTTTGAAAAGTGGAAATCATAAACAAACCATTTACAAACGCTCATCATTATCAATTGACGGGATTCTATGAATAAATATCCTAGAAAAAACTTTTCCTTGTAGTTTATTTGTTTATTTATTTTTACATCTTAACTAGCTTTTTATTGGTTTGCACAAGCTTTGTGTTTGGAACTCCACTTGGTCAACAAATTGGTGGTTTATTTATTATTTTTGCTATTGCAAGTATAAGCAGCATTTAGGCTAATAATTTCTACTTTGTAATATTGCGTTACTTTGATGTAGTATCTGCTAATGGTGAAAGCATTTTTTTCTGAAAAATAATTTTTATAATATAAAGTCGATTTCGGCTGCATAGCCACCTTCAGCTTTGCCGCTTTCACACTTTTGTGACTTTGACTGCGACTCCATGCGAATTAAGCATTTTTCAGTTTTCTGAGTCTCCGCGCTCCGCGCAGTCTAAGCGCATTCGCAGTTAGGCTCAGCGCATTTGCAGTGGAGTCGCCAACTACCAAAATTTTTCAACCTGTTTTTTAATTTGGAACGCAGTCTCCGTGGAGTCGCATTAGAGTCTCCGTGAGTTCGCAGTGAATTCATCATCAAATTGAAATTAAGAATAGCTTTGATGAAAACGCTCATGTCTTTGAAGCAGCTTTTCATTTGACACTTGTCAAAAATAATCGTCAGAATGGAGAACGCAGAAAAAGGAGCGGCTATGTATGGGAAAAAAACAAATCGTGATTAGCTGGAAAAAGCCGAATAAAAGAGCATCATTAGGGGGCAATCTTTAAGCTCTACACGAATTCTTTTTGTCGGCAGAGAGTGGTGTTGAAAGTTTTGATGAAAAAGGTTTCAAAAGCAGATAGATGATGACATTCTACATGTGAGCGAGCTAGTGTCAACAGCTAATGTTTTCAAGCGTTGTAGCGACTTACTCGGCGGTTGCTAGACGAAGCGTCAAAGCCTTTTCTCGGCCTAACTGCCTTAACATTAAGTCTAAGGTACCCCTGAAAAGAGAAGATATATGTCAGCTTATCGAAAAAGATGGTTTTTCACTTAAAAAAGTAGTTGGGATAGCCGAGCTTAAAGGTTCTTCAATGGACATTACTTGCCAGACAAGACAAAATGCTTTGGAATTATACGAAAAGTTAAGAATGCATGCGAAAATTGGTATCACAAGACTCTTCGAAAGTGACAAAACCTATGTAGCATTAGGCTGGATTCCCATACCTTTCCCAGATTTACTTATTCAGCAACAACTCGAAAAAGATTACGGAAAAGTTCTGAAGATTTTGCACAAGAAAGACAAAAATGGCTTGCTTACTGGAAGTAGAATTATTACAATGAATACTTCAGACCTAGAAAAAAATCCAATAACGAGTTATCTATTTGTAGAAGGCTATGAGTTTCTAGCCACATACAATGGACAGGTTGCCACTTGCAGATACTGCGGACAGCCAAATCACAAACAACTGGATTGTCCACAACCTCTGCAAGACTACCCAGAACCAGAAAAGGCTTCTACCGGATCTCGAAAAGTTATCCAGCATCCTTCAACGCATTCTCAAGTCGAAGAATCTAGTGTAAAAGAATCACTGGTGAAGCCAAAAACCCCCCAAGGAGAAGAATTGCAAACTAATGATACTTATAATGACAATAATGATATCGGTATCTTTAATGCAAGAAAAAGAGAAAGAGAAGAAAATTCACCGGAGTTACCGAAAAGTAAGATAATTAATTTGTCCGAAAAAAATACTCAAAATGCAGAGTGCCCTGCATGCAATTCTACTGAGCATTTTTCAAAGAAAAAATCTAAGACTATCTTTTGTTGGACTTGCTCAGCTTCGTTTTGTTTGACAAAAACTTGTTGCACGAACGAGCTTTTTTTGATGCCAAAAGATACTTTGCTTGGCAGCTGTCCAGCGTGCAATAAAAACATGCAAAAACTACCTTGCTGTAATAAGTACAGCGTAGAAACTCTGACAGAGCAAAACACGTATCAGTGCTTGAACTGCGAAAACTGTTCGACATTATGTCCTTGCAATACTATTAACCCTATCCCAAAATCTTCTATGAGCAAGGCTTGCATGAACAACACGTGTGACTATAAAATTATTCATTGCTCATGCAGAAAAATTGTGTGTGAGCGGATAACACCAGATAACAAATTCAAATGTATTTGCGGCTACGAGTACGAATGGGATATACGTAGACAACGGAGTGAAAATTTAGTTTATAATTTAGTTTTTTGTGAATTATTGGATTGCTATTGTTCAATTTGTCTTTGTTTTGTGCTATTTCATGGCGGGTAAACTGGCAAGGTTCAATGTAGCAGGGTTGAACAATACTAGTAAACGAAAAAAAGTCTTTAACTACTTAAAGCAAAAACAATTTCATCTAATTTTTTTGCAAGAAACGCATTCCACTTCTGGCATAGAAAAGTCATGGGGATACGATTGGCATGGTGAAATATTCTGGTCGCATGGTAACTCCAAAAGTTAAGGAGTGGCGATTGGTATTTCGGATAAAACCGGCTACAAAATTGATAATACTTTATGTGATATCAATGGCAGGTATATTGCAATTAATGCATCCGTTAACGACGTTGATCTAACTCTTGTAAGCATGTATGGCCCTAATAAAGATGATCCTGACTTCTATGACAAATTTTTTGAGAACCTCAACAGTTTTGCTAAAGGTGAAATCATAATTTGTAGAGATCTAAATTTGATATTTGATAATACATTGGATGAAAAGGGAGGGCCTCCACACTCCAATGTTAGATGTAGAGAAACTGTGATGGATAACACGACACAATTAGCTTTAAAAGATGTTTTTCGAATCTAAAATCCAAAGTTGGAAAAATTTACGCGAATTCAACATCGGTCATTTACTGCTACTAGAATCGACCATATTATAATTGCCGATGTGTTGCTTAACAACACCACTGCTTGCGATATTCTGCCAGGCATTCTTTCGAACCATAGTCTGGTATGGGTTGAAATTTCTATTGCGGCAACGCCAAGGGGAAAAGGATATTGGAAACTTAACAACAATCTTTTAGCAAACATTAATTTTGTGAAACAACTTAAACAATGTATTGTCGACTACCAACAGATTAATGACAACGGTGAAGTTAATCCGCATGTAGTGTGGGAAACCCTTAAATGTGTTATTCGAGGAGAATCGATTAAGTTTTCGGCAAGCCTTAAAAAAAAGAAAAATTTAAAGCAAAGTGATTTGGAGATAAAAATTGAGCAAATCAAAAAAAAGCTCCTGAATGCAGCAACAGAAAAAGAACGAGAAGTTGTTTTCAGAGAACTTGCTGAACAAAAAGAAGAGTTTGATCAAATAGTTGCGGATAAAAGAGCGGGTGCGATGGTTCGAAGCAGGGGATTGTGGGCGGAAGCTGGTGAAAAAAAATACCAGATATTTTCTGCGGTTAGAAAATCGACATGCGGGGAAAAAAAACAATTTCTCGCCTGGTTAACGATCAAAATCAAACAATAACCGACCAAAAGGAAATACTGAAGGAGATAAGTGACTTTTACAGAATTCTATACATGCAACCACTCAGAAAGTTCGACAAGCAAGCTATGATTAACGAACTAAAAAAAATAGATCTGCCATTAGTTGACGGCGCGCAAAAAACTAATTGTGATAGAGCGATCTAGGAAAACGAATGCTTAATTGCTCTTCGAAGTTTTTCAAAAAGCAAATCCCCCGAGCTTGATGGTTTGCCTCCAGAATTTTATCTTTGCTTTTGGAATGAAATTAAATCGATGTTTATAAGAGCACTTAACTTTTCGTGGAAGGAAGGAGTTTTAACCAATTCACAGAGACAAGGAATAATCACAGTTTTACCTAAACCCAATAAAGACCACTTAAAAATAACCAATTATCGACCGATAACTCTACTAAACGTTGATTACAAAATCATTTCAAAAGTTATTAATACTCGGATGCAAAAAACCTTGTCCCAACTTAAACATCCTGACCAAAATGGGTTTCAAAAAACAGAAATGTTAGTAATAATATTCGGCTAACTTTTGATGTAATTGAACCATCGATGTAATTGAACCATGAACTTTTGATGTAAGTGAACCATCGAAATATTCCTGGGGCTATCTTATCTCTTGACATTCAGAAAGCATTTGATTCAATTGATTTGCTCTTTGTGAAAGGCATGCTTGAACGATACCAGTTTGGCGTGAATTTGATTAAATGGGTTGAAATTTTATATACCAGACCCCCGAATGCTATGCGATTAACAACGGTTATATCAGCGATATCATTAAAGTGAAAAGAGGAGTGCGCTAGGGCGATCCGTTATCACCTACTCTTTTTGTATTAGCGATTGAATGGCTTGCAGAATCTTTAAAGCAAGGGTCATACCAGGGCATAAAGGTGAAGGATAAGGAATTAAAGTATCACTATTTGCAGATGACACTTTGGTTTTCTTAGAGGGTACCAAAAATGATTTTGATATAGTATTTGACATTTTACACAAATTTGGCGAACTATCTGGCTGCAAAATTAATGGGTCAAAATCCAAAGCCTTTTATATAGGCAATCTTAGGGATTCTTCAAATAAGTATCGCGAAACCAAAGGTTTGACTTGGCCTGTTGATACTGTTACTTATTTGGGCATCACAATCCCGGTGGGTAAAGAGAAAACGAATATTTTTGAGTTAAAATTTGCTAATACCGGCAATAAAATAAGGTCAATCCTAAACGTTTGGAGTTCTAGAAGCTTGTCTCTGCTGGATAAACTAACAATAATTAAAAGCTTGGTAGTTCCGATTCTAATCTACAAGGTTAGCTTTGTGCCATGTGAAATACCAAAGAAATTTATCCAAGAAGTCAATAAAACGATATTTCAGTTTATTTGGGGGTCAAAATGGGAACAAGTAGCCAGAAGCAAATTATGCAATGATATCAAAAATGGGGAGCTAATATGATTGATATAGAAACTTACATAATTGCTTTGCGATTGAATTGGATGATAAAGCTTTGGATAACGCTTATAATTCGTCGTGGAAAGAAATTGAGCGCATAGTTTTTCCCTGGTCGACGTGACTTTGGCGCTACGTTCTAACATGGAAATATTCACTAAAAAAATGCAAGAATATGTTCCATTACGAAATATTCAGGTTTCTATCGCAGCCTTGCAAAAATTCATGAAAACTTATTATGGCGAAGAATGGTGTAACGAAAAAATAATTTGGCTAAACGGTAAAATAAAATTAAACAAGAGCATACTGTCTATCATGAAAAAATTTGCAGAAGCCGAAATAATTGATTATGAACACCTACTTAGCCCTGAAAAATAATATTTAAGGTATGAAGACCTAACGCTGAAATTTGGTCTTTCTCAAACTAATCAAGATTTTTGTGGCTATATCTAATTAATTGCGAAACTTCCAAAACAATGGGACAGGGATGAAATTCGAATCAAAGTGCCAAATTCGCTTGAACAACTTCATAACGTACGAACTGTTTTTGATCAGCTCTCAAACGTCAAAGCTATTTACCGTTACTTAATAGAAAAGACTACAAAATTACCACTTGAACAGCAAGCCAAATAGTCCTCTGTACTGAAAGACCAAAACTTACAATGGAATTCCGTGTATCAATCGGCATACAACACTACGATTGAAACTAAACTTAGATCTTTTCAAATCAAACTCAATTTAAGGGCTATTCTAACGAATGTTGAACTACATGGGTTTTGTATATCGGACACAAATAAATGTAGTTTTTGTAAAATAGAACAGAAACCCTGCTACATTTGTTTTTTAAATGTAGAATTATCCAGGTTATTTGGAACGATGTAATGGATTGGATATCTTCAAAACTAAGAATACCATTAGATTTTCAACCGAGTGAAATTTTGTTTGTAGTTGAAGGAGAAAACAATCAGGCAAAACTGATTAATTGTGTATGGCTGTGTATTAGATTTTACATTTACAAATCTTGAATTTCAGGAAATTTATCAACTACAAATGAAGCATTACTCTATATTCGAACGGTGTGCCTATCCGAAAAAAAATTGGCAGAAAAAAATCAGAAATTATATAAAAGCTATAGAAAACGGGGTAGTCTATGATATCAACAGATATATTGTTTGGAAACATGCTCTTGAATATTATGTTTGCTACATCTGTTATTTGTCTGCGCTACGTATGCGTAATTGTGTATGCCTTGTTTTTTGTTTCTTCTTTTTGTCTTGTGTGATGGTGATTGTTTATTAATGAACATAAAAAAAAAAAGCAGATAGATGAAAAAGAGAGCGGCCTGGGGCAAGAATCTACTGTCAAAATAATGTCGAGCACAGTCAGAATTTCGTAAAAGATGAAGTCCAAAGGCTGAATCAGAAGCAATAGGCAACTGCACATTAGGCTTGGTGGAAGATTTGCACTGAGGGGCAGGAATTTTGCGTTTCTGGGAAGAAGAGCGAGAGCGAATTGAATTGGGAACGTGGTGTTTAATTCTGTTTTGCACTAATGGCGATTTCGAATAATCCTGATCTTTTCCAGCCAGTCAAAGCTCGGCTTTTTCCTACAAATACCCGCTCCTTTTCCTGTGTTCTACATTCTGACGATTCTTCTTGACAAGTGTCAAACGAAAGACAAAGACATGCACATTTCAATCAAAGCATTAAAAAATTGCACAAATTGCATTTGCATTGGCTTTCAATGTTTTGCGGTCTGTTGACCTCAAATTTAAAACCCTTTTGACTCAAAAATTTTGGGGGCTCCTTGAACTTACCAAACCTACTCGGCACCCCGCCCCTCCTTCTTTCTCTATCTCTTGATGGGCTTGCGACGACTCGAACAAAAGAATGCATGTCACTATTCTGGATTTCACACCGTTACCATTTAACCCTATTTTACATGGAGGAGGACAAATCTCCCTCTTTTGTTTTTTTTTCGAAAAGCATCCCTTAACAAACACGATTTTTTCTTCAATTCAACTTAACTTATGGATTCAAATTTATTCACAAATAACTTCTGAAAATTTGAAGTTGCTAAGGTAAGAGATGTTTTCCAATTTTTAGATTTGCTGAAGTCATCTTCGAAAATTTATGCACTGTTTAGTTAATATATAACTTAAATGACGTAATAAGATGATTTTCAGATGAGAACATTTTGACTCATCAAAGTCGTTCGTTCCATGTGGGCGTTGGACTCCGGCAAGAGTGCGTTTTGTCATCTCTCCTTTTCAATGTTTACTTGAATTGGATGGACAAATGCAACCAAGCTGATGAGTATGCCATAATTGAAAATTGCAAAACTAGTCGTTTGCTATTCGCAGATGATTTGGTTCTGCTTTCTTCTGCATATTCTGGCTTCCAGCACGGATTAAATAGCTTTGCAAATGCATGTGACACCGCCGCAATGAAAATAAGCACGGCTAAAACTGAAGTTCTTCTTTCAAGAAACCCTGATCAGTGCGTTTTACAAGTGATTGGAGCGAAACTGAAGCAGGTATAGAGAAGCTCATATCTTGGGGTTGAATTTACGTGTGACTGAAGGCAAGACGAGGAACTGGATACCCGAATTGGCAACGCTGGTGCAGTAATGCGAGCTTTGCACTATTCAGTTTTCGGAAACGAAAATTGATCAACAAAAACAAATATTATGCTGTAATTCTGACCACACCTTGTTTTTGGCATTTTACTAAGATCGTCGGTGGACCAATAGGACCATGTTCGGCCGAGCTTAACAGGCAAAGATAAAACAAGTATGATACAAGAATAAACGTTTAGAATCAACCACATTGCTGCAAAAAGATTAAACCAAGTTTGATCCAAACATAACCATCGCAACTTGGCCGAGGTAAACAACGTAAGGATAAGCCAAGCATGAATAAACTTGATCAAGGATAAACCAAGGATATTTTCTAACTGGGTAGTAGTATTTTATTCTCTTGCAGGGAACCGTTTTGTTTGTCTTGAAAAAAGCACTTTAATAAACTGCCAGCTTTCCAAGCTCAATGAATTAAAGTAAACTGCCAGCTTCCCAAGCGCCACCTTGTGTGGGCGCTTAAGCAGGAATAAATTCCTAATTAATCCCTTCGTGCAGGAGCGTGTTTTGGAACTCTCTCAATTCTATCAGCTCTGGAAGCTTCTTCCAGGCTGCCTGAAACGTACTTTCGTCGTCAGATAGTACTTTATTTACTTGGCCCCGCAAACCCACAAACCGAGTAAACGCTAGTAAAAATTCGCTCAGTAACAATGATGTGACCAGCTCAGCATGAATTGCCCGTAATTACCAGCAAGCAAAAATAAGCCCCAAACTTTTCTGCGGCTTCTGCCTTCAACAAAGGTCAAATGGCCCAAATAGTCTAACCCACACTCAAAAAAAGGGATTCGTATTGGCCGTTATCCGAGACTGGGGCAAGTCAGCCATCAACTGCTACAGGGGTTTTGCCTTTTCAACTTCACATAGTGCGCAGTTATGCAAATATCGCTTGACTGCGGCGTTCCCGTTGGTAATCCAAAATCTCGGTCTGGTAGACAGTAACGTGTGATGGTCGTAAGTATGGTAAAACAAAAAAACACGTCACGTAAGAGGGTGCTTAAAGAGTATAACAAGGGGGTGCTCAGCCTCAACTGGAACATTTGGAGGTTTACGCAAACGGCCTTCAATCCAATCTCTGCCGTCTTTATCAACACAAAGTCTGTGTTTTCTAAGGGAACTCATTTCCTTCAAATGCACCTTTTCCTCCTGCAAAACAAAACCTACACTACTTCGTTTAATTAATTCCTCAAGAGCATCGGGCAACTTTTTCCGCATAACCATTATCGCCTTGCCATAAACTTTGTTTTGAACAATTTTCACAATGGAGTCTAAAGCGTGATCTAAGTAAGCAGCATTTAATACTGGCTTAATAATGGGACACTTCTTGGCCCTACAACGCAAAAAAATCCACGAAGGCTGTCAAATAAGTTACTGTACTTGCTTTTGACACAACGTGCAAACTCGGAGCCCTCACTATCAGCTCATCAAACTCATCTCTACCCGCGGTAAAGGAATTCAACTAATGCGCCACAACAACGACATCATCCTGCAACTCCGGCACCGGCACCTCCACATTTTGAGACAAGAAAGAAGGGCCATATAATCACTAATGCTGCGAGTCTGCTTTCACAAAAAGATCGGGTTGTGACCCGATGTCTGCAGCGTTCATTTTTGTTGGAAAAAACCCCAGGCAGCTTTATCCGTTAACAGCAAAATTCGATGAACTCTACGAGCTATGAACTTGTTAATCCTTAAGTCTGGGTTTTTTTCCTTTGTAAAATAGACCAAGAGTCACACCAGAAAAATTTAGAACATTTCGGCAATTTTAAGGCATCAAAAGCCACTTTTAAAAGCTTAGTAGTGGCCAACGCGGCTACAAGCTCTTTCCTAGCAATACCCCACGATAATTGATTAGTCAAAACAATGCTATACTTGCCTAAGACAAAAGAAACGCACAGCACTCCATTAACTAACCGATGTGAATAAACAATGTTCAGAAGAAAACGCCTGATTAGACACATCGTTGAAAGCGTGCAGCTGATATTGCACATCATTGTTGAATTGGCAAAAACTCGAATCTGCAAAATACCACCTTGGTAGAGAAAATCTTTTAACAATTCCAGGGCACGAAGCCAATAATTCTACTGTTTAACAAATTCCTGGGATACTTCCGTAGCCCAGTCAAACTTTGCTATAGCTAACTGCTGAAGAATTAAGCATCCCCTGACAAAAAATGGTGCGCCGAAACCTAAAGGATCAAAATTCTGTTCTGGTTGACTAAGCATAGTCCTCTGAGTATATTCAGACAGTGGTTTTAGCAAACACTGAATGCGTAGTTCATCAGACTCGGTTACCCAGACACAACCAAGAGTTTTAGCTGAAGGTAACGCCACGTTATGGACCTCCAAATCAACTTTTCGAATGGACGGAGCCAACAGCTTGCTGTCTAAATTGCTCATGACACTCATAGCCTCCTTATATGCACTCCATTTAACCAAGTTGAAAGCATGGCTTTGAAACAATGCAATAGATTCATCGGTGATCATTCGCGCATCTTCTAAGTTGTTGACCATGAAAATAAATTCATCCATGTACATATTTTCAGATACGCAAGAAAGAGTCAATTCACTCGAATTGGTAGAGTTTTGTAAGATCATCTTTTTGAAAGCTAAACAAGCAATATTTGGACTACTTTTTATGCCCCAGGGATGCACACAAACACGGTAAGGAACAATCTTACCAGAGTCAATATCATCATTCTCGAACCATAGAATGCGAAATAAATCCCTTTGACTTTCAGGCAACGCTATCTGGAAGAAACACTTAGTGACGTCAGCCATCAATCCAAATTTTCCATGCCTAAACCTCATCAAAACATGCACTAAGGAGCCTAGCAGATCAGGACCAGACATCAAAACGTCACTTACGCATCGTCCTTGTCATTCAGACTTGCTGTCGTAAACGATGCGCTTCTTAACTTATGACGTCACAAAATATGGCAAATACCACTTACTTCCTGACTCAGCACAAAGGCCACGTTTACATAAGACTTCATTTTGCCCGCAAGCAAAAAAACTCGTATCGGTTAAGGCCGCAAACAATGGAAGTGTTCACATGAGCGCACCGCAATGAAATTGAATTTCGCGCAATTTTCATTTCGGTCAATTTGACGGAAATGAATATCCATTTTGGCTGTGTGAACGCAGACGACTTGAAAGCAACTCGAAACTGAAGTAGGCCAGCTTTACAAAAAACTTCAAGTTGAACAAAAGAAACAGTTTCTATAGTGTAATTGGCGGGGTGAATGTATCAATAATAAATCACTGTAGAAAGTAACATACAGTTTAAAGAATGGTAACCCTACTGTTGAACCTAGGTAACTTGGGATAAAAATGAGACTACCTTGCCTACCTTTGCTGTACTTGTAAAGTTATAGGTAGGCGTATTGCAAACTAGTTCAATGTAGAAGTGTAATTTGGAACAGGTATCGATAGCTAAAAAGCGGCCATAGAACAAGAAGCACAGATCATGGTCAACCTGCAAGAAATTTGTAAGTTGAAGAAAAAAAGACGGCAATTAAAAAAGTAAGTGGTAGGCCTAACCATGCCTATAATGTATATGTTTTTGAGAGAGTGAGAGGGTTTTTTTTAATTTTTTGTCCTGATGTGAAGGCTTATGTTTGACTCAAGTTTATGCCGTGTTTTGTAACATGCTTCAAGATACAGTCCTTCCAGCGCAAGCCTTATAGAGCGTTTGGAAAAAAACTTGACTAAACCAGTCACTACTTTTTTGCTCCTGTTTGGTTTCAGAGCCTGGTTGTGGTCTACCATAACAAGGCAAAGGGTTTTATTAGCTCTTTCATGGGATTGAGAGTTATATTTTAGCCCTGTACGGGTTTTCGGCCAATGGCAATTTATAATGGCACCATGGTGGCACAGAGCTAGTACATGCCTCGTGACATCTAAAATAGCCTTCTAACATTCTAATTCTAAACTTAAAATTTTAAACTAAAAAAAAACACTCACACTCTCAAAAAATATGTATATTATAGGCATGGTTAGGCCTACCACTTACCTTTTTAATCGCCGTCTTTTTTTCTTCAAATTACAAATTTCTTGCAGGTTGACCATGATCTCTGCTTCCTGTTCTTGCAGTTTTACTAACAATTGCAAAAGCACCTGCATTTGTAATTGATAAAATGCAAGTAAATTAGCCACTAGTACTGGTACCAATGCTACAGCTTTTATCTCTGTTCAGTGCAAGTGATCTGAGCAAAATGATGACATCACAGATAGCAACGCAGCATTTATATGCCCGTTGCTTTCGGGGTGAAATGAAAACCTAGGCGAAAACCGGTTTGAACTGGAATTTTCATTTCGCCTGATTTTCACATCGGGTCTCATGGAAACGTAGCCTAAATTCACTCGCATCCATGGTATAGCCATTTGACTAAAGGTGAAGGTCTGTCATCGATTCCACTAAGAATTGGCACAAATCAGGTTGTGTTAATGCCAGAGGTGGAGTCCTCGAGGACGTCCTTGGCCTCAAGAACGTCCTCGAGGACACATTTTGAAGTCCTTGGCCTCGAAGGTCAAGTCCCTGGCCTTGGCCTCGAGGCCTCAAGTCCTCGAAAATTGGCCTGTCCTCGGCTCGAGGACAGCATTATTTTTTGAATTGTTAAAATTTTGTGGAGCGCTTGAAAAATTTTTTGGAAAACGTTTTTTCGTCGAGATCGCTTGAAAATTTTTGTGAAGACCTTTTTTTTTTTGGAGAGCACTTGCGCTTGTATCCTTGGTCCTTGGCCTTGGCCTCGAGAGTGTCTGTTCTCGGAAAGGCTGTCTTTGGCCTTGGCCTCGGATTTTTTTTTGTGTCCTTGGCCTTGGCCTCGAGCCTTGTGTCCTCGACTCCACCTCTGGTTAATGCCTTTTTCTTAGTAGCGGCCACTCTATCTGGCGCCAACCCGAAATTGTTTGGCAATTTAAAATCAAGCTTCAATGAAACTGAGATCTCAAAATGCCCATTTTTTATTTTTACATGAGGTTTCACAAGCTCCTGTGCGACTATATCCGCTCGTGTCATGGTCTGAGTCTTGCTATCTAGCGATACATCTTCGAGCTTAACTTTGAAGTCTGAGATCTCTAGATCTCGCGCTTCTAGTTCAAGCTTATAACGAGATTCAAATTCAACATTTTCCACCATCTATACTCGGAGAGCTTTTGCACTGCAACTACTTAAGTCTACTTTGCCTCCATTCGCTAGCCAACCCAAGGGGCTTAAAGTCACATGTGGCTCCTCTAAATTATCACTAACGCGTTCCGGCCTAACAACCATTAAATGCGCGTTGTTGTGACGCGACCCTACCAGTATCATCGGGATTCCTCACTGCTTGAGAATCCACAGGCCTCACAAAATAGTTGCGTAAAAGGTAACAGTGTTTCTTTACAGTCAAGGTACCACACTTATGGCAGTTACAGGGGCGTAAATCCCGGGGGGGATGGGGAGGTGCATCCCCCCCAATAATTTATCGTACGCTGCTATTTTTGACGATTTATCTTGCGGATTCAATGGCCTCCCGTTTCTTGCTAATATGGTTACGGATTGCTACAGCCTTTTTTTATTCACGCACTCAAATCAATAAAGTACACACGTCAATCCTTCGCATTGCAGAAAAAAAGATAAAGCTCTGCTTTCTTTATGCAACGGAACAGAGATGCAGTAAGAAAAAAAGAGACGAGCGTTGCAGATAATAAAAAAAAAAGAGCGCGCTGGTTTCTTGCTGTCTTGCTAAATGCGCGGCATTCAAGTGTAGCAGCAATAGCGCGGAAAAACAAACTATAATTAATGAAAAATGAAGATACGTTAGTCGTCAACAATTCAGTACTCAGCAGTAGAGCCCTGATGCAAATAATAAAGACTATAGCAATTTAAGCGCTATAACCATTTAGATTTCGTTACGCAGCCCACATATTATTAGGCAAGTACAGGGGAAAAATGAAAAGACAAGCATCTCATTCGTAATGTCGAGTAACACCAAAAACTTTGAAACTGGTCTGCCCTGCTCTTGCCAAACGCGCAGAGGATAAAATAAACAACTTTAATAGAGAAGTCAGTGAATTTTTTTTGATGTACCCCCCTTATTCAATGCTAAGCAGCATGACGCTCAAGGCAAGGGGGCTTAAACTGAAGATAGCCTACCGGGAAGAATTTAATTCAAAACCAGTCCTGTCGCTGTAAGACCAGAGCAGTTAGAAAGCGCGGGTACCACTAATTTACGGAGCATCGGTTCGAAATATAGGAATTGTCGGGACCCCACATGTTTGGGCAAGATTCAGTTCAAGAAACAGTTTGAATTTGAAACACTTCAAATTTTCACTCCGGTAATTCCAAAGCAGCGATACTCCATAAATTAATGGCAGTGTCTGGTTCCCAGAAAACGTTATAAAGCCATTTAAATCTCAATATGCAGGCTAGGCAAGCACAATAAAAAAAAGACAAGCACTATGCTTTAGTGAAGTAAAGTAACATGAAAGAAAAATGAGGTTTTTCTATTCGCACAAGGCAGCGAAATGCAGATCTGTCACGAGACTTCTACCACTAAGTTAAACCTTAATACAGATAGATAGGATAGATAGATCACTGAATTTGGAAGTCTTAGCTGCATGCACTATAATATGATATAAGTTAGTAGTAGTAGTGTTAGTCAAACTACTAAGCTTATGTTATTAGCTTTAACTTTTAACTCATTGAAACAAAAGTTCAACATCCAGCCTAACCAATACAGCTTTAATGAAAGAAATGGTAAAGCTAAGTAGTTAGCCTATTGGTGCTTCGCGAAAACTGAAAACTTTTCGAGATATTGACGTGGCAAAGTCTATAAATAGAATAAAATTGATCATTAAACCAAGCAAAAAACAGGGCATCTCATTGATCTCAGAGACACAGTATTTCTTATTCGTGCTTTTTCATGAAGAGGACAAACTCTCGGAGGACAACAATTTTCAATTTTTTTGCCGCTCAGCGAAATGAAAATAACTTGGAGTCAGATACAGCCTCAGGTTCAGCGTCAGAAGAGAGAAATATTGACTTACACGCAAGCGAACAAGGAGAAATCGAACAGACGCCTAACGATATAGGCATAGACTCTAGTTCTAGTACAGATGATCTTGAAAACCTTCAAATTGATGAGCTCGGCAGCAGTAGTAGTGCTACTTCGTCCTCAGTATCTTCTCAGCCCCAAGTACCGGTTACGACGACTGCCGTCGGTGAATATTCGAAACCAAATCATCCGGATGTTAAAGAAATACTTGCACTAAAGAGGAGAACACAAGCTGTTCGATTTCAAAAAAAGTGGTTCGATTCATACCCATGGCTTCACTACCAACCTTCGTTGCAAGGTGTATTATGCTGGACATGTATCAAAGCTGAGGGTATGGGATTGCTTCGCAGCAATTCAAAGAAAAACCCTGCTTTTTTGTCAAAAGGCTTCAGGAATTGGAAAAACGCGACAAAAACATTTGAAGGTTATCAAGTTTCGGACACTCATCGTACTGCTGCTGTAAAACTACAGGCATCAAGAGCGCCGTCTGTATGCGTCGTATTAATAGATGAAGGACTGAAAAAACGCCAAGAAGCCGCAAGACATTAGCCTGTTGAGAATTTTTTTATGTGTGAAGTATCTGTTACGACAAGGCTTACCTTTTCGTGGACACGATGATAAATCGGGGAATTTCTATCAACTTTTGATGTTGCTTGCTGAAGACGACCGAGATCTAAGGGTCTTTTTACAAAGATCTACTAATTTTACATCAGCAACAAGCCAAAATGATATGATCAAAATGTACAGTTACTGTATTTTACGAAAACTGCGAGCGACATAAACGAAAGTGGCATGTTTGCTATTATGGTACAGTAGATAGTACCAAAGACATCACCGGAAAGGAACAAGAATCAATTTGCATTAGGCATGTTGATGCTATGCTTAATGTCCACGAGGAATTCATGGGCTTGTATGAAACGGCTTCGACTACAGGAGAAGCCATCGCCAACATTGTGTCTGACGCAGTAGCGTAGCCAGGGGGGGGGGGCTATAGCTCCCCATTGGCATGTCGACCAAAATGCAGAATGAGAAAAACACTACGTTTTTACCTCTTTTGAGACTGCTAAATGCACTGGAGTAGAATAAACAGTGATTTAAAACATCTTTTGTAACATATATTTAGGGGGGGGGGCTAATTGTTAAAAATAAAACCAACAAATTAATGAAAACTGAAAAATGGTCAAAATTACGCAATCAAATTTGATCGCAAGTGTAAAAATGCTAAACATATGTGTCATCAACAAATATACTAGAAATTAAGAAATAGGGGGGAGGCTATTCAGTATTAGTTAATTACCAATCATTTCTCTCAAATCTCCTTTCATTAGCCCCCACCACCCCAATTATTTTCCTCTATAAACTGTAGACAAAGTAGATTACTCCGTGTGAGTTTCATTGAACTATTCGATTTTATAATTTACTAGCATCTAAATAAGAGAACTAAAATTTTACCATTAATCACCTCCCAAATAGCCCATTTATGCAACCAGTTTAATCATATTTTCACGGCCAATTTCTAAGTCACGTTTTAAAAGAATTATTTTTTTATCAAAATAGCCCTAAAATGAAGTTATTTTTGCAAAAAAATGCAAAATTTTCGAGCATAAAAGCTATGCACTGAATATAACCGTAACAGTAACAAATAAAGGGACTGTGAAAGATACAGTACAATTTCGCGCTGCTTTTCTTTCAAACTGAAGAAATTTAAACCTTTAGATTATTTAAGAACCCACTATGATCCGTCTTGATGTTGCATGTTCACCAGAGTTGTAAATCGTGAGCCGGGTTCGTGCTTAGGTTTAATGAAAATTTTGGGCAGACTGTGGAGCTTTGTTGTTTCTGTTTTGTTGTGCTTTATAGTGAAGATGAATAATACTGTATAGTTTCACTGTATGTTTAAATATTTTTTGTTTCATTACCAGTACTAAATTTATGATTTAACCACACTTGATAAGTCTTTAGTAACATCTAACCAATTGCCATTCATACACTGCACCCTTGATTTGAGTAGGCCATTTTGCACTTTTAACATTATTCCGTTACCGTACTATACCGTAGTCATCCTTTTGGCTTTTGCATAATTTTTTGATGATATTGCAACGAGTGAAGGTATACCCGTCATCGGTGGTTCAGGAATTTGCCCACTTTGCCCAACCAGGTGGCTATGCAGGCTGTCTGCAAGTGTATAAGTTACGCAAAAGTATTCATCTGTGCTAAAAAGTCTTGAGGATATGTCAAGTGGTTCGTCAGATGCTGCTAATACTGCAAACAGCTTATTGGTTAGCTTTGAACGTGGTTCGACCTACCTAGCATTGGCGATTGCGACGAAGCCAATTGCTGCAATGGAAAGTTTAAACGTGTCTTTAAATGTGTCTTCGGTGTAAACCTCAAAAACTCGCTACAGTTTGACAATAAATGATTCTCCTCTCGGCCATGTGCCGAGCAATAGTAAAACAAAAACGGAGCCCTGTGTTGACTAACCACAATATCACGAGTTCTTACACTTTGAGACTCGTGTTTTTCAAATTTTGACCCCTAACTCGATCTAGCGTCCGTCTACCGCAATCAATAAGTAGACAACTTATCCTTGTCAAGCCTTTTTACATCATGTTGGGCGTCGCCCATCAACTAACTACCAAAATCACTCGACTTCAAAGTCTCTTTGTGGCTTACGAAAACCGTTAGACTCTGAAATGTGGGCTCGTTAGTGCTTGTAAAGCGATGTAGCAAAAAATCCAAATAACTCTGCTTAACCTCGTTCGGTAGCCGTTTAGCTAAATCTAACACAAAACGACCTTCTTGCTTATCAAGCTTGTCATATGCCCTTGCCTAGAGCAAGCATTGTGACAGTTAAGCCGTAAACTCTCTCATAGAGTTGGTTGAAGAGGAACTCAGTTTAGCGCCAAATCTATATTTTTAAACCTCCGGTTCAAACAAAAACTGCCTCTAACACCAAACCTTTGCGACAATCTTTCAAGCGACGTCGATATCCTGTCCTCTTTGGACAAACTTGGAGTCAGGGGCTTATTTAGAGGGGAGGGGGCCATGTTGCCATGGCCCCCCTTTTTGGGTCGCCAGAATAGTATAATTAGCATAGAATTGCTTGCAAAATTGCGGCATGCCCCCCCCCCCCCCCTTCTGTAACTTGGGCAGAAAGTTTGAGCTCACAGAGGACAAAATCCGGGTAGAGATATGTTGGGTTGATTTTGGGGTTTAAGATATTGATAAATTTGGGCCAAAAACCTGACTAATTTTGAGTGAAGATCTTTTTTTTTTTTTGGTCTTCACCTAATTTTAGGCAACAAAACGGACTGATTCTGAGTAGAGAAAGTTTTCTTTTGGTCTTCATTATTTTCTAATTTCCTGCCCCCCTCTTTCAAAAATCCTGCGTACGCTACTGCTTGTAGTATCTGCAACCAAATTAGCATTTACTTGAGCAGCCGTCCTGACACACGCTGCTTAATTGTAACAGAGTAAATCCTTACGTTTTAAATGAACAACTTGCCATGAGGGCCTTAATTCTATTCTTAAAGAAAACAAACAAAGAATTATTACCATCATAGCCAAATAAAGATACCTTATTTAAGAAAGTTTTACAATTTTGATACTCAAAAAAACTATGTTGGTACGATGCGATCGGCACTTTTCTCTCAATTTCTGGAGATGGGGAGAATTTTGGCGGCCCCACACCGTCTTCATCTTTATCCAAACACATATTCGTAAGGAATTCCGGGGTAGTGGATAATACTTTCGGAGACCACCAAGCACCCAAATCCCGGCAAACAGGCACCTGTTTAACTCGTTGTTGTTGCTCACGCACAGTGGTTGGCGGTGTAGCCGGTGACCGTGCACAAGGAACCTGGGCCTCTCGATCATTGCTAGAGATTAGTAGCTCATTTTCGTGGTTACGTTGTGTTCAACAGCTCCCCAGGGCTGCTATGGATGCTCATGCCCAATATTTTCTGTTTTGTGCCGTGTTGATGGGTCTTGATAGGTCGTGGATCGATTCCCACTGCCGGAGTATGCTTTCCCGGTCAGAGATTCAAGCAACGACCCATTATAATGTCTTTTTTGACCTGGCCGTGGATCTGCTCAATACGGAGCTTGAAACAGAAGCTGCCCGTAAGTGCTTCTCATTTACTTCAAGCGTTCCCATTTGCAATTTAAACTTAGCCAAATTACACTGCTGTTCGTATTCTACTTGGAGATTTTTTTTTCCAATTCAAGCTCAAACTGTTGGTGCCTGAGCTGGTACGAAGCCACGCTGGCTTTGCTGACCCAGTGCCAGGGCTGCAGTTGCTCGCGGAATTGCAAGGTTTTACAACCAGCAGTTGAGACGAAACATCAGCCAACTCGTCTTCTATCTCCAACTGGCTTACGGGAGGAGTCGGAGTTCTTAGCGGAGCCTTCGCCTAGCTCTCTCGCCACTGCTCATAAGCACAAGTGAGACTTTTGTACATTTGACTTAAACAACTTATCATAATATTAAGTTCGGGAGCTTGAGTGGATATTTTAATTACGTATTTTAGCTTATCAATATCCCTATAAAAAGTTTTGGTGGCCTTTTCTGCCGCATCGATATCGTTAGCAAACTGGCTCGCCTTGAGAGCTGAGGAAAAGGCGTCAATCTTTACCTGAAACTCTCTCTTCTCTGCCTGCAATGCGCAAGTATCGATTTCACTCGCGACAACATGACTGCCAGAAGCCGACGCCACAGCAATGACCTCAGGTCGAATTTGGGTTTTATTTCTATCGTCAAACTTTGCCATAGCAAAAATTAGGTTTAGAACGATTGATTGATGCTAGCACAGAAAACAAACTAGCAACGGTTAAACAAACAAAGTTAGTGCAGAGCGTGATAAATTAGGTTTCGCTTTAACCCTAAAGAGCCTGGGGGGGGGGGGCGAAAGTGCCCGCGACCTCTACAATTGCATGCAGCTTTTAAACGACTTGTCCTATTGACTTCCTATTCTATGACTTTGTCCAAAATTTATTTTTCTAACTACCAATATAATTTTTTAATTGTTTGAAGGTCATAAACTGCACTTATTTAATGATATTCTGAAAGCTATCAGAAAATTTTTGATACTTGGACATATTTTGTTTGCATAGTGTGTTTGCAAATCTCCTAAATACTAAACATATTTAGACAGAGCAGTCGTGGCAAGCGTTGTGTCAACAAACAAAACTCTACAAGTAACAGCACCTTCGAAAAGTAAATAAAAACTCCTAACCAAGTTTGAATCTTTTTTTACAAAGCCATATATAACAACAGTATAAACAAAAACTGCAAGAAAATTTGAATCTCTTTTGCGTACGTATGCATAAAACCTTATTTTTCAAGCAAATTTTGGTAAAACCTGGTTGGCATTTTTTTAAATGTCCTTGGTGAATCGGAAGGAACTTTATCTCAATTTGATTTGTCCAGCAGCGTGGGTTTGTATCGTTCCCAGGAAGAAGTAAGAAAACGGTGTGAACATTGTAAGAAAGAAATCAGTGGACCCGGAGCTAAGCAAGCTAAAGACAAGCTGTTGAAAATTCTTGGCCAATGCCAAAGCTGTGGCAAAGCCGTATGTCATCGTCATTCAATGCATTACTGCTTAGATTGCCGATAATTACACTACAGAGAGTATACCGGCTTAGCAGAGCTTGCCTTTTGGTCACTGCATGTTGTTTTTTTAAGCATAACATTTATAAGCATACGGAGGCCGGATTTTAGAAAATAAATCCCCAACTATTACTACAAAATGGTAAGAAGCTGCAAATGAAATAACCAACCATTGTGCACCAAAAATAAAAACATCATGATTATACGCAGTACAAAAATCTATTGGTCTATCAATTCAAAGAGCCAAGGCTGTTATTAGTACTTTGCAAAGATATGATGCTACAAACTTTGCAATTTCCTCAGAAGTTTTAAAATTTTAGGGTGCCAACATAAGCTTTTGTTAAGCGTAACTTGAGCTTCAAATTTGAAAATCGCTAAACATACCTGAGCATGATCTCCCAATATTTATATGCTTATAAAAAACATTTATCTTATTTCCTGCTGCTACATACAGCGCTGTGCTTTTGCATAAAATGCTTTTTGCACTGCGGGTGATGAGACCGACGCCACTAATTTGTGTATAAAGAGTTTTGTTTTTTTTTATTGCAGTATGCAGGAAAATAAAATTCTGAAACTGCGTAAGTGCATATTATTGTCTGTCTACTGTCTACCACCCAAACCCAGATCACCGCTACACCGTAGCCTACGTTCTTCATGTTTTAGTATTGGTTGCGCTATGCCCAGGGCCACCGAAAGAGGGGGGGCAGGGGGGTGCAATGACCCCGGATCCCATGGACTTTAGGGGGCCGGCCCATGGGCTTCAGGAAGGCCGTTGGCTTCAGCGATCCCAGCAGAGGGCCCATGAGCTCGAGGGGGGCCCATTGAAATGACGCTGAGCAATCAGCATGAGAGGTCTAAAAACATTTTTTTTGCGAGATCACCAAATTTCAATGGGAAATACCGTTAAAATTTCGGTAAAGGCCTTTTTTTTGGAGATCACATCATAAATCGGACAAAACTGCGGCATTTTCTCCGTCTGTTTTAGAGTTCACAAAACCGGAAATCCGTAATATTTGTGCTGGCCCCGGACCCACGTTCGGCTCTCGGCGGCCCAGGCTGTGCCACCACGATAAAACCAGCGGAATATCACGAGAAATGCAGAATGCCAATCATTTAAAATTTTTACAAACAAAAAAGCTACAATAAGTAAAATTTCGTTTGCATATAGATTCTGCACAATGAAAACCTTTACTGTATAATATACCCGAACCAATTAATCGCTGATTTACATGCTCATTTTTTTTCGCTTTTTTTTGAAATGCTGTGATGATAGAGCTCTCCTTTATATTGTTATACAGCTTGCATAGTACCGGTATGCACTTTGCTTGACGCTTTGAATGCAGTTTTTTGTGTTCCGTGTGTTGGATGTTTTCGCAAATTTACAACCACTCATTTTTTTTATTGTACATACATAGCATTTACCTGTCTAAAAAACGGTGTGTACATTTTATTAATAATCTTCTAAATACCAAAATATTGATAATCTACGTACTATGAAACTTCTTTGTTCACGTTTATTTGCCAATTTGCTTTCGCCATGCATGAGTCACCAAAATGACCATGTAATCTTCGAGTCGCTGCCATTTGTCTATATTATATATAGAAGAAACTCCCCCTTATTTTTCAAATGCCGAGTGCCAAACAAGGCAGCGCTGTGAATACTAATTTCTAAAATTTTTGGCATAACTCGACAAGGGAATAAACCGGTGTTTACAAGACTGCGAGACCAACGCTCCAGCCTCTACTGTAACACGCCCCACGCTCCGTTCGGTAAACGCACTTTCAACCACCATGCTGTGCTAGTAAAATTATGCAATTTTTTTAGATAATCAAGTAAGTAAACTTGGATTGATTGTACAGTAAAGGAGTATTCATAGCTACACAAATCAAGGCGCTGCAGCAGATGTCAGTTTTCCAATATTATTCTAAGTCAATGAATTCATCACTGTTTCTTGACCACAGAAATAAACAATAAACAATGCCAATCCGCTTAGAGTTTTTTTTAATTTATAATTTTATGTGCTTCTAGTAACGATAGAAGTTTTCTACAGGATTTTGATTCAACTAAAAAATAATTCAAACAGTGCCAAACTTATAGCGACATGATTATTACAAAACAGTATCATTATTATAAAGAAAATCAAAACAGGAAAATTTATTAGCTAATTGGAAAAAGCATTTTAATTTGAAGTAACGTTTTGCCAGCTTGGGATTGGCTGATTGAATTCCTCTGAACTATCAAATTTTGCCATAGATCTGTTCGTACATTACCAGGAGTACTTTATTTTAGTACAAGTGTATCAGCAACCACGTATCAACTACCACACACAACACACACTAAAATGTTTTGTCTATATTTCTGAATGGGGAAAAAAATTACAATACCACAAAAAACACAACATCTCATCTAAGCAAAATTTGAACTCCGGACAAAAACTTCGCATCAAAATAAACAAATTCCAAAAAATGGTGCCTTCAGCTCGTCGTTTACACAACGCAAGTTGACGAAGTTGGTTTACACAAGAGATTAAATTGAGTCGCCAAATAAAGCAAGAAGTTAATCGGATTAGTCGGCTTTCTGTGCGCATCAAAGAGCAATAAGGCAGTAAAAGAATATTTTGACGAGTTTTGCTTGAAGGCATAAACCGAGAAATTAAAAACCAAAATTTGATCACAAAAGAAACAAAATAACAAGTGTTGAAATTTCGCACCAGAAACAATTTTAACCACGATTCTAGCTTTAAGCAGAAGCTAAGCAATAAGTGTTCAAAAATGGCGGGCAGTTTCGACCCCCCAGGCCTACAACAACTTTTAGAGCCCAGGCATTATAGGGTTAAGACAACCATGAAAAGTTAATCAATAGATTAGAAGTGTTTTTTGCTGGCTCACGATACGAAGGACAAACCAGTAAATAAACTATAGAGGAAATAAATTACATCGCAAATTATACTGTATAAGTTATGGCAATAATAGTTTCGAGAGATTCAAATTAAATGAAAAATGAAATTATCCGTTAATAGCAAGAAATTGAATTCAACAAATTGTACACTTAATATAGACTAAATATGAACGATATTCTTTTTTGAAGTTCTAGTCTGAGTGGCGCTTATGTTCTAGGGATAACAGTATTTTTCTTTGTTTCCCTTTTGATGTCTTCTTGACGAACCTCAACTTCCGTTGCAAAGGTAATCGACCGTACCCCTTCTGATGTCTTTTCACTGATGCTCAAACTTCCTGAGGTCTTGCAATGAAAAAGAGCTTGCTTCTTCACTCTTCTTTCTTCTTGCAAACACAGTCACAATTAACCGTGTTATCTCTTCGCTATCTTTACCACTGATCTAGACAGCCAATTTGGGCCCAGGGTCTCTTGGCCTCTTTCCAGGTCTTGGAGTCAAAAAATAAAAACAACTAGGATATTTTTGGAACAAGGCTCCTTGGTTTTAATCCCAGAACAACAAAACGCTTTTTAATTTTGTTAATGTTCAAGACGACCGTGTCTTGAACTGGCTGCGTTATAACCGTATAACACAACCTTAGAACTCTCGTGAGAAACCAACTTCGTAGATTTGTCGATCCGCGCCGTCCGTTTTAGAACCAAAACTCCACACAGATTTTTCCCAAAAAATCTTTATTGGCGAACTGCATCAACTCCGTTCACAGCGCCCATGGTAGATTACTTTTAAAGTGGATAAGGCTTGGATGGAAAAGCAAAATCGCTCGGGAGTTTATCAGTTATGCTTCGCTGATTTAACTCATCACTAGAAATAATTTGAAAACATGCGTCTACGATATGTATTGCAAAGCTGATATGACATAGCGACACCAAATAAATTAGTCATCACATTGTTTCTCAAATAACCGATCACTCAACTTCCTATGCAAGGACAGTTATTTGTTATGACAGAACAACGATCAAATTTAACACACTTATTTCACCCCGAGCATATACTATTCTTTTTGTATTTTCCCAAATGTTATTCACTCCAAAGAATAAGACATTTGTGAATACACCTGTTACCTTTAGCGATTTCGGCAATTACGTCATAAAAACTTCTGAAATTTAATATTACGCACTTCTTGAACAGTATTTACACTAAACCAAAACGTCGAGCCGGTTATTTCCCAGTTTCCAGAATGCCACTTTTTTGTCTATACGACGCTAAATTTGTTGGACGAACAGTACACAACCAAATACAGCGTTTACACGGAGGGCGGTTTGGTTCGCTTTGAATTTCTAATATTTTCATTTTTTATGGGCACAATTTATGGAATAGTTATACATAGATTTACCATACGTCCCGGTTTTAAGGCCATGTCCCGGGGTCCTGGCCGGTTGGTGGAAATGTCCCGGTTTTTTGTTTGTTTGTAAAGACCACTCGAAAAATCGAAAAATCACGTGATTCGCTGGAGTGAAGACCTTTTTTTTAAATCACCTAGAAAATCATGCAAAACCACGACTGTCCCGCAGTAGTGTAGGCAGGGGGGCTCGGGGGGGCATAGCCCCCCATTGGCCTGTCAACCAAAATGCAGAATAAGAAAAATATCACGTTTTTAGCTCTTCTAAGACTTTTTTTGCCCTGGGATATATATTCAGGGGGGGGGCTAATTTGTCAAAAATGAAAGTTACAAATCGATAAAAACTTTGAAAAATGCCCAAAAATAAACAATCAATATTGATCGCTTGCGTAAAAACGCCAAATATAGGTTTTATCAGTAAATATATTATAAACTCAGAAATAAAGGGAGGTGGCTATTCAGTGTTAGTTAAATACCAATCACTTCTCTCAAATATATCTTTCCATTACCCCCCCCCCCCCAATTATTTTTTTTAATAAAAAAATAGACGAAATAGATTACTCCGTGTGAGTTTCAGTAAATAACAGGGTTTTATGATTCACCAGCAAGTAAACAAGACAGCTGCAATGATATCATTAGCCACTTTCCACATAGCCCATTAATACAATCAGTTGAAGCATGTTACGCTGCCAATTTTTATGTCACGTTTTAAAAGCAGTATTTTTTATTAAAATAGCTCTAAAATTAAGTTATTTTTGCAAAAAAATGCAAAATTTTCGAGCGCTGTGGGCTCCGCCCCCAGACCTCCAAAGCAGCCCTCCATTGCGAATTTTTGGCTACGCGCCTGTTGTCCCGGTTCTCTTGCTGAAAAATATGGTAACCCTAGTTATACATAACTCATATCTTTCAGCCGCCTATCGAACAATTTTGAGGAGAAAAATACTAATAAATTGCATAGCAATAACGCCTCATAAATAACGGCTCGCAAACAGGTTTCCGATACATTAAAATCACTTTGACCAACTAAACAAATGCAGAAATCTGCTTTATCGCTAATCTGCTGTACAAAAGTTCAAAAAAATCTAAAAATCTTTGTGGTAGTAGCCTATTTGACGTCTTTTGTTTTTAATAAAACTTAATTTTGGCACACAAAGTGTCATTTTTTTATCACTAAACGATGAAGAATTGGCACATTAAGCTTAGCAGTTTTTAAGTTCAACATGTTATTAAATTCAAGTACACCTTAAGCCAATGCTTATTAACTTCTTCGGTTCCGTTCACCCTTATTAAAGAATTTCTCATTCCATCCTCTACTCATGAAAATACATCTATTGATTACTTCAAATAATTTCAAAAAGCTGGGGTTATGAAGATGAGCTATCAAGGCTCGGAGATTTTGAATAAATTTTCAATAAAAATAACTCAAGTTTTAGACTATATTTGCCCAAATTGCTGCTTTGAGACATTTCCTTTTAGCAAAAAAGTGTTACGGCTCTTACTCACATTAACTTACTAGTTTCCATTTTTTATGGTTTGCCCCTTTATACTGGTTCACCCTCACGAAAATTTAATTCAGCCTGAGCTGAACCATTCATCCTTTTAAGAAACGCTGCCTTAAGCTTATCTTTTGATAATACAAATCACATACTAAAAAAACACACGTTAACACAGGTCGCACATGTCATTAATGGATTGTTGTTTAACCAGAGTGATTAAAGGTACGGTACGCAAAAAAACGTACCCTACCAAGGTACGGTAAGTAGGTATGGTACACGTTCGAAAATTGATCTGAAGTACGGTACGGTTAAAGGTGCAAGTTACGTAGTACGCTAATTCTGAACGTACCGTACTGTACTTCCATCCTTGCTTTCAACATCAAGCACATAATGCATGACGTCATTCAGCCGCAATCTCATTATGACAACTTTACTTACCCCAAACAGCATAACATGTGTATTGATCATCTCCATTTTTATTCCACTCGCAAGTGAAGTTTCCTTCAACATTGCAATCGCATCGGTGGGGCAGATATGACGAACAGCTCGTGCAATTTGCTTCATCATTCGGTGTCAGCCACGGGCAGTTTATCATTCCATTGCAGTACCACCACTCATGGCAACTCCCCTCGCTGCATAAAACATTAATCACTTGCGTGGGGCAAGGAGATTTTTGTTCCTTGATATTTCAACGTCTTTGATGAATTATTGACAAAGCAAACCTACCAGCATAATAATGGGGGATAAAACATTCAGCTAGGATTATCTGCGGAAATTAAACAAGCATTTAAAACATATTTTAATCTAATTTCAGCTTTTTACAATGTGTTTATTGTTTTCGATTAACTCCAACAAAAAGCTATAAAATCTACCCAACAATGTTGTGAGTTTAAATGTAAAGCTTTTTTAAAAATTATGACAGCTAACTTTCTCGCGCATTTTAAATGCATGTGATTGCAAGGCTTCAGCAATGGTCAGTGTTACAAAAAATACTTATTAAAGTTAGATATAGGAGCTCAACAAGTAAAATTGAATTAGTATCGGTAATTATTGGAAACACTGCAAAAAAAAGTTTTAATTTTGGAATGAAATTCCTTGAAAACGATAAACCATATTAAACGCTAAAATTTGGTGAAAATTTTTTCACATTGTCAAAACATTACTTGGTGAAGAATGTTTTAGATGTTAGTTTGTCTTTTATAGTTATATTTCTACTTGGAAGCTTTATCTCCTTTAAAACGTTTTTTGTTTGTTCTTTTTGTTGATATTTTTATCATGAAAAAAACAAAAACGAAAAAATTTAGTTGAATCAATCAGCGCGTTGAAATTTATCGTTATTACTGTGTTGTGTTTTAGTTGTTGCTGTTAAGTTTACTTGCAATAAAAGAAGTTGCATTTATTGCTTTGCTTGAATTGAGCGAAGCTGCAGTGGGTTATTTTTTTTATAATTTCGCTTCAACTCTGCTCGCTTTAGCTGGTGAACTGAGTTGAGTGGAGTCATGAGAAATAATATCAAAAAGAGCAATGGTCTAGCCAGCTGCACTCATTTCGAACAAAAGTAATAAACCGTCATTAGAGGCAACTCCGCAATAACTGAGAAAAGCAAACTTGACACTATGCAGCTGTTGTATGGCAGTCAAAACAATACAGCAAATGATATAATGTTTGGTAGAGTTCGATGCTTCTAGAAGCAGTACCGTCGCTATGGAGGGGGGTAGGATTTTTTCCAAGCGGCTGCTTGTGCCCCCATATTTTGGTTTTCTAAGACACGTTTTCGGAACATCACGTAACGACAAAACAACCGACAATGATGCAAAAAAACAACAATAACATTCAATCCTATTTACTTGACTAGAGTTACTTACATTTGCAGTAGATTGAAGTTTTTAAATACCAAAAGTTTAGTGGTTCAAGTTTCAAACACAAGCTTCCGCATACAAACTTTACGCATTTGCACCCCTTACGTAATTCAAGTAATTAGACTTGTAATATCAGTTTCAAAACCAAAAGTTTTGCATCGCATATGCAATCCAAATTATTTTAAGCCGAAGCCAGTATTTTTTGAACCATGAGACGGTATGCACATTAGGTCGCTAAGCGTTTACAAATAGTAGCGCAGCTAGGGAGGCTGAGGTGGTTTTAGCCCCCCCCCCTAGCCAATTCCTTTTGGAAATTTATCCTTAAAATGCAAGCGTTTAAACGTGTTTTGGACTTGACCTTTAAGTAGTTAAAGAAGGGGCTAAATGGGATGGGCATATTAATTTTTTAACTGGATTTCAAATCTTAGAAATTTAATTCTTTCAAATGGCTTTAAAAACTTGCAAAATTTTATTCAAATAGCGTAGAGAAGGCTTTTTTTCTCCAAAATCAAAAAAATTGCCCAGCGGCCGGGGGCTTCGCCCCCGAGCCACGTCTATGATATGCCTGAGTTGCATCATTTTGCTCAGCTGGCCACCCAATTAAAGCATTTTTAAACGAAAAACTTTTAACTTATGGTTCAAGCCCCCAACCCCCATTAGCAAAATCTGGGTTGCACGCCTGCTTACGAGTGTGTTGAAGAGTAGAGATGTAGATCTACAAAATCGTTAATTCGTTTTTAAAAACCGGCTGTATTTGTTTTTTAGAGCACACTCAAGCTTGTTTAGGTCGCAGTCACTGCTGCAGATAAATTTTTCAAGTGATAATCCGCCGAAAATGAAAAGAGCTAAGAACGATGTTTAAAGCTGCAGCTAACATTTTTCAGAATTATTACAATTTGATGCACTTTAGTTGTTTTTCCGCAAAAAAGAAATTTTCTCGGAGTTTATTTCTCCGTCTAGTCCTGCTCAGGGCGAAGCATGGAAATCACTTATTGAAGTATTCAAACGAACCTTGTTAGAAGACACTAAATTCAGTCAACGCACTCCAAGCCTGGTGGAGTTACAGACTTATATCTCATACACGACTCGCCTTGTCAATGATAGACCACATCACTTTCTGATGACCGAAAAGATCACACAGCATTCACATCATCTTCATTGCTTACACCTGCATTTCATCCTCACTCACTCGTTGGCACAATATATGACAAAAATTTTCTTCGCAGGGATTATCGCTTTAATGCTGCCATTTCCCTACAGTTTTGGCAACGGTAGGTCAAATTTTATCTCCCTCTCTCGCAAAAACGTAAAAAAAATTGCTCAAAATCACTAATAATAGGGCAGAGGTATAGATTAGTCGATACATATTTTAAAGAAAAGGCAATTTTCCATAAACTGCTTCGCAAAGAAGCTCAAGTTCGTATGTATATGAAAGCTTATTTATAGGGCAGACTTTTTATAAGAGTTTGGTGTTTCTTATTTTAGAAGAATTTGATTTATTAGAAAAAAGTTGATTGGCTGTACAGAACTTGAGAATTGCTTTAAAATGTTCATATCTTCGAAGCTTTTCGTCTGACACTTGTCAAGAAGAATCGTCAGAATGGAGAGCATAGGAAAAGGAGCGGCTATTTATAGGAAAAAGCCGAGTTGTGATTGGCTAAGTAAACTTTTCCAAATTGTATCAACTAACCTTTTGAATAGGTTAGATAATACACCCATGAGGTTAGTTGATACAAACATTATACTCCGGCACGTTAGTTGATTCACATAGGATTTGCATCAATTTGAGCCCAAGTTGCCAGATATTCCCTTGCACTAACAACATTCCTAACTTTTACAACCTAACAAGGTGAACATAATATACTTTGGTGAGAGTTTGAATACCAGTAGCCCTATATTCCATGCAGATTACACAAGCATCATGACTGTATTCATTCTGCATAATTAGTGAAGAGTTTGTTGGTAGCATATAACAAACATTAAGCCATTTTAACCACTACATTACAAACTGTCTTAATCAGCAAATAAATCAAATAAATCCAAATAAATAAATCAAAAGCAACACAAATAAATCCTGTATCCAAATGTCCACCGAGTATTTTATACAAATTGTCAACACGAACAAATTAGTACGCCAAATCCCACTTGCAAAAAACAGATTAGAATTTGCGATAATTGCTCCTTCTACAAGACCGTTTTAAGGCAATGCGGTAAGTCAACTTCAACAAAATGTCAGCTGTAGTAAAAGAATATGCAGATTTATTATTAAACTCTTAACTCGCATAATCTTCTAGTTTGTTTCTTTTTGGACTTTTTCCAGGTATGGGGGGAAATGGTTTAAATATGCCACAAAAATTTCAGCACTGGACCAGCCTGATGAGTTTGCTTTCCCAACTCGCTGTTCCACAATAGCAGAGGTGGAGTCGAGGACACAAGGCTCGAGGCCAAGGCCAAGGACACAAAAAAATCCGAGGCCAAGGCCAAGGACAGCCTTTCCGAGGACAGACACTCTCGAGGCCAAGGACAGGAATGCTCGAGGCCAAGGCCAAGGACCAAGGACACAAGCGCAAGTGCTCTCCAAAAAAAAAAGGTCTTCACAAAAATTTTTCAAGCGATCTCCAAAAAAAAAAAATTTTTTTTTCAAGCGATCTCCACAAAAAAACGTTTTCCAAAAAATTTTTCAAGCGCTCCACGAAATTTTAACACTTCAAAATATATACTGCTGTCCTCGAGCCGAGGACAGGCCAATTTTCGAGGACTTGAGGCTTCGAGGCCAAGGCCAAGGACTTGACCTTCGAGGCCAAGGACTTCAAAATCTGTCCTCGAGGACGTCCTCAAGGCCAAGGACGTCCTTGAGGCCAAGGACGTCCTCGAGGACTCCACCTCTGCACAATAGTTTATAGTTTGTAAAAACAGTCCAATACAAATAGGCCTTCCCAGTATAATAATCTTGCTAATGCAGGTTAGTTGATTCAGTGTCTCAACTAGCCCATAGGTGAGTGTATCAACTAACCTTTCCATTAATTATTAGAAAATATGCTTGCTTTTGTGCCAGCACAGCAGTAAGGAAAATTTGTTAAGCTGCCGATTGCTGCTTACCTCAAAGGAGTAGCTTTCACCCATAAGTTAATATTTTACTTCATTTCAAATTTTCGAAATAAAAAAAATTGAAACTCTGCTAAAAACTGCATCCAATACTATGTTTTCAACTTTAGTTTTTTATTCCTAAACAAAGCAACCGAATTCTTTCAAAACACCGAGCGATAACTCTTTTGTCACAATTCAGCAAATGGAGGCAAAATTTCGCAAAAAGGTGATTTATTTTTCTTGGTTTGTGGTGTCTATCAACTAACCCTTTGCATTGACTAACCTGCCCTCTCCCTATCAAAGTGGGACAGTTGCTTCAAGTGATAGGACATGAGGGAATTTGTTTAACGGGGCAATGTTGTCTTGAACGTGCTTCGAAAGTTTTCCCCCAAATCGCTAGTATAAAAGACTCGTTCGATTTGCACTTGTTGCAGTGAATTTCAAAATCGTTCGACACTCACTCAAGCTAGTGATTGGACACTCACTCTGATCGAGCGTAAAATCTCACAGCTAGCACCCCTTGAGTTGGCTGAGTAGACTTTTTCAGCTTCCGAATAGTTAGTTTATGTTTGAGTTTCGAAGTTTAGTGTTCTATTTGAAACCTAAAGTGATTGAACTGTTTCGTAACGTTGTGAAATGTAAATAATTATGCTAAATTTCGAAAAAATTGAATACTAATTTTCACTACATTATTGTGCCTTTTTGTTATTTTGTATTTCACACAAGCTGATCTGTGCGTCTTTCTCCCCAATTATCTTTTACGCTATGTGCTCGGTTAAACACTCCAGACATAACGGGGGTGCTTCGTGGTCCGAACGACGGATACATTAACATTTTTTTTAAACTCTACATGGCGATTGGAATAGGATTTTTCTTTGATACAAGAATGTTGTTTGAGCCTCATTAACCACTTGTGATGCACCATGACACCTTTTTCTCTTCATAGTTACAATTAGTAACTGCAGTAGAATGTTCGAATAGTGCATCATTTATTAATTGAATATTTTGTGGATGACAAATTGTTTTGTCCAGTAAACCTATTGATAGTGCGGCAAATTAACTCGGGTTTTTCTCGGCCAAGAATTAACCTGAATTAGTAGGATTTAGCTATTTGGTGTTTTCTGGTACGGAATACGTAATACGAAGGTTAAAATAAAGCTTTACTGGCTGTTTGTGAGAACCGGTTCAGAAGCTATTCTACTACTAAGTTAATTGACTGCTGCTAAATTTCACAGCAGCAGTCACTTCAACGGCTACACTAACAGAAGGACAGCACTACCCCCGATTCGCTGATCTTGGTGGGTCTGCTCCAACTTTTAGTACGTGATTTAGTAAAGCAAATACTATCGAAATCAATTAAAAATTTTTTGTTGCAATTTTTCAGGTGTAAGGCTTATTTTTTTGATATTAATGTACTCGATTATTGGCTAGAGCTACCTTTAGAAAAAAAACAAAACAACAAAATAAAGCATTTTGATCTTTTTTCATAATCTAACAGTTTTTTAATTTCTATTATCTGGTTATTTCTATTTGGATTAAACAGCGGTTTCAACCTCAAAACGTTGCTCAAATATTAGTTTTGTTGGTTTTGTTTAAGATTGTTCAATAGGTTTTGCTTACGTTTCCTCAGGTTTCCACAAACAATCTCTTTTTCCATCGCCAACGTTGGCACGTGGTATACAGTAGAATGAACCAAAACAACCGACTTCACCACGTTCGCAAGCACTGCATTGAAACTGATCAACGGAACAAAAGCAATCTACTTCGTCCGACCCGTCGCTACAGTCAGGTGTTCCATCGCATACATCTTCAGGATTAATGCATTGCGATTTGGTTGTAGGAAGTGTAGAGCTGATGACACTTCTGCGGCAGTCACAATTGAACATATTATCAAGCTGGCAATTATCCAGATGACAGTCTTCTAAACACATCATTAAATGAGTTGAAAACTAGTGCCATGATTGAATTGCTTTGATTGATCCTGCACAGCATAAATCGCGTCCGAGTTTTTAGGTTCCAGTTGGATTCGAAATGGAAGCTGATAGAATATTTATAAAATCATTTCGGTCTCTTGTAAGATAAAATACAGTTTATTTGGATCGCTGAGTTTTTACTAATCTTTAATTTTTAATTTTAACCAAAACAAGCTTGACCATGCAAATTTGAGCCTTTAAAACTGATATCGTTAACCTCCTTTGGAAGCCAAAATGCATTGCTAAAATTACCGACAAAATTTCTTTTTGGATTTGCCGTCGAGTTCTTGTGCGAATGATCTTTTTATGCCTGTATTGCAGGTCACATTATATTGAAAAACTGATGGGCAAAAACCTCAAAATGATTGATAAAGAACTTTAGCTGCCTCAAAATTAATTAATTAATTAATTAGTTTGGAATTTTGTGATACCGTACTCTATATTTTCAGTTTATCTAAGCGCAAGTTTGCAAGTGTTCTGCGTCGAATATAAAGTTCTGCTTTGACACAGGTTTTGAAGCTTTTGAAGATACTGAAAATCTTTTTCAATAGATTTTGGAGATTTTCACTAGTTTTCTTCGACATTTATTTGCAATTTGCCAACTGGTTGATTCAAAAATCCGTTTTAGAAAAAAAAATTAGTAACAAATTTATTTGAACAAAAAATTCAAAAAATGGAAGTTTTCTCTATTTTTTCAACTTTTGCCATTTGAAAGGACTAAATTATAAAATTTCAAGCTCGAATTTTCTTCAGTGAAAAATTCTAGAACATTAGCAAAAATTTTTACTAACTTTTTAAATGAAAAACATAAATTATTTTACAATAAACGCCTTACCGTTTATTAGAAAATAATTTGGAACAAACAAAAGCATATTTTTTGCTGAAAGTTTATTATAGATACCGTGTTTGTTATTTCGGCTTGGTTTAGTTATCGCATACGGAAAGTGCCGCTACAGCAGCTCATTATGTAAACAAATTTAGTGGAGCAACTGTTTCTTTTATCAAGACTAAGATTTTTTTTTTTCGATCAAAAACTCTTTGAAATGTGATATTTTAGGTTGATTGGGCATTGGAAGTTTTTTTGATATTGGTTTCGGTAAAATCTTATTAAAGCGATCTAAACATAGCCAATCATCAAACATGAATTTTTGGATCAAATAATTAGTTGAAAAAAACTCATTTTTACAAAAATCACAAAAATTTTCCGAAAACAAACAAATTTAACTCAGTTTCCGAATAGCTTTTCAAAGTTTCATAATAAGAACCGTCCACCTTAATACATAGCCACCGAATACCAAAAAAAAAAAAATTACTAACAAAAAGCTGGACAGCTTCTCCACTTTTTAGTTTGATATCAAGCAATAATTTTGCGTAAAGCCAGCTCTCACAAAAACTTTTTGTTAACACGCCGTGCGGTTTAATAGTTGAAAAATGAAAATCTGCTATGATCGAGTGCGAAATTTGTTCCACTAAAATAACGTTAAAACTGAGCGAACTTGCATATTGGCGAGCTCCACTTAATTAGCCAATTCGCATTAAGTTTGGGCCACAAAGCAAAACCAGAAATTTGTATTCGGTTTTGGATCACTTCGAGACTAATATTACACTATGCTCCAGTTAAAAACTTAAACATGATTTTGAGCGGTATAACAAGTACTTTGAATTTGGTTGATTTTTAATGTGTCCAATGTATGAAGTGTCACACAAAATTATATAAAAAAAAGCTGATGAATTCAGTTTGTTTTCACCAGGCCTGAACCTTGACTGCAAACACAAGTTGTACTTGCATCTTTATTCACTACATCATCTGGGCTAGGAGACAGCGTAGAGATTTTTTGGTCTTTGAATCAAGCTGTCACCTGTCTATCACTCAACGAATGCTTCAAACTGTTCCGCAGTTGCATGAAGAAGGGAAGCTCTGAACACCAAATTTTTGGATTTTGTCTTCCACGCGACGGGAAATCAAACTTGATTTTATCATTTCAATAGTAGAAATTTGTCGACTAAATCACAATAAAAGAAAAATACTGCAGTATATAAACGACTTTGAAAAAATGACAAATCGGCTGAAATTTGTCCGCCAAGCTTAGTACTAGCTCTCAAATACTGCCTCAAAAATATTCAATGCCTAATCTTTTTGAGTTGGCCAATCCAGCTATGTAATTCAGTATCGAAATTAACTCATTTAGCGTCCGCAGTTAAATGCGCCATCATCAACCGTTTTACGACAAATTGTCGTGTTTTCAAATAAATTCTTTTGAAAGCGTTCGGCTGAGTTGCATTAGTCAGAAAATTGCCAGGTTTGAAAAAATTAGTCAGCATTTACTATCCGGAGTTTTTACTGTGATATAAAAAACCGAATTATTGTGAAAGCACCAAAGTTACAAAAAAAGGCTTTCTGAGTCTTTTAACCCATTAAGTCCCAAATTTTGCTTTTTGAATATTTTTTATTTAAAATATTTCAGTCTGCCCTACTGAACACATAACAGATGAAAAAAATTAAAAAAATTGTATATCTTTGTTTGTTTATTGAAAAGTATGTTGGTACCCTATTAGGGTATCGTAGGCACAGATGGCACTATATAAACTTTACCAATTAAGAGATTCAAATAGTCAAAATACAACTAAATTCCCATAAACTATTACGAGGTATGCAATAATTTTGATAAGGGGGGGGGAGGGCAGTGGCGAGAATCATAATGTGACGTCATAGTTTAATTTTTGACGTCACACTAAAATGCGTAATTTTTTAAACTTTTCTTTAGTTTAACGTCAATTATGGAAAGATTATACATTTTTGGATAGCTGGAGTTTTGGCCTCAGTCAATGGCTTAAGAAAATAAGAATTCGCCTCAATTGTTGTTCCTTTAAGAAAATTCGAAATGTTCTTTGATTGCGAGTCATTGTTTCTTTCACTAATGCTACATGCTCTTGTACTGAAAGTGAAAAACATCAATGTAGTTTTAGTTTGTAATCATAAAAACGAAAATTGGAAAGCTTGCAACACATAATTATGCGAATGATAACAAATTATTCGAATGTAAATGGTCACCTACCACAGTTAAAAATAATTGCCTCTTTAAAAATTCAGCAAAAAAAAAACAAAACAAAAGTTAGTGAAGTCCGAAAAATCATCAGTAACTGATGCTACACCTTTCATCAATAGGCATCTAGAAAAATTTGATAATGAAAATTGAACTCTATTACTGTAGGCAATAATTCCAAAAATGGTTTCCAAGTATCTTACATAAATAATGATACATTAAGGAATATTCCAATACCTTATAAGTTTTTGAGTAATTTTAAACTTATATCCTTTTATGACATGTATCATGACGTTTGTGATTAACCCCATCCTATACGACTATGCCATTATCGTGACCCCCTACACTCCCTTCAAAATTATGATATTTAAGCGTTCTCTAATCCAATTGTGACACCGGAAATTTCTATCTCATCATTTTCGTATAAACAATCTTATACTTCATGCTAGCATCCATGCGATTATTACGTCATTACAAGACCCTCCACAACAACACACCAAGGAATGGTATTGGAGCATTCCTTAGTATAGTTATGACACCTAAAAATTAATCAAGTTAAGTTTATCAACTCATTTCTGTAAGAACAACTATTAAAATTACGCACCACACCAAAAATGTTAACATAGGCTTTCGTGCATACGATACCTTAATAGGGTATCAAAGCAATATTACCATATTTACTTTTGCTAAACCAATTTTTATTATTTTTTTCTTACTTAAGTATCCACGACGATTATTCTGCACGACTAAACTAAAAATTACGCTTTTAATAAAAATTTAATTGTAATAATTACTTATCTATCTTTTCGAGGATTGCTACTACTCATTTTTCTATCTTCTGTAAGTAAACTGTCTCTAAAACTGAAACTGGGCAAAATTTCGAACTAACACGTGGCAAGCAGTAATTCAGCTATCTAATCTCTATTGTTAAATAAACAAGTATCACTTTCAAGAGTTGAATCATTAGATAACGCAATTTAGAATGATACCCTAATAGGGTACTGTAGGCCTGAATGGGTTGCTGACTCAAATGAGAAATTGTATAGAATGTCATTCTTGCTCATAACCATTAGAATTTAACATAACTAGATACAATGCGTATTATTTTGATACACCACGCTTACTTACCTAAATCATCTTGAAATTTGTAATGTGGCGATGGATCTGAAATCAAATGTGATAAAGAGTAAAATTAACAATATAATGATTCAACAATGCACAACAACCACTAACGAGAATGCTGCTAGATATTTCAAAAAAACGAAAGTTTTTCTCCCACTATGAGTTACTGTAAAAATCAATGTATTACAGCAAATTGGAATCGTGGAGTTCGTTTATCGACTGAGCTTAACTGAACTACTATTTCAAGATAACTTGCAAGAGCCTTTTTTAATAACCAGAATTTAGTCCTGCCATCCTCAAAAAACTGCAAGGTAGGCTTCATCCAGCAATATCGAGAAGTTCAAAGTTTTATCTGAAAAAAAATTACTGCATCATTCGGTTTCAATAATGGCGCTCTCACACTTTGGCGACTTTGACTGTAACTCCACTGCAAATCTATTTTTTGCAGTCTCAATGCTGTCTCAGCGCAGTCTCTGTAGAGTCTCCATTTGCAGAGGATTCGCAATGCTATGCGACTCTATGGAGACTCCACAGAGACTACGCTGAGACTGGCCAGAGAATTATTCGCAGTCAAAGTCGCCAAAGTTTGAGAGCGGCAGAAGCAAACTCTTTTTTGCACTTACCAATTACGCTCAAATAATATTACTTGATATCGAAGGTAACAAACAGATCAACATAAGTCACTTCTGCATTTCTTTTTTTGTATTATTTGTCGTTTACTTTTTCAATTAAAAGCTTTTAAAATAAAAGAATTTTGAGTTTGCACTCATTGAGGCAGTTTGTGCTGTTATCTTGACAGCACCAAGTAACCAAATTTAAAAAATTGACAAAAATATCAGTTTGTATAAGACTGATTCTTGAATGAGCTTTTGGGGATTAGGTGCAAGTTTGCTTATTACAGTACTTTGTGAGAAATTCAAAAGTTTGGTATTTTTTGAAGTACTACGTTAATATTTTTATTTTTTTGCAGATTGTATAATAAACCTACATATAATGACAGGCTTTGCTGCTTATGTGAATTTAGTGTTGCTATGTAGACTTGGTTGGGATTCTCGCTGATCAGCCTAATTTTCACACGTGCATGTCATGCTAGTATATACAACAAAGTATAAATGATCATTGAAGCTGATTAGATGCTACTATGCTACAAATTTTTATTGTGCTTTCAAATGTTATGATTGGAATTGATTATTATGTGAGACAATTTGTTACCTGCGCAGTGCGCAACAGCACTCTATAATATAGTCTCAAACTTGTTGCGGTTTTACTCGTATCTACCAGAAAACCACTCAAGCTTTATTGTTTTGAATCAGTACAGAATTTAGTTTCTTTTTTGATTTGGAGTTTACTCTTTTGCAGTTGTTCTTAATATTATTTTTTGTTGCTGAAACTGGTGTTGTTCCTAATTTGTTATTGAATTTTCACCAAAAATGAACCTCATGTTCTTACAAAATTGTTCTTGTATAAAAAAGTGCAATCAATTTTGTCATTGCTAATATTCTAACATAGCAAAAACAATAGTTAAAAATCTGAAAACTCTAGAATAGCCAAGACAATGAATTCACCACAATGGCATTTGGACAATATATTTTGGAAATGGAGGTGCTTGTTACAGAAGCCCTCCGTACCACTGTTGACTGTAGGTGCTCCAGCGAAACTCTAGAGCCTTAGTGAAGGCTCACACCCTAAGCTCACTAGTTGGGTCCATCATCTTGTATTCAAGCACCATCCACTGGTTTTTGTCAGCTAAAAACGTGTTAGCGTTTGCTTTTTTTTCTGACCCGAGATAGCGAGTATAAAGCCTACCGGCATCTCTTGCGGTTAAAATAACCACCGTTAAGTGGAGAAACATAACACCTACTGCACAGCATTTTGTAATTAAGCATTAATTTTATGAAAATGCTGTATCTAGTGAAATCATGTTTTTAATTTTTTTTGGTTTCATGGCGCTTTTTCATTTGAGCAACGCCAGGAGTGAGTCTTGACCTGATGTCACTGACGTATTTTTGCGCTGCTCATAATAATTCATCCTCCGCACTAAACTTACTGTGATTGCCTAGCGTTTAGCAAATGAATGGGCTACTTATTTTATTGTTGTGGATATTGGTGCTTTGTAACAGCTGTGGTTTAGTAGCTCCATAATCAAATTACATGGAAACACATATTATATAAATGCTATATGGATTTTTTGAATGTTGGTTTAATTAAAAAAGAGCCAGTACGTCTGTAGCGACGGAGGGCGCCTGGTATCATTGCAGAAAAACTCAAAAATCAACTTAAAAAAACAAAAATAAAACTTAACAATTAGCATTTCTTATAATATGACAACACAGATCTACTATAAAATACAAAATACAGGCGCGTAGCCAGGAATTTGAAATGGAGAGAGGTTGTTTTAAAGGCTGGAAACAACATCATACGATTTTGACCCAGGTTTTGATCGTTCTTCAATCACATTGAGTCGGTTTTTGTGTCCAAATTTGGGTGATCTCCAAAAAAAAAGAAGTCTTCACCAAAATTGAGTCGCTTTTTCCGGCCAAATTTAGGTGATTTCCAAAAGAAAAAGGTCTTCAGCCTGGCTAAAACCCACTTTTTTTGGTCAAAATCACATTAAGTCCTTGACCAATTCTCATCGCTAATCCCATTGGGGGGTTATTTTCGTTTTTAGTGCAAAAATCGGCCTCAAAAGTGCTAAAAACGGGGTATTTTGAAAACTCTTGAGGCCAACGGGGCCCGTCCACCCTAGCTACACTACCGAAAATACTTGTGCACTATTAAAGAAATAAACAACATGAATTTGTTAGTCACACGTCATATTTGGAGAAAACGTAACTTTAAAGCCGCATTTACACGGGCGACTTTTAGCTGCGAGAATCAACATTCTGCCTTTTTTCTTTCTCAAATCGCGTATGTCACTTACACGGCGCAAGATTCACGTGAGATTTTGTCTGCGCGATATCGCCAGACACGCCCCACAATAAATCAAATCGCAGCAGTCACTCACACGGGAGAGATTTCAACGCGATGCTTGCATACGATTGCAACTCGTGGAAGTCACTTACACGTTGAAACTGCGTGCCAGTGATTCTCGCTAAATCGAGTGGGCGGAAGAGTCGCTATCGCAGTGGTTCACTTACACGGCGCAAGATAGTTTCAAAACGCGGCAGTTGGTTTTGAATTTGCAAAAGCCTACTGCTGCAAAAGCACTTCAAATGCGCCGCTTGTCAGCTTTTGCATTTAAAACAATCACGCTTCGGAATTTTGAAAAGAAAATGTACGAAGCCAAAGCAAGCGTACAACGAAATACGCTGAATACTGTTAAGCAGCCTATGTTGTCAAAACTTGCAATGAAAATGCAAGGTGAAAGATGAAGCAGCAAGGGCGGCTTGCTGCTCGTGCAGAATGTGTGATACGTGAACGCTTGAAATTACTGGAAAAAGATTACTACTTACTCTTTATCATTCTGAGTTAGCTTGGATGGAGCAAAGTCAAGCAGGCATTAATGCTCATAATTTATTATGAAATTCTGTCATGTACCCTTTTGGTCTTGGTTTTTCTGCACTGCAACCTGCTACCCATCTTTGATTGTGTTTCATGTTTGGTTATACATAATATTTGGTAAAATAAAATAATAAAAATTTTTATCAGCATTTTTGTGCAGTTAATTCTAAAAATACTTTTGAAATTACCTATTTTTCAAGTATGTGTGATTGACAAATTTATATTGTTTATTTCTTTAATAGTGCACAACTATTTTGTATTTTATAGTGCAGTAGATCTGTGCTGTTATATAATACAAAATGCTAATAGTTAAATTTTATTTTTAAGTTTACTTTATGAGTTCTTCTGCAGTGATACCAGGCGCCTTCCGTTGTTACAGAAGTACTGGCTCTTTTTTAATTAAACCAACATTCGAAAAATCCATATAACATTTGTATAATATGTGTTTTCATGTAATATTGTTATGGAGCTACTAAACCACAGCTCTTTGTTACAAAGGACCAATATCCACAACAATAAAATAAGCAGCACATGCATTTGCTAAACGCTAGGCAATTACAGTAAGTATAGTTCGGAGGATGAATTGATTATGAACGGTGCAAAAATATGTCAGTCTTCATTCCTGGCGTAATTCAAATGAAAAAGCGCCGTAAAGCCATTAGAAATTGAGAACATGATGTGATTAGAAATTGCATTTTCATGAAATTAATGTTTTGTTACAATATGCGGTGCAATAGGTGGTATGTTTCTCCGCTTAAATGTGGTTATTTTAACCCCAAGAGATGCCGGTAGGCTACAGGCAATCTCGAGTCAGAAAAGAAAGCAAACGCTCACACGTTTTTAGCCGACAAAAACCAGTGGATGGTACTTGTATACAAGTTGCTGGACCCAACGAGCGAGCATAAGGTGTGAGCCTACACTGCTAGCACTGTTACAGCACCGATTGACCTTTTTTGTGTTGCCCCGCTCTAGTTTCGGAATTCGGCCGCTTCTTACTTTTAGTTTGTTCAGTTTGCGGATGTCACTTAACTTCCTGCAGCCATTGGCTGCAAGCGTTTTAAAAATTATGCGCTTTTTGGCCGAGTTAACTCTGTTCTGGCATTCCGTTTCATTCGAGCAATTGGCAAGCGGACGTATTTTATTTTGAAAACCGCTCGTAAGGCACTCTTTTAGTTCATTATTTTCAGGTTAATTTTTAGTTATTTTTTGCCATGCCGTACTGTTCCATGTTATTTGTTTTGTCTGAACAATACAGTTTAAGTTGGACAATTTCAATTTTGGTTTGCCCAGACGGACAGGGTGAAGGCTGCAGAGTTTCGCTGGAGCACCTGCAGTCAGGGGTGCCGAAACAAGGGGGGGATGGGGGATGTATTCCCCCCAATAATTTGGCTGTATCTTCCCCAATAGTTTGAATGGGAGTACATATGAGAGTAAAATTGGGGAAAAAGTGTTCTATTCTTGTTGAAGACCTTTTTTTTGTTTTGGTCTTCACCTGACTTTGAGGAAAAAAGTGTTGTATTTTTGATGAAGACCTTTTTGTTTTTTTGGTATTCACCTGAATTTGGGGAAAAAAAGTGCTCTATTTTTGATGAAGACCTTTTTTTTGGTCTTCACCGGAATTTGGGAAAAAAATGTTTCGTTTGCTTTTTTTTTGGTCTTCACTAAATTTCCACATCTGAACAAAATCGTGGTCGAAGTTCATCCCCCCAATGTTGAAAATAGGGGAAAATTAGGGTAAAATTGCAATTATCCTCCCCAATGCTCAGCAAAGATCGGCACTACTGCCTGCAGTCAACAGTGTTACGGAGGGCTTCCGTAACAAGCACCTCCATTTCCAAAACATATTGTCCAAATGCCATTATTGTGAATCCATTGTCTTAGCTATTCCAGAGTTCTCAGATTTTTAACTATCGTTTTTGCGTAGTCAGAATATTAGCAATGACAAAATTGATTACACTTTTTTATACAAGAAAACTTTTGTAAAAACTCGAGGCTCATTTTTCCTCAAAATTTAATAACAGATTAGGAAGAACAACCGAAAAAGAATAAATTCCAAATCAAAAACGTTACTTAATTCTGTACTGATTCAAAACAATAAAGCTTAAGCGGTTTTCCGGTATTTGCAAGCAAAACTGCGACTATTTTGCGACTATAGAGTGCTACTGCGAACTGCGCTGGTAACAAAAAAACTTTTTGGCTCTCGTTCAGACGAAAATTAGTGCTCGCTTTTTCGCTTTCCGCAATTTTACGATGCTGCAAAAGCAGCTAAAAAGGCGTTTACAAGCAGACAGATCATTAGGAATTAACAAACATGGTCGCCATAATTGACATCAATGATCTCAAAATTTAAGAACCAATTAAGAGCAACTGAGGTTCAACATTGGCAAAAAAATTAAGAACAGCCAGCCTCAACTCAAAATTTACTGGTTCTTATAAAAAAAGTGTACTTACGGTATAATAAAAGCAGAATGCGATAAAGGTACTGTTACCTGTGGTTAATTTATCATACATTTTATAAAGGGTTTAAGTCCTGCTTGATTGGCTTCACAGTTATCAGCTTATGACTGCCGTATTTGTAGTTCACCAGTACCAGCATCAACAAGAAAATTAATACTTTTGCGTTTCAAACCAATATGAAGTAAATTTAGCATCGAAATCATAATTAATTAGGGTAAAAGCACTACAGGCTATTTTGTACTATGAACACAATATTTTATGAAGTAAATTTAGATAATCGCAGCAAGCGACTCACAAAGCATTTGTGCATTGCGCTTTGCCGGGGCGACTCGTAAATTGCATACGATTTGCTGTTTACACGAGTGCGACTTTGCCCTGGGACTCTCTAGACGTTGAAATCGACCTCGTGTAAGTGATCACGAGCGAGAACGATTCTTGCATCGAGTCGCGCAAAATATAATCGGCATCGCAAATCGCAGGGGTTACTTACATGGCAGCGATTCTTCCAAACGCGATCGCGGCAAGCGAGTCTCGCCTCGTGTGAGTAACCGCTCTGCGAGAGAGATTTTCACGCATAAAAAAATCTTCGAATCGCGTTGCAAAAAAGTCGCCCGTGTAAATGCGGCTTAAAGGAGTTTTTAGAAATAACTGTACAAAAACGTTGATAAATTTTATTATTTTATTTTACCAAATATTATGTATAACCAAACAAGACACACAGTCAAAGATGGGTCGCGGTAGAGAAAAACCAAGACCAAAAGGGTACATGACAGAATTTTATAATAAATTATGAGCATTCATGCCCGCTTCACTTTGCTCCATCCAAGCCAAATCAGAATGATAAAGAGTAAGTAGTAATCTTTTTCCAGTAATTTCAAGCGTTTACGCATCACACATTCTGCACGAGCAGCAAGCCGCCCTTGCTGCTTCATCTTTCACCTTGCATTTTTATTGCAAGTTTTAACCACATTAGCTGCTTAATTGTATTTACTCTATTTCGTTGTACGCTTGCGTTGGCTTCGTACAATTTGTTTTCGAAATTCCGAAGCGTGATTGTTTTAAATGCAAAAGCTGACAAGCTGCATATTTGGAGTGCTTTTGCAGCAGTAGGCTTTTGCAAATTCAAAACCAGCAAGCCGCACTTTGAAACTATCTCGCACCGGCCGTGTAAGTGAACCAATGAGATCGCGACTCTTCCGCCGACTCGATTTAGCGAGAATCACTGGCACGCAGTTTCTACGTGTAAGTGACTTCTACGAGTTGCAATCGTATGCAAGCATCGCGTTGAAATCTCTCCCGTGTGAGTGACTGCTGCGATTTGATTTTTTGTGGGGCGTGTCTGGCGATATCGCGCAGACAAAATCTCACGTGAATCTTGCGCCGTGTAAGGGACATACGCGATTTGAGAAAGAAAAAAGGCAGAATGTTGATTCTCGCAGCTAAAAGTCGCCCGTGTAAATGCAGCTTTAGGCTGTTAATCAAAGGTTTGATTGTGCCTCTAAAGCTCTGGATACTGTCTAGCGTAACATATTTTTCAGTTTCATTCATTTTCTTTGCTCTATTACTCCTCAAACACGTCAGTTTACCAGGACAACACAATCTCTCGTGCATAAATGTTGAGGTGGTGGCGAGCCGTGAGTGACTCTGAGTCCAAATTGTAGGCCGTAGAATTAAATCTCTGAATATCTGACCTCTCAATAAAATTTCGAGTTCAGATCGATTAACATGCCGGTTAAACTTTGCTTTAAATACTTGAAATTTGTCTTTACTGTAAATAATAAATTTAACCGGTGATAACAATAATCTTAAAGCCGCATTTACACGGGCGACTTTTTTGCAACGCGATTCGAAGATTTTTTATGCGTGAAAATCTCTCTCGCAAAGCGGTTACTCACACGAGGCGAGACTCGCTTGCCGCGATCGCGTTTGGCAGGAATCGCTGCCGTGTAAGTAACACCTGCGATTTGCGATGCCGATTATATTTTTGCGCGACTCGGTGCAGCAATCGTTCTCGCCCATGATCACTTACACGAGGTCGATTTCAGCGTCTCGAGAGTCACAAGCCAAAGTCGCACTCGTGTAAACAGCAAATCGTATGCAATTTATGAGTCGCCCAGGCATAGCGCAATGCACAAATGCTTTGCGAGTCGCTGGCTGCGATTATCTAAGTTTACTTCATAAAATATTGTGTTCATGGTACAAAATAGTCTGTAGTGCTTTTACCGTAATTAATTGTGATTGTGATATTAAATTTACTTCATATTAGTTTGAAACGAAGAAGAAATAATTTTCTTGTTGATGCTGGCACTGGTCTACTGCAGATACGGCAGTCATGAGCTGATTGCTGATAACTGTGAAGCCAATCAAGCAGGGCTTTAACCCTTAATAAAATGTATGATAAATTAACCACAGGTAACAGTACCTCAATTGTATTTTGTTTTTATAATACCGTAAGTACACTGTTTGCATCAGAACCAGTAAATTTTGAGTTGAGGCAGACTGTTCTTAATTTTTTGCCAATGTTGAACATCAGTTGCTTTTAATTGGTTCTTAAATTTTGAGATCATTGATCTCAATTATAGCGACAATGTTTGTTAATACCTAATGGTCTGTCTGCTTGTAAACGCCTTTTTAGCTGCTTTTGCAGCATCGTAAAATTGCGGAAAGCAAAAAAGCAAGCTCTAATTTTCGTTTGAACGAGAGCCAAAAAAATTTTTTGTTACCTGCCCAATGCGCAATAACACTCTATACTCTCGAAGTTATTCAAGCTCTTTTGTTTTGAATCAGTACAGAATTTAGTTTCTTTTTTGATTTGGCATTTCTTCTTTTTCGGTTGTTCTTAACCCAAGAATAGCTAAGACAATGAATTCACAGTAATAGCATTTGGACAATATATTTTGGAAATGGAGGTGCTTGTTACAGAAGCCCTCCGTTACAATATGGAGCCTTCACCGTGTCCGTCTGGGCAAACCACAATTGAAATTCTTCAACTTGAACTGCATTGTTCAGACAAAATGCATAATATCTGAAATTTAGCCTAAAAATAATGAACTTAAAGAGTGCCATACGAGCGGTCTTGAAAATGAAATACGTCTGTTTGCCAGTTGCTTGAATGAAAAGGAATGCCAGAACAGAGTTAACTCGGCCAAACACAAAGGCGTGCAGGAATTACCAAAAAGCGCGTAATTTTTAAAGCGTTGGCTGCAGGAACTAAAGTGAGGCGCACAAACTGAGCAAACTAAAAGGAAAAAGCGGCCGGATCAAAACTAGAGCGAGGCAACACAAAAAAGGTCAATCGGTGCTGTGACAGTGCTGGCAGAGTAGGCTGATAGGCTCACATCTATGCTCACTCGTTGGGTCCAGCACTTTGTATACAAGTACCATCCACTGGTTTTTGTCGGCTAAAAACGTGTTAGCGTTTGCTTTCTTTTCTGACCCGAGATTGCTAGAGCCTACCGGCAATTCTTGCGGTTAAAATAACCACAGTTTAAGTGAAGATGCACAACACCTACTGCCCCGCATATTGTGATTAAACATTAATTTCAAGAAAATGATGTTTATAATGAAATCATGTTCTCAATTTCGAGTGGTTTTATGGGGCTTTTTCATTTGAATAACGCCAGGAATGAGTTTTGACATGAAGTCACTGGCGTATTTTTGCTCAGTTCATAATAATTCATCCTCCGCACTATACTTACTGTAATTGCCTAGCGTTTAGCAAATGCATGCCCTGCTTGTTTTATTATTGTGGATATTGGTGCTTTGTAACAGCTGTGGTTTAGTAGCTCCATAAAAAAATTACATGAAAACACATATTATATGAATGCTATGTGGATTTTTTGAATGTTGGTTTAATTGAAAAAGAGCCAGTACTTCTGTAGTGACAAAAGGCGCCTGGTATCACAGCAGAAGAACTCAAAAAGTAAACTTCTAAAAACAAAAATAAAATTTAACCATTAGCATTTCCTATACAGTAGTATATGACAGCACAGATCTCTTATAAAATACTAAAATACTTGTGCACTATTAAGTAAATAAACACTATGAATTTGTCAGTTACACATGCTTGAAGAAAAAGTAATTTCAAAAGTGTTTTTAGAATTAACTGCGCAAAAATATTGATAAATTTTATTGCTTTACCAAACATTATGCATAACCAAACAAGACACACAGTCAGAGATGGGTTGCGGTAGAGAAAAACCAATACCTAAAGGGTAAATGACAGAATTTTATAATAAATTATGAGCATTAATGCCCGCTTGACTTTGCTCCATCCAAGCCAACTTAAAATAGCATTCACGTATCACACATTCGGCTCGAGCAGCACGCCGCCGTTGCTGCTTCATCTTTCACCTTGCATTTTCATTGCAAGTTTTGACCTTAGCTGCTTAATAGTATTTTTCGTATTTCGTTTTACGCTTGCGTTGGCTTCATTCATTTCCTTTTCAAAATTCCAAAGCGTGATTGCTTCAAATGCAAAAGCTGACAAGCGGCGCATTTGAAGTGCTTTTGCAGCAGTTCGCTTTTGCAAATTCAAAACCAGCAAGCAGCGTTTTGAAACTATCTCACACCGTGTAAGTAAACCAGTGCGATCGTGACTCTTCCGCCGACTCGATTTTGCGAGAATCACTGGCACGCAGTCTCAACGTGTAAGTGACTTCAGCGAGTTGCAATCGAATGCGAGCGCCGCGCTAAAATCTCTCCCGTGTGAGTGACTGCTGCGATTTGATTTTTCGGGGGGCGTGTCTGGCGATATCGCGCAGACAAAATCAGACGTAAATCTTGCGCCGTGTAAGTGACCAACGCGATTTGAAAAAGAAAAAAGGCAAAATGTCGATTCTCGCAGCTAAAAGTCGCCCGTGTAAATGCGGCTTAATAATGACAGTCTGCGTGCAATCAAAAGAAAACACTACATGAATTATGTCGCTTTGAATCTGGTTTGTTGAAAGTTCGAATCGCAAGTAATTGTGCCAAAAAGATGCAAATTCTGAACCAAACTAAACAAAATAATCTAGACGGTTTTGATGCTCTGTTCTGTTTCAAACAAATATCACCGTAAGTCTATTGAGCAGCAATCGGCACTATGTTGTACTTAGCGAAAAGTTCATACTGTATTAAGAAAAAAAAGTGAAACATATTGTTCAAAATTGTAAAGAACATTTAGAATAAGAAGCCATAAAAAAATACTTTTGAAAATAAGTATAAACGAGTATTGCACCATCATATGGCTAAAAAAAATGACAAAATCTCTCGTAGCATTTGGATGCTCCAGCACGTTTCGGTTTGAATGTTTTAGGTTTTTGTGCCGTAGAAAACATGCATAACTTCAAAAGAAAAAGTTAAACCTGTAGTTCAAGCCTATTCACTTAAAAAAGATGGAAAATGAGAAAAATTATGAATAAATTTTCAAACAAAAGATTGAAATTGGTATTGCCTATAAATCAATTGATCGTAAGCGTACGACAAACTGGATGCACCTATTAGCAGCAAAAAAAGGCATCCATTAGCAGATAAAAGCCTGCTACAACTGAAAAAAAACATAACCGCATTAGACCTTATCAGAATAGTGCTTTTGTATAACTTAATGAGAACATGTGTTGACAATTGTCAATTAGCCGTTTTAATGTATTTTTTAATGCTACTGTAATTCGCGGTGTTTTCAAATATATTTATTGTCCCCTTGTGATGGATATGCGCGATTGATCAATATTACAGCGCAATCCATTGATTGCGCAGCGCAATTCCTTAATTGCGCGTTTAATTTGAATTTGATAAAGCATGATAATCTTGAATTTAAAATAAGAGTCAGCTTCCTACTCAAGGTATAATTTGAGCTTGTTTAGCCCTAAGCTGAAGTACAGCAAAATTTCAACAAACGAAGGTTCTATTTCAAACACAAAAATAAACAAACATGTTCTGCACACACAAATTCTTCAGCATTCTAAGCAATATGTGTTTCTTAGTATTTTTTGTGTTGCAGGCAAACACATCGGCGGCAAGCAAAGCATGCTAGGCAAGTGCGCTTTCCACATTCGTAACATCTTCCACGTTTGATGCCCTGAGCTGTACGGTTTAACCCTGCAGTGGTACCATGGGGTCAATATGACCCCAACCTCTTTTGCTGTGATACCATGTCGTCGATATTATCCCTACCCAATTACTATTATTTTGTATTTTTTTAATAGCTCTTTAATGAGCATTCCCACTGCTGCAAACTTACTTCCACTTTTGTTTTTTAGTAAAAATTTTGCGTTGTACTGGTTGGGGTCATAATGACCCCATGGTACTAATTGGGAAACGAAATTGTGTTAGTGTTTTTTGCACATTATTTTTTGACTAGTTTAGCAAAAACTTGTTAAAAGATTAATCAATGGCCAGACGGCAAAAGATGCCGGTTTGTGTTTTCTTTGTCCAAGATCCAAGAACAAAAAGTACAGGTTCACCTGCTATAGATGTAACCAGAGCATTTGAAAGAAACACAGCTAAATGGCGTGCAATCTGTGTGAAGAATGAACTGATTTACTAATAAACTTTGTTTGATGAATAATTAAATTTCTTTATTTGTCAAAATTTAATTACTTCAGTCAATTTTTTTGTTGTTGAAAATTTTTCCGTTCTTTTTGCCATACTTTATTTTCAAGAGCACATTGAAGTGCATAACTGTCTACTACAAAAGTAAACAGTGTGTTTAGTTACTTTTAAATTGTAAGTAAGATTTCAGTGCTTTTTAGTTTCTTTCGTGCATTAGCATTTACTCTTTGAAATTATTGCAACATTAAACACTAACAAATATGCAAATGACTTCATTTTTGGACTTTTGGAGCATTTTTAAGAATGGGGTCATTATGACCCTTAAGTAATTTTTTTCGTGGTACTGCTGCAGGGTTAAGGTGTAAGAAGAATCAATAAACTCCATCTTTTTGGCAAATACTTTTGTTTTACCTCTCAGTTTTCGTTTTCACTTCTCAACTTTCGGTTGCTTACGTATGGTTGAACAAACTAAAATCTTCGTTTGCTTGAGAAAATTTTAGCTATGGTACCCAAACAATCGAATATAGAACAGTTGCGTTCAGTGCTGCCTTGCTAAACAAAAAAGTGGGTGGACTCCAACCAAAAAGAAGAGGATTGGGCAATGAAAACAAGAAGTGGGTGGGCTCGGACCAAAAAGTGGGGAGGTTCCGACAACCTCCACCCAGAGATTTGTGTTGAGTACCTTGCCTACGTGGTTTTCTTTTGTCAAGTTTAGAAAAAAGGCTTGTTAGAGGTACGGAATTTCAAAATAGCTTTTACTAGCGTCGGAGCTATCATTTACACTCTTTGAAAAATGGGTAGCCTTGAAAAAGTTGTTTTAGATTGAGCGTTTTCGTTCAGTATACTTGAAGATTTTTGTTCAGTTTATTTGAAACTCCCTTGAATTGAAAAAATTTCTTTGATTTTTGAAAACCAATCCAAGACTGCTATCAACCGATGCTACCAAGCTGTTGAATCTCGCATTATTTTTACAAAACAAAAAATTTGCTTACAATTCATAAAAATGTTCCACTCTCTCTTCAACAAAGTTGGGTGGTGGTGTTACTACCCGACCCCTTCCAACAGTCGGGCCACACCCCAAGGTCTGGACCAAAGATCAAAAATAGAGAGAGAGAGAGGAGCCAAAGATAGATTTACGAAGGGGTTCAGAGGCAGGATAGTTGAGGAGGAGATGATTGAGGTCCTGTAGAGGGTGTCCACAGGCACTACAAGCAGAATTCTCCTTCCGACTGATCCTGTGGAGATATGAGGATAAAAGAAGACTGTGGGTATGGCAGCGAAGACGAAAAAGCTCACAGCGAATGGGGCGAAAAAGGAAAAGTTTATCCGAAGAGACTTCTGGGACTTGAAAGTTCAGATGGTAGTGAGAGATGTGACGTCTCCAATTGTGGCACTGGGAATAACGAACTTTGGAAGCGAGTGGAGGGAGAGGGCATGGGATCGCATTAGTGGGCAGAGAGGCATCAGCTTTGGCTAGTAAATCAGCTTTTTCTTTACCGGGGAGACCTGCGTGACCAGGGGCCCATTGGAAGCTCAAAGTGGTCTTGTTGGAGAGAGAGGAGGCGAGAGACCAAACATTTCAGAGGGGTTCAGGAAGGAGATAAGAGGACTCTGATAAAAAGATAGAGAGGGCTGATTGGGAGTCGGTTAGGAAAAGGACTGACTGGAATTTGCAAATCATCAAATGGCTAGTACACCAATCGAGACCTTGCTTGAGGGCAAAGGTTTCATCTGTGAAGCTGGAGGCAATTGGACTAGTGGAAAAGGACAGGGAATTGGATATATTGCATTTGGAGCATGTGACATACACTCCAGCACCACCGGGACCAAAAAGGGAGGGGACGGATCCGTCAGTCCATACTTGGATATCAGAAGGGGGAGGGAGGATAGTCTGCTTGAAGCAGACTGGAGTCGGGCTGTACTGTTGCCTGCGCAGTCGGCAATGAAGGGGGAAACAATGAAGTGGGTTACAGTCCATATGGGGAAAGGGAGGCACATGATCAGAATTTCACGTAGGGATGGGAGTGGTTGTGTGGCCGAAGAACAGAATGATCTCCAGGAGGGTTTCTTCTTTAGTCGACAGGGAACGTTTTTTGTTGCCAGGGCATAAAGGCCGGAGAAGTCTGGGGGGAGACGCAGAGCACGTTCGAAGGAGGAAAGAGCCTGATGTTTTAGGGATGGCTTTAGATGAGGGAGTTGGGCCTCAAAAGGAGTAGGGAGGAGGGGTGGAAGAGAGGCACCCAGTAATAACCCTGCATGCAGCTCTGTGTAGGACTTCCAAGTGATTGGTTGCGCGTTGCAGAGGAATGGGAACCATCCAGGAGAGGCATATGTGAGCACAGGTTGCACAAAGACGTTGTTGAGTAAGAAGATAGATTCTTTCATGGGGCCCTAGAATGCAGTGGCTATGAAGCGAAGGGCTTTGTGGCGTGGATAGAATTTGGAACATAGAGATTGGACGTGAGCCCCAAAGGATAGAGTCCAATCAAAGGTTACACCAAAGAATTTAGGGGTGGGATTGAACAAGAGAGGGATACCCAGGAGGTTCAGCCGGGGCTGGAAAATGGCTTGACGGGGATTTGCAGAGAAAAAGAAGGACTCACACTTCTTTGGATTAAGAGGAAGTCTCCATAAGTTGGACCATGTCTCTAGGACAGCGAGGGAGGACCGGATAACAGAAGACGCTTTGAGTGGGTCTGGGGAGGTGGACCAGATGGCCAGATTGTCAGTATACTGGTAGACATGGGCACCCTGAGGAAAATCCTTGGTGATGTCATCAATAAACAGGATGAAGAGGACTGGACCAAGTACTGAACCTTGGGGGACCCCTCGTCTGATGCGGAAGGAACGGCTGTGGGAACCACCAACCAGGACTTCAGCTCTACGATCAGAAAGCAAAGAGCGTACCCAAAGAACGAAGCTAGGGGGGAGTTTGAGCAAAAGGAGTCCATGAAACAGAGCAGAGTGCCAGACCGAGCCGAAATCCCCGAAGAAGCCAACAGATGTCGAAATAGCTTGGTGCGGAGGCCCCTTCTTTTAAAAGCCGTTCCAGATTGACTGAAACAGAATAAGAACTTGGTCGAGATACGACCCACCAGGACGAAAGTCAGCCTGGCAAATGGAGAGTAGATGACCCGACTCGAGGCGAAAAGTTAGACGAGAAAGAATCAAGCACTCAAAAAGCTTGGAGATGCAAGAGGTGAGAGAAATGGGACGGAAAGAGGACGGATAGAAAGTGGGCCCTCCAGGCCTGTGAACGGGGATGACAGTGGCAGGCCTCCAACAAGAGGGGAAGACGCGAGAGTACCAGAACCTCTTAAAAAGAGAAAGAGGGAGGAGTTGTGCTGGCTCAGGCAAATGCTTTAGTAAAGGATAGGCAATCTGGTCAGGGCTAGACGCAGTGGAAGAAGAGAGCCTGCAGATAGCAGTGGCGAGCTCAGCCAAGAAGAAGGGGAGCAGAAAGAATTGAGAAGGGAAGAAACATCCTCACAGCAAGCTTTCCGGAGTTCATTTATGTACTGTCGTTCGGCTCTGCGCGAGGTTCGGGGTGCCGCTTGAGACAGATGTGAGCGAAGACAAGAGGCACAGTTATTGGCAGTGTAAAGAGGGGAACCGCAACCGGGAAAAGAAGGGTTCTAGAAGGTGCTCCCCTTGCCCGAGATGGCATTGAGAAACCTGAAAACAGCACGAGGAACAGAATGGAGGGACAGATTAGAACAGGTGGTTTGCCAGGTTGCGGATTTGGCTCTAGAAATGACTGAGGACGCCCTACGAGAAGCATCTATGTATCTGAGGCGGTGAACCTCAAACCGGTGTGCCTCAGAGCGGGCCCTCCGTTGCTTCCGCACTGCAGATTCTGCTTCCTGGGACCACCAGGCTTTGTGGGAACAAACAAGGCGGCCAAAGGGGATAGAGGCCTTGGCAGCTTCGACTAAGAAGAGGGAAAAGGAGCGGGTAGCCTGGTGGATGTTGACGCAGTCAACATCAAGAGAGGGAAGATGCTCAACAATATATGATTGGTAAACACCCCAACGGGCCTTTTTATAGTTGAATTTGGGGGGACGAATGTTGGGGTGACGAACTGGAGAAAGGGGGAGGACAATCTTTATGGGGAGATGGTTAGAGCCAAGGTCAGGGAAAGTGCGCCACTCACAGTGGGGAGCGAGAGACGCAGGAGCTAAAGAAATATCTGGGGATGAACGGCTCCCAGTGGAGTGATGGAGGAGCGTGGGAGAGGCGGGGTCGTTCAGGATTTCCAGACCGGAGGAAGTGATCCAGCGAAACAGGTCATTTCCGGGCAGGTTAAGGGGAATGAGTCTGTCCCAGGTTGGGTGGTGAGCATTGAAGTCTCCAAGGATAAAAGTGTCAGGGGAGTTTGGAAGAATGTCAGGAGAGAAGGTCCTGGAACGAGAATCAGAAGGAGTGCTTCTGATAGGAGAGAAGTAGAGGTTAAGGAATAGTAAGGGAGATTGGTTGGAAAAAAGAACTTTAACACAGATGTAGTTTGAGTAGGGGTCCTGGGAAGAAAGAGAGATGACAGAAACAGGAGAGAAAGCCAGGTCAGAGTGGATAAGAGTGAGGACACCACCATCGGTGTTATGAGTTCCGGAGGAAACAGGGCCTTGTCTGCCGAATGTCCGATCCGCGCGGAGGGCAGAACAACCAGGGACCCGAAACTTCCCCGTTGCCAAAACATGAGCCGCAATTTTTGACGCGAGTTGTTTGCATATTTTTTTTGTTTTTATGTTTTTCTAAGTTTCTGCAAATATCCTATGTATATGTATAAACTGCACATATATGTGCATATACATGCCTTGACAATTTTAGTTTAAATTTTATCAGAAAGATAAACGAGGTTCTTGGTATCCAAACTCTTATCTCATGAATTAGTGCTGGGAACTCGCTTTCTGAAATAGTTTCCAGGAAAAGAAAGTAACTGCATTTCATGAAGAGTTACTAGCAATCGCAGGCAAAAGAATAGAAATACATCAGAATGGAATTCAAAAAAGCATTTATGTCTAGGAAAAAACGCTCGAGAGCTTTTTGCATGGAATCGTATTTATTTAAAAAATTTACTAAGGCTGCTTTCGAAAAGGCTTTATTTTTGCTACTAATGTCGGCAGCGATAGTGTTAATGAGTGGCTAAATTTTTATATCATTGAGCTTCAAAACTTCTGTGTTTCAGGGATGTCATTCGGGGATGTCCAAGTGTCTCCTTCTTGGCCTTACTCGCATTAAAAAGGAACTAAAAATTTCTATGAAATGCTTTAGAATATTGTTGCGAAATATACTAAAGTGCTTTTAGCTCAGTTTACGACTAACTGTACCATAATCAGTTAAAAAAGTGTACCAACAAAATACTGTCCGGTTCACACTCAACAGCTTCTATTAGCTCGCATATCCAATCTGCATTCATCTAATCAGGAGTGCCGATACCGGGGGGGGATATATCCGGAGCATAGGCGTAGCCAAGGGGGGAGGGGCCAGCTCCCCACCCCCAATTAAAATTTTACCAATGACAAAAATGTGAGAAAAAAGTTTATTGTTTCTTCAGTTTCAGTTTCTTTTTAGCATTTTTCGCTTACACCAGTAGGTAACAACAATATTGAAGACCACAAGCCCCGGGACCACCTAGATTCAATTTTTACCTGCCAATTTAAACGTATAACCCGGAAGACATGTAGAGTTTTTGTCCTAAAAGTTGCTATCTTAATATATCACGTCTAGCCTTTTTATGAACGTAATACATTAACCAGTGCCGGATTTACCATAATATGACGCAGTACCAGCTAGGGGCCCCGCGCTCAAATCGTAAGACTTTTTTTGGTCTTCACCTATATTTGGCAGAAAGATGTTGCGAAAATCTCCAAACTGCCAGGAGCCTTGCGCGATATAAATTCGGCCCGGCAATAACATGGTTAGTAGGCGTAACCATGTATTATACCATTTTCGATAACAATTCAGTAATTCATCTCTACCTTGCCGGTTTTTACGCACAAAATACTTTTAAAAAAAATTAGCCATGGAAAATGTTGATTGAACAAATCGTTGAATTTTAACTAGGGGCGCCTGTACCCACTGGTCGAACATGTATCCTTATAACTGGTTAGTTTCATGACAAAACAAAGATCTCTAAGGAAAATCTTTGAGTGGATTGTTATTTACTGCTAAAATGTTGCAAGAGACAATGCACCTTACTTTACCCTATCTGGACCAAATCACTTACAATTAAAATTTAACTCCAAAATGCAACATGCTAAACGTGTTTTGGACTTAAATTGCAAGTAAAAGGAGAATTCAACAATTTCATTTTTTCAATTGACTTTCAAAAAAGTCAAAAATCTAGTGTTTTCAAATGGCTCTGAACCAGAGATGGAACCGGTCAGGATTTTTTCGACCCGACCCGACCGGTAAACTTCAAAATCTATGCCGGTTGAACGGTTTTTGACCGGCCCGGTCGACTGTTTTTTTTACAAAAGGTTTTGTTCACTATTCAATGCATCTAACAAAAAATTTTTAAAAGGAGGGGGGCACGAGCGAGGTAATAAAATTTGTGACTGCGGACGAGAGTATCAGAAAAAAACGCAAAAATTGTTTTCGCTTTTTGCAAAAATAACTCAATTTTAAGACCTTTTTAGGTTAAATTTTGGTTCAAAAGACCTGTTTTGAGTTGCGCGAAACGTGCGCAACATAAGCACAAAAAACTGGATGGCACAAGCTAAATTATTAGACGTTCTTTCTATTGATATTATGCGTATGGCCAAGAAAAAAAGTTCAAAGTTTTTAGTCATTGGTGACAGATTATTTGCAATTTGTCGAGCAGGAAACACTGAACTGTTATGACATTGGCTAGAAACAGTGCCGTCGCTGTGGGGGAAGGGGAGGCTGTGCCCCTCCAAAAACTGTTTGTCCCCTTCCCCATTTCGTTTAACTCAAAATCTTTTTGGAGCATCACGTAACGACAACACAACAGACAACAAATAAAAAAGAAATAATAACGTTCAAAGATAATTCTCGTATAAAGCTTTCTCGATTGTTTGCAAAATTGCTAGCCACCAACTGCTGTACTTGAATACGACGCAATAATCCGTCTTATTTATATGCCTTTACAGAATAGCGTCGCGGAATAGGGATGTAAGCCTACATAATCGGTACCGGTACTTCGTTAGTGACAGGCGCGTAGCCAGAAATTTGCAATGGGGGCTGTGTTGGGGGCGGAGCTCCCAGCGCTTGAAAATTTTGCGTTTTTTTGCTAAAATGACATAATTTTAAGACTCTTTTGATAAAAAATAATGCTTTTAAAGGGTAGCATAGAAAATGGCAATGCAAACATGATTAAACTGGTTGCATAAATGGGCTATATGGGAAGTGGCTAATGGTAAAATTTTAGTTCTCTTGTTGACATGCTGGTAAGTCATAAAATTCTATAGTTCAATAAAACTCACACGGAGTAATCAATTTCGTCTGTATTTTATGAAGAAATATAATTGGGGGGGGGGGGGGGCTAATGGAAAAATATTTAAAAGATGTGATTGGTAATTAACTAATATTGAATAGCCTACCCCCTATTTCTGAGATTTTTACACTGCGATCAAATTTGATTGCTTATTTTTGGCCAGTTTTCAAAGTTTTCATTGATTTGTGAATTTTAATTTTGACAAATTAGCCCCTCTCCCTGAATATATGCTTCAATAAATGCTTTAAATCTTTTTTTAGCCCATGTCCCAAAAAACAAGCGTTTAAACGTGTTTTGGACTTGATCTTAAGTATAAAAGAGGCTGAAAGGACTAGGCAATATAATTCTTTCAATGACTTCTGAATTTTTGCAACTTACTGAAATTATTCATATGGCTTTAAAACATGCGAAACGTGACTGAAATGGTGTTAAAATTGCTATTTTTTGCCGCAAAATCACAAAAATCAACCGGTGGCTGGGAGCTCTGCCCCCAGGCCCCTCTGTGATAAGCTTGAGTTGTATCAGTTTGTTCAGCACGAGACCTAAATTAGACAATTTTTGTGCAAAAAAAATTTGCTTTTGGTTCAAGTCCCTTTCCTCTTAGCAAAATCCTGGTTGCGATTTTGGTCGCATTCACTGCTGCACACAGATTCTTCAAGCGATTATATGGGCCGCATACGAAACGAGCTAAAAAACGCTGCCGGGCTTATACGACTCTTTTTTCAAACATGAATACAAAATTGCTAAAATAGCGCATAATTTGTAGCTCTAAATTATCAGTTTTTATATGCAAAAGTTCAGTCTACTTTAGTGCCCCCCACTTTCGGCTAGTGTCCCCTCACTTCGCTTGCTCTTGCAACGGCACTGGCTAGAAAACATTCGAAATATGACATTGGCTAAAAAATATTTGTGCCCCAGCAGTTTGTAGAAATTCTACTTCGGAACAAGCCATGACTAGTCAGATATAAAAACATAAGAGCTGTGGATTTCTTGCCCAGGGTAGAGGGTGGTAAATTTAAGTTGAAAAAAGCTTTTCAAAGTGGCAAGATCAAATCATGCACTAAAAAATCTGGAATCTGCGCCACATCTACTCTCAAACTAATTAAAATGATGCTAAAATGCCACGTAGCGCAAGCCTCTTCCACATGCATGCTTTATCATAACCTGATTACGCGATTTTAACGTATATATTGCACTTTTTTGCTTTGTGCCGTGGCCTAAGGGGGCGGGGCATGGCACAATGCCCTCCCTAAATACGCTCCTGGATGTGCATGTCTTAATGGTCACAGCATATTAGTCACAGCTTGAAGCCATTCAACAAGTGATTTCTAAAGGTGTGGTTTGTCAATACTGTTTTTTTTATAAAAAGTTTTATTTATAATAAAATATATATGTTTTATTCGGTTGGTGCTTAGATGTCTTTTAGTTGCGAGAAAGGAGAATTTGACCGGTGTTTCAACCGGCTTGACCGGCCGGTCGAAGAATCTCGACCCAACCGGCCGGTCGACCAACCGGTTTCCATCCCTGCTCTGAACACTTGCAAATTCTGATTCAATGGCATTAAAATAGCATTCTTTTTCCAAAAAATTGCAAAAAATCGCCCAACAGCTGGGGGCTTTGCCACCAGACCTCCAAAGCCTCCGGTGGCTGGGGGCCCCACCCCCAGACTCCCGTCTGGAATACGTTTGAGTTACGCTAGCTTTCTCAACACGTTTCCAAAGTTAGATACTTGTACTTTTCAACTATTAGTTTAAGCCCTCTCCCCTTGCAAAATCCGGGTTAAGTGCCAACAGGCAACGATTTCAGGTTTTCTATCCAACGATATCTTTGTCCCACAAAAACTTCCTCGTTTGAAAATTTTTGATGACGTCATAGCATGTGATTTGTGGTTTAGGCTTCCCCCAATCAAAAATCCTGAGTACGCCTATGAATTGGAGGTCGCCTAAAAAACTTTTTTGAAGACCTTTTTTTTGGAGAACACTTGCGGCTGTGTCCTTCGTCCTTGGCCTCGAGCATTCCTGTCCTTGGCCTTGAGAGGGTCTTCGGAAAGGCAGTCCTTGACCTTGGCCTCGGATTTTTTTGTGTCCTTGGCCTTGGCTTCGAGCCTTGTGTCCTCGACTCTACCTCTGGTGTGCATCTGAGCGTAGGTGTCCACTTGAATTAGGGGAAAAATAGTGTTGCATTTTCGGTGAAGACCTTTTTTTTGGTCTTCACTTAATTTGCTCACCTGAACAAAATCGTGGTCGAGGTTCATCCCCCTCAATGTTGAAAACAGGGCAAAATTGGGGTAAAATTGCAAATTATCCCCCCTAATGCTCAACAAAGATCGGCACCCCTGCATCTAATACAAACATTAACAGTCAGACGAGTAGCCAGAAATTCGCAATGGAGGGAGCCGTTGCCAGCGCTCGAAAATTTTGCGTTTTTTTGCAAAAATAACTTCATTTTAGGGCAATTGTGATAAAAAAATAATACTTTTAAAACGTGGCTTAGAAATTAGCAGTGCAAACTTGATTAAACTGGTTGCATAAATGGGCTACTTGGGAAGTGGCTAATGGTAAAATTTTAGTTCTTTTATTAACATGCTGGAAATTATAAAATTGAATAGTTCAATAAAACTCACACGGAGTAATCTATTTCGTATACAGTTTATAGAGAAGAATAATTGGGGGGGGAGAGATAATGAAAAGGGATTTGAGAGATATGATTGGTAATTAACTAATACTGAATAGCCCCCCTCCCCCCTACTTCTTAGTTTGTGGTATATTTGTTGATTACACTTATGTTTATCATTTTTACACTTGCGATCAAAGTTGATTGCTTATTTTTGACCACTTTTCAAAGTTTTTATTCGTTTGTTAGTTTCATTTTTGACAAATTAGCCCTCCCCCTGAATATATGTTTAAAAAGATGTTTTAAATCACTATTTAGTCCACTCCAGTGCATAAAACAGTCTCAAAAGTGCTAAAAACATTGTGTTTTCCTCATTCTGCCTTTTGGTCGACATACCAATGGGGGGGCTAAAGCCCCCCGCCCCCTGACTACGCTACAGTTAACAGACTTGATCAAAACGACGATTCTTACCGCTTATGAACGCATCATACCCGACAATTTCAGAAGAACCATCATCACCATCAAATAAATCTCCGGATGCAGCTGAAAAAAGTAACCAATATGAAATAAGCATAGACATTTCAAACAAAATTTGTTATCTGATTTAACACCAATGAAGTACAACAGCAACTATACAGAAAAATAAAGCACAATCAAGCATTATCAAAATTTGCGTGTTCGACAAATTGCAAAATTGTTTTATATGCTGTAGATTTTGAACTTGAAATACAATTGAAACTTTGTCCTTTTGACGTCATAAACCTCAGCCATAAAGTGCGACATGGAAACTCAGTATATGTTACGTGGTAACGAGTCAGAATGTCGAATAAGACAATGAAATCTTAAAATGAAGAAAATTTTTTCATAATAATTTAATAAAAAAATCACTTGATGTTCAAATGCATTTTAAAACATTGAACTTAATGTGCACTTATGCAGAATACTTGTCCAGTGCAAAGCCTGTAGCACACTTATCCAGTCCGCAATCATTTAATGCATGCAGTACACTAACGGGGTCGCACACTCACTGGTGCGCCATAACTACTTGCTGTTTGGCAGTTGAAATATCCTCACCCTTGCAGGAAAAGAGTTAGAATTGGTCAAAGAAGTGCAGTGGTATCATCTCAATATTGTCGGAGTTGCTTTAACCAAGAGATGTGGCTTTGGAACCGCGGATCTGGGTGGCGGATGGAAACTTTTCTATTCTGGTGCTGATCTTAGTATGTCTGCTCAAGCGGGTGTGGGGATTATCACAAGTCCTCGGTTGTCAGACTGTGTATCGGACTGGATTCCTTCGTGATTACGGGTCTGCATGTTGAAGCTCAAGGCAGTAGATCGGTCATTGTGTCTATTGTAGGTATATGTCCCCAATGCTATCAGTGAATACCAGGTTTTTGTGGATGAAGTAACTGATGCTCTTCTCTGCGTATCACCTATTGAACCTACAGTCCTTACGGGGGGTTTTAACGCACATGTTGGAACAGACACGGATACTTGGAAGGATGTAATTTGGAAAACACATAGTCATTGGACGCAATAAGAACGAAAGGTTTTAATTGCAGCTCTTTGTAGCAACTGACTCCGCATCATGAATACCTTTTTTCAGCCCAGAGAGATTTACAAGCATACATGTAATCAACTTAGTTCAGATCGAAAAATTTTGATAGATCTCTGAAAGTTTGGATCAAAAGCCTTTGATAGATTTTTGCATAGTTTTACCAAAATCGTTTTCTGATGTGCTGGATATTCGAGTGAAGCGAGATGCTAAGTAGTCAATTGGTCACCATCTGGGAGTAAGTTTCTTGCGACTTTGAAAACTTTGACCAAACAGAAAATCCAGCAGGTTACCGAATCAAATGGGAGGCTGTGTAGGACAGAAAAATAAGTAAACAGTCGGCATTTAATATAGCATGTATGTTCAGACAACTTCCTGATGTGTCTAAGAAAATTGAGAACGGATGGCTGCTCTTCAGATCAGCGTTTATTTCATCAATTGCTGAGTGTTGCGGCGAAAACGGCTTAGAGTGACGGGCGATACCAAGAAAAGAACACCTTGGTGCAACCAAGATGTTGAAAAAGATATTCGAGCAAAGAAAGATGAGTTCAAGGCCTCGCTACAAGACAAATTGTCACATAATTCGCAATCCAAGTACATTAAGACGCGAAAAGCATAAACTTCGGCAGTAAATAAACCTTAGGAGAAGTTATGGAAAGCGTTTTGTAGTCCGTTGAATTCTGACTATTTTTCGGAAAACAAAATGTTTTGACAGACTATTTGACGCTTATGTACGTGGCAAGCAATCAAGTGTCACTAACTCTAACAATGATTTTGCAGGTGACATTGCAATGAATGAGAAAAAAATCCTTTCACGATCGAGTAAATATTTTGAAAATCCATTTAAATTCAGTAAAGTCATCGACTCCTGACACACAAGAAGTGAAACATTTAGAAGAAGTTTTGGCTACGGCAGAAGTGGTAACTGCATTAAAAGGGATGAAATCTTGAAAAGCTGCTTGTGAAGATGAAATCAGACCCGAGATGTTGAAAGCGCTGACTGGAGAAGGAATTCTTTGGTCAACGCCAATGTACCAATTTGAGCGGAAGTTTGGCAAAACTCCCGGAGATTGGCAAACAGCTGTATTATTCTGATATTCAAGAAAGGAGATCGCAAGCAATGTACAAACTACAGAAGGATATCACTCCTTTGTTTTTCAGGTAAAATTAATGTGAAATCTTTTGCAAAGAAATGCTGAGGAATGGTGGAATTAAAACTGAAGGATGGCCTGTGCTGTCTTCGTCTGAGTCGCAGCACCACCGACCAGATCTTCACTCTGAAGCAAATCTTCGAAAAATCTTGGGGATATGGTAAAGATATCAATGCATGCTCTGTCAATCTTGAAAAAACATACGACTGATTGAGTTCCTCGGGAAAAATTTTGAAAGGTCTTGTTAGAGTATGGCTTTGTCCACTAGTTGTTACGTGCCATCAAGTCATTCAATCAAAGCCGTTCCGTGTGGGTCTTGGACTCCACTAAGAATGCGTTTTGTCACCTCTCCTCTATATTGCTTACATGAATTGGATCGACAAATGCTAGCCAAGCAAATGAGTGCGCCACAAGTGGAAATTGCAAAATCAATTGTTTGCTCTACGCTGATGATTTGGTTCTGCTTTCTTCTACAGAATGTAGCCTCCTGCTCGCGTTAAATAGCTTTGCAGTTGCGTGAAAAATAAGCGTGGCCAAAATTGAGGTAATTTATCTTTCAAGAAACCACAATCAGTGCTTGTTGCTAATGAATAGAGCGACACTGAAGCAGGTAGAGAAGAAGCTCTAGTATTTTGGGTTTGCATTCTCCAATGATGAAAAGCAAGACAAAGAACTGGATATCCGAATGGGCAAGGCTAGAGCGGTACTGCGGTAAAGTTAGTTTTGCATTATTTGATTATCATAAAACGAGAAGTGCCGAAAAAAGCAAAGCTCCGACTTTGAAACAGTTCTTGTACTCATTCTGACGCATGATCATAAATCTTGGGTAAGCCTAATGACTAATGAGGTTCGCAAGTGCAAGCGTCCGAAATGAAGTTTTTACAAGAATCAAAGAAGTTACACTATTTAATACGGCGCGTTACTGTGAGATTCGAAAATCTCTACTTCTCCTAATTGAAAGATCTTAGCTTAGATGGTTTGACTATGCAACTGATTACTTGAGTTTTCCCTCTCATTTCTTACTAGAGTTGGGCTGGAACTACATGGAGTGCTAGTGTCTCGGTCTTGCGCACAACAGCACTTTGACTAATGCACTCCCCTGCGGAGTACTCGAAGCTAGAGGTGGCAAGTTGGCAACAGCGCAGCGTACGCGGCCGCTCGCTGTTGCTGGTGCACCGCGCCGCGCAGCGTGGCAACTAAAATCTGCATTATGTCACAGTGTCAGCGCAGCGCCGCGTGCTATAAATTTTTACATTGTTTTTACAATTACTGCTGGTGAATTATTTCTTTATGTCCAAAAATGGTTGGTCATGATGCAACTCTAATTGAATTGGAGACAATAACAATATTATGTTGTGACAATACATATGGTTAGGGTACTAAAACAGTAAAAGGTGCCTTCGGTTTAAGCTTATGTTTTCAGAATTGGAGCATTCTAAAATAAGCTGTTTTGGCAACAACAAACTTAGTTTTGGTTGGCTGCACTTTTTTCTTGATACCAAGAAAATTATTTTGGTTTTGGTAGGCTAGACTAGGAAACGTTTAGGGTGTTTGGTGAGCAGATTAAACAAAAGAAGACAAAAAAAAAATGTAGATGAAACAGGTTTGTGAAAAAACAATCATCAGAGCAAAGGCACATAGCCTGGCCACATACCCGCCCTGTATGCAGTAGGCCTATGGTATTGGTACAAAGCTTGCATTTCAAAGTGACAGAGTTAGTTCAGGCTTCCTATAGTACTCGTCAACAGGTCATGGCATAAAGCATTAGCCTTTCGGTCCTAGATGTCTGTTACCTATCTGTTATGTGGTAGAGTAGGAAGACTAGGCTACACAAAGTTGCAATGACAGAATAGCCTACGTGGTAGTAGCAGATGATTAATGGATTTCAGGTTCACATATAAGTAAGCTACCGGTAGTTCACCCAATATTGAATACCCATATATAGGCTCACGTTGGGAGGCAGCAAAGTTGTTCTTATCAAGTTAGATAGTTAAATATGACTGTAGTAACTTGTGACAGCATGCAGAGCACGTGGTATACCAGTATTTGTGCTATTGGTTGAGGATTAGTACAGTAGTTTCATGAATCGTCAGGTAGACAGGTAGATTGTTTTTGATTGCCAAAACACGGCGCAGAAAAACTGATAGAAAACACACAGAAGGCAGATAAACCAGTATAATTAGAACAACTGACCACGTGTTCCTTTGTTTTTACACGTGTTCTTATGTTTTTACTCGGCCATTTTCAAAGTTAACGAGTGCGAAGTTCCAGACTTTTATGTATAACTCGAGAACAGTGCTATCTAGCTGTATGAAATTTTAACTGCAGTTTGAGATTAAAAAGTTATAAGTTTATGCCATATTTTGAGGCAATGAGACACGTGACTTCGATTTTAGGACCCGAAAACCGAAAGTTTTGTACGCAAAAATTTGGTGCAAAAAGTGGTCTTATACAAGAACGGCGTAAACACGGCAAAAAATAGATATCCTTTCATCCTTACCAACCCATTTCTGGCCACGAGTTTTTTTTTTTTTTTTCTAAATCCTGTGCGCTCTTCTCTTAAACCATAACACTTCGAAATCTAATTTTTGTGTATAGGTATTAAGCTGTAAACGCAATTTTGTCTCCCGAAAGTTTTCGGGCCACTCCTCCAGAAACCCCTGAATATGGGGCCCCAAAAATAACTTTTTTGATTGCTCAAGCTAGGGTGATAGTTTTGCTTTTACATCAGTAGATATTTAAGCGACAAATATTTTGACAGAGATTGGGGGTACCACCCCCCAGGGGTCCCCAAATGAACCTCCCAAAAATCAATTTTTGATTGGCTCAAGCTAGGGCATTGTTTTTTTTTTTTTTGGTATCAGCAGATGTTTAAAAAACAAATAGTTTGACATGGTTTGAAAGGGCCACCCCTCTGAAAACCGTCTAAAATGATACCCCAAAAATCAAGTTTTTTGTATGTTGTAAGCTAGAGAGCTAATTTTTTTCTGATGCTTGTGGAAAATTGAAGAATAGATAACTTGCGGTGCGGTGTAGCATGAACTTAGTTGCGTTTGCATGCGGTGCTGTGCAGCGTGCGGACAAGGTTTGCAAACACAGCGCAGCATGCGGATGCATTTTTTGTTATCCGCTCATCTCTACTCGAAGCTTGTTTGGTGCCATTGTGTTCATACCCGTCTGATTGATTTAGTTATGAGCAACGCGTTACGCACTGTGTCCGTATGCCTGCGTCCTACATCAACGGAATACCTACCAGTTCTTGCGTGTATCCTGCCAGCTAAGCTTCACCGCAGACAAGCAACACTCTCCCTAGCCCGCCGGGTCTTGGAGCCGAGTCACCTACTCCAGAGGTAGATCACCAGCCAAGAACGTAACTTTTAAGGACCATCAACTTAGAAGGCCCGAATTGTGAAACCAAATACCGCTTAACAGAGGTGGAGTCCTCGAGGACGTCCTTGGCCTCGAGGACGTCCTCGAGGATACATTTTGAAGTCCTTGGCCTTGGCCTCGAAGCCTCAAGTCCTCGAAAATTGCCCTGCCCTCGGCTCGAGGGCAGCACTATTTTTGAACCGTTGAAATTTTGTTGGAAAACGCCAAATACCTTGCGGAAAATCTGCGAAGACCTTTTTTTTGGTTTCCTCAAGTAGAGATCGCCTGAAAAAAAATTTTTGAAGACCTTTTTTTTTGGAGAACACTCGCGTCTGTGTCCTTGGTCCTTGGCCTTAGCCTTAGCCTCGAAATTTTTTTGTGTCCTTGGCCTTGGCCATGGCCTCGAGCCTTGTGTCCTCGACTTCACCTCTGTCGCTTAATGTAAAAAATGAAATTAAATATTACAAAGATGAAAAAGAACGAAAAAAGATGAAGATTGTGCGAGGTTAAGCAAAAATTACCTGTACTTAATTCAGCAAAATCTAAATTGCCGCTCAACATCTGAAAGAAATTAACTGTAAGTTGTGGTGACCGAGTGAATGTAATTTAATATTCGTCCTTGTACAATTGTCTGCGGTATCCGGTTATTTGCACATATCGCTCATTGCTATGAGTGGTATTGTGTGATGAACAGATTTTGCGAGACAAAAGAAATTTAGTTAATGTTGTTTTTGTTCTCGCTTTTCTTTGTTTACTCGCTGTATATAAACTGCTGCTTTGCTTTTTGTCGTCATTATTGTTATTATTATTATTATTATCATTAAATATACTACTTGTTCAAATTAAAGAACTACGTATTGAGACTCATCGCGTACGAACTCACTTCAAAGTCTAAAGACTAAACAGCAATCTGCAAGAATAGTAAACAGATATACTTTATCTTAAAGTTAAGACATTTCCCGTGTGTCTGCAAGCAGGAAAACAGATATCACAGCCGCGTTTTTAGCAAGTTATTTGAGCTTGAGATGCAGTTATGATATTTGTTATCTGTTTTTCTGCTTAAAAACCGCTTAATTTTATACTGAAATATTTCTGTTTATGATTCTTGCTGATTGCTGCATAGTCTTTAGACTCTCTTTTAATAGAAAATGATGATATGTAAAAAATATGACTCGTAATTTTTGGAATGATTACGAAACCAAAATTTTGCTAAAAATTGAAAGTTTTATTTATTTTTCTATGGAAACAAGAATAGAAGCAAATTGATAGAGTAAAATTGAATGCTGTAAATTACAGTATCTAAATTGAAAGTTTTGTTCTAAATGCTGTCGTTGAATCTGAAAGTTGAATCTGAAAGTGACGTGTTTGTATTGAGAATCGGCTTGCTTTTTTCATTTTGCTGCATGGCGTCCCTAGGGATCTGTCTTGGTCCCTCGTTTCTTCAACACCTACATTAGTGATCTCGCAACAACAATATCCAAAAAATATGCCTACGCTAATAATCTAGCGCTTATGCATACCACTAGAAACTGACAAACACTAAAAAGACTCTCTCCCAAGACATAGCAACTCTCCGAATATTATTCTCCCAAAACATACAAAAGTGGAAACTGAAGCTCAGCGAGGCAAAAACGGTTTCTTCTGCTTTCCAACTTAACAACAGGGAGGTGAAAAGTGAATTAGTGGTGAACTTAAATGGCAAGCCACTGTCTTTCAGCGTTACACCTAAGTTTCTTGGTCTTACTTTAGATAGATCCATCCTCTTTCGACAAATCTAGAATCTCTACCCAGCAAACTGATCACGAGAGTTTTCCTAATCAGACGTTTGGCTGGAACTACATGGGGTGCTAGTGTCTTGGTCTTGTGCACAACAGCACTTTGACTTGTGCACTCCACTGCAAAGTAATCGAAGCCTGTTTGGTGCCACAGTGTTCATACCCGTCTGATTGATCCAGTTATGAGCAACGCATAACGCGCTGTGTCCGTATGCCTGCGTCCTACATTAAAAGATTGCCTACCAGTTCTTGCGTGTATCCTGCCAGCTAAGCTTCACCACAAACAAGCAATACTTTTCCTAGCCCGCCGAGTCTTGAAGCCAAAACATCTACTCCACAGCAAGATCACTGGACCCGAACAACGGCTTACTCGGCGCTTGAAATCAACACACTCCCTTGTTCTTGCCGCTAAAGATCTAATGTCAAACTTTGACCAACTACGTAATTATCACAGCCACAAACAGGCTGAACACTCCTGGAACACTGAATGGGGCAACCGCAACACCAGGTTCCATCAGTTCATCTCCAACATTGATGCTCTGCCATCAGGATTGCATCTCCCAGAAAGCTCCTAGGTTCGGCTAAATTGTTTATGCGCTGGTGTTGGACGTTTCTGCTCTTCGCTACTCAACTAGTGTATGGCAACAAACGCAATATGCGAATGCGGCACACAACAAACTGACCGCTTTAATCTCCACCTCACGGTACAGATGGATTGATCTTCTTGGATGAAAACTCAGCTAGCTGACTGAAAGAAACCTATTGGAACGTTTGATGACAAGCTCAAACGACTGAACGAACCACGTATGTAATATCACCGAAAAATGATCATACCTTCCAAAAGTATTAAACAAATTATTTTCCGTGTAACCTATCAAAAAAATTAATAAATAATTTCAATAAAAAGGAATTTTATTTTATTTCATTATATTTTTAATTGGCTACACGTAGCATTTAATTGTATATTACTTATGGACTTTGGCAAATGTAATATTTTTTCTATGATATTGAATGAAATAACGAGTGTTGTATAATTTTTGTTGTGTCAAGTCACAAGCCTCCATCATATGAGGTAGACAGACGGGCAAGTGGAATCTTGACTCGAAGATCACAAGTTCCCCTTGCTGTCTGTCCCCTGGCCAAGAAAACTTGGTAAATGAAATGTAATTACAATTATAATTTCTGTTTTCTAGGTGTTTTTCCTGTTAATTTTATTTTGATTTATGTAAACTACAACATGCTAGTACTATTATAATGATGCTATCCAGACTGGGAAGCGAAACTTTAATTAACTTTGACAAAAAGTACAACCGGTACTTTGGAGAATGTTGTTTCAAAAATAACTATTTTCAAAAAATTGTTGTGGAGTCATAAACTGTTGGCACTGCTGTATCCAATTTGATCGGCCCGAGATTTGAGTAACCTCAGGTTTGTCGCGGTTACAAGAAGCAATTCCAAAGTTTCTAAACATACGGTGGGCTGTTAAAAAATACTTGTCCGGTTCACAGCCTGTAGAACACTTATCCAATTCAGATTCATCTGATTCCAAAGCATAAAACGGGGTTGATCAAAGCAATGATTCTTACCGGTACTTGATTCGCCAGACCCAGAAAGCCCAGAAGAAGAATAGAAATAATCTTCGGATGCAGCTGAAAAAAGCAACGAATGAAAAAACAAACAAAGGAACAAAATTTTAGTTATAATAATAAGTCAATTAAGATGTTTTTTGACGTTTGCAGGCCAGAGTTTTAATATTTTAATGTTTTAATAATATAAAGTTTTAATATTAGCACGCAAAACGATTGAAATTTTAGTTAATTAACCAAAGTTTTTGATAATGTAAAATGATGAAATTCCTTTACAAACATAATGATAATAGGGTGATTTTTTTTGACCTGAAAATCTTAAAAAATTTATTAAAAACTTGACTTTATTGATCTATCAACAAAAATCGAAATAAAAGAACCAGTCCATAAGAAAAAAGCATTCAAGCAATGTCGATTACTGGCTTAGTGTTTGAATTATAATGCACGTACATCATAATGCCGCCTGTTTTCTGGCAGAAATTCTTGGCCAGCAGCTTATTTAGCATTAAAAAGCTGAGTTTCACTGAAACCATTGTTGGTTGGCTATGTTGAAGTAGGCTGTAAACAGTAGGAAAAGTTTCTTGGGGATTAATGGCCACTATAACCGACAAATAATTTTTCCCTAATCTCTTTTTGATGTATGTTGCGATGCCACAACAGCTGTCATCGCCAAAATCAAGTTCATTCAAATCGTTGTATTGTATACGGTATAGTTGGCTAGAAATGTGCATTTACTGTCGGTTCATTTTTAATTCTAACGTAGCCAAAAGCTAAAATTCTGCGTTTATTTTTCATTAAATCTTAAGTCTAGCTTAAGTGAATGAATACGTGTCGACAAAAACACGTTAGGAAAATATAATGAAAAATATATTTGATCGTAAAACAAATTTGTGAAGATTGAAAATCAATCTGCAAGGGCCTCCACAATCGAAATCAATAAAATCACATCAAACATTGATAAAATTAGCCTGAGCAAACAGTAGTAAAAGTCTGGCAACAGCATTCTCCTCTTCTGGTTCCACTGCGATTTATTAACCTACATTTCTAATCATCTGAGTCATTTTATTGGGAGCCCTTATGTAGGCTCATGCTGAATAAGCAAGAAAGCAAAAGTTGACCTAAACCAAAATTGATCAAAAACACAAAAAATTCACTTTTATTGACTTTATAACTTCGTCAATACTGATTCTACAACCATGAAATTTAAATTCAACGTTGTTTTTTTGATTCACCTCAAACCAAAAAAATGAATGTATTGATCTTGAATCATCTAATGACTACTCAACTTATTTATGAAGGTAAATTAAATTTAACTATTTTTTACTCGGGCTACATAACCAACGCATTTTACGTGGGGGGGAGGGGAGAAAAATGGCCCCCAAACCAACTCCAAGACCACACGCCTTAGAAGCACCAATTTTAAATGCGAGTTGGTGCTTACTAAAGTCTTTTAGAAAAATTATTTTTGAAAGAATATTTCATGACAAAAAAGTTGATATTTAATGCCGACAAAGGCGGTTCAAATTTTGTACAAAAGTTTGTTGTTGATACTGAACCATAAAATGCCTAAGTCAAAGTGAATACGTTACAAAAACGTTTTCTGATGTCATTTCAGTTACATATTAGCCTCTTTATTTAATGCGTAAAACATCGAAATTGTGGAAAACTAGAGAAAGTGTTGGTCTTAACTTGTGGTTATGGCTGGAAAAAAAGTTTTTAAGGGTTAATGGCCTGCAAATTTGCTTGATATGATGTACACAGTTATCTACTAGGTTTACAAGCAGTGGATTTGGAAGTTGGTTCAATGTACGCTTTAGTTTGTTTTGTTTTACCGATTGGTTTTCTTAAAAGAGATTAAGTTAGATGATGAAAAAGAATGCGTTGATATAGCTTTTGGATCGATTGCGTGTAACTGCAGTCATTGTTTTGATTATTCATTTATTGGTCGGATAAATGAGTGGAAAATTTGTTTTTGCTAAATACAGTACTATCGACATTGTTTCCTCAGTTTATTACTTCATATTTCTGTCAACCCAAAATATAGCAATTATACAAACATGCCCTTAAATCACATCATGGCTGACTTACTTTCTATAACTATAACAAGTTTACCCTTAAGCTAGGTTTAATATCTAAAGAATTCAATTGTTTTGATTGAGCAAAAGTCAGCTTTTTTTTCTTTAATATTTAGTGCAAAGTTGGCAACACTCTTAGTGTCATTTTGAGCTTTGTTATGCTAAGCTTAATTTTATACTTGCAACTGTTAAGTATTGCTAAAAGATGCAGTTGACCTAAATAACCGCATGATCTTTTTCTGCTTGCGTACTTTTTAGCGTATGGTGAAATAAAGTTGACTTGACTAGTCAAAAACTTCCCAAATTTCGGAAAGTAGTTTTGCAAACCTCAGAATAGAGAACTTCTCTTTGCCTTAACTTTGCAAATTTAAATTTTCAGGGGTTAGTTATTTGTGAATAAGTTTTACCCAAAGTCAAGTTGATTTAAAGTAAAAAGAGATTTTCTAAAGGGATTTATTGCAAAAAAACAAAAAGAAGGAGGATTTTTGTCTCTTCCTCCATGCAAAACAGAGTTCAAAAAAATTCTGCTATTAATACTTTTGATTTTGAGTGGACCAATCTTTGCGGTAAAAGCGCATAGTTTCGGGGCGAAATCACAAAAAGGACTCCTGACTATTAAATAGTAGCAATAGCTATTGAGAAGGCAAATTCCTCCTTCCAGATTGGTGGTGTCAATATTATTTTTGGTAGCTGTATGATTTTTAGATGAAAACGTTTTGAACCTGCATCATTACACTTGCTTCTGCTAAATTTTGTTGTTACAAAGCAATCTTTTAAACGCTTAACATTTTGGTTTAAAATTTGGTAATAAAAAGTGAAGTTAGTTCATAAAACTTAAATATTTTGTTTTCAAATTTTTATATTTTGACTACGAAAATTCTCGAAGGCTATACAAAAAAAATTAAAAGAAGCGCTGAAGCTAAACGGCGGCTATGTAATTTGTACACAATTCTTGTGTTGAGTTTCGAATAGGAGGATTTAGCATGCCCTCGGGTTGGTAGGATATGATGTGATCGGCAAGTCTTGCTTGTCGCGGAACTTAGAGTAATCGCTAGCTCGATCTCCGTTTACTTTATTTTTAAACGTTTACAGCAAAATTTAATTTACGGTTTAAAACCTGTTTTTTTGGTTAATAGATTTTTTTCCAGTTTGTGGTTATGGTTTATTGACAAACAGCGCAGTCTTAAGTTAAAACTTTATGTTCTCAGAAAGTGTAAGCCAAGCAACAACCAAACAATAGAGCTAGTGTGTTGGTTAAATCTGAAGAAATTTAGTTCAAAATGAATTTAGTTTCAACTCTCATATCAAATAATTTCTGTCATGTTTGAATTGCTGAGTTGTTTTTCAAATGCTTGCGAATATGCAGTGCTGGGCACCGCAAGTTTTTTTTTAAGTTCGCAGTCCGCAAATCCGCAACCGAATTTCAATTTTCTTAATCCGCAACCGCAAGTCCGCAATTGGACGTTTAAAAGCTTAGTCCGCAACCGCAAGTCCGCAACGACTTTTCGAGATTGTTGAATCCGCAACCGCAAGTCCGCAACTTCCTAATTCTTGAAGTCCGCAACCGCAAGTCCGCAACTTCGTAATTCTTGAAGTCCGCAACCGCAAGTCCGCAACTACGTAATATTTGAAGTCCGCAACGCAAGTCCGCAACTTTTTATGAACCGAGTGAAAAAGTTTTGCAATTAACCACGTCCCGAAGTGAACTGCTCAGAGTTGATTGGCAAAAATAAGTCAAAAGTTGTGACTTGTGAGAAGTATAGCAAACGTCTGGTGAATACATTCCACGCAATAAAAGAAATTACTCACAATCGTTGATTGTAGTAAATGTACCACAGCATGACTTGTTATTGAGCTGCTTTTTCGGATGGCAAACTTAAGAATTGAATAGCTCAGCCCATTTCACTTTCAGGTCCAACTCAAAAAAGATTCAAACGCTTGTAATTTTGGTTAAAGTTTTTAAGTGACTTGACTAAGGGTTTTTAGCCCCCAGCCCTCCTGGCTGCGCTTCTGCTTATACAGTAGGTGCCTAAACTGCGTGGAAGCATAATGCACAATCCTCCGGCGAACCCTCAAAAATGCTACAATGAAGCAAGGAATTTGCAGATTAAAAGCCATTGAATTACAGTGAGAAGCTATCAAATAGCAAAGCACAATCCGCATTTCCGCTTGCAACAATATATTCTAAGAAAACAATTTTTTCCGAGGCAGGAAAAGGCAAAGGTAGTAGAAGGCAAAAAACATTCATATCACTAATCGTATTACTTAATTTTTAGTCCCTAGTTTCAATAAATACTCTAGGAATGAGATAAGCACACGCAACCAGCAGTGCCGTCGCCAGACCAAACGAAGTGAAAGGGCCCTAGCCGAAAATGGACTGAACTTTTGCGCATAAAAAGTGATATTTTAAAGCTACATTTTTGTATTCATCTTTGGAAAAAGATACATAAAAGCCCGGCAGCGTTTATTAGCTCGTTTCGCATGCGGCCGGTATAATCGCTTGAAAAATATGTCTACAGGAGTGAATGCGACCAGAAGCGCAACCAGGGTTTTGTTAAGTAAGAGAGAGGGGGCTTGAACCAAAAGTAAATGTTTTTTGCACAAAAATTGTCTAATTTAGGTACCGTGCTGAACAAACCGTTGCTACTAAAGCGTGTTAGAGAGGGGGTTCAGCTGCTGGGTGATTATTGCAATTTTGCGGCAAAAATAGCGATTTTAACGCCATTTGAATCACATTTCGCCCGTTTTAAAACCATACCAATAATTACAGTAAATTGCTAAAATTCAGAAGTCATTGAACGATTTAAATTGTCTAGCCTCTTGAGCCCCCATATACATTAGGTCAAGTCCAAAACACGTTTAAACGCTTATTCTTTTTTTGGTTATATATTCTAAATGACTTAGTTAAAGGGGGTTGATGACCTCTTAGCCTCTTCTCCCTAATTGCGCCACTGACTGCGAACTAAAATAAATCTTGAGTGTGCTCTAAAAAAAAACAGCTGGTGTTTTAAAAAAATGTTTTCACGTATTGTTTCAGGTCATAATCACTAACGAAATACCGGTAACGCTTCTGTAGGCATATATCCCTATTCCGCGACACATCTGTAAAGGCGTGTTAATAAGACGGATTATTGGGTCACATTTATGTAAAGCAGTTGGTGGCCAGCAATTTTGTAAACAATCGAGATAACTTCAAACGAGAATCATGTTTGAAAATTATTCCTTTTTCCATTATTGCCTGTTGTCTTGTTACGCGATGCTCCAAAAAAGCATTCTGAATGAACTAAAATGGGGAGCACAAGCAGTCGTTAGGGGGGGACGGCGCCCCTGGCCTCACCGTAGCGACGTCACTGGCTACCAGTACAAAAAATAATACCTCAGTGGCTAATTTTGTAAACTCGCGGTAAAAAATAACAAAGCCATACTTTGAACCAGGGCTGCAAATTCGAACTTAAACCCAAAAAACGAACTTGTTTTGCCGAACTCGAGAAAACAGTGTTGACTCCAATTTAAATCAGGTTAGACCCGTTTGTAATAGCCTGTCTCGCCGCACGCCGTATCCTTCATATTTCTGCAGTCATACTACACTTTGGATATAAATATAACAATGTTATTCCTCACAGAACACCAAAAATTTGATTCATCCAGAGGAGCAAGGCAAAACAAGAAGTCAATCATCAGCTAGCCAAATCAATATCAATTAACTAAAATTTACAAGACCAAAATTTACGCGATTGATTATACTAACACTATGCTAGACTTTACTAGACTATGCTATTAAAAAACTGCTTCGAGGTCTCACTATAGAAATAGAAACATCAGCAACCAACTTACTCCACATCTAACTTGATACACTAAACTACAAAAATTTGAGACACTACATCACTCGTACTGTCGAAGACTATCTAATTTGAGCACTAGTTGCAGATTAAAGGTCTAAAGACAATACAGTTAAAATGACCACAATGACAGTTCTAGAAGATTCTTAAAACAAGCACAAAAGGGGCTTCTAAAATGTTCTAAAAAATCAACCAACTATTTGCATAAAAGATGAGAATGCGACATGTATTTGTTTCTCACGTTACCAAACAGCATGTCAACAAAAAGAAAGCTATTAAGTCGAAAAGCAGACCTAGTATTTATATCAGCCTGAACTCGAATAACTTGATATTTTTGCCGAACTTGAACTCGAAAAAATTAAATTGATTTCTCATGTTTGACTCGGTAAAAACATGAATATTTTATGAAAATAGAAAAAATTTCTATATTTGTATAAAACTTGCGGAATTGCGGACTAAAATTAAAAATAGTCCGCAACCGCAAGTCCGCAATTTAAGCTGCCAAAGTCCGCATGTCCGCAACTTTTTTCGTTAGTCCGCAATTGCGGATTTGCGGACTTGCGGACTAACTTGCGGACTTGCCCAGCTCTGCGAATATGGTTCAACGCACATTGACTTTACTTACTTTGTTCGGTGGGTTCATAAAAGAGTAAGATCACTAATGCGAGATACAAAATTAATTTCATTTTGTCAATCTTGTACTTTTGAAACGCATAAAATAAATCTGCACTAAACAAAATGAAGAATAGACTGAAAACAAGAAGAGCAAATAGTTGATTACCTGAAATCAAAAACGTCTAAAGTGTGAAACGGAATTTTTGAAAAGGACTTCTCAACTGCTTTTACACTAAAATATTAACTCTATTTTAAACTAGAAAAAATTGCATTTTCTTTTGTTTTTTGCAATAAATGTCAGGGCTGTTAACTTTAAGTCTTGAGACCGTTTTTTTTTGTGACCTCGATCTCAGTCTTGGTCTCGGCTCTTTTGCACCGGTTTCGAACCATTGTGGTCTCGGTCTTATTGCTTAAAATTGGTTTCGAGACCCTTAATTTATTTTTTAATCAAATAAAAGATAGTTAGTAATAGAAGAGAAACAAATTGCTGAGGGTAAGAACGCTTAACGTAGCTTTCGCTTTACCACTTGCAATGCCAATGAAGCTATAAATGTCGAGAAACTGTCCATTCTGTTAGAAACAAAGTGTTATAATTACTGCAGATTCAGTAAGTTTTTGATGCTTGTTTCTTCAAAATTGTAATCATCAATTTTTGTTACTTGTTATCAAGGTAGGGCTGCGCTTGCTTTGACTTTATGCGCGCTGGGCATTAGTTTATTTCCCACTTAATTTATTTTATTGCTTTGTTTCCATACTGACGCCAATGAAAAATCCTTCGCAAAACTTAGTAATATTGAATTGCTACGTTTTTACGCTTAATGCTGAGCAGCTTCTGCCGATATCGAGTGCAATGATCCTAACAATCTACATACTCCAACGATTTTCTCTTTACCTGGTCAGTCTGTTGAATCTAAAGCGTATACACTAATATATTAGATTTTGATAAGAGAATCACTGTTAATGAATCACTCTTTAGGATTCATATAAATATCAGTGCCCTTGAAAAAGAACCCCAATTCCCTCTTTGAGTCTTTATTTCAACTTCCTTTTCATCCCCATACAATAGCAATATCAGAACCATTTTTTAAAAATTTTCATTTTTTAGATATTTCTATTTCCTGGGCAAAAGCTAACTAAAGACTTCAAACAGCTAGCAAAATGTGAATGCAGGTGCATGTAGGTGTAAAGTGTACGAAAGGTGTAGGCAATCGAAACCAGTTTTAGTATTTTTATTATTTTTAACAATGGACACCATATATTAAATGCTGTTGACAAGTTTTTGGCTAAAGCTGTCAAACAATTTTGTCGAACAAAGGTGTTAAACAGCGCCATTAGGTACAAGCCCGAACGTAAAGCGAGTAAAAACTTTGCAAAAGCACTGCTTGATGACGTATTTCATTTGTTAAATAAGAAAATCGTCCGTCAGATAAGTGGTTAGGCTTGTTGACTGGATTGTCAAACGGTGCTCAAAAACTAGGTATTCTAGTTTTTACTGGTTTTTGACTAAAAATAATGCAGTTGGAAAAAATTATTTTTAACAACCAGTCCAATTGCGGTAAAAAATTTATTAAAATAACGGTGACTGATTTAGCGAAACTTTAACTTTTTTCCCATCTGAAGTCAGGGTCATACTAACGAAACGCACTTTTGAAGATTGTGATGGTATGTGGGTTCAAGCTAAAGAGGACAGCATCGAGCTAACAAAATGCGCAAAAAATTGACGCTTTTCCCCTTTTTCATTTGCATTCATTTTTTTCGCTGTATAACTTCGGAATGACGGATTGTGGAAAGCGGTCTACTACTTTTATTTGCGGACTTTTAGACAAGATACGTTTATGCACAGTAAGTTTATGCGACGTCGATTATGGGCCGAGATTATTATATTTCTGGACTTTCAGTTGTCAGGACTATTACGTGCCAGAGCCAGATTTTAAAATTTTGCAAAAATTTTTTCACAAAACAATTTATCTTGAATTTTGCATTGTGTTTAAACAAATTTTTATTTTTTTACATTTTCTTTTTTTTTTTGCTTATGCACAATATTTTTTTTTGAAATTATATTTCATACATTTTACTATACATTTTTTTCTCATTGCACTTTTATTTTTATGAAGATTTTAAAATTTAAATTTGTTATTTTTCGGAAAATTTTCTTAGCCAAAAGTTTGCAGCCGGGTGCCCGAAGTCTATTACATCTACTCGTACGCTACAGAATTTCGCACCGCGGACAGCAAGTTGCAAACGTCCGGCTTAGAAAAGAAATAAAAATAAACATGTTAAAATAAACATACTAAAATGAAGAAAAATAAACATGTTAGAATGAAGTATAATCTGAAAAATGTAAGTTTCAAAAACTTCAAAACACAAAAGTAGTCGTACAAAAGTACCAAAAGAAAAAATTGTATAGTAAAAGATATAAAATATAATCTCAAAAAAATTATTGTGCATTAGCAAAAATAGAGAAAAATGTAAAGAAACGAAAAAGAATATAAATATAGTGCACACACTGGTACAAAAAATTCTAAAAAAGTTTTTGCAAAATTTTGAAATTTGGCTTTGGTGCCTTGTAGTCCCGGCGCATAATTGGCGGCGCACAAAAGTACAGTGATTTTACTTACCTTGATTGGTCGATGCATAGGATAGTAAAAATAAAAATGTGAGAAACAAAATCAATTTCATTTTGCCAAATTTGTATTTTTCAACACACTAAATAAATCTGCAATGGATAAAGATAAAGAACATACGGGCTACAAGAAAAACAAAAATCGACCGAAAAAAAAAAACTTTTTAAAATCAAGATTTGCTTTAGTCTAGGAAATATTGATTGGTAACTACAGTACCAGCAAAGTCCAAAACATAACTATATTGTTAAGAAACAAAGGTCAGTTAATTTCTTGCACGAGCTATACAATCAAGCAAAACAGTCGTTCAGGAAAAAATCGTTTTTAGATTTTTGACTTTTGAGAGTATAACAACTCTTTTTGCAATGCTCAGGGTAGCGCTTATAGTACTGACGGCTTTTGTCTACTTTTTGCTTTTTATTTCTGCCTTCCGTTTTTTGGCTCAGCCTGTTTCAACTACCTGAAATTCTACAACTGGTAAAACATTTGTTTTACTCAATTCGTTTCATGCCAACTCAGCTTTCCAGGTTTGGTATTGACTGAAACAGCGCTATCCTGAGCATTGCAGCATAGATAGAGGGTTGTTATACTATCAAAAATCAAATCAATATTTTCATTATACTCGTTGTATTACGCCGAAGCGTGAAACGAGTTGGCGGGGTCCATCTCCACGTCATTCCGCGAGTAGGCAACACAGCTCTGTTTGAAGAAATATTGCAGCGGTGGCGAACCGTTGGCAACACTGTGTTCAATTTTATCGCCCGAAATTTAAACCTCAGATCTCCCGCTCCATAAGACAAACGCGTAACCGTTTAAGTAACTGACCTTTGATCAAAGTTCAAAATTCTACAGACTACAAAACTTTTCCCCTCGCGACTACGAGTGTTTTGTTTGATAGTAGTTCGGTCAAGAAATTGACTGAGCTATGTATAGTTATGCTCAGTGCTGGGCACCGCAAGTTTTTTTTTAAGTCCGCAGTCCGCAAATCCGCAACCGAATTTCAATTTTCTTAATCCGCAACCGCAAGTCCGCAATTGGACGTTTAAAAGCTTAGTCCGCAACCGCAAGTCCGCAACGACTTCTCGAGGTTCTTGAATCCGCAACCGCAAGTCCGCAACTTCCTAATTCTTCAAGTCCGCAACCGCAAGTCCGCAACTTTGTAATTCTTGAAGTCCGCAACCGCAAGTCCGCAACTTCGTAATATTTGAAGTCCGCACCGCAAGTCCGCAACTTTTTATGAACCGAGTGAAAAAGTTTTGCAATCAACCACGTACCGAAGTGAACTGCTTAGAGTTGATTGGTAAAAACAAGTCAAAAGTTGTGACTTGTGGGAAGTATTGCAAACGTATGGTGAATACATTCCATGCAATAGAAGAAATTACCCACAATCGTTGATTGTGGTAAATGTACCGCAGCATGACTTGTTATTGAGCTGCTTTTTCGGATGGCAAACTTAAGAATTGAATAGCCCAGCCCCTCTTACTTTCAGGTCCAACTCAAAACAAATTCAAACGCTTGTAATTTTGGTTAAAGTTTTTAAGTGACTTGGCTAAGGGTTTTTAACCCCCAGCCATTGTGGTTGCGCTTCTGCTTATACAGTAAATGCCTAAACTGCGTGGAAGTATAATGCACAACCCTCCGGCGAACCCTCAAAAATGCGACAATGAAGCTAGGGATTTGGAGATTGAAAGCCATTGAATTACATTGAGAAGCCATCAAATAGCAAAGCACAATCCGCATTTCCGCTTGCAACAATATATTCCAAGAAAACAATTTTTTTCGAGGCAGGAAAAGGCAAAGACAGTAGAAGGCAAAAAACATTCATATCACTAATCGTGTTACTAAATTTTTAGTCCCTAGTTTCAATAAATACTCTAGGAATGAGATAAGCACACGCAACCAGCGGTGCCATCGCCAGACCAAACGAAGTGAGAGGGTCCTACCGAAAATGGACTGAACTTTTGCACATAAAAACTGATATGTTAAAGCTACAATTTTGTATTCACTTTGAAAAAAGATACATATAAGCCGGCAACGTTTATTGGCTCGTTTCGCATGCGGCCGGTATAATCGCTTGAAAAATCTGTCTGCAGGAGTGAATGCAACCAGAAGCGCAACCAGGGTTTTGTTAAGTAAAAGAGAGGGTGCTTGAACCAAAAGTAAATGTTTTTTGCACAAAAATTGTCTAATTTAGGTCCCGTGCTGAACAAACCGTTGCTACTCAAGCGTGTTACAGAGTGGGCTTAGCTAGTGGGCGATTTTCGCGATTTTGCGGCAAAAATAGCGATTTTAACGCCATTTGAAACACATTTCGCACGTTTTAAAACCATATCAATAATTACAGTAAATTGCTAAAATTCAGAAGTTATTAAACGACTTAAATTGTCTAGCCTCTTGAGTCCCCATATACATTAGGTCAAGTCCAAAACACGTTTAAACGCTTATTGTTTTTTTGGTTATATTTTCTAAATGACTTGGTCAAAGAGGGTTAATGATCCCTTAGCCTCTTCCCCCGAATTGCGCCACTGACTGCGAACTAAAATAAATCTTGAATGTGCTCTAAAAAAAAACAGCAGGTCTTTTAAAGAAATGTTTTTACGTATTGTTTCAGGTTATTATCACCAACGAAATACCGGTAACGCTTCTGTAGGCATACATCCCTACTCCACGACACTTCCGTAAAGGCGTGTTAATAAGATGGATTATTGGGTCACATTTATGTGCAGCAGTTGGTGGCCATCAATTTTGCAAACAATCGAGAAAACTTCAGACGAGAATCATGTTTGAAAATTATTATTCCTTTGTCCATTATTGCCTGTTGTCTTGTCGTTACGCGATGCTCCAAAAAAGCATTCTGAATGAATTAAATGGGGGGGCACAAGCAGTCGTTTGGGGGGACGGCGCCCCTTGCCTCACCGTAGCGACGGCACTGGCTACATGTACAAAAAATGATATCTCGTTGGCAAATTTTGTAAACTTACGGTAAAAAACAACAAAGCCATAGTTTGAACCGGGGCTGCAAAGTCAAACTTAAACGCAAAAAAAGTCGGTTGTTTTGCCGAACTCGAGAAAACAGTGTTGACTCCAATTTGAATCAAGTTAGACCCGCTTGTAATAGCCTGTCTCGCCGCGCGCCGTATCCTTCATATTTCTGCAGTCATACCACACTTTGGATATAAATATAACAATGTTATTCCTCACGGAAAACCAAAAATTTGATTTATCCAAAGAAGCACGGCAAAACAAGGAGTCAATTATCAGCTAGCCAAATCAATATCAATTAACTAAAATTTACTGGACCAAAATTTACGCGATTGATTATACTAACACTATGCTAGACTTTACTAGACTATATTACTAAAAAACTGCTTCGAGGTCTCACTGTAGAAATAGAAACATCAGCAACCAACTTACTACACATCTAACTTGATACACTAAACTACGAAAATTTGAGACACCATATCACTCGTACTGTCGAAGACTATCTAATTTGAGCACTAGTTGCAGACTTAAAGATTATGAGATGAAAGGTCTAAAGACAATACAGTTAAAATGACCACAATGACAGTTCTAGAAGATTCTTAAAACAAGCACAAAAGGGGCTTCTAAAATGTTCTAAAAAATCAACCAACTATTTGCATAAAAGATGAGAATGCGACATGTATTTGTTTCTCACGTTACCAAACAGCACGTCAACAAAAAGAAAGCGATTAAGTCGAAAAGCAGACTTAGTATTTATGTCAGCCTGAACTCGAATAACTTGATATTTTTGCCGAACTTGAACTCAAAAAAATTAAATTGATTTCTCATGTTTGACTGGATAAAAACATGAATATTTTACGAAAATAGTAAGAAATTTCAATATTTGTATAAAACTTGCGGAATTGCGGACTAAAATTAAAAATAGTCCGCAACCGCAAGTCCGCAATTTACACTGCCAAAGTCCGCAAGTCCGCATGTCCGCATGTCCGCAACTTTTTTCGTTTGTCCGCAATTGCGGATTTGCGGACTTGCGGACTAACTTGCGGACTTGCCCAGCTCTGGTTATGCTTAGAAAATTAGCTGGAACTGTTATCATTCAGTTTGTCTTATAGCCTTATACAGTATATGCGAATCTTTGACTCTTTTATTTATTTGCTCAGTGTAACACTATTTGTACGTAGCGCTCGTGTTAGCGATTAAAATTTTTTATTAAGCTCTTGGTTTTTAATTTTTGCGAAGAATAGATCATCAGAAATATCAACAAATGTTTGAAGTAGATCCTTTCTTTATTTTTAAACTAAATCTAAAACTTGTTTTCATTTCCAAAACTAGATTTGAAATGATAACAAGTTCATGCATTTCGACGCTTCAATTACAATCTGTTTTTGCTGTAATAAACGTAACGAAATTCGTTCTATTCTCGCTAAATGAACTTTCAAACCATGAAGAAAACTTGCAGTGTTGCTAAAGGCTGCGTGCAAAAATGTTACGTCACACTTACAGCACAATATTTTCTCGGGAAAATAATAACAAAGCTACAAAACTGAATTTTTAAAACAACCCTCAGAATGAAAAAAAAACAACAAACAAACCAAAGAATTACCATTTGAAATGCACGACACAATCAGCTGGCCACAGATTTCTATTAAAATAATCAACACACAACTGAATTGAACAAAGTCCTTTTATTGGAAAAATAAGTAGCATTATTTGAAACTCCGGTTTGAAACTAAACAGGCACAAAACTCATTAACTGATAAAGGGCCCAAAGTGTAGAACCACAACACTTAAAGTAAAAACAACGTGAAATATTAAAAAGTAAAAAAAAACGAGAAAGATGATGATTACGCGAGGTTAAACGAGGATTATCTGCACTCAATCCAGCAAATTTTTTGAATGCCGCTCTACATTAAATATTAGCTAAAAGTCTAACAACTAAGCATCAATCAACAAGATTAGTAAACAGATATATTTTACCTTAAAAAGTTAAGGCATTTTCTGTGTGTCTGTAAGCACAAAAACAAATATCTTAACTGTATTGTTAGTTATTTATTTGAGCTTGAGGTACAATTATGATATCTGTTTTTTGCTGCAAACTCCAAAGATGCCTGACTTTTTTTGAGGAGAAATACTTCGCCACTGATATATTTCAATTAGTTTGTAATTTTTTTGCGCGAAAATTTTACTTGTGAATAGCAAAATCATTTTATGAAAAACAAACACTTGGAACAAAATTTTAGTTAATTAACCAAAGTTATTGATATTGTAAAATGAGGAAATTCTTTAATAAGCATAATGATTACTAGGGTTATTTTTCATTGACCTAAAAATCTCAAAAACTCGCCGTATTTTATCAAAAAGTTGACTTTATTGACCTATTAGCAAAAATCAAAACAAAAGAACCTCTCCATAACAAAAAAAACAACATCTAATCAATATCAATTAGTGACTTAGTGCTATAGACGTAGCCAGGATTTTTGATTGGAGAGGGCCCAAACTTCACAGAAAATTTCGAAAGAGGTACTTTTTGTGGGGTAAAGATATCGTACAATCGAAGATCAGAAGCCGTGGTCTGGTATGGCACTTCACTAGGATTTTGCTAAAGAAAGAGGGTTTAAAGCATAGGCGTAGCCAAGATTTTTGAGTGAGGGGGCCCAAACCACAAATTACATGCAATGACGTCATCAGAAATTTTGAAAAAGTAACTTTTTGTGGGGCAAAGATATCGTAGATGGGAAGATCTGAAGCCGTAGCCTGATGGCACTTGGCCAGGATTTTGGTAAACGGAGAGGGCGAAAACTAATTGTTAAAAAGTGTAAAAGTCTAACTTGGAAGACGTGTTGAGTAAGCTAGTGTACTCAAACGTATCACAGACGGGGGTCTGGGGGCAGAGCCCCCAGCCGCCGGTGGCTATGGGGTCTGGGGGTAAAGTCCCCAGCCGCTGGGCGATTTTTGTAAGTTTTTGGAAAAAAAAGCTATTCTAATCCCTTTGGATCACATTTTTCACGAGTTCAGAGCCATTTCAAAGAACTAGATTTTTAACATTTCAAAGCCAATCGAAAAAATTTAGTTGTTCAATCCTATTTTTGCAATTAAATCCCAAAACACGCTTAGAATCTTGCATTATGGTGTAAAGTTTTAATTGTAAGTGATTTGGTCTATAGGGAGAAGTAACGAACATTGCCTCCTGCAATACTTTAGCAGTAAATTTAATTAAGTTCATAATAACGTTAAACGGGGGCCTGGGGTGGCAACTTTTAGATCAAAACTCTTAGGTTTCTCACAGGTTTTGCATATAAATTGTTAAAAATTTGCATTAAAGAACCCCTGGCCCGGGAACCTTGGACGTCAGTCAGGGGCCCTTGGGTTTCTGGTTGCCAGTTAGAGGCCCTGTAGCCCCTTGCTTGTTGGTTAGAAGCCCAGGCCTCCTGGATGTTAATTAGGGGCTCTGTGGCTCCCTGGTCGTGAGTTAGGGGCCCCAGGGCCCCCTGGTCGTCAGTTAGGAGGGCCCCGGGGCCCCTCATTGTCCTTTAGGGGGCCCTGGCTCCCTGGTTGTTGGTTAGGGGCCCCCTGGTTGTTAGTTAGGAGCCCTGGGGCTCCCTGGTCGTGAGTTAGGGGCCCCGGGCCCCTGGTCGTCAGTTAGGGACTCCGGGGCCCCTGGTTGTTGGTTAGGGGCCCCCTGGTTGTTAATTAGGGACCCCGGAGCCCCCTGGTCGTCAGTTAGGCACTCCGGGGCCCCTGGTTGTCGGTTAGGGGGCTGGGGCCCCTGGTTGTCAATTAAGGGGCCCCATGGTTGTTGGTTAAGGGTTCCTTAGTTGTTAGTTAGGTTCCCTAGGGCCCCTGGTCGTCAGTTATGGGCCCCTGGTTTTCAGTTAGGGGTTTCGGACCCCCTGGTTGTCGGTTAAGGATTCCAGGGCCCCCTAGTTGTTAGTAAGGGCCCCCTGGTTGTTAGTTGGGGGACCCGGGACTCACTTGTTATCATTAATATTATTGTTAATTACTGTTATGTGCGTAATTACTGAAAAAAAACTGCAACTAAACAACGCTAGGCTGTGTTGTCATAACTTTTTGTCGTCAGTAGTATTTTGATTGGGTGGGGCCCGGACCCCCTGGCCCTCCCCCCCCCCTGGCTACGCCTATGGTTTAAAGTAAAAGTTAAAACGCAAAAATATCAAAATTGGAAGACGTGTTGAGCGAAGTACTGCAACTCAAACGTTTCACAAACGGGAATTTGGTGGAGTAACGCCCAGCCGCCGGAGGCTAAGGGGGCCTGGGGGGCGAAGCCCCGACAGCTGAGCGATTTTTTGTCACTTTTTGGAAAAAAAGCTATTTTACTGTTATTGAATCACATTTCGCACGTGTTCCGAGCCATTTGAAAAAAACTAGATTTTTAACATTTGAAAGCCAATTGAAGACACTAAATTGCTCAATACTCCTTATACTTGCAATTTAAGTTTAAAACACGTTTAAAATCTTACATCTTGGTGTTAACTTTTGTAAGTGATTTTGCCCAGGTAAGAAGAAGTACTGTAAGATACACTGCCTCCGGCAATATTTTAGCAGTAAATTACAATCAACTCGAAGATATTGCTTATGAGATTTTTGTTTTGCCATGAAAATAACCAGTTTAGGAGCATATGTCCAACCAAGATTCCCAGCCTCCTCCAATTGAGATTCAATAATTTGTTCAATGAGTGTTTCCCCTAGCTAATTTTTTTTCAAAAGTACATATATTTTCGCATTAAAATTGGCGAGGTGGAGGTGAATTGATATTGAAAATTAGTGCAATAGATGGTTACGTCCACTAACCATTGTCCGGGCCAGATTTACATTGTGCGGGGGCTCTGGCACTTGAGGAATTTCGAAACATCTTCCTGCTAAATTTAAGTGAAGACTAAAAAAAGCCTTACCATATTTTATTTTGTGAGGGTCTTTACTTTCCTCCCCCAAAAATCGATCATAAACTCAATTGTACAGATATTGCGTGCTCTCTAGACTTAACTAACTGCAGAGTTCATAAAAGGTCTTCACTTCCTAAAAGCGAAAGAAAAAACAAAAATGGAAAAGAAACGCCCCAAAAACTGAACTAGATTTTGATGAGCTAAAAAAATTGTATCTCTTTTTTTGGCAAAATTTTGAACAAAAATGGCTCACCAAGTATCAAAGCTGATCGAAACTTCAAAATCATTTTCTGATAATCCTTCACTCCTGTGCATTGCTAAAATATATTTAGCTAGATGATTGACGGGATTAATTAACTACTAGTTATTTTAGAAACTTGTGAAAAATCAGGGCGATGCTGAGTGAAAAGTTCTCGATGCGGTGTTACAGAAGGCCTGCTCACAATGCTGCGGTTTGCTTCAAAGCATTATCATGATCCACAATAATCAAATTCATTATCTTTGCTGTTGTACTGCTATCACCCAACTTTAATCCGTATAAAATGTACGTAAATTGAGCTTTGCCTTCCAAAAAAATAATCAAAATTAAGTTAGTTATCAAGACTTATTGTACCGGGATTTTTGTACAGAACCCGTACTGTACCTTCATTCACTATATAAGTGATCTCCCTAGATGATCCCGATTACGAGTGAAACAGACTGTAGGGTTTTAAATTTTTGACGTGTACAGTGTTAGATTATGATCTCTAAATTCATTTGAATAAGCGATTTTACTTCAGGGCACCAAGTACATAAATTGATAATTCACGTAAAAGCCTAACATTTAAAGATGTTTCATGCAAAAGCCAGTTCGTGGAGCGGTAACGCGTTCGTCTCTGGAGCGGAAGGTCTGAGATCAAGTCTCGGGCCAGTAAAATCAGACACAGTATTGCCAACGGCTCGTCACTGTTGCAACATTTGTTTGAGCGCAGCTGTGTTGCCCTGGCGCAATGACGTGGAGATGGGCCCCGCAAACTCGTTACACACTTCGGTGTAATAAAGCAAGTAAAACGAAAAACTTGATTTGATTTCTTTATTGTTATTATCATTATTACTATTATGATGTCACAGAAAACATCTCGGCTTAGAAAAGACAATGAGCTGATCAGTTTTCTATTCCTCAGGTCTTATATTGAGACTAGCAGTTCGCACTTGGTCTGCAATACGATTATTAGAGTTGTAGAATACATGTGTTATTTTTAATTTTTTGCTGCAGAATAACTCCATTAGGGCCCAGTGGCAACAAATGTTGCCAGTTAATTTAGACAACAACAAAACAAACGTTTTTACAAAAAAAGATTCATAACATGTTTTTTTCAATATCAAAAAACCTAGAAGCAATAAATTCATAAAAACTTTGCGGAAAAAAATTGTGCTTTTTGGGTTGGAGTAACGTAATTTGATTGTTATGATACAAAAATTGATACCGTAATTTTGAATTTATTTTAGCAAATAGTACATAATTTTGCCGATTTCCATTTAACACTGAAATATGCCGTTTAAATGCAATTGAAATTGTTGTTTTTGCTCATACTCGTATATCTTGCAAAAAATATGCTCTCTTTTTTATACTTTTTACAAAAATTGATTGCAGTAGGAAATTATATTTTTGAATTTATTGCAAAAGAGATTTTAGTCTCAAGTTGATTATATTTTATATGTACTTTTTTTTGAAAAAATAAACTTTGTAAATGCGCTACTGAATTTTTACCCATTATCTGTTCTAGTACTTTTTTGTTTGGTTTCGAAAACAAAAAAAGATTAAGTTAAGTTAAGTTAAAGAGCCAAAATCGGTGCCAGTAAGCCAGAGTTGTAAACGGCCCGACTAGTTCAGGCCCGAACCGGGCCCGATCCCGAAAAAATAGCCCAAACCCGAAAACTAATTTGAAGCCCAAATCATGCCCGAAACAAACAGAAAATTAAGTTAGGTCTGTAAAATTTAGCAATGTTGCCGAGTTGTTTTGATTATACTTTTGTGCACCTAAGCCAAAAAGTACGTCTCAAGCCCGAATTAAGCCCGAAATTTTTGTCAACTTCAGGCCCGAACCCGACCCAAAAAGCCCGGCCCGACTTACAACTCTGCAGTAAGTAAACAACATGTAACTTTTTATAATTTCTAACCAAGTATTATATTTGTGATGCTAGCCCTTACAAACCAAATTCTGTCATTGAGCTTGCCTTTGAAATGAGCTTATTGTATTGTTTTCATTCCCGCGGTGGTCAAATAAACTTACTATACAACAGTGTTGCAACGGCTCACCACCGCCGCGAAAATCTTTAATAAAAGTTAAGTTGGTTTCAAACCGAAATAGCGCTTTGCAAAATTTAGTAACTACATACCAACATTTTAAATGTACTGCTCAGGTACAATACAATTATCAATGCCAAGAAAAAATCCATTCACAAGTTTTTGAGTTTTTAGCGCAAATTGAAAGAGGTAGATGACATACAGTTAGTCCCGATGTAACTTTTTTACGGTTGTAACTTGTTTTTCATACCTATTGCTCAAAATTTTATAACTTTCAAAATTAAATATTTATTAAACTCGCCGTGTTACGTCCCAGCGTGTAACATGTTTGCTGGGCCCATCTTAGAGCGTCATTGTACCGGCCGGAAACACACCTTCTTTCGACGAATTATTGCAGCTGTGGCGAGCCATTGTATCACGTGTTTGATTTGATCGGCTCGAAAATTGAACCTTGCCCTCAGATCTGTCGTTCCAAAGACGCATGTGTTATCGCTCAAAACAATAATATTGAACTATTTTGTAGCATCAATAAAATTCAAGCTTCAAATTCATTAGTACCCGCTAAAAACTGTGCCTGGGACCTGGTTTTTGAAGCTCAAACTTTTCTGGAATCCCCCCAAATCATAGATGTGTTCAGCTTGTTAACGTATGCAGTAAATAAATGATATAAATCATGCTCTTTCTGAGTGTGGATTCAGCGAAAACTCTGCGTTTTTGCGTTATGGTGCGTTGACGAGAATTTTTCTAAAATTTCTAAACTCGTTTTTGGAAGAAGAAATAGAAATATTTCCGCCCATGATAGACGGGGTGTTGAACGAAACACAAAGATTGTTGTAAAAAGTTTTTGTTGTTTCAAAAACTCCAAACTATAAAAATTTGAAATTAGAAACGAGGTCGATATTATGAGACATCTCTCCTTATTGGTAACAGAAAATCTGGATTGAATTCCAAAACGATGTCACCATGTATTCAGCTTTAACATTAGCTGCGATTTTTGTACTCTCGATTGGACTAGTCGCTTAATGGCTTGCCTTATAGTATTTTTTGTAGAGGCGCAGCTCAGGTACACAGTAGATTTGCAAAATGACTTTAAGTGAAGTCAGCTTCATGCCAAATATTAACTTTCAGCAGGGCTCGTCAGCAGAGGTGGAGTCGAGGACACAAGGCTTGAAGCCAAGGCCAAGGACACAAAAAAATCCGAGGCCAAGGCCAAGGACAGCCTTTCCGAGAACAGACTCTCTCGAGGCCAAGGCCAAGGACCAAGGACACAGCTGCAAGTGTTCTCCAAAAAAAAGGTCTTCAAAACAGTTTTTCAGGCAATCTCCAATTTATAGGCGCAGTCAGAATTTTTGATTGGGGAGGCCTAAACCACAAATCACATGCAATTACGTCATCAAAAATTTACCTGTTGGCACTTAACCAGGATTTTGCAAAGGGAGAGGGCTTAAACTAATATAGTTTAAACATGCAAATACGTAACTTTGGAGACGTTTTGAGAAAGCCAATGTAACTCAAACGTATCACAGACGGGGGTCTGAGGGCGGGCCCCCAGCCGCCAGAGGCTTTGGGGGTCTGAGTGCGAAGCCCCCAGCTGTTGGGCGATTTTTTGTAATTTTTTGGAAAAAAAAGCTATTTTAATGCCATTGAATCACATTTCGCACATGTTTAGAACCATTTAAAAGCACTAGATTTTTGACATTTGAAAGCCAATTAAAAAAATTAAATTGTTTAATCCTCCATCTAGTCGCAATTTAAGTCCAAAACACGTTTAACGTCTTGCATTTTGGTTTTAAAGTTTAATTGTACGTGATTTGGTACAGGTAGGAAGAAGTAAGGTGCTGCATTGTCTCGTGCAACATTTTTGCAAGAAATGAAAACCCACTCGAAAATTTTCCGTAGAGATTTTTGTTTTGTTATGAAAATAACCTGTTATAGAAGTGCATGTTAGGCCAGGGGGCCCAGGCCCCCGCAATTGAAGTTCAACGATTTGTTCAATCAGCATTTTCCATGGCTAATTTTTTTAAAAAGGATTTTGTGCATAAAAACTGGCGAGGTGGAGGTAAGTTAATGAATTGTTATTGAAAAATAGTACAATAGATGGTTACGCTTACTAACCATGTTATTGCCGGGCCGGATTTACATTGCGCTGGGCCCCAGGCACTTTGGAGATTTTCGCAACATTTTTCTGCCAAATGTAGGTGAAGACCATAAAAAGTCTTAAGATTTGAGCGCAGGGCCCTGAGCTAGTACTGCGCCATATTGTGGTAAATCTGGCCTTGGTTAATGCATTGCGTTCATAAAAAGTCTAGATGTGATCTTGAGATAGCAACTTAGGATGAAAATAATCCATTTCTTCCAGGTTTACGTTTAAATTGGCTGGCAAAAATTGATTTGAGGGGATCCCGGGGCCCCTGGTCGTCAATATTGTTATTCGCTACAGAGTTGTAAACGGGCCAACTAGTTCAGGCCCGAACCCGAAAACTATTTTGAAGCCCAAATCATGCCCGAAAAAATCCGAAAGTTAAGTTACGACTGAAAAATTAGCAGTATTGCCAAATTATTTTGATTATATTTTTGTGCACCTAAGACAAAAAGTACGTTTTAGGCCCGAATTAAGCCCGAAATTTTTGTCAATTTAAAGCCCGAACCCGACCCGAAAAGACCGGCCCGACTTACAACTCTACTCGCTACTGGTGTAAGCGAAAAATGCTAAAAAAAAAGTGAAACTGCAGAAACAATAGGCTTTTTTCTCACATTTTTGTCATTGGTGAAATTTTAATTAGGGGGGGGGAGGCCCGCTTGGCTAAGCCTATGCTCCAATTGCGGAAACCAAAAAAGTATTTGCAAATTTTCCGCGAGGTTTCTGGCGTTTTTCAACAAAATTTTAACGGTTTAAAAAATAGTGCTGTCCTCGAGCCGAGGACAGGGCAATTTTCGAGGACCTAAGGCTTCAAGGCCAAGGACTTGAGGCTTCGAGGCCAAGGCCAAGGACTTCAAAATGTGTCCTCGAAGACTTCCTCGAGGCCAAGGACGTCCTCGAGGACTCCACCTCTGCTTGTCAGCAAAAACGCTTTAACTTGTTTAAGCAACAACGTCTTTCGCTGCAAATCTTTTGGCTCCCCACTGCTACCGCATATTATGAGTAGAATTAAATTCTTAGGGTAGAAGATTTTAATTTTAAGTAACCGGCAACCTGTATTTTTTTTCAATAATATGTAGTACATCTATTTTTTAAATTATATTCTTTCGAGCAAAAGAAAAGTTGCTTTTAAGTTGTTAAGAACCCACAAAATGAAATGACAATGAATTACTTTGTGGAATTTAGTAATTCAAAATCACTTAGTTAAAAAAACTGTTTTTTCGAAAATCTTTTTTGAGTCTGATTTAATTTAAGTCTGTAAGTCATAATTATACCGGAAATTCTTTAGCGCCAGCTTTGTTGTGTTGGCTTGTGTTGCATTATTGGTGTGTTAAAAGCAAAGTTGTAAATAACCCGACAGGTACAAGGCCTAACCCGAAAACATAAGCACGAACGTGGAAAGTAAATTGAAGCCAAAATCAGGTCCAAAAAAGTCAAATGATTAGGTTAGATCTAAAAAAATATGTGGGGCTATGGGGGGTTGTAACATGGCTTGTTACGTGAGGAAATTTTTATCAATGCTCAAGATTATAACTTTGCAGAGAGACTTTAAGCTATCATCTAAATTAAGCAAAGTGCTTAAGTGCATAAATACAGTAGGTACCAAATATATTCAACCCTCTATTAACCAGACTTAGTAGCTTAAAAAATATTTTTCTGTGATTTAATGCCACTGCATAGGTTTAAAAAGTAATTTAAGCGGAAAAAAATTTGGGAGGGGAAGCACAGACATCAAAATAGTAAAAAATTGCTGCAGATATGCAGCTTTTTTATTGTTGCAGATATGTAGAAAAATTGTTGCAGATATGCAGATATGCAGCAGATACGACCATGAAATAGCAAAGATTTTGAGTTCAAGCGCTCCCTGGTTAGAGCAACATAAAAAATAAAGATGCAATCGCTATACCATTCTACAATAACTTTTTTAATTTCAATAAACGTCACCATAGACAAGTTTAGCTCGGCAAAGAGTTGATGAGTTGAACCCAACCAAAATTTTGCAAAAAAATGTTTGCTTATATTTACTGTGTTTACCAATGTAGCAGATATGCTACATGAAAATTGCGTAACTTATTACAAACTTTTGTCATTATGTTGTGAAAAATCTATTCATTTTGGAATATCCTTTTGATATTACAGTCTTGAACTAACAACCATTACAAAATTTATATCTGCAACGAGGTTTTCAGAATTGCGAAACAAAATTGCCAAAACTCGCTTATGGTGGAAGAGCTTGAGGCAGCCATCTTGCGAGTCGCATCACAACAATGACTTGAAACCGTTACCGTTCATTATTGCCTTTTATGACAACAAACTAAAGAAAAAAAATATTGCAAGCAAAAAAATGAAAAAATAATTTATACAGTACTTAGTGCTACCAATGGCCAACAAAATGCTGTAGCCTAATACTACAGCGGTTAATAGAGAGTTTTAATGAGGGACAAGTCGGAAAAAATTATCCTTTTCTGCATACCACTCTTACATGAGCATAACATTATTTTCGAAGTAGGAAAAACGCCAATTTATGATTTTCAGATCTTTAGTTAAACGTTTCAAATTCACCCAGCTCTCTAATTTATCTAGTTCAAACTTGTAAATTAAAGAACACGTGCATGTTATCCACACGCAATACCATTATTTATTGGATACAAGCAAAAATAAAAAATAAAAAAACGAGAAAAAATCTCCAATTAAAAAAATTCCTCATTCACAACTATTCAGGTTGGGGGTTTGCCATACCCTAAACGTTGTGTTTAACCCTTTGTGACTCAACCTTTTTCACGACATTGACTCCTCAACGGCAGAGCTTCTGAAGCGCACCGTATTTTATGAATAATAACTCAAAACTACATAAGTTTTAAATTTCAAAATTTCACCCCGTGGTAGAGCATACACTTCTCTTTTAGTAGAGCATTAACAACTATGGAATTTATTCTGGAAAGTTAATGAAATAAACATTTTATTCAAGGTGGTCAAGTTTCTGAGTTGTAGCGCTTGGTTGTACTGAATTGCAGTTAGGCATGAAATGCTGTTACAGTATAATGGCTTCGCTGTGGGAAAACGATAACGGTAGTAATTAGGATAATGATGACGCACAGTCGTACTCAACCACGCACAAGCGGGTCTGTGATGACGTAACGAATGATACGTAGTTTGTTACTATGCGATCAGCTTTATTCACGTGAATGGATATTTGGTAAAATTCTATTATAATTAGTAAAAACCATCATTAATAATTGCGAATAACAAGTTTTAGAACAGAGTTTCGCAAAACTAAGTACTTTTTTTGTGAACACGCAAATTATTGGCTATAAAAATACAGCAGTGATAAATTGCAAATTGACAGCAATTATTTTTGAAGTTTGGCGTATTTCTATATTTTTGCTTTTCACTTAATCTCGAAAACAGTAGAAACAAACGTTTGCAGCAAAAAAAACAAGCTATTTTTCTGTGCAAAATTTGTAATTTTACTTATGACAACGCAAAATAATTTATGCAAATGTTTTGCGATAATTAATTGTTTTTTCTTGTTGTTATGAAGAAGACGATTGCTATATGAACAAATCGTAAATCATTAAAATGTATTCTTATTTGTACCCGTTACGGCATTATTTGAACTTTTTTCCGAGCGTTTTTGGCTAATAACTCCATTACGATGACGATGTTGCGGTTTAATCTACAATGTTTATGTGTAAACTAAAATTGGGGTTGTAGTTTTTCTTATTATGCTGGAAACTTTGGCAGCTTTGAGGAGTTTTCGTCAAGATTTGCCCAAACACCTGTGGCTCAAACTAAATTAACATTGAATATTGAATTTTTTATCACTTAATTCGATGTCATGTAGCTGATAGCTCAAGCATCAATCAATTGGTAAAGTAACCTAAGTTCAAAATTTAATCAAAATTAGATTGGCTTTGCATGTCGTTTAAAGATGCAATACAAAAGAAATTCAGGATTTAACAATAGAAACACTAATTAAAATCATATCGCGGAGTTTTCAAAAACAATGGGCAATTACTGTACAATTAATGATAAAAAAAACAAAACAGTATATTATTATTGTAGAAGCTTGATTTGTTATATTCAGCCACTTATTGGTTGGTATTTCTCAATTTAGGATTGAAGCACAGTTTGGCTGCATTGTGCATAGTTAGCCATACAAAATCAAAGAAATTAGTTTGGTTAAGTATAATTATTGTTACAGTATATGATTTTAGGAATTTTTTATTGCACCCTGGCATTGCACAAAACGAGCTGCATCAGAACAAGCTTCCGAGAAACGCGAAAGAATGAAGCGTCGTACAATATTGCTATTGCTTTTATCATATTTGCAAACTTTGCACCAGAAATTTAAAATTTACGAACAACTGCGTAGTGCGTACTAGTAGAATAAAAAGTAAAATATACACTACATTACAAACGAACAGGTACCGGTATTCATATTGGTTTTTACTCTTGTCTAATGCTGTAGAATAAAATTACATACAACACTGACACACAAAACAGTCTCTCGTTGCTAGAAGAAAATGAGCCATAAAAAATTTTATATGGTTTTGGCTAACCGGTGATAGGTTGCGTAAGCTACAGCATTAGTGTTTTGCAGTACTTAGTGAATAAGGATAATAGCTACTGTATGAATAGATCATAAATAATATGAAGTTTACCAGATGATTATTTACACTAAAGCAGCGCCATTACTCAATGCTAAAAGTTTGTCGCATGATACATTTTTTAATTGCAAAACCCTTGTTATATTGATATCTCCGAAAATCGTTAACAAAATATCGGCTAAATACAAACATTTCGTTTAGTTTTCAGGCAGACGCTAAATATGTTCGACTGTTGCAAAACTTATGACTTGAAATACACGCTTGAAATAATGCTGTGCAGAAACGAATGTAAGATTTACGAAAATCACAAGTACCTTTACGTGCTAACTCAAATTTTCATCAAAACTTATTTCGCGGAGCTGAAAATAGTTATGATGTCACAATAAAAGTAGATTCTGATTGCAGGAACTGGTATTTTTTTCAATTTTATTTTTGTATCAGTCATGCCAAAAATTATTTCCTGCCATTGTTTGCGTCAACACAATTGGTAAGAAAACACAAATCATTACTTCTCGTACTGAAAATTAGAGCGGAGGTTTTCAAACCACATTATTACGTGTTTAAAAGCAGTGCTGCATGCATGATTGGTGGCCACAAGTTTGGCACTGATTTAAGACAATTAAGTTCACTGTGATTTTTATCTGAGTTGTTTATAATCAATGTTAAAAAACAGTAGATTTTCTAATTGACAGTCAGTGATTGCTGAAGTGTCTCAGTTGCATTAATATGTAACATATTTTTGCTTTTTACATATTCTAAACATACGCATAAGTATAATGAGCACAGTATAATAAACGCAATAATAATAGCTACAATAACATAATTTTGCTCTAGAAGACAACTTTACTTTTTTCACTTCTAGCGATTCAGAAAACTGTTATCTACATATTCCCCACTGTTACAAACGATAAAGTTTTTATAACCAGGTCTTGCGAAATGTGTCAGTTTGCCAAACCGTTTCTCCTTAAAGCTTAATTCTTAAATTTGAAGATCTGCTAAGACTTGTCAATCAGAACCGTTTTGTATTTTCTGTAGGGCAACGATGTGTAGTATTGTAGCCAACTTCAATAACGTGTAGAAGAGCTATGCCAAACTCTCTCAATCCCTTTCTCCTTCTGATAGCTGAACGCTTGATTCACTAATTTTTAATGGAATGTATTATTATGTTGAATAAATAAAAGCACAGAAAAAACAAAGTAGTCTCAAGTACGATGTAAAGACCAGTTCAGTGCCTTTCTTCCAATCTACAAGACTGTTCCCTCACAGTCAATAGTCAAATCCATAAACAAGAATGAAGAGGAAGGGAAGGGATTGCAAAATGCAATTTACCCAAGTTAAGCAGCTTTTAACACGTATCACCAAAAACTGACACTGTTCACTTGATTCATTTTTTGTCACTACTGAGCTCCCAGGCTCCAAGCACGTTTAAATAGTTCCAAGCTGTAAAAGCACATGGAATCGCCTTTGTCTAGTATCAAATGCTGGAAATTAACAAACAAAGGCTGTCAGCTGCCAGTCTGGACCCATCTCGAAAAACAAATAATGCACGAAAAGAAACCTTCTAAAACAACGATTCTAAAATACGGCCTTTGAAAATGCACTAATTAACAGCTTATCTTCAGCAAAGGATAGTAATTACTCGGTAATTTAATTTAAACCCCGATTAGACAATGACAAATAATCTTTTCAATTTAAGTCACAAGATTGCAAAATCCAATAATTATTCAGACACAAATGCACAAACAAAGATTTAAAATTGGGTCATCAGTCACTACTTGAAAAGCAGGGCAGATTATTTTGAATGATTTTAACACCCATATCATGCTTTTACTTAAGTGCTTTTTAGCTTCGTCGCAATCTGAAAACACCGCAAACACAGACCAGTGCAATTGATTACAAAAATGTTTTCCGAATTTTTACACAAAACCATTAATAAGAATAACAAGTTAGTAAAATTGTTAGATGTGAGTTTTATTCTTTTATGCTGCAGGTGAAAGCGGTAATCAGCAGAGTGAAAATTATTGCTTTGTTCTGAGAAAATAAACACACTGACTCGAGATTACGCTAATAGTGTTACAATGCAATGATGGTTAATTGTCCAAAAATGTTGCTTGCTGAAAACAAGAGTTGGTCTCAAACCGATGAACACTGCAAGTTTTTGAATAACATCGCTTTTTATGCCAAACTTTCCGGCGGTTTTCGGGTCTTAAAACCAAAGTCACGTGACTAATTGCGTCAAAATTTGGTTCAAACATACAACTCATTAATCTCAAACTGTTGTCGAAATTTCATGTAACTAGACCGAATCGTTTTTGAGTTGTAAGCAAAAGACTAAAACTTCGCACTTATTAGTTTGAAAATGGCCGAGTAAAAACAAAAGGAACAAGCGACACAAGCGTCGGTCGTTCCAATTACCTAGAGATCTTCACCTATTTCGTGAACCAAACAGTCTGCTAATTGTGGTAGTCCAGCGTAAGAAAGAAAAACTTTCAAACAAAATCTCTAAAAGAGTGCTTGCAAACGTACATACATACAATTTTTTTTTTTTTTTGAGATAACAGAGATAACAAAAACAAAAAAATTAACATAATATACAGTAATAAGCAATCTCGACGGAGACTGCGATGTGACCGTTCAAGGTCTTCGCGTCAAGAAAGTATTTATACTGTGTAAATTGTGCTTGGTTGATACACAAAAAAGAATGAACAAACAGACAAACAAAGTTCATTGTTTCGATTTCAGCCGCACAATCAGAACAAAATGACATATAAACAAAAGCAATGCATTAACACTTATGCTTAGGGCAAGGTAGTAAATCGGGCAGAGCTTTTCCACTTGTAGGCCGTTTGCTGTAAATTCTAGGACGCTTAAAAATCGAGTTTGTAAAAAAGTTAGAGTGGCAAAAAAATTTTGATGCAGATAGACATGCATATTTTCATCCTCAGAGGTTTATATAAAAAGTTCTCCAAAAATTACCCTGCAGTTTTCGAGCAAATGGGGGGTAAAGTTGGGGGTTTTCAAACTAAAAATTACATATTTTCCGCATAATGTGCAAATTTATATTCTTTTATCGTTTTTATTTGCTTATTTTGACAACTTCTCAGATGCGCAAATGTCTAGCTTGTTTTTAAAGTGAAATTAAACAATCCTCCCTAGCGCTCTTCAGCACTACTAACGGCGAAATGCTTCTTTTGTGTTTATTTAAGCTTTTATTAATTTTCTCCTTAATTTTTCAGTGATTAACCATCGATAGGAGTGTACTTCATTTGTTTGAACGAACAAAAATGACATAAACTTTCCGAAAGCATTGGGCTGCAGATAAAATTCAAAATAGATTTATTTTGGGGCCTTGTTTGACTGGAAAACAGTCAATAAAAATCAATAAAATTAACTACAAAAACAAACTTGTTTCAAATGCTTGTTAAATATTTAGAATAAGCATAATCTTATAACTGCACAAATATAAACAGGATTTTTGATGAGGGTACTTTTGAAATGACGTAACCAGTCAATGATGACGTCACCAAATAACGTAACGAATGAATAAAACATCACAACAAAAATTGCAATGTGAAGTTTTTGTCTACATTTTGCAAAACCACAATACTTTTTGAGTTGCTGAAAAGCAAAATCGCATTTTTTGGTAAAAAATAATTTTTGATGGGTAATTGGGTATGCTAGGTGAATTCTAACCCCAGAGTGCATCCGAAGCAAGTAACAATTGAATAATAAATTAGAACACTTTTGATTACTTAGGAAACCGCAAAAAATAAAGTAAAATATGCTGGTTGCCGGTGATGTCTTAAGCTTCAATAATGTTTGGAGAAATCAAAACTTTTTTTATCATATCATTGATCACATTGATACAAATTATTTTAATTGTCGTGGTCATTAATCATCCCATTCAAGTTGCATGTTACGCGGTCGATATTTGAAGCAGACCTGAAGTCGAGGACACAATACTCAACGCCAAGGACTGAAAAAAAAAATCCAAGACGAAAACCAAGGACAGACTTTTCGAGTACAGACCCTCTCGAGGCCAAGGACAGAATTGGTCGAGGCCAAAGCCAAGGACCTAGGACAAAATTTGAAAAAAAGCTATGGTCAGCAAATTTGTTACTGTTTTTAGGCGCGAAAGTGTAAGACATTGCATTTCGACATTACAAGTTTTTCATGATGATTTGAAAATGGTAGTTTCTAAAAAAAACAAATGTTATTTTGAAGTTTTACGCGTTAGCAGCAATTTTGATTACGTTCCATAACGGTATCGTGGTAATAAAACAATTAAGACCGTTACGCGAAATGATAGTAACTAACTTCTTAACATAGAAACGGTCAATTTTAAGACCTTAACTTCATCAGTTAAAACCTCAGTGCAAACGTTCTCTGAGTGATTATGGATCCCATATTCCCACCGTTTTAGGACTTTTTCCAAAACAACCTTTATTGTTTGAACGACTTGTTTTCGCAGATTTTTAAAAATGATATCTTAGTTTTTGAATATTGTATAGCGACTATACGATATTATTATCTCAAAGTATTGCAAAATAGAGTAAACTAATTTATGTTTTTAAAATGAATTAAGGTACCGTACCCGGTATTTGCAAGCTCAAGTCCTAGGAAAAAACGGGGTTCTGGGGGCGAGGGCAAAGTCCACATGCCTCCGTTGAACAATTATTTTAGTGACTTTTTTTAATAAAAAAACAATTTTTGTGATTTTGAAAGAAGTGAAACAATTAGATTTTTAAAGCAATTTTAAAAAAGAAAAGATCGGTAACGTAAAAGTTAAGTTGAAAAACTTTAGTTTTATCCCATTTTTCCCAATCCTAATTTTAATTAAACTTTTTTTTACGTTTTATTACACATGATATCTTTCTATAGCTCATTAATTGCCAATCGATGAATGAGGGCACGCGTTTCTGCCGCCAAACGTCACATTGTAAAATTTAACAAAAGGTATGTAATGGCAAAAATAACATGAGAATCTTAGCAGGGCTGTATCAAGGAGGAAGGCTTTCAAGAGATTTGCAATTTGTCCGGGATCGCCTCTTCCTCTGAAAAGCTCACAATTGTACAAACGTAAAAATAATGAATCATTATTTTTTTCGAAAAAGGCCAAAATTTTTCATGGGAGCTTCTCCTCATCTTAATGACGTCGTGTGAAAAATTGATTGACTGCAGCGCACATCTTTCCAGCCATTCAAACAATTATAGTTACATTTAATTTCACGCTCACATTTTTAACTCCCCATGTAGCCTTTTTTTTTTGATACAGTATAGTTTATTACTTGTCGAGAACAGAGGTGGAGTCGAGAACACAACGTTCGAAGCCAAGGCCCATGATACAAAAAAAATCCGAGATCAAGGCCAAGGGCTGACTTCTCGAAGCCTAGGACAGGAATGCTCAAGGCCAAGGACACAAGGCGCAGGTGTTCTCCAAAACGAAAAAAAAAGGTCTTCACGCGAGGAAATGCCGATTTTCAAGGTAAAGTGAAAAAAGCTCATGGCCATGGCCCATTTTCAACGATTCAATGTCATCGGCCGAGAGCAGGGCATTTTCGAGGACTTGCAGGCTTCAAGGCCAAGGATTTGACCTTCGAGGCCAAAGCCAAGGACTTCAAAACGTGTCCTCGAGGACTCCACCTTTGTTATTTGGGATTCCCTGCGGCGATTTTCAACGCAAAACTTGCTCAGCAAATGTGGCTTTTTCCCAAATCACTTAAAAGTGATTAGAGCGCTGTTCTTTGTTAAATAAAAAAAATCTTCGCAATTTTCGCTCGCATGTGTTTAGAACAAGGTGGCTTTCTCAAGATAAGTTTTGTTAGTTATATCACGGATACACTAACATACTCTGTTTAATGTGCTATCCCTGGTACAGGCGCGTAGCCAGAAATTCGCAATGGGGGAGCTGTTTTGGGGGTCTGGGGGCGGATCCCCCAGCCGCTGGAGGTCAAAAGAGGTCTGGGGGCCAAGCCCCCAGTCGCCGGAGGCACGGGGGTCTGGGAGCAGAGCCCATAGCACTTGATAATTTTGCATTTTTTTACAAAAATAACTTAAATTTAGGGCTATTTTAATAAAAAATAATGCTTTTAAAACGTGGTATAGAAATTGGCAGTGCAACATGATTCAACTGGTTGCATTAATGGGCTATGTGGGAGGTGGCTAATGATAACATTGTAGTTCTCTTGTTTACATGCTGGTAAATCATAAAATCTTATTATTCAATAAAACTCACACGGAGTAATCTATTTCGTCTATATCTTGTAAAGGAAAATAATCGGGTGGGGATGATGAAAAGATATTTGAGAGAAATGATTGGTAATTTATTAGCTCTGAATAGTCCCCCTCCCTTTATTTCTGAGTTTATAATATATTTGTTGAAAAAACCTATGTTTGGCGTTTTTACTCCAGCGATCAAATTTGATTGTTTATTTTTGGGCATTTTTCAAAGTTTCATTAATTTGTGACTTTAATTTTTGACAAATTAGCCCCCCCTGAGAATATGTTTCTAAAGATGCTCTAAATCACTTTTTAGTTCATTCCAGCTCAAAAAACAGTCTCAGAACAGCTAAAAACGTGATATTTTTCTTATTCTGCGTTTTGGTTGACAAGCCAATGGGGGAGGCTATAGGACCCCCCCCGCTTCCCACTGGCTACGCTACTGCCGTGGTAACTGTATTATATTTCATTATCACGCATATATACTTTTTTCCGAGTCCACATTTTGATAAGCACGATCATGAGTTAGCATTAGCAACTCAAAAATGTTTGTGTCTGGACCACGGATCCTTTGTTATGGGCTCTTGATGGTTTTAGGGCTTTGCGATTTGTACCACTCGCACCGGAAATATTAGCAGAAATGAAAATAACAATTCTACACTGCCTTTTGCCCCTCATTCTCCGATTAAAGCTTTCACACAATGCCATTTAAAATAAGGTTGACTATGACTTGGCAATCACAATATATGATATTTTTCAAATAAGGAAAAAAAATGAATTGAAAAGCTAGAATTTTGGGATATTTTTTGTTTGGTTATTTTCCTTTTTAACCAATCAAAAAATAATGCTGTCCTCGAGCCGAGAACAGGACATTTTCGAGGACTTGTATGCTTCGAAGCCAAGGACTTGAGGTTTGAGGCCAAGGACTTCAAAATGTGTCCTAGAGGAATCCACCTCTGATTTAAAATTTATTAAACGAGTGCTACTTGGCTAAAATTGAGATAGCGTTGAACAAAATCTCAAATGACAAGTCGCAGTGTCTTCATGGGAGTTGGGTCTAGAAGTACAAATCCATTCTATGTTATCGAGGAGCCTGCACAACAAATTTAAAAATAAATTCCAACTACTGCACCCACTTAATCAGTTTAAGCTAGCATAGTAAGAAAACTAACATTTAAATCAGTGTAGCCTACCTCAGGACCTGATTCAAAGCAGTTTTTAAAAATTTGTTGAAGGGAAAGTCCCCGAGTAATTCTATTTTATGATTGGTCGATTCCGGTTGTCTAATTGTATTCATCCGCATTTTAAATGCCAAATTTATGTCAAATTTAAAAAAATACTGCTGGAAAATAAGGGAAGAACTTTTGCATGTGAGTTTGTGAGATAAAAATCAATGTATTTAAGCAAAAAATAAGTTGCCACTCAAATTTTTTTACAAGGTGAACGCTAGAATTTACAGCAAACGGCCTATTGGGTTCAGGCCGGATTTCGGCTTACGTCAGACTGGCAAAATACCGGGCTTAATATATTGACTTGTGTTTTCGCCTTTTAGATGTTATAGCGTAATTCAAATAACTTTGCAACAATTAAAGACGACTTTGTTTAAGCATAAATGCGATTACCATTCCACAATTATTATCCTTACGTCACAATTTATCAGCAATGAGCAGCTGGATTAGGAGCAATAACCGTATACATTTTTAAATCTACTAATTTTTTTCGGGCCTGGTTTTGGTTTCAAAACACTTTTCTGGTTTGGCTCATACTTGTCGGCCCGTTTAAAACTTTGGTCCAGGGAGCACCGAAAAACTTTGCAGTTTTAAAATCAAGATGCCCCCAGGCGATTTAGCCGTTAAACAACAAAGATCTCAAAAAGTTGATAAAGCAGAACAGAAATAAAAGTGATGCATTCTTTTCTACGAAGCAGCCACAATCATCCGAAGCGTCGAAGAGCTCATGCCTTACAATGGGTACAACTTCAGCCTACAGTTTGCTTATTCCTAATTCAAATTAGTTTCAGAAGGTGTAATAAATATAATCCATTAATTACGTCAGCTGAATCCAATGAAAGACTATTGATGAAAAGTGATTAATAAACAGCAGCGACTATTTCACCGAAAAATTTCAAGTTAGAAAGAATAAAAAGAAAATGACGAATTTTCATTCGCCATTTTTTATTTGCGTTTTTTAGGCCAAATTAGGTTGGAGATAAGATTTGAGATTTAGAGTATACGGGTATAAATTTGCGTCGGAAATAATAAAAAACTACATAAAAATTTCTTGTGAAATAGTTTCTTTTATAATAAATTTATCGCATTTTGGACAGAATTGAACATAAAGTGTTCTAGCACACCTAACAAATACATTAGTTGCACTTAGACTACGTCAATAAAAAAAAGATTAAAAAAATCTATTGGGAAATAAAGTTTCAAACAACAAATTGCTTGAAAATCCACAGATTATAAACCTATACAGGTTTGGATAAAGCTACTGTAACTGACGATAAATATACGAAAAAGATCGATTTTGATGTGGCAAGTCTTAAACTTTTTGTTAGTGTAGTTGTAATTGTTCAAATTCTGTGTACAAACAAATTAATTATCATAGCTTTTATAAAGTACAGTATCTAGTGCTGCTTCGTGCTCCAGTAAAGCATGCAATGTTTTTGCTTATTGCATTTTATTTAAAGTACTTACAGTTTTTTGTAATTAAAATTTAGAAATTCAGTCCAACATTTTTTATTTGTATATTGAAAATTAAACTCTAAGCTCAAATTGGTTTCATGTATGTTTGTTTTCTTTTCTTAAACAACAATTTTGCTTTCCTTCTTTTTAGTTATAGTTCTCGTTTTCTTATCTTCAACATTGCGTAAACAAAATTGATTGATTCCGTGAATTCGTTTGGGGTTAAATGCCTGCTAGATAATGAATCCAGTTAAAAAAATGATTCGTAAATAATATCGTTTCTTTCCAAAATTCTGTGCAATTATAGCATATAGCTTTTAAGGGAATATAGTGACTTTCTACAACGAATATATACGTGTTAACAAAAGCACATTAAGAGATGCAGTCTCGCCTATAAAGTTGTTGGGCAGCGTAACATAGTTATCATGCTAAGAAAATTTTTTCTGAAAAAATTTAATCGCACCAGTGCGCAGAGCTTCCGTATAACCTCTCTATAAACTACATTAAAACAAACAATGGTATCCTCAACTGACTTAACTTACTCATTATTAAAGTATGGTCAAAGCATTTTTAATTATTTTTTAACCAAAAACTAAAGTATAAAGTTGACCGACCTTACCAAAATTTTGATCGTACTCGCATATTTTATTTCAGTGCTGATACATAGGACGTTATTGGTGTCTCTTGTTTAATTTTTAGCCCCATCATTGTCTTGTTTAATTTTTGTGTAAAAACAAGACAATTTTAAGTAGAAATTCGAGCTTGACGTCTTATAGGAGTTCAAGCGTGTGGCAAAACAAAATAACACTGTACTGAGTTGTTCGGATGAAATATCCAAACAACAAAATTTGCTGGAAACCGCAGTAGATGAGCATGTTTAACGTAAAAATATTTAGCTTTGTTTTTTTTTCACATTAATGAGCAACTAACACGCAAAATTGAAATAAGTCTAGTATGAAGTCATCAAAACCATCTACACTGAGATGGTCATTTCTTTTACTGTAAATAGTTGCACCAATCTTGGATATCATCTCATAATAGACTACAAGCAAAAAAAATAAATTTTATGAATGGTTTTGATACCCCAAACTAATCATGTAAGTTTAGATTGCAGCCAAAGCCTGATGTGACGTCTTACATCATTTAAGCAATATGAAGCTGAGAGCCAAACAGATATGACAGTGTACCGGCAATACAGCAATTTGTTGATTATGCCAACGTTTTCTATGTTTGCATTATGAAGGATTATTTTGGCGTTTAATACTGTTTGTAGCTATTTTTTTGTCGGCAGCGTGGCCTAAAAGGTAAAGGCGCCGTTTTCACGACAACCCTGATTGCTGATCTCGCCTCAACCTGCACCCAGGTCACGTTGTTGCGTCATTGGATAAGATGCTTTACGATGCTTATCTCTGTTTGGTGGCTTTGAACAAGCTGCAAATTCAATGGATATGAGTTCAAAAAAATCGCGTCTGACTCCGTCCGGAGACAGGAAGTTAAATGCAACTATCAACTATAACAGGGCTGCCCAACCTTTTTTCTGCTACGGGCCACATTTAGGGGAGAAAAGTTATGCGGGCCACATGCATTTTTACCAAAATTAAACTCCAAATAATTGCAAGTTTGTTGTACAAAATCGGTGCTCACTTTGGCCAGTATTTCGGGTATCCGTCCCCAAAAGTAAGCGAAGACCAAAAAAAAAAAAAAAAAAAAAGGTCTTGGTCGCAAATCGGTGCTGACTTCGGTCAGTATTACGAGTATCTGTCCCCAAAAGTAAGTGAAGACCAACAAAAAAAAAGGCCTTTGCCGCAAATCCGAACTGATTTCAGAAAAATCAAACAGAAGAAGGTTTTGGTTTAGACCTTTTTGCTTGCCAGAAAACGCTATGTAAGCCTTTCCATGAGGAAATCAACCTCGCAAAAAGACCTAGCGGGCCACACAAAACAGCTTCGCGGGCCATGGGTTGGGCAGCTTTGAACTACAACTATCACTGCATTTTGACGTTAGAAGACTAATTTATTTTTGATGTTAAATCTTAAAAATATGTAAATTTTTATATTGCTTGCGCTTGAAGTTAGCCGATAAACTCAAAATTGTAGCCTATGGTGCATTTATCGCAAATTTGGAAGTTTGCTGTAAAAAGAACTTAGTTTAATCGAAAGTTTTGATAATTAAATTGTATTAAAATGTGATAACATGACACAGTGCACGTCAAAAATCAGAATTCAAAACCCTAATCTGTTTTACCCGTAATCGGGATCATCCGGGGTATCTGATGAAAGTAACACAGAGTTTAAAATCTAAAATTTAAAATCTAATAATTTAAAAATCAAATATAAAAATTAAAATTGTTCCTTGTTCCGGTATCGAGGCCATTTCCGGCTTCTGGCTAGCTTCAAGTAAACCAACTAGCGGAGAAAACTGAGTTCGAACTAAAACTAAAACGGAATTAAATTAAGTTCGAACTAAAACTAAAACCTAAAACGGAAAACTAAAACCGAAACTGAATCTGGCAGTGTTAAAATGTGTGTTGATATGGTTGCACGTCTTGCGCGTGCGTGTAACTTGATATTCCTAAAAGATTTTCTGTTGACGTCAAGGGAGTCTTTGTTTCGCTTATAATCTATGATAAGATATCTATAAGATTAGTTCAAACAGTTACAAGTGACGAATTAAATTCAAAGAGTCGCAAGATAACGAGAAGATGACATTGTTTCACTGTTCATGAAATGATGAAAACAAAAATAGTAAAAAAAAATATTATTTCAAGTCTAATCTTTCCTATTCCTAAAGTCTTCTCACACTTACCAGAAAGCATATCTAAAACTTGCATGTGACAAACTATGAAAATTCGAAATTGCTTAAACACGTAAAATAAATAAAAGATATCGAAAATTAGGATTTAGAAAATATAGAAACTTTCTAATTGACTCCAATTAGAATGTGACAAAGCCTATAATTCAGCAAACGAAAAGTAAATTTTAGTAAAGAATTACTTAAACTTACTGAAAAGATGCAAAATTATTTTGTTTTTTACCAAAGTCTCTGTAAAATACAAATCAAGAGAAGGTTTTTTTGAAATCACTTATTCAGTGCTAGTGCGAAAATCATTCCGTTCCGTCAGATACCATACTTAATCCGCTGCTTAAAACTATGGAAGTTTGCTCTGAATATTTAAATCAAAATTAAAGCTTAACAGTCAAGGCCGTTTTTGCGGGGGCCCAAATAGATCATGCCTTTTTAAAGAGCAAAGGATTTTGTTAAAGCCAAAAATATGATTTTGTGTGAAACTGTGCTTTTTATTTTAAATTCAGCTTACTGTAATTTCGAACTCTGGCTTTACATTTTATTCAAACTTTGACCTAGAAACAGCTAATTATTTGAGGCAAAACAAGCGCTTTTAGTTGTTTTGAAAGTGCGCATACAGACATCCTTTTGTTTTTTAAAGATTTAACTGCGCAGAACAGAAACAGCTTTGTCTAGTTACTTCGTGAAATATCTAAAATGAAATCTGCTGTGAAACTAAATGTGACGTCATCTCTGCGTTGTTTAAAATTGCAATTCTCGCAGTTTAAACAGTTTTCGGTGTTACGCTAGTATCAGCAGTGCTGTGCAGGGGTGCCGGAACGTCAGAAGGGCAAGGGGGGCAGCTTTTTTAAAGGGCATTTTCAATGTACAGTCATTACTACTAACATTGTAGACATACGGTCAAACATTAGTACACTTTACCAAAGCCAGGGTACTGAGTACATCGGATAAAGACTAAAAACAACAACAAACAAACTATCAATTAAATTAGGGCCGATTTTGCCGCAGAATGCCATTGGCGGTTTGGGAGCAACGCCCCCAACATCCGGAGGCAAGGGGGTCTGGGGGCGGAGCCCCCAGCACTCGGAGATTTTGCAATTTTAGTGCAAAAATAACTTAATTTTGAGCCTATTTTGGGAAAAATTAATGCTTTTGAATTGTGGCTTAGAAACTAGCAGTGAAAAAATTTGATTAAACTGGCTGCGTAAATGAGCAGATTGGCTATGAGAGCGGTGGTTGATGGTAAAATTTAAAGCCTTTTTATAACAAACTGGTGAACCTTAAAACAAAAAAAATTCCACCTTTAAACTAAATCGTCTGCATCTGCAAAACAAGATAATTTTGGAGAAGATGTTTATTCCCACCACATCCCAGCATCCCCATTTCTACCGAGTATTTTACTGTTTAGTGTGGACAAAAAATGGATGTTGCCCCAGTTATTGCAATGAATTTTATGTGTTAAAAGTTTTTTTTTGTATTTTTCCGGTTTGAGCAGGGGGTCCGGACCACTTGGATTTGCCACTGGTAACGTCAGCTTCGATCGTTCCAACTATAGGGCTACAAACAAAGTTAAAAAATTGATTGCATTGTACATGATAGAGTAATGCTGAGGCCTACAGACATAGGATCCTTGAGTTCTTAACTTGAAATTTTGTAGCACCCTACAGTATATTTTCATAGCGTCAGTTTAAGCTAATGAAACTAAATCGGGGGTCACAGTTCACAGGCTAACCAAATGCATTCCACAAAATTGCCCACTTCTTTTACCGGTACGTTATTTAGAAATCATTTAACTCACGCAATTTGTGATCAATGATTCCAATGAACTTTTTAGCACCAAATTTATGGAGAGTAATTTTGTTTATAATAAAAGATACTTTTTTCACAAAATAAAAATTGCAATGTCTTTTGTATCGACAAAATTTTTTTTTTCGTTTTATTTTTAGAAAGGGCTCTGTTGGTTGACAAAGCACTAAACTTTCATTCCTCAAATGCTTCTTGTAGCTACAGTACGCTTTTGCGTGCCATCAGTTTAAACTGACGCTAGGAGGATATGAGATAAGTTTCATCCAGTTGATCAGCTTTCATGAGCAAGCTAAAAAAACGTACAGTTTAGTATAGCCGACTGCAAATTGCTACTAACGTTCTACTGTGTTGATTGCTGCCGTGCACAATTGGGTTATTTGTCAGATCTATTGTTCACAAACGATTAAATTATCTGGCAGATCTATTGCAGAGGTAGCAACAGATCCGGAGCGGACCAGATCGGACCCGGATCTTACTGTTTTTTGCGAATCCAAATTGGATCCGGATCCAGTTTCATTAAAAGATGCGAATCCGGACTGGATCGGATCTGAATTTGGCTTTGCCCCTCCAAATAATTTGGGGACAAGATCAGCACTACTTTCCGCAGAGAACTTTTTTTCTTTTGGTCTCCACCTGAATTTTGGCAGAAAAAATGCCCCAATTTTCAGTGGAAAGTTTTTTAATTTTTTTGGTCTTTACCTAAATTTTGGGCAAAAAAACGCCCCTATTTTTAGTGAAGACCTTTTTTTTACTTTTTGGTATTCAACTGAATTTGGGCAGAAAAAACGCCCCAATTCTAAATGATGACCTTTTTGCTTTTCTTTGATCTACTTTTGGTTTTTGCAGATATAAACAAAGTGTAGTTGTATGCTGGCAAATTCGGATCTGATCCGGATCTCAGAGTTTAAAAGATGGCGGATCTGGATCTCTTCTTGTTGGATCCGGATTGGTTCAGATCTTTAAATTTGTATATCCGGCCACCTTTGATCTATTGTTCATTAACAATTGAATTTATTCTGCATTAGATAAGCAAGCTTTTTGATTAGCAGGCGTTTGCTTTGTTATTGTCGTACTGAAATGAAAAGAGCAGCACTGCCCCCCTTGCCCCTTCTGGTAAAAGGGCAGGGGGGCAGATGCCCCCCCGTTCCGGCACCACTGGCCCTGTGCAATTAGTAGCTTGCTTTAATTTGATCAACATTTTGTTAGTGCTTTTGTTACTAGTAAGACTTTGACTTTGCTATTGTATTATTTATATTGCAGATTATACTTATGCAGTATTCTAAGTTGATTAAAGCTATATTACACTGTTACAGTAATTTGCAATTTAATGACAATTTAATCTACGTAAAATAATGGAGAAGTTAGTGCTGCCAAGCAGATTGAACATAGATCCTGATTCTAATACAGCAGCGAAATAATGAAAGCACTCGGTGAAGAATTTTGAAAATTGTATTGAAGTTCTCACTGAGGCCCTGCCAGCTGCACAAAGAGGTGCCGGTGTTAATAAACTGAGAGTTCTTGCTAACTGCGTGTCTCATCAAGTATGCGATCATGTTGACGAATGTGAAACGTACGAGGCTGCAATTGAAATCTTGAAATCTCTTTTTGTGAAAACTTTTAATACCATCTTGGCAAGGCATTTGCTGGCCACAGCGAAACAAGAGCCAGACCAATCGCTTGACGATTTTTTACTGACTCTAACTCAGCTCTCTAAGGACTGTAATTTTGCTAACGTTACTGGAGAAGAATGCAGGAACGAGATGATTAGAGACGCCTTTATTAATGACTTCAGTTCACATGCCATTTGGCAACGGTTGTTAGAAAACAGAGCACTAACCTTAAAAAGAGCGTTTGAACAAGCAAGGGCCCTTGATTCATCCAAAAAAAGCTCAAAAGCATATAGAGCAAATGGCAATAGCCTTGGATTGGTAGCTTCCACTAGCAAAGCAACTGCTGTATCTTTCGAACTTCCCGGAACTGAAACACCAACCTCTGCCGCATCAACTAATAATGCGAGTAAACTACGCTATTTTTGCGAACGATCCTATCACAGTCGAAGTAATTGTCCGGCGAAAAATTCAACTTGCTATAAATGCGACAAGAAAGGACATTTCGCGAAGGTTTGTAAGTCCAAGGGTAAAGACAACACGGATACCATGCATGTTTGTTCACTTCCAATCTCTGTGTAATCCAATCGGCTCCTAACTGTTTAAGTAATGCGACAACTGTAGCTGTAACTAACGGTATTGAGATATCTGTATTAATTGATACTGGTAGTTCTAGTAACTTCGTTAACGAGTCCATGGCTAGGAAACTGAATTTGAAAGTTATTCCTCATAATGAAAATGTTTTTATGGCTTCGTCAAGTTTACAGGGTCAGATCGTTGGCCGTTGCTAACTGATGTAAACATAAATGGTGTGACTTATTCTGTTGTGTTACAAAAGATTATGACAGATTTGTGCACTGATGTTTTATCGGGACATGATTTTCAAGCCCAACATAAACGGGGAGTGTTTAAATTCAATGGTAATGGTGATAATTTAGTTGTGTCTAGCAATGTTTGCGCTCTTTCCATTGCCTCTGCATCTTTTCCCTCGTTGTTCAATAATGTTGCTAAGAAATGCAAACCAATTGCTGTTAAATCGAGACAATTTAACAAGTGTGATCAGGAATTCATACATAACAAACTAAATCGGCTTAATTCTGAGGAATTATCTAACTTAGTGTTTCACCTTGGCGTGCGCAAGTTGTAGTTCTTAAAGATTCTGATAGTGATAAGCATCGTATGTGTGTTGACTATTCGCCAGGCGCGTAGCCAGGATTTGAAAAAGGGGGGGCTTTTTTGAAGGAGTAAGAAAAGTGCAAACGACCTTGACCCGAATTTTCATTGCTCTTGAATCTGAATCACACGGTTTGTCCGAAAATTGAGACGGAATTTCTCGAAAGCTTGGAATTCCCAACGTTTTTTCAGCCCAAAAACAGGTGGTCTCCAAAAAAAAAAAAAAAAAAAAGAAAAAAAGGTCTTCACCGAAATTGAGACTGATTTTCCGGCCGAAATCGGAAATTCTAACGCTTTTTCAGGCCGAACCACGACATGTCCTTCACAACTTCGGCACCCAATTTTCTATGGGGGGGGCTGTTTTCAATTTTTCACCAAAAATCGGCCTCAAAAGCACCAAAAACGTGCGATTTTGCATACTTCACAAGCCAATTGGGGGGGGCTCGAGCCCCCCCCGCCCCCCATATTGGCTACGCTACTGCTATTCGCAGACAATTAATTTATTCACCGAACTTGATGCGTACCCTTTACCTAGGATTGATGCATTAGTTAACACTTTGGCAAAGTAACATGAGTTATCAACTTTCAATTTACGCAGTGCTTATCATCACATTCCTGTTGCCTCTAAAGATAGGGTCTTCACTGGTTTTGAAGCTGATGAAAAATTGGGGAATTCACTAGAAGACCATTTGGGGTCACTAATGGGGTCCCGGTTGCCATTTCCACCATTACTACCAAAACTTTCGCATTTTATCCTCTCAGCAAGCAATTGTTAGGTCTACTCGTATGTTGCTCAAAAGAAACAAAGTTCCTAACCAAATCTTGAAAAAACATTTAAGTCTTCTCAATCATCTAAAAACTACACATACATATAAAACAAAAAACAAAACAAAAAAACAAATAAAACGACAAAAAAAGACAAAACAAAAAAACAAGATAAAAAAGTGACTTCCAAAAAAAACGTTTTTTTGCAACTTAAGTCATTTCTCGCCATCACCTGAATGAGGCTAACAGTAAAAGTTGTTGATGTTTGTGCAATTATAACTGTGTAACAAAAGTACGAATTCAAATTAAAATATTGCATTCTTATAATAACCGCAATAAAATCGGTTTGATGTGCACATTCTGTTTAATGTTAGTGTCCAACTGTTCATTTTCTTTAGTATCATGCCCCTAGTTCAATTGCTTTGGCACCAGCACTGATATAGCAGCCATGCGTGACAGATGATTTAAACATTCATTAACTATATTTTACACCAGCTATTTCGCCAACAAATTTTCTACGGGAGGAGAAAAAAATGACGCCTTATCTAACCTCCCAACCAAAAGTCATGAGAACACCAAATTTGACATTCTGGTTGGTCTTTACCACAAATTTGACAAAAATTAGTCTTGATTTGATGACATCATCACAGTGACGTCACAGTCATATTTTCCAAAAAATAAGCGGTTTAAATTGTGTACATAGGTTTGTTTTTGATACTGAATCATGCCTAATTTAAAGTAGCTGCGTTACAAAAACATCTTGTGACATTGTTTAAGTCAAATATACAGTAGACCAAAAAATGCTCAGACTGGGGAAAATGACTTCGAAAGACTTTAAATAGAGAAAATTCTTGTTACCTTACCAACTTCAAATTTTCGGAGATCAATTTTAATAAAATTTGACTTAAAATTAAGGTAGTTTAATTTGAACTAAAATTTGACCTAAAATCAAACTGTTTTCTAAAGGAATTTATCACAAAAAAACCGAGAGGGTGGAAAACCCGTGCAAAACAGGTTTAAAGAAAAATTAGGATAATAATGGATGATTATAACATTATTCAACTGAGCAGCTCATTGACATAATCATCGTGTGCACAGCCGCGCAGCAAAACTACTACACAAATTAATATACTGTGATATAGATCTCTGTTGCTAAATTATGTTAGCTTTACTGTAAATTTACCATGAGTTTTGGACTTACATGAGCGCATCCTAAACAAAAGTAACACGAAAATTAGTCGTTTTCAACAAACGATATATACTAACCTCAAAATTTTTCGAAGAAGTTGAGTCAAGATTCCAAGAATAAAAAAGCCAAGTCCTAGTCCAACAAAAATTGACAGATAATTGCTTGCGCTTTTATCAGAACCATCATCAAAATTTTCTTTAAATGTTTTCGAAAAAATTGTGGTGAGAGTAAAATTGGTACAAGAAAGGTCTAAAAAATAAAAATGTTGCTTTTTTTTTTAAATACAAGGAAAAAATGCAAGAAAATTTTTAAATTTCGTCCCTTTTTTTAACGAAAATCTACGTTCCGCTTGCAACTCCACAGCTTGCATCGATGAAAGCGTGATCTTAACAAACCACGAAAGAAGCACAATTCAAATTTTCCAGAACGCTTTTATCATAAATTGTCGCAGATTGTTGAAAAAAGCTTGATAAACCATTTGAAGTTTTAACATAACAGTTCATTGTCCAATGATTTTGTTGTATCACAACTACTACAGTAAGGTTTGTGGGTACGTAACGGTAGCAAATTTTTTGTGGTGGCACTTTTGTATTGTTGTACATTATAAATTATTTGGACCGCAGTGATGTACAAACTTTTTGTTGCTGTCGGACTCATCTTGCTAAGTATTATTAAGTAGCCTATGGCCGCAAGTGAGTAAAAAATACGTTTGGAGTTTATCTTAGTTTTTGTAGAAATGAATTATCTGCTAACTACCCATTGTGCATAAATAAGCCATATAAAATTGGTTGAACAGGATTTTGGTAAAGGAGAGCTTTTAAACTCAAGCGTGGTCTATTTTTCTGTGTTGAAAAATGACTCTAGTGGGAAGAAAGTGTTTGAATAAGCTGGTAATTGTCAAGCTTAAAGTCGGGAGTCTAAAGGCAGAGATCTAGTGACGGCGCTGAAGATCATAGGGGTTGGCGACTAAGCCTCCAGCCGCTGGTCAATTTTGGTGACTTTTCGGAAAAAATAGATATTTTCGGGCTATCTGGATGTCATTTTTCGCGTTTTAAGAGCTGTAAAAAATTAAATTGCCTAACTTTGAAAACCATCTGCTCAATTATTTCGATCTCACTTACTGGTCAAGTCCAAAACTCTGCTAAGTTTGCTGTTTTTGAAAAAAATTTTTAAGTGATTTTATTATGAGGGTTCAGCTTCAGAATCCAGGTTGCTCCAAAGAGCTACTACCCTTTCTACATAGTTGTGTGACATCACCATTCCAAACACTGTCCATCGTGGCAATTGATTTTGATTCGTTCGTTTGATTGATGAACCAGGCACTCTTCGTTTGTCAAACCACACCAACGCAGAACAGTCTTTTTTGGCTTTGATTGCAAATTTTTTGTAAGGCTGAGCCACCACATCGGGTAGTGCGTTTTGTCCCATTGGTAAATTAGTGTTTAAGGTGTCTTTCTCAAGGACACAACAACACATTGCCAGTTCGAGAATTGAACCGATTGACAGCAACTTTTTGATCACTATTATGCTTTTCTTTAATCTGCTTTAGTTTGCCAGCTTTGTTGCGTATTTTTCCATTTTATGGCCGCAGGTTGTGCACCGCTGACGTATTAGCATTACGCGGTTTCAGCATCAAACTTAATCAGAGACGAGAGTCAGCAACATGACAGAAGTAAGGCATCTACCTAAAAATAGGACAAAAAAAAATTGAAAAAAATCTCCCAATAGGTATCTTCACCAAATTTTAGCATTCTACCTCTACCAAAATCGTTTCTAAGATATTTCAATTCAAAGTTAATATTCTACCTTATTTGAGCGTTTCTTTTATTTTCTTGAATTTATTTTGCAGCCTGCCGAATTGAGAAAACCTTGCTATTACTATGTTGTTGTTGTAGCGCATATTTATCCTCCTGTCACCGGACAGCGTCAGACACTAACTTGTCAGACGATCCGCACACTTTTTATTTCCAGGACTACTTCGTGATTGGAGGAATCCGCATCCTTAGCTGTTCTTTTAAAATACTCAAGTTGCCCTAGTTGTAAAAAAAGTTCTGTACCGCCGCTTCTTGCACCATTATCTGGCTCTGACTCATGTCCATTGAGCTCTGTAGAAACTAGGAAGACTGTATACACGTTAAGTTACCCTAGTGTACATAATTTGAATAAAGTTCAAATTTTAACTGTCAAAATTGCCGAAAAAACCTTTAAACTAAAAAAAACATCACAAAAAATACAAGTAGTAAAAAGCTGAAATTTGATGAAGTTATGATTTACATACCTCCTTATCTTTTGCACTTAATCATAGCCAAATGCTTCCCCCCTTTTAACACTCTCATAGGCAAAGATTTATTTCTACGTTGTTATTGCGTCTGATGAACGTATTCCATCAGATAAAATCCAGACAAACTTTGCATTATTTTCTGCTGTTTAGATCAGTATCAAAAATCAAGAAAGCTCATTTTCCACCAAATCTTTTATACAGTTGGAGATAGCGGTTTCCTTTTACAAGCTTCTTTTCCGATTTCGATAAAAGTTGTCTGACTTGTCTAAAGTCCAAAAACCAATAAAAGAAAAATCAATTAGGCTTTATATTTTTGAAAATTTTTGATGATAGTTGGAAACATCTCTCTTCAACTTTACAGTATGAACTTAAGAGTAGAGATCATACGACGTTTACCAGTAATTCTTTTCTGGCAGACAACATACGCATTTGCTGAGCAGTCCATAGTTTGGGCGACAACAATTTGATCGTGCTTGGCAGCGCATACGCAATCGTCTTTGCTGCTAAAAAAGCCATTTTTGAGATCAATTTCGCCCATGAATCCGTTAAAAGTTGATCCATCCATCCATGTGAAGTCGCGGCTGTTTTTGTATTGTCTTTTCACATGCAGCCAATAGCAAACCGATTCTGTTAGAAACTAGCAGCACAAATTCCTGATGGTAATTGTATAGTTTATAATTTCGTCTTTATTCACCTAAGTTTATTTTTCCAGCATTTGTCTAATTATTGATTAACCTACTTTCCTAAACTAAGAAAAAAGGCCTATAAATGAGACAATACGCCAACTGACCACCGGTCTATTAAACACAACGGAGGTTTTTATAATGTTATTCTTGGCGTTAAACGCCCGGCAAAAGAGCAGTTAGCATCAATTTTAAATGTTTACTTTGATTGAGTGATTGAGAGTCATAATTGAGTTTAAAAAGTTTCAGCTTTGATGTTAGAGTGCTTGTAGTTGTTGCTGTGCATACTTATCCCACTGTCACCGGACAGTGTAAGATGCCAACTGTTGTACGATCTGCACACTTTTGATTGCAATAATTATACTTCGTGTTTGGAGAAATTTGTTACTGCTTAGAAGTTTCCAACGATTCAATCCTCTTGTGGATTTCTTTGAATTCTTTTCCGCAGTATTTGGTGCTTGTTCGAAGTCACCAACTACAGATAATCATCGTATTAAAGCACATTATCCAAGAACGCAACAACGTGATAAGATAAATGAGATAAACCCAAATCATGCGATCAGGTTTGCAGTAAATACTCGGTTGCTTTGATGGAATTTTTCGAAAAAAGTATCAATTTGAAGTACCTATTGTCTGATTTTCTGCCAGGGAAAGTTTTTCTGCTATATCAAGGTATTGCATAATCTCATGCAGTAAGAAATATTCCCGTTTTTTACCAAGTGAGCTTAGGTATTTTTAAGAGGTAAAAAATTTTGTAACTGATTAAAAGTTTACCTAAGTCTTTTTTTTCTTTCATTTGGTACTTTAAGTTTTTGCTCAAATCACTTCAAAAATGTTGTGCCATTTGATACTATTTTCATCTAGCCTCCATCTTCTTTTATATCACTTATCGTATAAATACGGTACTGCTGGTTAAAAATGTGAACTAATTAAAAAAGGACAATAAAACAAACCTTTCCAACTGCTGGCAACCGTTATCTTGTTCAAAACTAGTGGGGCAACGTTTTGATAACCTACTGTAACTTTGAAAAATTTCTTTAGCCAATCTTCCGCTAAGCGTAAAATCTAATGTGTCGAGATTGAAAATCAATTTTTCTGTCTAATAAAGGAAGTAAAGGGGCATTCAGAGCTTTTTCAAAGCTAACATATTAAAACGTTGGTGTTTTAATTTTGAAATTTTCTTTTAAGTTTCCCGTTGGACAGTGGTTATCAGTTGTTGAGGAAATTTGTTTTATTATTATTTAAGCTGGTGTAGCAACAATCTCGTAATAATCAAATAACCTCTAAATTCCGTTTGGGAGCTTAGAAGCCATTGTTTTAACCCATAAATTTGGATTTGTTTTGAAGTACTGGGAGAGTTCTCAAAGATCCGGTACAAGTTTGGGAGGCACGTTGTCGGTCCATTGGTATATCAATTGCCTCGAACTACGCTTAAAAAAATTAATAAAGCCAAGCTGGTCATGTCAAAGCCTGACGCACCCATTGAGACGCCATATCTTTTTAAACAGAACTTTGCAATGGCGTTACCAAAATTGTTTAACACTATTTCGTCATGAATATTGGCTATTGCACCACAAATGCTTGTATCACGAATATTAATCCCTTAGCAATATTTTCATAACAACCGCAATATCTTTTATGACCAAATGGCGTTTTTTTAGGGGGCCCTTCCTCCTGGCTAAGCCTATGCCAACCACAGCATCGGTCTTTGACAAACTTTACAACAGTGCTGTCACTTTAACCCAAACATGACTTACAATATTTCGTATAAACATGACTTACAATCAAGGATGGCAGTACGGTACGGTTCGTTCGGAATTTGCGTACTACGTACCTCGCACCTTGAACCGTACCATACCAGCGTACAGTACTTCAGTTCAATTTTTGAAGCGTACCCTACCAACGTACCGCACCCGTACCATTACAAAAAAAGCGTACCGTACCAACGCACCGCACCGTACCATCACAAAAAAGCGTACAGTACTAACGTACCGTACCGTACTGCCATCCTTGCTTACAATACCTCATATATTGGTTGTTTTTGTTATTAAAACAGTCTTTAAATGGTTGTGATTTGTAAAGTAAGACAACATGTGATGTGTTAAATTTAGGAACAGTGTTCGTCTGTCCACCGGTCATTCCCCACATGGCAATTCCGCCATTTTTCACCGGCTGGAGATTCCCCACAGGTTAAGAACTACTGTTCTAAAAAACTTATGAGTAGAAGAGTTATAAAGAAACGTTTGTTTGTCCAAATTGCTTTAGCACCTCTCTTCTGACAAATAAATGGACTTCTGGCGAAGCATTCCTTCGTCTTGGCAACAAAATTTTCGGATTCTCTGGCGACGAAAACGCAACCTCTACTGCTGCTAGAGAAACCGGGTTCATAAGTTATTTCGCCCCTAAATCCTTCAAAATTCGATCCGTCTACCCATTCAAAGTCGTTACGTTCCGTCTGTCGTTTCATTTCCAGCCAATAGCATTGAGAGTCTGCCGTAAAATAACGCGATTATTATCCAATACCCCTTTATAGTCTTTTTTGCAATCAGGCGGGGCAAATAGGGCTTTACCCTCTTATAGCCACCTCCCTTACTGAAAAAAAATTTTCCCAACTCACAAACATTTAAAAGTGTTTTGGACTTTGCATGTAAGTAAAGGGGATGAAGGGGCTGGGCAATTAAATCTTTTCAAATTGCTTTAGAATTTTATAAGAAATTTAGTTTTTTAAAATAGTTCTAAGACGTTCAGAATAAGATTCAAATAGCGCTAAAAAGGCAAATATTGTTTGCCAAATAATCGAACAAATTTTCTAAAGGTTTGACCATGTCTTCTGCTGGTCGGGAATTTTGTCTCTCTTAAACTCTGTTCTGTGATAAGCTTGAGTTGCACCAGCTGAATGATACATTTTTTGTACAAAAGCACAGTGCAGGTATTTTAACTTTTAATTCAAACCCCTTTAGGGAAATTCTGGTTGGGGGCATGATTCGAATTACAAATTTTTGATGTCACTGTAAAATACAGATTAAAAACTGGCCAAATATTCAAATCAAATCAAATCTTTCGTTATACTCGCTGTATTACGCCGAAGCGTGTTACGAGTTAGCGGGGCCCATCTCCGCGTCATTGCGTCGGGCAACACAGCTTCTTTTGAAGAAATGTCGCAACGGTGGCGAGCCGTTGGCAACATTGTGTATGATTTGACCGGCCCGAGATTTGAACCTATAGGACGATTCATTTAATTTTTATGTGTATGAACCTGACATTCTGATCCTGTTTAACCACGTTGATGCAGAGCGTCCCTTTATGGGTTTTGTTTGTTAGTTTTTCGTCGCGATGGACCACTGTAGCGGGTAGACTGCTTAGTCTTGTGGCGACTCTGGTGTGCTTTGTCGTGTTTATTGTCTCGTCAGACCAATTTTAGTCTCTCACGTTCTAGATATTGGATGTCGGGCAATGGTACGATATGGCACTCCTCTTCGGTCATTTCTTATCTGATAGCGTATACTAACTTTGGCTTCGCTCAGAAAGGCGTGCTTGCAGATATCCGAATCTGTGAAAAAATTCCTTTCGGCCGTGGCGTCAACTGACGCAGAATTCTGCTTAACGGAAACTTAGTCGATATTATTATTATTATTACGATACTGATCAGTGTAGACGATTTAGTGCGCTTGCTTTGCTTTTGCTTGCACAGCATTACTGGTGTTTCTTATTATTAGTTAATCTTATTATTAGTGAATCTTATTATGAGTGAGTCTTATACGTGATGAATTGTTCTTAGTATTGCTAAGCTTATTATTGATGAATTTAGTCGATATTAGTATTACTACTCTATTGATCAGGGTAGAAGTATTTATTGCGCTTGCTTTGCTTTTGCTCGCACAAAGTACTGTCTTATCCAGATGGATTATTCATGCAACAAAATACATAACAATATTGAGACTCATTCACGAACTCACGATAAAGTTTTAATAGGAAGAATTTAAAAAGTGTCTTCCAAAGACACTACAACAAACGGTAATCAGGGAATCAAATCGGCGGGAATTAACAATGTTTTCATCTTTAACCTGATGCTCTCTGAACTGAGCAATTGTTGGTGAAGTGGTTGCGACAAACCTCTGAATAAAAAAAATAGTTCCTCTGCAATTTCAAATTTTCAAGGTTATTTATGAGTTAATTTGACTAGAAATCATGTTCATTTGAAATCATTTTCTTCTGGCAGACTTTATCAGTTTATCATGAAAAGAAGATGAGAGGTGAGTTTTACTATTGGTGGCATTTCAATTACCTGCCCCCCTCCTGGTTACGCTTATCGTTTTACCCCTTCTTTTTTTTTTTTGAGAAAGCGTTTGTTCAGTGTATGACAGTCTGGTTATTGCTGATATAATGGACAGATAAAAACGCGGACAAAAAAACAAAAAAACACAGATTTCATGGAGAAGAAAAACGTACAAAAACGGTCAAAGCAGCCAAACACAATACTGGGTAAATCCACCTTGAATATGTTGCATTTGGCACCAAGGCCGAATGAAAGTTTGTTTCTTTAAACGTGATTTTTTCGAAACGGCAAAATGCGACTTATTAACTCTGGCCAAAGCATGTTTCAACCAAGGTAAAAGTAAAGAACATATGGACTAATATAAATGTAGCAAAAGAAAACCTTCGTCTTCTTCCACGTAGTTTATCAGCCATTGCTTAAAATTGATGATGCTATTTTGGGCTTTGATTATTGGGAGTCTTCCCCCAACTGAAGTACATAATTCTGTAGCGTGTTGGTGGTTCGCAGCTAGTTCAGAGGCAGTGTACTTTTCTGTATCATTTCCTGCACTTTGTGCTTCAGCTAAATCGAATCCAACAAAAACTAGCAACACAATAAAAATAGATCTTTTGTGATGAATTTCTTTATAGAACACTTTTAACAACATTCCATTTGACAAAACAAACTAAATCATTTTACACAAAAACAGGCTGAAAAAGTTTAATTACTTTTTTTTTTTTTATCACAGTATTGCCATAACTTATTTCTCATTGACGTCGCAAACCAAAGCATTGCCTGCAATATGCAGTTCTAATCAATCGCAATCAATAATGTCACTCACAATACCAAATTAAGACAAATTTTTCCTACTATTCATCTAAGCTCAAAAATTCCCAGAAAAATACCCTGAAGATAAAAGTGCAGTAACATAAAATAAAAGTGTTTGCCAGTATAATTTATAGCTCAAGATGGTATAGTTCCTTTGCCTTGCGTATTGGTAAGAAATAAATTATCGAAAAGAAGTCAAGAAGTAAATGTTTTACTCATAATTTATATCTCGTTTTTGTCATGAAACGCAAATAAATTGAAGTCTAATACAACTGCTCTCTCCAGAATTACCAGTTAGGCTAGCTATAGGTAAAATTATCAAGTCACAATTAACGGCTGTGCCACATTTTTAGCTAATCTGCAACAATCCTATGAGTTAACCCAACTAACCAACAAAAATAAAAAATAGATCTCATGAATGTTTCCCTGGAAATATTTAATTGATAGGCTACAAAATCAACACGCCAGCATGTCCGTTAGAATATGTTGCCAGGGTATCTGTTAAAGTATGATGAAAAATATGTTTTTTAAGAGAGAGTTGGTCTCAACAAACCTAACAAAGCGCTCTATAACAGCAACAGTCCAAGCAGGCTACTTATAGTAACATCACTACAACCAAAAAAAAATTAAAACTGTTACACCAAAAAACAGCTTTTTAGGTTGATAAGTTCTATCAAACAGTTTGAATAAAGACTTGTCTGCCTATACAACTAAGGAAATTTTATTTGAATAAGGACTTATTCTTCTAGGGTGCTGTTATAAACGAAAAACTGGCGCCGTTGTGGTTTTAAATTTTTATTTTGGAGATTATAATATACGTAATTACAGTATGTCGTCATAATAGACTTTTTATTAGTGGACTAGATACAGACGCGTGGAGAAAATGAGAAGAGCAATTGAAAAAAAAATTGATCTTGTTGTGAAGGTTTTTTGTGCTCATGAGTATTTAACTGATTTGATAGGACCATTTGGACATATTCGCAGTGCGAATGAACTGCGAAGAATTAAGTCACGCTGTGAACATACAAGCAGCTCAAATTAACCGTGAAGAAAAAAAAAGACAAAACTGTCAGTTTCCAGTTTACTAATAAAGAGCCTAGCTATGATATTACTGTACTAATTATTTTAGTTTGAATATTCTATTGAGCAAATACTGCAATACAAATGCTACACTATCACTGTAGTAAGATGGCAGCTCGTTATTGTACGGTAACTCTTTGAAGCAACCTTACAGTCGCTATCACAACGCAGAACACAAGTAGCACAGAAGACTTCCTCAACGTTAATTAAAATCCCTCACTTTTCTATAAGGTTGCGATCAATGAGATCTATTAAATCAATACAATGTCTATAGATAATGCTAAATCAGCAGATTGTCATAACTGTTCAGCAGAGCTTTACATTACCGGTACCTAAATTGAGTATAACAAATCAGACCATTACAGTTCAACAGGAATTCAAAATTAGTTTCATTTGAAGACATAAAAATTATGAACAGAGAGATGACGTATGATAACGTGACGTATGAGGTTCAAGCAATATGTGAGTGAACTTTACCTAAAGAGAGCAGTTTTGGTTACGCCACTACCCATTAATACAAACAATAGTAACATGATGCAGCTACTTGCTACTGTACGAGTCTTTCCGCTAACAAGAAAAAAAAAAAAGCTATTGAACCTTTTATAGTTAGAAGCTTTTTAGACTCCGCTTCAAAACAAAAAAAACAACTTTGAACCTGCTTGCCAAAAGTAGTAAAATATTTTAGTAAATTTTTGCATGTATTATTCATATATTAAAGCACTGGACCTAATCTATACACTGCAGTTTCGAAACCTGTAAAAGGAAAACAGTTGCTTGTGGTTGACATCGCAAGCAATATCCGGGGACTTCGTGCAAGTATGTAACTGTACTGAACTAAAGAACTTTACAATTGCATTAAGCATGTTTAAAATTGTTGATAGTCTGATCTGAAATACATCGCTTTTCAATTTTATAATGCTCACATTCATATTTGTTTTATTCCGTTTCATTCAAAACAATAAACAAAGTCTCATGGACACACATAAATGCACTTAAATAGAACAGGAAGCTGCAAAGAACCTCTCGGTCATCGAGTCAAGCAGCTACCCAAAAGTTAGTCATGTCAAGCTTCTGGGCGTGCCAGTTTTTTTAGGTTGATTTGAATGCGTTGCGTATTGATTAATTTGAGCTTTTATCAATTTTAATGAACTTAGAATTGTTTTTGTAATTTAATATTAAATATTTTTTGTATCTTAATTTAAATTGATCGAATAGTAATTTTTTAAATTTATAAAATTTATATGGTACCGAGTTCCAAATTTTGTTTCCTTGATACTTAAAACTATTTGTAATTTTTGTGTTATGTACCTTGGTAAATACAAATTAAATTCACATAAAGCGAGGCGCGCTGTTCGTGTGTGTATCTCTCTACCAGGAGTGAAGTGACAATTTTAGCGATTTGGTTGCTTTTTCGGTGAGTTTTTGTACATTAATTTTGCTACTTAGTGAACACACAAGTCTTTCATTTCTAAGATTTGTTATCAGTGACAAAATGGTGTAACTGCCACTGTCGCTGTCCACCGGCAACTATTTTGACAGCTTTATTTCGAAGAAAAATCAATCTTTTCAATTGATTATCATAAGTGCTACCCCAGATTACAATAAATGAGAGTTAACCATATAATGCAATGTAATAATTGAGAGTGAACCAAACTATAATACAATTTACGAAGAGCTGTAAAAGGTCAAATGTTCTGCAATTTAGACAAGATACCAACCAATCTAGATATTTTACATATTAACTTGGTAATATGTTCTTGCAAAGTTTAATTTTCATCATTTATTGTAATGCCCAAATATTTTACTGATTTATCGATGGAAACTGGATTATTGTTGAAAAGTATTTCAATCGTTGGGGTAGGATTGATGATTTTGGGGGGCAATAATAATGCTAAAGATTTTTTAGGGTTAACAGTTGTTTTGTTGGTTCTCGTCCATTCTAGTACACACCGTAAATCACGATTTATACTATCACCAAAAATAGACTGATTGGCTGCGTGGATTACCAGACACATATCATCAGCAAATAATCTGGGGTTTGTGTTTAAGGCATTAGATATGTCATTTATACATTAAAAAAACAATAAGGGACCTACGTTACTGTCTGTGGTAAAATGTATGGTTTAATTTGGTAATCTTGTATTACGTTAAAACACCTGCAACGCTTTTTTGTTAATTCGTTATCTCAATTGCATTTTCATCTCTGCGTTAAACGCAAACATTTTGCTTGAAATTAGGTGCCACTGTGCTGTTGAACTGAATGTAGATTTGCAGTACAGCTAGAACAAGATTGTCTGTGTGTTAAGTTACAGTTTTGAGTTACAGTGTTTAGTATAACCGTACTATGAGTTTTACAATATGTTTTCCTATTTTACTTATTGTAGACGTAGTTATGTTATAGCTTGTTAAAGCCCATATTTTTGTGAATTGTAGTATATTAATAAATGTTTTATTGATGAATCGGCTTCATTACAATTTAACAAGCTACAATGAGAAAACTTATGAAACCTGAGAGACTAAGTGTAGATCCTAACAGTCAAGATGCTGCTAAGCAATGGAAGCACTGGGCGCGAACTTTTGACAATTATTTGGAGTCATTGGAGCAAAAGAGACGAGACGGGATCCAACTATTAACAAGTTGAGAATTCTGAAAAACAGCTTTGATTATAAAGTATTTGATTACATCGAAGATTCGGAGTCTTATGACGCGGCTATCGCCTCATTTAAAACTCCAAGTACCGTGTTTGCCAGACTCAGGCTCGCAACGGCGAAACAACAGCCAGGTCAAACGCTCAGCGAATTTCTTCAAAAGTTACAATCTTTAGGTAAAGACTGCGAATTTCAAGCTGTCATGGCTGAGGTCCATTGACGAGAGGCCGTCCGTGATGCCTTCATCAACGGCCTGCTGTCCAGTGCAATTCGTCAAAGACTCTTGGAAAATCGAGAGTTGAACTTAGACACTGCGTTTACTCAAGGCAACTTTCTTGACTTAAATCAGCAGCATTCTCGAGCGTATGATACGTTAAAAGGTGCTCAAGTGATGGCAGTTCCCACGCACAATAGTGATAAAAACTCTTCTTCATCTGATGAATAAGACCGTACCGCTTCCGTTTCGAAACCAAAGAAACCTTGCTATTTTTGCGGAAGGAAGTCACTACATTTACAAAGAAATTGTCCTGCTCAAAATGCCCTTTGCTTTAAATGCCAAAAAAGGGCCATTTTTCCAAGTGCTGTAAAAGTCAACGCTCTCCTGCAGCAGCGTCCCCTTTATCTTCTCAGCAGATGTTTGCGATGAAGACTGTTCCGGCTTGTCTGTCATATTCGACCATACAATCATTTGTTCAATGACACGAACTGTCTACTATAATTGATTCTGGTAGCTCCATGAGCTTTATTACCGATGTTACAGCAAAGACTATCAACTTACCCACTAAACCTTGTCGAGACGAGGTATCATTAGCATCTTACAGCACACAAGGTCAGATTGTGGGACATTGTGTAGTTGATTTGACAATTCAAGGCAAGAAGTATGAACAAATTGCCATCGGAGTTCGTATAGGTTTGTGCACAAATCTGCTTTTGGGCGGAAATTTTCAGAAACAACACAAGCGTGTGGTCATTCACTACAATGGTTCAAAGTCTGATCATGTAGTATCAAAAAATCAACATTTAAGTGCAGTAGTGGCATCTGATGTTAAGCCGGCTAATCTGTTCAACAACTTGGTTCCGGAGTGTCGCCCGATTGCAACTAAGTTCTGTCGTTTCAATGCTGAGGACAGGAACTTTATTGTTGATGAAATTAAGCGGCAGGAATCGACAGGAGTAATCCGTTCCAGCAACTCGCTGAGGCGCGCACAAGTATTAGTAGTGAAGAACCCCAAGTCCGGGAAGAAGCGACTTTGTGTGGATTACTCGCAAACGATTAAATTGTATACACTGTTAGATGCATATCCTCTGCTGCGTATTGAGAATCTTGTTGGCAAGTTGTCTGCATACCAAATATTCTCTACGTACGATCTCAAGAGCACCTACCATCAAATACCCATTCAGGAATGCGACAAAGTTTATACTGCCTTCGAAGCTTCAGGAAAACTTTTTGAATTTAACAGAATTCCCATTCGGCGTAACTAATGGGGTACCACAATTCCAGAGAAAAATGGATGAGCTTGTTACGAACTCTGGACTAAAGGACACTTTTCCATATTTAGACAATGTAACTGTTGCCGGTAGAAATCGGGAAGAGCATGACACGAACGTCAAAGCCTTGTTCGATGCATTTCGAAAGCATGGGATGACGCTAAATGAATCGAAGGCTATTGAGTCTGTCACCGAGATTAACAATCTTGGCTATTGTGTGGGAAATGGACAAATCAAACCTAACCCAAACAGGCTCCGCCCATTATCAGAACTGCCACCACCCAAATATGCAAAAGCTTTAAAACGAGCTCTTGGTTTGTTTTCCTACTATGCAAAATGGGTGATGAATTTTTCTGACAAGATTCTCCATCTCAAAACTGCAAAGAAATTTCCTTTAAATGCAAATGCACTCAAAGAATTTAACGTTTTGAAGAAAGAAATTGCTAAAGCCTCGTTGAAAGCAATTGACGAAAATCGCCCGTTTGTTGTGGAATGCGATGCCTTTGAAGCGGCTATTTCTGCTACAATAAACCAAGGTGGCCGACCGGTCGCCTTTATGTCTCGCACCCTCCGTAGAGGCGAAAAGAACTACCCAGCGGTTTAGAAAGAGGCGACGGGCATTAATAGAGGCTATTCATAAGTGGGAACACTTGCTTGCCCGGCAACATTTTACGATAATAACGGACCTAATATCGGTCGCGCTCATGCTGGACAATCGACCGAAAACGCACCAAAATCAAAAACAACAAAATTCAAGGTTGACGGTTGGAATTAGCGTCCTTTTCTTACACCATAAAATACAGGCCTGGAGTTGAAAATGTAGCTCCTGATGCATTAACTCGTGTTACTTGTGCTGTTACAAATCACTATGATCTAAAAGAGTTGCATGAAAATATGTATCATTCTGGCCTTAGGCGATTGTCACACTATGTGCGCTCTAAAAATCTTCCGTTTAACGTGGAAGATGTGAAGAAAGTTTGTTCGTCATGCCCATTGCCCAACGTGTGCGGAACTGAAACCACAGTTTCATAATTTAAGTCAGGGCACTTTGATTTACGCCACTCAGTCTTTTGAACAGATTTCGATTGATTTTAAAGGACCGTTGCCTTCCACTACCCATAACATGTATTTACTTATTATTGTTGATGAGTTTTCGAGATTTCTTTTTTGTTATCCGTGTTCTAATACGCATGCTCAAACTGTAATCAAATTCTTAAATGATTTGTTTACCATGTGTGGAGTTACAAGTTGTGTTTATTCTGGTAATGCTAGCTATTTCAGATCCTATAAATTAAAGCAGTTCTTAACCGGTCTGGGTTTTGCCACCAGCCTTAGTTCTATTTATCATCCTACTGGTAATTCGTAGGTTGAACGATATATTAGTGTAATATGGCGGACGATAAGACTGGCGCTGAAATCTCGTGGTTTAGTCATTGCTAAATGGGAATCTTTGTTGCCTAAAGTATTGCACTCTCAACAATCATTGCTTTACACCAGTACTAATGCTACACCGCATGAGTTGTTTTTTAATTACTACCAAAAATCGTGATGTGGTTTTACACTACCAAGCTGGCTTCCTGAGCCGGGACATGTATTGCTTCGTAATTTTGTGCGCATTCATAAGAATGATGACTTGGTGCGAAAAGTCGAATTAACTGAGGCAAATCCTTCATTTGCTCGGGTACAATTTCCTGATGGACACGGGTCTACTTTATCTTTGAAAGACTTGGCACCTTACCCGGCATTAGCTGACGCTCATAATAGTGATATAAGTATTGACAATTCTTCTCTTGAAGAGTCATCATCGGAGCTTCATAAATCAACTGTTTCTAATGCTGACAATATTATTGTGTCTGATTGTAATGTTGATAGTCGTTCTGAATCGCCAGTAAAGGACCTGCACGAAAATCCAAGTAATTCACAATCTGTTCGTAGGTCTACAAGAGTTAATAAAGGAGTACCCCCGCCACGTTATAGAGACCCAGTGTATCTTTTTAAGAGGGGGTGATTGTGGTAAAGTGTAGGGTTTGATTTGGTAATCTTGTATTACGTTAAAACGCCTGCAAGGATTTTTTGTTATTTTGTAACCCTATTTGCATTTTCATCTCTGCGTTAAACGCAAACGTTTTGCTTGAAAAGCAGTTGCCATTGTGCAGTTGAACTGACAGTAGATTTGTCTGTGTATTAAGTTACAGTTTTGAGTTACAGTGTTATTATAACCGTGGTACTATAAGTTTTACAATATGCTTTACTATTTTACTTACTGTAGACGTAGTTATGTTATGGCTTGTTAAAGCCTGAATTGTAGTATATTAATTGTAGTATATTAATGAATGTTATATTGATGAATCGGCTTCATTACACTGCCTTGGGGCACTCCAAATCGATTGGTGACTATTTCTAATTGCATATTTTGGTGGGCAAATATTGTTGTTTTCCAAATAAAAAGAGCTAATAAGTTTGTGCGCAACTCCTCGGATACCATTAAGTTCAAGTTTACCTAATAATAAAGTATGACAGTATCAAAAGCTTATTGGAAATCTAATAGTACTACGAAAGTAAAATTGTTATCATTGATTTGTTCGTAAGAGGTGGTTAGAACATCCAGAATAGCATGGGTTGTAAACATATTGTTTTGAAAAGCGTATTGAGACTCAACCAGTACAGAATGCATTTGAAAAAATTTGTAAGCCGTTCGTAACTTAATTTTTTGAAGGTTTTCGAAAAACAGGTTAAAATTAATATGAGGCGGAACTTGGTTAAGTTATGAGTTTTTCGTGATTTAAAGAAAGGAATTACTCTTGCTTTTTTACAACTATGCGGAAATATTCCAATACGAAAAGCATTGTCAATAAATAGACATATTGCAGGCGCAAGATTACTGGAAGTCACACGCAAAAAATAGGACAATATATTATCATAACCTACTGATTTATGTAAATTTAGAGAATTGATTACGTTCATTACCTTGTTTATTCTTGGTGGTTCCGTGCAAATAGTCGAACATATCCTACTTCGAAGAAATCGTATATATGTTTTAGAATCACCAAATTTATCAAATAATTTTTTTTTCAATTATTCAAAAAATTGTCAAATTTTGTGCAACATTATTTGCTAATCGGTTACTTTACTCCCGTTCAGATCAGTAACAGAAGGTAAAGTAGACGACTTCGTTGAATTACCTTGGAGTAAAGAGCGCAGCCCTGTCCACGTTTTTGGCGGATCGCCTGTATTTGCTTCTAATTCTTTCGCGTAATATATTGTTTTTTATCGGTCGATTTAGTTTTGGACAATTTATTTAAATACTTTTTATACTCTTGTTTCAATGTTTCATTACCTAAAATATTGTGAGAGTTATGCATTATATTTTTGCAACGAATCATGGCGTAAAATATCATTGGTAATCCATGGTTGGCGTTTAAGTTTTTGCTCTTTGCCTGATAATCGTTTAAGAGGGGTGCGATGATCAATTACTTAATGAATTACTGATACAATAAACTACTGTTTCAGGGGTTTGTGGTTAACGGCTTTCAAAATTTAAATGTCTGGAAAAAGTATTTACAAAATGACAATCAAAATTTTACAACTCTACTTGATTCTCAGTTCAAGTTTTAAGAAGTTTCTTAAATTTTCTCTTATACTTAAAATTGAGGTTACAAACAAAATCCTTGTTAAAACGAACATTTCTAGAGTAGCCTTTTGCCAATATCATTTTCGAATTTGTAACTTACATTATCTTGACCAGAAATTTGACACACTATCCTAAACATCAAATCTACACCCTCAAGTAGCTCACTGCAATATTTTTTTAAGAAGAATTTTATATAAGCACATGAATGAACAGTTCTACTGATTTGTTTGCCTTAGAAATTAGCATTGAAAAGATACGTGCACAAACAAAATGTAGAAGCAAAAAATCAAGTTCTTATAAATTTACAAGAGATATTGCAGAGTCTAATTTTACGACGACTTCACATTGAAAACCTATGTTAATTTACTCAACACTCAACTTAATGAGTTCGAAAACCTTAGGAGTAATGTTTAAAGTCACACAAGTATTCACCAAAAATGATCTATTTCTTTTGCACGATACGCTCTTTTTAGTTAATTTTAACAGCTTTGAGGTTATTCGCTACTGAAGTCTAAAGGTATCAAAAAGTTATCAAAATAATCAAATAAAGTCAGTCAAAAAGCTGTTAGGAGTTCCTGACAGTTTTTCACTTTATTATGAAATAACATATAGCGATCTATAAAATTCCAGAGACTTTATTACATCAGCAACACTTAAAATAACGCTTACGATGGCCAGAAATTTGCACGCATTTTAGAGCTATTGTTATCCTGAAAACGCTATTTAGCAGGGCGACCCAACGGCCAACATATTGGGTATTTTACCGTGCAATAATATAAGAATACCATTTAATGCCCAAACATCTGGGATAGCTGAAAATTGGAATCGTAACTCCTCAAACAAATAGAGGTAGGAATTGAATAAACAAGAGTATGGAAAAAAATGAACACCACTGCAAAGAAAAAAATTCTTATTTTAATCATTTTTAATTCCATTTTCAGTAGTAGTGAAAAATTATTGCACTGATATTTTTTTGGCTGATTTCGATATGCAACATGACGAACGACAGCGTGCACCATACGCTTCTTCCAGGTTCTTCTTGAAACAGGAAAGCTTACCAGCCAATTATAGTTTTCTCTTTCAAATTCACAATACACTTGTGCGAATTAATAGATCTAGTAAAAACATTGTGTTTTCTGTCAGTGCGTAACAGCCTTGGTGTATGTTATCAAAATTTCGTCTTGACAAAGCTGCAGCTCTGGTTGATAGCGACTTAATGTCCTCTGGAAAGTAATTATTTATCTGTTCTTTTAGTGCCCACTAGGGTTATGAATTCTTCAACTTTTGGAATGAAACTAATTTTCTGGGTTTGCAATCAACAAACTTTTATTATATTTAGTATTTCTACACTAATTTTTCATTTTGAAACAAAAAAAAGCTGGCGCACCTAATCCGTTGGAATTTTTCCGACTTTGGGCATATTTTAACGTGTTAATCATGCTGTTTCAAGAAATTTTACCGCTTGATTTTTAAAGAGTTTTATAATTACACGACGAATCGTAGCCAGAAAGGTCTAAGGTTGGGCTAAAACCGTCCTAGAAAAGCTAAAACTATATCATTGCGCCTGGCAGATATACAGACAAAATAAGCTCGTTCAAAGGACTTTCTTTTGCCCCAATATTTTGTCTCGCTAGATGCAAATGAACTCTTTGTTTTCGTTTAGTGTTGACCACCTTTCCAACAGTAATTAGTGAGCCTCACCTGAAAATATAGGCTTTGTCTACGGCCCTGGTTAATATTATAAAACAAAGAATCACAACCAAGCTCTGAAAAATGATGGAGACTTATAATTATTTGCAATAAAGCTGAGGTGAAATTTTTGGGCTAACAAAATTTTTTCTTGCAACTGTAATGAAAACCAAAGAGCACACAAAATGTTCAAAAAGTTCAACTTTTAGATATACTTGCTGGGCCTATAATTTACGTATATAGCCAAAAGTTTATTAGTGGTATTGCTCTTTCAGCATTATACTTAGTAGAAAGTAATACAACGGTAAAGTAAAGCTGTAGTTACGAACGAGATCACCAAAATACGGTTGAATATTGGGTGTGGCAATCTTTTTGTTTGATTTTTGGGACTGGTATAGATTTAGAAAATTGTTGAGAGTCAATCTTCTGAAACAGTGCTCGATGATATACAAAGTAAAATCAGAGCAAAATATAACTATAAAATCACAGTAAAAGGTTAAAAGCACAACAGTCTGTTTCATCCAAAGGACTCGTCAGGTGCTATTGTAATCTTATTTACAACAGATACAATAGATACAATATTTACAATAGATACAATAATAAGATTACAATAGCACCTGACGAGTCCTTAGGACGAAACAGACTGTTGTGCTTTTAACCTTTTACTGGTATAAATTTATAAAGTTAGTAAGGCATAATTTGCATACCAAATTTGTTCTTTGCATGATCGCTGTAGAAATTTACGCAATTGCTGTATAAGAAAGCTTAAAAGCTGTGGTAGATTAAAGCGCCAATTAAAGGCACAAACTTTGAAAGATGACAGTAAGCAGAAGAAAACTCCTTGATAAGAGTGCATTAAAAATTTGAAAAATTTGTACGGAATATGCCTTTGAAAAAGCAGATCGTTGGCAGATATTGGAGTCTTAGGTTCATTTTTCACTCAGACTTTTAGGTCAAATTTCCGACTTTGCGAATTTTTTGTTATTTTAAAAATCTTGAGCTCATTTTTGGCGATCGCAAGAAGGCAATTTTTGGGATTGTATTCAAAACTAAGAAGTTTTTCAATCTCTTTTGGTCATTGATACCAAAATGATTAATTTTTTTCGATAATTTGCTAAAAATTTAAGTCATTGACTGTTACTGTTTAATGACCGAAAAACAAACGAACCACGTTTAAATTTTTTAACCACATGAAATAACAAGGCAAAAAGAAAAACAAAAAATTTAAAAAAATTACTGATGGCACTTGCAATGATCTAGCCTGCGACAAAGCTCGAAGCAGTCAAACACATTGTATTAGATCATAGCTAACTGTAGATAGTCGTTAAAACGGGCTTTTGTGGCTAATTTATATAGTTAGGTAGATTTTTGCTTGCAAGTGTTTTAATTTTTCGAACCTTGTCAAAGGTTAAATTGTTGATATTATGCGACAACTTTAATAAAGAACCTAAAAAAACTTTTTGAGCAAAAGCGAAATTTTCCAGTTCAAAACAAGCCAGAACAAAATCATCCACTGTAAATAGTAACTGTGTGAGCAGAAACTTGATTCAGCTATCAGTATTTCAAAAAGAAGTAAAAATTGTGATTCTAATCATTAACCAAGCTCTTCTTTTACTTGCACTAACTCCTCATAGCATGCCCGAAAGACTGACATTCAGACTCATTTGATTGATATTCCATCAGCAGTTGAGATAGTACGATGAAACATCGTAGCCAAAATCGAAATCGGAAACATGGAAAAATTTTTTAAAAATTGTCAAACATTACAAATTTTTAGGGGTATATACTTTTTGAAGTTACCATAAACGTGCTACTTCTCTTCACTAACAAGCTTAATTCGTATGATTGGGAGTGTCACTAACTTACTGATTCAGTTATACAAGCTGTACGCGGCTATTTTCAGTCTGTTTTAATGGGTAATTTAAATATGATTTATCAGTTTATCTTTGTCTTGTCATAAAAATAACCATTTGTAGGAGTACATCTACGACCAAAGGGCCCAGGCCCCATCAATTCAAATTCGATAATTTGTTAAATAAACATTTTCCCTAGCTAATTTTTTTAAAGTATTCTGTCGCGTAAAAACTGGCAATTCGTGAAAGTGGATTGTTATTTAAAAATTGGGCAATAGATGGTAAAGCTGATTAACCATGTTATTGCCAGAGCCATGTTATTGCCAGAACCTGATTAACCATGTTATTGCCAGAGCCGGATTTATTGCCAGATGTGCGGGGCCGTTAGCACTTTGAAGATTTTCGCAACATCTTCTGGCCAAATATAGGTGAAGACCAAAAAACAGCTCTCACCATTTGAGCGCGAGGTCCCTAGCTTGTACTGTGTCATATTATGGTAAATCCGGCTCTAGTTATTGCATTACGTTCATAAAAAGATTAAATGAGGGCCTGAGATAGCAACTTTTAGGACAAAAACCTTCAATTTCTCTTAATTATACATTTAGATTGGTCAGCAAAAATTGAATTTAGGTGCCCGAAGCCCCATGTCGTCAATATTATTGTTAATTATTAATGTTGTACGCGAAGAACAATAAAAAAATTTGAAACTGAACAACCAAAAAGCTTTTTGGTCACAATTTTATCATCGGTGGCATTTCAATTGGGTGGGGCGGGCCCCTTGCCCCCCCCCCCCCTGGCTACTCTTATGCATCGCACCATATTTTTGGCAATCGTTCAACTTTCTGCCAAAAAAAATCTCAAGCGGCGCTTTATGCTCTTGGAATAGTAGCAATTTTGCTTGCAAACACAAGAAAATCACTAAAGTTTTATCGTTTTGAATCCAGTAAAAAATTTGTATCTTTTCTTTGAATTGAATTTTTTTTTCGTTTGCTTTTGGCTTATTTTGCAGCCGAGGCTAGCACCGTTTTCAAATTGCTCTTAAATTTTGAGCAAAAATGAGTCACGTTCTTAGAAAATTGTTCTTATAAGAAGAGTGTATAGCTATTTTTGTCAAGTGGCGCTACTTATTATTTCTTTATCAGTCGATACAGCGAACGGTTCTCAATGCAATTCGCTTTCTTTTTAGCAGTTTAATAGCAAACATCGAGACCATTTTAAGTAATTTTCAGCAAAAATTTGCTTTGGTTAGAATTTTCAACGTTTTGCCATTAAATTTCTTACCAAAAAAATTTCTCGTACGCTTAAAGAGTGCTTCAAAATCTTCGTTAAGTTTGCAGAAAATGTGATGTTTTTTTCTCGGGTTAGATCTCGCAATCGATCCAAGCAATTTAGCGAGCGAAAATTACCGAGCTCTCAGAGCCTCAGATGCACGTGCAAAAATAACCTCTTGCCTTTAGCGAGTATTTCGTTTGGTAGCCCCTCTTAAAAAATCCTCGTTATTAATGCGAGCGAGAAAGTTTCTGTCATGTTGGCCCTGGTTTGCAATAAAAATCTGAATTTTCCTGACTTTTGCTGTTTGTTGTTGCCAATTACGATGATACTGCTTTTGTTTATACAACTTAAGGGGTTCAAAAGTAAAATGGGGGTTTTTGACAAATTTTTTTGTAATTTTGCCAATTTCTGATTTTCGGTACAAAATTTTAATTTCACGCTAAATATTTCTGGTGGAGATTAAAAGGGTGAGAGAAAATTGGTCTCCGAGATTAGATGGATTACAAATTACAATAATTAGAGTGACTGCGTTGCGAACGAAAAGCTACTACGCCCGAGACAAGGAACGAAAATTAGGCTCCTTTGCTTTCACGCTAATTTCGATAGCATAGGGTTGTCATTGGTTTGCAATGCAATGATTCCTCGCAAGCTGCAATCGAAAAAAAAAATTATAGCAGAAAAAGAATAATGATTTTATACAATCACAGGTTGTTTTAGCTTTACGCCAATACAAAAAATCAAAACCAATTCCTCATTGCGCTATACTAGCAAAATCATGTTGAAAAGCGTGACGAGATTATGGTGCCCAGCTCCAAGTCATTGCCACTGGGCATCACAGTTCCTTTTGAATAAATGTAGCCGCGGTTGGCGAACTAAACCAAATTGTGTCAGATTCAACCAACCCGGCAGTTGACGTTTAACTACCCGTTTCATAAGCAATCGCACAGCTGTTTAACCAACTGGCCCTTAAAAGCAAAATATAAGCTAATGCTCAATGTAGTCTATCCTTACAGTTTTAATGCCCTACATCCAATTTACAAAAATTGCACAAAAATTTAAATTAAAAAGCTTGTTTTTAGCCTACACATAAAGCCATCAAATAGTTCAGTTACACGTCCGGAGTTGCTGTTTTGTATTATAATTTATAGATTTTTATTTTTATTACAATTACAATGTTTCTGTATAATTAGTTTTACGTTAAAATAATTCAAATCAAATCAATTGAATCTTGATTAAACTCGCTGTATTACGCCGAAGCGTGTAGTAAGTTTGTGGGGCTCATCTCCAGTTATTGCGCCCGGGCACCACAGCTCCTTACGAAGAAATGTTGCAGCGGTGGCAAGCCTTTGGCAACACTGAGCCCGATTTAATCAGCCAGGGATTTGAACCTCAGATCTCCTGCTCTAGAGACAAAAGCGTTATCGCTGGTTAGATAATAATAATCGAAGTATATCGCTACTCAAGCGTAAATAATCATTAGAGAAGTTTTCAGTTTCTAAATTTTTGTATTTCATATTGCAATACAATACCTTACTACCATTTAAACTGGTTTGAAACTTGCTTTGCTTTTATTAGGCGTTGCTTGGTGATCAGAGCCTCAGAGAGAAATCTTATCAGGGGATGCGAAGACTGATATCGAGCTCTTTTGCCCAGATCAGGGCCGGAAAGTCAGTGAAGACCAACTGCTTTTTATTTGGGTAAAAACCAAAACAAAACAAAAAAAACACTTCATAGCAAATTTGGCCAGCTTTTGTTAGAAATTGCATGGCGACCAAAGAAAAGATCTCTACGGCAAATCCGGCTGGCTTTTGTATGCATGCAGCACACCAAACTACTTCTGATTGAGTGTGCGTAAACTTACTGGTCCTCCCATGCGCCTAGACTCGGACTCGGGTACGATGTACCCCCTATAGACCCCTCTTGCAGGTCCAATCTAGTGACTTCCAAACCTCAGGATTTCGAAGACTTAGCTCAAGAATGATCAAAAGTTTTTTTACGTTTTGGTCGTATTTTTATATACTACAGAAAGGGTTTCATTTGATTGGAAAAGCATTACGCACTACACTTTACATAGATAGACAACCAATTCAGAGTTGTAAGTCGGGCCGGGCTTTTCGGGTCGGGTTCGGGCCCGGTTCGGGCCTAAAGTTGACAAAAATTTCGAGCTTGATTCGGGCCTGAGATTTGATTCGAGTCTTCCGTTCACAAAAATATAATCAAAATAATTTGGCAACATTGCAAAATTTTTCAGACCTAACTTAACTTTTGGGTTTTTTCGGGCATGATTTGGGCTTTAAATTGTTTTTCGGGTTCGGGCCGGGTTCGGGCCTAAACTAGTCGGCCCGTTTACATAGATAGACAACCATTCTAATAAACACTCAGTTGAGTATAAAAACCAACGCCTAATTGCTAATCCGTATTATTTATTTAGCGCTTATTCTAATTACTCATGTCTGTGGTTTGATTTTAATTAGTATCTCCATTGTTAAAACCATTATCAGACAGTTTTGCAAACCAGGGCTTCCCAAACTGGAGTTGGCAACCCCCAAATGGGTCGCGTAATGACCTTCAGGGTTCCCAAAAAGTATACCAATTTTTATAAGGCAGTGTAAAATTGGTATACTCTCAGCGACCCCTGACAGTCGTTAAAAACTAGTGCAAATCTACAAAATGTCATTCTTAACTTAGCCGCAGATTATACTTAAACAGTGACTGTTAAATAGTGAGATTTTGTTGAACAATGTATTATATAAGAATAGAGGAGATAAACTCCCCCCCCCCCCCCCCCATTCGCATCATGTAGCACAGCTAGATGCCTAATTTGTTTTGTTTTGCCACTTTGGTTTATGACATAATAGAACTATGCAGACCAAATTCGTTGCTTGTTGTGCATATTGCTGTGGTCAATAGGTAGCCAGAGGGGGGACACTATAGCCCCTCTGCGGCTTGCCGATTAAAACGCAGAATAAAAAAATACCACGTTTTAGCACTTTTGAGACTGTCTTTTGCACTGGAATAGACTCAAAAAATAATTTAAAGCATATTTTGAAGTGTTTATTTAGGGAGGGAGGGCTAATATGTCAAAAATAAGACTCTGAAATCAGAAAATAAACTTTGAAACACAGCCAAAAATTGGTATTCAAATTTCATTGCATTATGAAAAATGCTGAACAGAGGTTTTTTTCAATATATAAGCTCAAAAATAGGGGAGGGGGCTTTTCAGTGTTAGTTAATTACCAATCACTTCTCTCAAACTTCCTTCCATTAGCCTCCCCAAATATATCCTTTTTTATAAAACATTAGCAAAATAAATTACTCCTTGAGAGTTTTATTGAACTACGGGTATAGAATTTTATGATTTACCAGCTTGTAAAAAGAGAACTGGAATTCTAGTTATAAGTAAGCAAGTAAGTAAATTTTATTTTTGTACTCAGTTACATACGATCAAAATATAGAAAATAAGAGAGTATAAATAATACTATCAAAAACCATGTAAATAAACGTATCGTATACCATTACTGAGTCCAAGAAGCGCCGAACAACCCTGAGGTATACTAGTCAAGGCGCTCCTTGTTTTCATCATTTCTACTGCTACCTAAAAGTATTAATTATTGAGCAAAAAATTATGTATATAAAAAGAAAAACAGGAAAGGAAAACAAATTAAAAAACCAACATGAAATAATGAAAAACGTATTTGAAGTACACATTAAGATTTTAAAAAAAAATGCACACACATCAAAATTCTCAAAGTTGAAGAGGATTCAATTAATTTGATTACTAGTTATAGAACTGAAAGTCTAGCAATTAATTCTAGCAATTCCTCATAGCCCATTTATGCAACTAATATAATCATGGTTTTGCACTGCTAACTTCTACACCACGTTTTTCCAACATTAATCGTTAACAAACTAGGCCTAAAATTAGGCTATTTTTGCAAAAAAAAACAAGCACAAAATTTAGGAGCGCTGAAGGCTCCGCTCCCAGACCCCCGAAACAACCCCTCCCCTTTACTAAATTCTGGCTTCTGAATTTTAAAATTTTTGGAGGAAATTAAAAAAAGCCAGTACTTCTGAAACGACTGCAGGCGCCATATCACAACAGAAGCGCTCAAAAAATAAACTTACAGAAGCACAAATAAAATTTTAGCATTTCATAAAACAGCACAGATCTATCAGAGTAATTTTTATAAAATACAAGACACTTTTACTATAAAAAGTAAATAAGCAAAATGAATTTGTTAGGCACACATCCTTAGAGAAAACATACTTTTAAAAATGCTTTTAGGATCAACTACAACTTAACATGTATTACTATATGCTATCAAATGACGATATATTGAACAAAAAAGAAATACAATCAGAGATGGTTTGCGGTGAAGAAAAATCAAGTCCAAAAAGTAAATGTCAACGTTTTAAAATAATGTGCAATAATGCCTGCTTGGCTTTGCCCCACCCAACCCAACTCATTCTGAGAAAGAATAAATAAACTCTTTTAGTATTTTTAGGAGATTATATAAGCACATTTCATTGTAACACAATATGGTAGCAAGCATAAGATTAAACGATAGCCATAAACATTATAAATGAACCCATTGGAGGAGCAAATATATCAAATAATATGAGGATACACCACCTTGTTTGATAATGTACATTTCAAATCAAAGGTCAGACCAAATCTTTTTACAGCTCTTTTCAAAATATTACGACCAGTTGAATAATTTGGGCAAGCAAAAAAATGTGGGACAGTTTCTGGAATTTTGCATTTGAAATATAAACCAGTATCATCGCAATTGTAATGAATAGTCATTTTCTTCGATAAAGGCTACCAAGCTGACACCATTTTGATTTGGGGTGACGGTGTCCCACATCTTGTGGTGGGCGTTAAAATCACCACAGATAATAACATTAGGAGATTTCGTAATGAATGACAGATACGTATTGTCTACTGAATTAGATGGAGGATTGTACACATTAAAAATTGCCAAGTTGCTGACTTTGATCCCTATAATTTCTAGACTGCTACTGCACTCTGGTAGTCTAATTACTGAAAAGAAAATAGCGTTTTTAATGCAGAAGCAAATACCTCCTCTTTTTTTTCTATTACTTCGATCTTATCTTATCGCTTTGGTAACCTGTTCAGGAAAAAATTGTTTCTTTGTTTAAGTAAGTCTCCTGCAAGCATGAAATATCTGATAACTTAGCAAAAGTGGATAAATAACTTTGTACTGTAGATCTAAAATTATGTTACGAATAGATCTGCAATTTCACAATAAAATATGGATCGCCATTAGGGCAAGGATTTTAACTGCTCAATGTCAATGGGAATTCCATTTGTTTTCCTGCCCAGTCAGAAATAATTAGACATATATTAATTTCTTCGTTAGTTTTTGTTTCAAGCAAAGTTTGATTAATAACCTCTGTCGAAAAAGCTACGAAATATATCGGATTACTAAACATAAACTTACTTTCAGAATCAATCTGTACCGTATCGCAGCTGTTTTTATTAAGTTCAATACAGCTTTGCGTGATGTCATTTTCTGCAAGTTTTTGTTGCACCTGTTGCAAGTAAGGCCTTGCGTTGATGCTACTAGCCCCATTTGATGCTGGTAGAGGTGGGAATTCTCTAATGTTAGAAAGTGACTGAGACTGTCTAGCATCCACGTGTCTTGGCCTGTTGGTAGCATGGTTGTATTTGCTACCTGCCTCAGCATACGTTAATTTTTTTCGGTTTGATATTTAAGCACTTGAGCTTCTTGTAAATACTTGCGGCAGATTTTACTTGCAGCACTGTGGTTGCCTTTGCAAATAGCACATTTTATTGCAATTACATTTGTGATACTGCAAGAAGATGTGTTGTGTTCCTAGTCACATTTTGTACAGCGTTCTATGCCTTTACACTTTTCTGCAATGTGCCCGAAACGATTGCATTTAAAACAACGCAATGGCATTGGGTCGTACTGTTAAATACTAAATACTCCAATTAAACCGCTGGAGACAAGTCGGAACAATCGAAATGCAACAAAACTGTTTTAGTGTCAATCATTTTGCCTTCCGCGTCTTTGAATTTAAATCGCTTTATATTATTCACCTGGAACTGTTCTAGACATTCCAGCAAATCATCATTTGTGATGTCAAGAGGTACATTATAAGTTACTCCTTTTGCACCAGGAGGTTGGTTGTAGATGCAATTACAGTGCTAAAATTACCTGCAGAATTAGATAGAGAATTCAGATCTGACAGTTTCGTAAACTGATAACTAGTCTTGCAAATTATTTACAAATTACCGTTACGAATTGGCTTGCAAGATTCATATTGCCAATGGCTTTTCCTAAGCACCTATCAATTGTAATAGGGTTATAAGAGGAAAGAGACCTACTCTTTTGTCATTTAAATTTGCCTACAAAATAACAGGCCATAACTGCATAGTAGTTGCCTTTTTTGTGGAGTTCCAAAGTTCGTCACTGGAGCTGTTCGGGTATGACTTGTGCTTTTGCGATTTACGTTTCAAACCGTTTTTGTTAGTGACAACCAAAAAACCTTCAGCATCAATGTACTCATTTTCAAAGGCACTACAAACAGCATAGGCGTAGCCAGGATTTTTAATTGGGGGGGGTCAAACCACAAAACACATGCAATGACGTCATCAAAAATTTTCAACAAAGGAACTTTTTGTAGGGCAAAGATATCGTTGAATGGAAGATCTGAAGTCGTGGTCGGTTGTCACTTAACCAGGATTTTGGTAAAGGGAGAGAGCGAAAACTAACAGTTAAAAAGCGAAAATGTCTAACTTAGGAGACTTGTTGAGAAAGGTAGTGTACTCAAACGTATCGCAGACGGGGGTCTGGGGGCAAAGCCCCCAGCCGCTGGGCGATTTTTGTAAGTTTTTGGGAAAAAAAGCTATTTTAATCCCATTGGATCACATTTCGCACGTGTTCACAGCCATTTAAAAGAACTAGATTTTTAACATTGAAAGCCAATCGAAAAATTTTGATTGTTCAATCCTCCTTATACTTGCAATTAAATTTCAAAACTAGTTTAAAATCTTGCATTATGGTGTAAAATTTTAATTGTAAGTGATTTGGTCCATATGGGGGAAGTAAGGCACATAATCTTTTGCAATATTTTAGCAGTAAGCAATAATCCACTCAAAGAATTTCCTTTCCTGAAGTTAACCAGTCATAAGAGTACATGTACGGCCAGGGGACCCAGAACCCCTCAATTCAAATTCAATAATTTGTTCACTGAGCATTTTCCTAGCTATTTTTTAAAAAGTATTTTGTGCGTAAAAACTGGCGAGGTGGAGGTGAATCGTTATCGAAAAATGGTACAATAGATGGTTACGTTTACTAAACATGTTATTCCCGGGCCAGATCTACATTGCGCGGTGCCTCTGGCACTTAGGGGATTTTTGCAACATCTTCCTGCCAAATATAAGTGAAGACCAAAAAAGTCCTACTATCTGAAGGTGGGGCCCTGGCACTGTGCCAGATGGCAAATCCTGCGCTGGTTATTTTATTACGTCCATAAAAAGTTTAGATGAGGGCCTGAGGTAGCAACTATTAGGACAAAAAATTTGATTTCACTCTGGTTATTTGTTTAAATAGGTTGGAAAAAATTGAAATAAGGAGGTGCGCCGCGCCCCCTAGTCGTCAATATTATTTATTGTGAATTACTGTTGTGCACGTGTACTGTTGTACGCAAAGATGCTAAAAGAAACTGAAAATGAAGAAACAAGACTTTTTTTGTCAAATTTGTGTCATTGGTGGCATTTCGATTGAGGGGGCCCGGGCCCCCTCGGCCACCCCCCTGGTTTCGCCTATGATTTTGAGCTAAGATCGCGCCCTTAAATTCTTTCATAAAAAAAATTCAAAGCAAAATCAAAATAACTTTTTTCCAAAACGTGGAGGACTTGAGTCAAGTCACTTGACAGATTTTTGAAATGTACAAGAATTACATGACATTATTATGATGTGGACACGTGGTCATCATTATTATTACTTACTTTTGTACGCGAAAATCCTAAATTAAAGAAACTGCAATTCCGGACAAGGACAACGTATTGGCTATGCTCTCATTATATTTATTGTTGGCAGTATTTCAACTGAGGGGTTTGCTTTACTGCCTGTGTTATAGCACTAAGTTCATAATAACGTTAAACGAAGGCCTGAGGTTGCAACTTTTAGGAAAAAACTCTTAAATTTCTTACAGGTTTTGCACATAAATTATTAAAAATTTGAATTAAGGGGTTACTGGCCCGGGACCCTTAGTCGTCAGTCAGGGGCTCTGGGGCCCCCTGGTTGTCAGTTAGAAGCCCTGGGGCCCCCTGGTCGTTAATTAGGGGCCCTGGATCCCCCTGTTCTTCAGTTAGGGGCCCGAGGCCTCCTGGTTGTCAGTCAGGTCCCTGGGGCCCCCTGGTTGTCAGTTAGGGGCTCCGGGGACCTCTGGTTGTCTGTCAAGGTCCCCGAGGCCCCTGGTTGTCAGTTAGGGGCCCACTTGTTGTCGGTTAGGGTCCCTGGGGCCCCTGGTTGTCAGTTAGGGGCCCCCTGTTTGTCGGTTAGAGGCCCTGGGGCCCCCTGGTTGTCTGTTAGGGGCCCTGGGACCCCTGGTTGTTAGTTAGGGTCCCCGGGCCTCTGGTTGTTAGTTAGGGTCCCCGGGGCCCCTGGTGGTTAGTTAGGGGCCCTGAGGCCCCATGTTCGTCGGTTAGGGGCCCCGGCCCTCCTGGTTGTCAGTTAGGGGCCCAGGGGCCCCCTGGTTGTCAGTTAGGGGCCCCAGGTTGTCAGTTAGGGGCCCCGGAGCCCTCTGGTTGTTGGTTAGGGGCCCCAGGGCCCCTGGTTATTAGTTAGGGGCCCTGGAGCCCCTTAGTTGTTGGTTTGGGCCCCATAGTCGTTAGTTTGCGGTCCCTTGGTTGTTAGTTAGGGGCCCGGGGCTCCCTCATCGTTATTTATGTTATTGTTAATTACTGTTGTGTGCGTAATTGCTGAAAAAAAAAACTGCAACTAAACAGCGCTAGCCTACATTGTCGTAATTTTTATCATTGGTGGTATTTTAATTGGGGAGGGGGGGCCGGGCCCCCTGGCCCCCCCCCCCCTGGCTACGCCTATGATAGACAGCGTCATGCTGTCAAAGCTGTAGCGGGACCGCAACCGAAATTAGTTGTTACGTAAGGTTGCACGATTACTCGCGCTAATATGGTTTAGTATTATTATCACTTAAAAGGTACCAGTAACTACAATAGTGTATATTAATTTTTTACTTACCAACCTTTCAACATTACTGAGAAGACTAATTTTAACAAAGAGTTTTTCACGCAAAAACGGCAATCTAAAATGTAAATGAGTTCCACGTCACAAAGAAACATTTAAACAGCTATTGGGCAAAAAAAACGGATTGAAAAAGATGCATTCTGAAGCATATCAAAATAAGGTATGCACTTAAATATTGTTCAAATTCCAATAATCGAGTCATGATCTTTATCTAAATGTAGGGATAAATGAGGCCTAGTTCGAATCCTGAATGAAGCAAAATAAACAGATCGCCGCCACACTCCCCCCAAATAAGCATCCCTTTGGTCTTTTGCACAATTACTGAGCGGCGTCAAAAACCTATAGCACAATCACAAAAATTAAAACACAACTGCAGTAAAATAGGCTTTTACGTAACTTTCGTTACCATGTTGCAAAACATAGAACAAAGAATAGAGTGGAGTCGAGGACACAACCTTCGAGGCCGCCAGACCAAGGACTCAAAAAATCCGAGGCCAATGCCGAGGGCCAAGGACCAACTTTTCGAGGACAGACCCCCTTGAGGCCAAGGACAGGAATGGTCGAGGCCAGGCACCAAAGACACAACTTTTCTAAATTATGGCCGACAAATTTTCCTCTATTTTTAAGCGCGTAAGTCTTTAAGATATTGAACTTTGTTGAGTTTTTGATGATACTTCGAAAATAGTAGTTTTTTAAAACAATGAATGTCATTTTGAAGTTGGTTTTGTACACATTGGCAGCAAAGTTGATTACATTCCGTAGCGGTATCATGTTAATAAAACAATTGAGGCCGTAACTCGCAAATTGGAAATGAGAATAACTAATAACCATAAATTCTTAACGTGGAAAGAACCAGTTTTATGGTCTTAATTTTATTAGTTAAGGCCGGGTGCAAACGTCGACTGATTATGGATCCTCACTTTTTTAATAGTTTCTCTAACGCATTGTTTCGTTAAACGTTTACTTTTCACAGAAATTTCGAAGTATTATCATAGTGTTTAATTATTGTGTAGCGACTACGACATTATTATTTAAAAATATTGCAAAGTACGGTAAATCCACCTTATTATTTAGAAGTATTACAATTCACCTACAACTCGCCATTTTTTACGAGACAAAATATTTTTAAAAATAACGAGGTTGAATTTTTATTGAACATTGAATTAGATTTGAAGGGTACCGGGCCCCTTGGTTGTACCTGTAGTCCTAAAACCAGTTATTTTATGACAAAACAAAGATCTCCAAGGCAAATCTTTGAGTAAATTGTTACTTACTGCTGAAAACATTCAAGAATGGAATGTACCTTGCCTCCCCTCACCTGGACCAAGTCAATTACCAAATTTATCAAAAAAATGCTAGGGTTTAAATGTGAATTGCAAGCAAAAGAAAGACTGGACAATTCAATTTTTTCAATTTGCTTTCAAATCTTAAAAATTTAGTTCTTTCAAATGACTCTAAAAACGTGCAAAATGTGATCCAAGTGGCATTAAAATTGATATTTTTTCCAAAAAAGTTACGAACATTTTCAAACAATCACCCATAGCCTCCGGCGGCTGGGAGCCCCGTCCTCAGACCCCCGTCTGTGATACGTTTGAGCTACATTAGTTTTTTCACCGCTCCTCCACAATTTAACACATATTTTGAAATCATTAACTTTTGGTGCAAATCCTTTCCCTTTAGCAACATCCTCTTTACGCACCAACTAAGGTCCCAGATTTCTGATCTTCGATTTTAAGATACTTTTGTCCCATAAAAAGTCCTTTTGTCTGAAGATTTATAATGATGGCATATTGCAAGTGATTTTCGGATTGTCCCTCCCCCGCAAATCAAAAATCCAGGCTACGCCTATGCCAGAATTGAAGAAACTTTTTTTTGATTATTATCGTTTTCAACCAATCAAAAAACAATGCTGCCTCGAGCCGAGAACAGGACATTTTGCGAAGACTTGCCGGGTTTGAGGCCATGGCCGAGGACTTGAGCTTCCAAGCCAAGGATTTCAAAATGTGTCCTCGAGGCCAAGGACGTCCTTGAGGACACCAACTCTGACGAAGAAGAAGAAGCATCAAATCAGACTATATAAAAACTTAGCATAGCGTAGCTCAATGCTTAGAAATGTCAATATCGAAGGGTTTGTGAAAAGAAAGACTGGTGCACAGCAATCAAATTGAATCATTAGAACAGAGAGCAAAGCTTGAAAATGTCACAGAAAAAGGATAGAACGACAGACATGTATAGCAAGACTAATGCATCACAAAGGCCCAGCACTTCACAGTGCATGAGCAAAGAACAAGACTCAAAACAATTTAACAGCATCAAAAGCTTGTAAGGACCAGAAGAGGTTGCATCGCGAAGTATAGAGTCGCGGGTAACGGAAAAGAATCCAAACTTGACCGAATGCGTTCCAAGGCCTTAATAGAATTGAGAAGCCAACAATTTCAACAAACAGAGCAACCATTACAAACTCGCAATGATCGGAAGGCGTTCACATTAGGACATGTAAGCTTACCAATTTTTGTAGTAGAAAAGAGAGCCAGGAGCCGGGGCCCAAACCAGGAGAAGGATGAGTGGAATCGGGAAAATCAAGGATAAGCTCTCGACGGCGCATTCTATAAACCTAGGGGACCACGGCCCGAACTAGGATGGACAGCGGCGAACTTGGTGTGCTCGAGGGCAGGGACCGTACTGCAGGAATTAAACTTGCAAGGTAAATTAGTAAGCAAATGTAGCAACGTAAACTGATCGCCGCTACACTAGCCGATATTTTCATTTAATTTAAAACTACTGTACATTCCATTTTTCTCACTACATTTCCAACTAAATGAAATAACATAGCGCAAGCTTATCGGCCACATACAAAATAATTGTCGAAATTTATACACTTGTGTAATTTATTCATTAAAATCGATTACATCGGAATGGGAAATCATCACGTAATTTTAGGCAAATATAGATTACACAATTAATACATTATAGCAAAAAATACAGTTATGAATTGCTCGATATATACTACAAAAAAATACTAAATATACAATTAATCAATTATACAACAGCAAATACAGTACAATTTCTACTGAAATGTTAAACATGTGGGAGTGATCATAGCCCAGCGATTGAATTTTCTATTTCGCAATAATCATGTTAGAATCCAAGCCAGACGTGCCCAAACTTTTTGATGATCGAGTTTAATTGTACGGAGAAACAGGCCGAAGCGAATTTGTATATGGCGGGAGTTTTAGGTAAAAACCAACAAAAGTCTTCACCAGAAATTCCTGGAAGAAATTTGGATGAAGACCAAAAAATAAAAGATCTGCGCCAGAAATTGATACAATATTTGGAGGAATTTTAGTTGCAATTTTGTAGCAAAAAAAGACAAAAACCTAGCTAAAGTCTTTGCAAGTGTTTTAATTTTTCACAAAATTACCACAAAATACCTTAAATTTCTGCGATCACTCGTGGGCCGCACTTTGGGCAACTCTGATCTAAACTGCTGCATTGTAGAAACATAACACTATTTTTCCCCTCTCAACTCACCAAAATTAGTACATTTAACTCGTACATTCCCAATTGCTGCAATACTTGGTTTGCCTATTTTGGAAATCTTTGTCCTTTCTATTTAATCAAAATCAAGCTAATAAAGTTGTAGCAGGCGGTAATTATTGTGACTAAGTCAAATTTTATCATTATAACTCAACATCTTGAAATTTCCGCAGTAATTTTTAAACACAAACTTACTAAAGCTAGTCATTATCATTTTTATTTCTAGCTTTTTTTATTCAACATTTTCTTCCTCTTCATCAAAATAAATGCAGTGCCTAAAAAATCATAGAGATGCCAGCATCTTTAACAGCATATCCTCGAATTTACCCAGACTCACTGTTTGATTTACCTAATTTCATGGAAACAAATAATGCCAAAATAATGAGTCACAGCTGGGAGTTAGAAGAGACAATTTTTGTCAAATATTTGATTGAAACAAGTTAATTATCTCTCCCAATATAAAACTATGGCAACACTGAACTAAGGGTGGAATTTGCTAACTCTAAATGTTACATAAAGAAAATGAGAAAAAGACGTATAATATGCTAAACGATTTTTGGAAAATGTCTAGAGTCTCTCATGTTTTGAGGGTAAAAATCTTTTTTCCAAGACTTTTTCTTTTTGAGGAATATTTGTATTCATTGTTCAGTATTTTTTTCAAGTGTCAGAAAAAGCCTCACGCTCTTAAAATTCGGAATTAGCTGATAGCATCCACTGTACAGTGTATCACACACTGATGTGTTTCAAACTTGGTGTAAAATTTTTTATGGCATGTTTTTGTTCGCATGATTGCCTCACTGTTACATTACGTCAGCCTAATAAAATAAATGTCTAAGTCACAGTTTGGGCAAAAAAATGATCAGCGTGAAAAGGTGCACCGGCCTTGTAAACTTTTCAGATTTCAAAAACCGCCTCTAGAGGGAGCTTTATGCTATTATAATAAAAATGTCTAAGTTCAGAGACGCACTCAGACAGTTTTATAATTTGCCTTCGTCAATTGATGTTGACTTAGGCAATTTTATGATTAGCTATGTCAGTCGATGCTGATTTAGGCATCCAAAAACTACACTTGATTTCAGAAAACAGAACAAATTCTTTGAAAGCGGAAAAGATTTTTTTGAAAACAGCACAGTTGCTCGACTGAAACAAAACTGCAGAAGCAGTTTTTGGCATGTTGTGTGTAAATAATTGCTTTTGGTAACTAATTTGCTGCCTATATGGTAATCTATGAGTATTATTTTGGCGGTTATTTTATGATAAGTTATTGCAATTAGTTGAGTTTATTTTAAAGAGCTGCGGATTGTGAACCTAGACCGGTGCCCAGAATATGCTTTAGCCCAGTTTAATGTTACTAACAAGATACGGCCACCAGTAATTTAAATTCATGCTTCAAAGATTCAACAGCATAAACGTAGCCACAAGGAGACCAGGGGGCCAGCGTTCCCCCAATTGAAGTACCACCAATGATAAAAAAGTGACAAAAAATCTTATTGTTTCCTTAGTTTCTTTTAGCATTTTTTGCGTACAACAGTAATTAACCATAATATTGACGATCAGGGAGCCCGCGCCCCTTCGGTTCAATTTTTCCCAGGCAATTTAATCCTAGAAAACCCAAAGGGGTCAATTGTCCGTTTTTGTTTTGTTTTTCTAAAATAAACAAAACATACTTAACATAGCAGGTTGAGATTTTTTGACTTTTATTTATTTTGGTTATTACTCACCCCAAACAATTAACAAAAAAATTCAATAAAAAATTCGCACAATTTTTTGTAAATATACGCCAAAGCCCAAAGGGGTCCATTAACCCCACATCCACTTGTTTGTATAAAGCTTCTAAAACATTTAGTAGTTCTACTCCAATTTGATGCATTCTTTACATATTGGTGATGAACATACGCCACAAACATAATGAGTACAATTTCCAGACCAGTGATCAATAAATACAGTAACCATAAACGTTTTCTAAACTCCATACCATCAAAGTTTTTTAAGCTGGCTTTCAAACCACTTTGCGAAAAGTGCTTTTAATACGATATCACGCAGCAATTCTAAATTACAATGTACAAAAGACTGCTATTTCTTGCTAACTGCTACGTGCCATTATTTCGACAAAAATTTGTCAATCTGTTTGTAATTAGCTTCTGGTACCATTTCCAGCGGCCAATTGCAAAATTTATCGTTCAGCAGATATTGCTTACTTTATGGCAAAAGCAATGTAAACAAAATAAAGCACCTGTTGTTTTAATAGTCAAAGTAGAATAAGAGTTTTATTAATCCACGCTAGGCTATGCCTATCTTGCCGACTATGCCTACTGTACTTGCTTACTATATCTACTAAGCCTGCTACGACTACCATGTCTACCAAGTCTACTCTGCTTACTATCTCTACTATAGTTACTAAGGCTACTATGCAGGCCTGGAGCCACGGGAGTCATTTTGGGGCCGTACCCCCCCAAATCATTGCTTTAGACCCCCATGCAAGAAATGCCCTCCTCCAGCGAGAAATGCACCCCCAAGCAAGAATTGTGCCCCGAAGAAAAGTAACAAGCCCAGTGCCAAGGCTGGCATTTTGAGGCTGAGCCCCCCCTCCAAATCACTGCTTGTGCCCTTAAAAGTAAGTAAAGCTTCTTTCTAGGACAAAAAACGGCTGGCCAAATCGAGTGAACGCCATGTCGTAGCCTACAATTTTGCGACGGATACGTTTTTTTTTTCCGGTGTTTAATCCCGAATTTCAGAGCAAAAACCGAGTTCCAGAACAAAGGGGCCCTATTGTGCCCATCCCTTCCCGGCAAAAAAAAGCCCCCGTGGCGAAAACAGTGCCTTGAAATAAAGTAATTGACCCGGAGCCACTGGGGGAGATTTGCGATAAAGGCTTTCTTTTTGGTCTTTAGCCCTGACTTTGAGGGCAAAACTACTACACGCCCCTCCAAAAATTGATTATGCCCCCCAAACGCGCTACACTGGCGCCGGGCCTACTACCGGTGCTATGCTCACTAAGCCTACTTTAAGTCTGATCAGCCTAATAAGCGTACTGCATCTATCATGCCTACCTTGCCTTTTTTGCCTGCTACACTTACATACCTTGCCTGCTATGCCTATATTACAAACAAAAAAACAACCCTTGAATTACAGCTTTGTTGTGGGACTGAAGCCACCCTAGACATTCAAAAACCTGAAAAGAGTGTTAATTAAATAATGTTTAAATTCGTTTGTTACCAACTGATTTCAGAAAAAAACATAAACTAGAATTATTTCATCAGCGAAATGCTCAAGAAATGCAATATTACGTGCTAGTGGTCAATTGACTCCTTTGGGCTTTCTTGAAGAAAAAAAGTCCGGGCTTTCTAGGGTTAAATGTATAACCTGGGTAGAATTAAGGGTTTTTGTTCTAAAAGTTGCTACCTCAGGCACTCAT